>JARWLC010000006.1:116912796-118112796 GCA_033318265.1 Phyllotis vaccarum
ATGATTATTATAATTAACAAATCAATATTGATGTATTATTATTAGCTAAAGCCTGTATTTGTTTTTATTTCTTTAGTTTGCCAACCCCCCTTTCTGTCCTATTATCCTGTTCAAATGACACTGCTTTTGTCCTCTTAGGCTGCCATACTTTTTTTCTTACTTTTTATAGACCAGGAGTCCAGAGCCAGAGTGACAGATGACTGAGTTCTTACTCAAGGCCTGCATCCTGGCTTCTGGATAGCTGCCTCCTTTCTGCATTATTCACATAGAGAGAAGAGGGAGACACTTTGGTATCTCTCCTGAAAGCATTAATCCTGTTGTATTAAGCCTCATTATTTTAACGCCATCTAACCTTTGTTACATCCTAAGGGCTTCATGTCCAGTTATCATCAAATTTGTGGTTAGGGCCTGGTTATATGAATTTTCCGAGGAGACAAAGATTCAGTCATAACAGTCACATTATATATAGTATTCATTTCTCATGAAGCTTCTCTTGACTATGGCAATTTTTCATAACTGCCTTGTGTAATAAGAAGTTTCTGGCCTGTCCTAGCCCCAAGGTCCAGACCCACTCGCAGCTGCTTAGCTTCCAAAAATAACTCAGACATTTATATTAATTACAAACTGTTCAGTCTATGGCTCAGACTTATTGCTATGTAGTTCTTGCATCTTAACTCTACCTATTTCTACCAATTTATGTTTTGCCTTGTGGATTGTGACTTAACTGTACTTTTACATCTTGCTCTCTAGGTGGCAGCTTGCAGCGTCTCTGTCTGACTCTGCCCTCCTTCCCCTTTATCTGTGCTTGGATTTCCCACCTGCTCCTAAGATTCCTTGCCATAGGCCAAAACAGTTCCTTTATTATCCAGTGATATTTCACAGCATACAGAAAGACATTCAGCTTGAACAGCTTGAAGAAATAGTATCCAGGTGATTTGTAGAATGTCCCTGCACTGAGTTTGGTCTGATGTTTTTGTAGGTTTAAGGGAAAGAATGGCTTCTCATTCAGGTGTGGGACATACCTTTTACATTTTCACTGTCAAAACATGTCAATGTTCCCAGAAATAAAATCCATGAAAATATGGGAGCTTTTTAATACCAAGGCATCCAGGAGTTTTTACCTTCCAGGCAAAGCTGTTACCCTCACCAGAAATCTGTCAAAACCACCATTTTGTGACTCCACTGTCACCTGTGTTATATGAGCAGTTGTCGTCTTGTTCTTGCTACTCTGATCAGGGGAGAAATTTGCCCTGGGACCTCAGTTCTCTGTGTGATCCAAGTCGATAATGCATTTCATCCTTTTTATTTTCTTGTTATAAACACAGACCTGATGGTTTCCAACCTCCTCACACACTAGGATGATATCAGGAGAAAGAGACAGAGAGAAAGAGAGAGAAAATTTTAAGACTGATGAAAGGTTAAGGAGGGGACATAAACTCCTTAAAGATTTAGAAGTCTAGTAGGTTGATGAGTTTTTGTGGGTTCAGTGGTTTGGGGTATACTACAATACCCACAGAAGATAAAAGACTATTTTCTGTTTATTGTAGTACTTATTACTTAGAAAGGAAATGTGTTTTGTGCCCCTGGAGTTTGAGTTAGTAAAGCTACACTTGAGATGCCTTACAAAGTCTTGTTTTATCCTCAAATTTATATGATGAAGATTAGTAGGTTGCTTATTTAAGATACTAGTTTTGTGTGAGACTCAGATTTCTTTTTTTTTTTTTTTGTCAGATGCATGGTTAGGGAACTATTTTAGTCTACAAATTTGAGAATATAAGAGGTTCTCACCATGGAATGTGAGCTGGGTAAAGCAGAGCTTTAACTATTTATCAGGAGCACTTCCTCATTTGTTTTTATGTTTTTGCTGAATTTGAACATTTTCTTGTGAGACTCTAATGGTTATGGCCCAAAGAAGAGTTGTTTTAAGGACTAGAGTGGCAGTCCTTTCATACAGAAAATGCTTGTCTGGTGCCTTATTCATGACTGGGGCAGTGATGTTATTTTCTGACACTGTAGTGATTAATACCCATCTAATAAAAATCAGCCAACATCACCATCTGAGGAATTACACCTCCATTGCTTGGCTCTAATTAAGGTAGGCATTTCGGGGTAGGGAGACAGGTGGAACCTGATTATAAGCCATATTATTCAGGAGTAACTCAACAAAAGCCCGAGCAAGATAGGTCACCAAATAGGGAGTTGGTGTGTTTTATCCAGTATTCCAATTTAGTGATGAGTCATGCAGGGTTCTAGAGCACAAAGTGACCGGTACTACAGGATACTCTCAGTATTACAGTGCTCCCTTTTGGAACTTGCATTTGCTAAATAAAAATAGGCAAGTTCCCAGGAGGGAAACAGATTCACTAGTGAACAGAATGAAGATAACTTTGAGTTCCAATGATTTCATGGTCATTTGGGGTTTCCTACAACAACAACAGGAGAAACTGTAAGTGATCATATCTGTTTTCCCTGAAGATGCTGTTACATGTTGGAAACAGAGAGAAGTATGTAGACCTTGGAGTTGTTGCTTGGTGACTTTGTGACTGGAGCATGACATGACACAGCCACCATTGCACAAGGGAAAGGCAATAAACTCAGAGGCTCTTTTCAAGGAGGAGAGGATAGACTACCCACATTAGGTAAACTGAGACAGACAAGAAGTAAAAGAATTCTAGAATGGATTTTAGGGGACCGACATAAAAAATTTCTATTTTAGTTCACAGACTCTGATAGTGAGCAAGGCAGCTTATTGCATAAGCATCTTGTATTGTGTCTTAATAGGACACAGCTATTATCTATTAGCTGTAAATACCTGTGGCCTAGAAGGGCACTCTGATGAGCTTGGCTCCAGAAGTCACATGCAGATGAAACAGACAAAATGGAGGAGCTGATTGTACACATCTTAAACTTCATTGCAGATTTTCAGAAAATTCTGCAATGGTTCCTTGGCCATTGCACCAATAACGTCTGTTTAGCATAGCCCTTCTTGTCACAGAACACCTCTGCTGCTTCGACACAGGATGCTTATACGAGTCAAGTTGGCTTTCTTCCACGCACAAACCAGGGACACAAGATCTGTGGGATCTCTCTCAATCCACAGCAGAGGTGGAGCTCATTCATCTCTCTGTTCCCTGATGGAAAATCCTGAGACAGACAAACTCTGCAGGATTCCACGGAACACCAGCTCCCTGCAGTGATAGCAATTCATTATTTGACCCACGTTACCCTTTTCTTTCTCTCTGTCCTACTCCCTCTTTCCCTCCTTTGCTTCTTTGGATAACTCCTTAAATAAACCATCACTATTGAGGGCTTTCTTAGTTTTTTCTTTTCTCCTTTTTTCTTTTTTTTTTAAGAAACCAAGATGGAGCTAGATTAGATATTGAGATGAAAGCTGCTGGATAAGACATTAAAAATGTTATTTTTTTATTTCTCTCACAAGAAACTAAAAGTAAGAAATGTGGCTGGCATAAACCTCACACACTTATTTGGTGAACTGTCAGCAAAAAGGAGAAAGATTAGGTTGCCTGAAAAAGAGTACATCACCATCTCTCCTCCAGGTTACTTAGGATCCAGTGAGATTCTAGCAGGTTATATTAACTCGATCCCACTCCCAAGGGAAGTTAAAAATTGTTTTCCTAGTTGCATTGCTTAAGAAACGATCTCAAGCCAGACTCAGCGCTGTGTTCACCTTATCAGCATTATAAAATAGGCTCTCCTTTATTTGACAAGCATATATCAACAAATCCGTTTTAGTGGTTCAACTTTACAATCTTGTCTTCTTGGTTGCTGAGTCTGAAAGTGATAGCCCACCATTTATAATGCTTTTCTGAACTGAGAATGCCCTCTTATAAAAGTCTTTGGTTTGTTTTGTCTCTGGAGAACAATGTCCCTATAACTTGCAGAGAACCCATTGTTAAAACCTGATGATTTTAACTGTCCTAAATAATGAAGTGATTTGGGTCTACATGCAAGACAAAACTCTTCCCCCTCTTGTCTCATTAAAGGAGGGTTTAAGCATCAATTTGGTAAATTACCAAGTTTAAATGCTGAAAGAGATGAGTATTTAGGTACCAATAATCTCAAAATGTATCTTGAATGTGTCAGCATTTGATAAGAAAAAGACTGATGAAGCAATTAATAATTTTTAGTGTTATCCCCAAACTTGTTTTAAACAAAGATAGCATGTCTGTGTTTAATTTCAATCAGTCTTAGAAACAGATACAGCTTCAAGAATAATTAGACACCAGGTTAAATATATTGATTGTACAATGTTTCTGCTCTGTCTCTTAGCCTGCCTCCAACCTCTCTGGTTTTCTTTTCTTCCCCATGCCCACCTAGAAAAGACGTGTAGAAAAGGCTTGAAGTGGACTTGGTTTATTAGACAAATTTAAGATCCATAAATGATATCATTTATAAATTAATCTTGTTACCATATGATAATTCTGTCCTTTTCTTTAAGTCATAAAATATTTGTTAAAATATCCATCCAGTGATCCTACAGTTAAATATGGAAGATCAATCAAGATGAATACAAAGAGGCTTTTACATGAGGAAGGTAAAAAGTTCAGAAATAAGGGAATGAGATTTACATACTTTGTGTAAGAGCCAAATGCTTCCTCTTGTACATTGTTATAAAATTAAATGTGAACTTTGAATTCTAAGTCAACTATCGTGACATATAATCAATGTTTTCTAGAATGTAAGAAACATCTCAGCAGATTTTAGTGTTAGTGGGACATTCGATAGCTTTGAAGAATAAGAAGAGTAATATTATTTGCAGATACTCAAGAAATCTATGCTATATTTTCACTGTGTTTCAAGAGAAAATTTAGATTCCATTGACAGCTTTCAAAAACACACAAAAATCATACACACTAAACTACTACCCTAATACTAAATATTTTTTGAAATTTTGTCATTATTGATCAATATTTTATACATATGAACACTGTTGAAATTCAGGTTAATCCAATTCTCTGAGGCCCTAATGCAAAGACAATAGGAACCTAATTCTGTGTCCTTGTCCAGCGTCTTGCCATGGTCTAATCTGGGACTGCGGCCTGGGCTTCATAGGAGTTAAGTTTTGGTTCCAAGTTTCTTGGCTTTTTCTCCTGAAAAGACTGTAGTTACCAACCTCAAGACTACTGCATGCCTTGGTCTCTGATGCACTTGAGATACCCTGTGTTCCCCTTGTCTGGCACTGCTTGGTTAGTCTCATACTGACTTTATCCCATTGTATGACAGCTTTCTGATGACTCTGCTACACTTTTTTCCCTGTATATATTACATCAAATGCTGTACTTCTTAATAAACATGCTTAGTATAAGTCATCAGCTTATATAAGACCTCTTAGACCCCAGATTTCTGTCTTCTTTATCTTTCCATCTTCTGCTCCTCCCACTTACAATCTTGGTCATTGAAGAATTACTTGCTGGGCCACGTCAGTGAACCTCACTCCTATTTGTCTGTTAAATACTTACTTTATATGTACTATGTGATAAATAATATGCACTTTTCTTGGCTATGAGATATCACAAAAGTGACTTTATCCCATGGGTACTGTTTCAGGAACTTCTTTTATAAAAATTAAATGTTACATTTTTGATATTTCTTTCCCATTCGATTTTAATTGCAATGGTTGTGAAGCATCCCTGGTGCAAGTAAGTCATCTGTGTTTATTTGTTATTGAAGGTATTCAGGGTTGATTTTGTTCTTGCTTTGTGGTTTCTTGTTTTAACAAACAGTGCTGCAATGAATATTTTTGCACTGTTCTCCTTATCCAGGTACACTGTGAATGGATGGGTTACAGGGTATACACCTTCTGTGTGTGTGTGTGTGTGTGTGTGTGTGTGTGTGTGTGTGTGTGTGTGTGTATGTGTGTGTGTGTATACATGTGTATACTACACAGCTGATGACATGGGCGGGCCACACACCTGTGAGTATGTTTGCCTGCTTCCTTCTTCCTAAAGAAAAACAAACTTTGGTACCCAGTCATGGATTCTCCAGATCTAACATAGAAACTTTGGCCTTTTAGCCCCTCTGGGCTGTGACAGAAATGCAACCAGATATCTTTGTTATTTATAATATAAGGTGTCTGTGTAGATGCTTCGGTAGTCAACATCCGTGTTGTGCTAGCAGAAGGACCTGAACCTGATGCCCAGAACTTAAGTAAAAGTATACACCATTGCACACCTAGAATCTCTGAGAACAGAGACAGGTAGATTTCCAGGGTTCCTAATCTAGTTGAGTTGGATAATTCCAGGTTCAGTGAGAGACTCTGACTCAAAAATGTCAGATGAAGAAGTGAGTGAGAATTTCACTTGATGTTGACCTCTGACCCCTACATATATGATGCATGTAAAGAATTCAGAGGCATGTACAACCTCCAAAAGGGTTAGTGTGTGTGTGTGTGTGTGTGTGTGTGTGTGTGTGTGTGTGTGTGTGTGTGTAAATGCAAAGGTTTCTTCTTAGTGCCCCTGTAACAGAATTTCATACACTAAGAATATGCCACTTACATTTTTATAGTAAGTTTTTAAAATTTAGAAACTCAACATAGCATTTACTAGTTATTTATTATTATCATCATTATCGTCATCATCACAAAACTGCTTTCTAATTTATTTCACCATTTTATAAACCCATCACCAATACTTATATATTTATTACTTATTGTATGTTTTATATTTGGTAATCTGATACACCTGACTATGTTTTTATTAATTCATTTTAATTGTATTCAATGCTTTAAAATGCAGAGCAATAAGCACTTTTGAACATTTAGGGATCACAAAGATGCACGTTACAGAATGCTTATAAAGTAAACATTCATGTGGAGTTAGCACCAGAAACAATGGGCTTTTTCATGTCTCCTACAATCCATCATCCAAATGCAGTCCCTCTTCCCAGTGGCAAGTATTCTTTAGTGTGCACTTAAAAACTGTCTTAATATGGATGTTTGAATCCTTACTCTAGTACTACAGAAGGTCACTGCATTTGCAAACGTAACCTCTAAGGAAGTGATGGTGTAGTTGAATGAAGTTGTCATAGTGGGTTCTAATTCAATTAGACTGATATCCTACAAGAAAGGTAAATTATCAAAGATACATAGAGAAAACTATGCAAAGACACAGGAAGAGGGCTATAGGCCATTTCAAGTAGCTTTGGAAGAATTCAGTCTGACGGCATCTTGTCTTAGATTTCCAGTCTCCAGAGGTGCAGCAAAGTAGGTAACTGTTATTTAAACCACCTCTGTAACATTTTCTATGGCAGTTTGAGGCAAGTAACAGAGGAGATCTGTTTCACCAGAGCCGGGGTGCTGGAGTCAGTTAGGTCAGGTTGGGTTCTTTCAGGAAAGACCCTCTTCACTCCACTGTGTTTTACTGAGTCTGTGGTGTTACCCAGTGTGCATGGTTAGCTCATTCTCAGTGTTCTGTGGTATTCTGGAATCTTTGGTATTTTATTTATCTTTTAATGTCAATAAGCATTTGAGTGACTTATTGAATGAAGAGTTTTTGTACTTTATCCAATCCATAGATGGGATAAATGAGCCCTAATGTGTAAATATACTTAATTATTTAAAAATGCATTTTGCTAAAACTTTTCTGATACAGCAACATACACCTTCAATAGCTGTATACCCCAATTGCTCCACATACTGAATTTATGTATTTCTCATTTTGGCCAATCTGATATGTATTGATAGCTCTTTACTGTGATTTTGATTTCTACTTTCCAAATATCTATGAAATTGAATGCTCACATGTGGATCATCATGTGGACAATTTTTTTCTAAGGCTCCAAGTATCTTCAAAAGAATGTGCCTTTTGTAACACTGGCGTACTAAACTCTGTGTTATCAATTCTTTTAAGACTGTTCTTGGTTGCTGAATCTCCCATTTTCCAGTCCCTTCCACAGCCTTAAGTTGGTAACAAAATGTCTGATTATTATTAATGTATTGATGTGTTCTCAAGAGTATGCCAGTTATTGACCTGTATATTTTGAGGTTTACTGAATTGCTGCAAATGCCTCATGCACTGGGACTTTTTTTTTTTTTTTTTTTTTTTTTTGAATGTTCTTTTTTCTCACAGTGACTCTATACTGAAGCTGACTTTGTCATTTAGTATTACTACATCAGCATTATTCTGCTTAACATCTTCATTTTAAAATGGTTTCTTTTTATAAAAACTGCATTTATTTGTTTTGTGAGTATGTATGTGTGAGAATGTGTACTGTGGTGTGAGTGTTCAGGAAAATTTTGGGGAGCTTTCTCTTTCTATTAGGTGGGTCCCAGGGATCAAACTCAGGTCAACAGTCCTTTATTTTCTGAACAATCTCACTGACTGTGCATTTAAGATGAATCTTGACCATTGTAAATTAAATGGTTGCTTTAAGAAGTCCAACTCAACAAACTTTGCCTTTTAATTATAGTATTCACACTATTTACATTTAACTAAACAGCACAGTTAGTTAAATTCACATTCATCATCTTACTAGATTATTTTTTTATTATCATTTTTATTTTCCTTATATTCTTCAGTATTAGCCAGACATTTTAAAAACATTTACTATTTACCTTCCATTACTTGATCGTTCATCATTCTTCTTTAACTGAGTAAATAAGGATGAAAGTATGAATACATGATTTATTTCTTTTAAACACATGGTTACTTTTACTCTTTCCAACAACACATAAGCTCATGCCCCATCTTTTGATCTATTAGTTGTAAAGCCTTTAACTTGTTTTATTTTTTGAGACCACACAATGTGTCAGATAATATAATTAGCATCCGTGTGCATGGTTTCAATTTGTTCATCTTGGTATTTTTTTTTTCCAGTCTTGATGACACATTCCTTTAATCTCTACACTGGGGAGGCAGAGCCAGGCAGATATCTGTGAGTTCAAGGCCATCTTATTCTATATAGTGAGTTCAGGGCAGCCAGACTGTGTAGAGAGACCCTCTCTCGGTGGGGGGGGGGGGGGGAGGAGAAAGCGAAAACTGTTTTAGAGTTGTGTTCATAGGTGACCAGCTCCATTTTTATATTTCTTAAAATTTTTACTGTGCTTTAAATTTTGAGGTCAGTAAGGTTGTATATTGATATTTTTTCTCTTAATGTTTGTTTTTCTTTTTTTTTCTTTTATAAAGGTCATGTTATGTTCTTCAGTTTCTAATACTTGTGTCAAGTGGTCAGCCATTAGTGTTTATTTTTTTTAATTGAGCAAAGTCATTTTTGGCTGGATACATTTTATATTTTCTCTGTACTTCAGAATCTCTGTCATTTTTTTAATTATAGCTTTTCTGTTTGTGTATCTATGTGAACTTCTCTGTATTTTTTATTTTGTGGTTCTTAAAACTTTATGGGATCATGTCTTGGTATTTTTTCTACAAACCTATAAAAATTCTTCACATTTTTTCAAATGTTGTCTGAATTTCACTGCATCGCTCTTTCCTAGTCTACACAGGAGACTTCAAATGCTTGTTATATTCACTACTTCTAAGGAGATGAGAAGAAATGTATGTTTACCCCAGACAGAGAATCAACAACAGATAACACCAAAGTCCAACTTGGTGAATGTATGAGTTTTATTGAGGTCATTTACAGGAAGGAGTGTGGGTGAAGGGTTATATACAGAATCAAGGACTTAAAGGCAGCTGCCTCATCAAAACTATACCCAGCATGAATAATAAATCACAAAACTGGAACCCTGAAGTTTACTACTACACAACATACAGGCAACTTGTCAGGTCAGGTCAGTATATATTCTAAGCAATTGACTGGTTTGAACCCCTACTGAGTAGGCTGACTGATTTAAGCCTTGTCCAGGCAGCTTTGTCTTGTCTGAGAGCCTCTTCGGAGTTCTGTTTGCATAAATCTTCAGAGGGGCGGGGTGTCTAAAGATCTGGTCAGTTTCAGGGACTTCCTATGGCTTCTGAGTTGCTTACTTCTGAGCCTTAGGGCATTTCTCTTTACAACATTGCAAGTTTTAATGTTTTCCCTGCAGGGAAGAATCTATCAGCTCAGAAATGAATACAAGTATCATGATCGTCATTTTAATCATGTCCATTCTGCTTCCTGTGATTAATTTTTCACTTTCCTCTTAGTCTGCTTCATTTAATCTAGTTCTTATTTCTTAATCTCCTAATTAATTAATTCTCCTTTTAGCAGTATTTGCTCCTCTGCCAAACCAGACGCACTGGGTTCTTAAGCTGTTTTATTCTAGTCTTCTAAATAGAACTTTGATGTGATTTTTTTCCTGGATTTTTATTTTTAGTTGAAAGTCTCTGTCTTTCTGGGAATGAAGCTCAGTGGTCAAGTACTTACGCAGGAGATCCTAGGTGTTGCCAAAAATTCTTGATCTTGCCACTTTAAAACAAATTAACTGTAATATAAACTTTGTGTTTTCTATGGATCTATTTCTATTTTCTCCAGTTTCCTCCCTTGCTCTCCATGCTTTATGTTTCTTTGTTTTCAACATGACAATGTAATAATGAGATGATTAAAAGATAATTTGAACATTCTCATTATTAATTTCATATAGGGAAGACACACTTCAATTTTGAGCAACCAGGAAAATAACAGTCAATGCCTTTACCTGCCTATCATTGAGTTGATTCCCAGCACTTTTCAGTGACAGTGAGACTCATTCTATTTCCCCTTGCCTTAAGCCAGGAGTGTGGCTTTTCCAACTTCCAATCAAGGACTAGGAGTGCTTTTGCAGGACCCTCTTCTATGGTATGGACTGAACTCCAGTTTTGTTCCTTGGCTCTTTCTTCTATCCTGCTTTGGAGAACATTGGCCAGTTTCTTAATTATCAGTTTTTGCCTGGCTTTACCCTCACTATTAAAAATGATAGACTGGCAAATATTTCCAGGAAGCAGTGAACTTTGCAATTGTCTCTCTTGGCTCTTCCTTTCAATTTGAACTCTTGGCTCCTGAAGTCCTATTTTTGTCCCTGGTCTTAAAACAGACTAGGAATACTTCCATAATTTTTTTTTATTTTACATGAATAGACTTTATCTTATGCAAGCTCACCACGCTCCTGTTAGAAGTAAAGCCCACTGGTGTTCTATAGTGTCTTATCTATTAGGCAGAGGTTGGGGATATTGGATATTTCCTAGTATATATTTTCTTCTCTGGAGGCTCCTTTACCACATTAACATATGGCATTAACATATCTGCCAATACTGACTGCTCTATGATTCGTTTTCATTTAAAACTTTTTATTTTGTCATGTGACACACAGAAAACTGAAATATTAATAGATAAAACGTCAAACATCTCTTCTTATACTGCCCGTGGGATTTATGTTCAATTTGAGAAAGTGTTCTTCTTCCTAATGCTGTAAAATGGCTTTCTAGGTTTTCATCTAAAGGTTTCTACAATTTCCGTTTTTCTGTTCAGGCTTTTAGTTTCCCAGGCCTTCGGCCCTCTGTACTTTATTCTAGAAGATGGCCATTGCATCATGCATCAACATATTAATCACTCTCCAGATACGTGCCAATAACAGCACGTTTTTTAAACCAATTGTACTATTTAAAATTTTACCAATATCATTTCCATATTCACATACATATGTTAAACTGAATGATCAAGTCCTATGGAACTTTTGAATCTCCCAACCACATAAGCATCACAAACTTTAAAAACAAACAAAGCAAAAAGACTCGTTAATCACTACACTGAGATCAACTGGTGCTGTGTACTTATATGCAGCATAACTATTTTTTACCTGCCACAAAACTGACACTGATCATTTTTCTTGGGCCTATCACAATTCTTTTCAACATATTCAGAAAAGAAAAGTCATAGTATTAGTCGAGCTAACATCTGTTGGTTATTGGCCGTGTGTAGTCTGTGTTCTCTGAACTTTATGTACATAAATTCTTTTATTTAAAAAAAAACCCAGTGAGCGAGGTTCATTGGGATATCTATAATGGGAACACTATAGTGAATTTTTGCCTTTATTATAAAGATAGTCAATACACACTGACTATTTAAATCCATCCTATTTTAATGTAATGCATTACTGCTGATAACTGGCCTTTAGGTGAACAGTGAATCATTACAGATAACACTGCAATCTTTTTCAGCTAGTATAGTCATATTCATATCATAGATGATTGCTTATCATAGATAATAAATTGTTATCATCAGTAACAGCTTATCTCAGATTGGCTGGTTTTGTGGCATTGTACAGGTCCTAGAATTAGCTATAAGTTGTTTAAATCGACATAAAACCTTTGTTGTATTAGATTTGCACTGCTCTTTCATTGTTAATGACTGCACCCTCACGGCGTAATGCACTTTATGTGGCTAAAACACTTTTCACATAATTGCTTAAAGAAGAGTTAATGAGCTGAGCTCTGCGCACGTGAAAGCCAACAGCAATGTTAGAAATGGTGTTTATTTTATAGTCCAGAAACTACATTTTAAATGCTGGTATAGGTTTATATGACAGCTCTATTAAATATAAAAGAGTCCCATTACAAGGGAAGTCCTTTGCATGGCTTTTTATGTGCGCTAAATAGCATGCCCAACCCTGCAAATCCTCACGCGAGACACTTTTAGAACCTTATTTATGTTAAAGACATAACAAAACTAGCAAATAGAAAACGATAATGAGCACAAATGACTAATAAAAATGAGATTGTTGGAAATTCTTCCTAAAAGAAACTTAGGAACTATCCTGGTAAAACAAAAGTCAGGGCTTTGATGTAACTGGAATCCCACCAGCCAGCAATCACAGACAGACGTTTGTCCACATGTGCCCCCCACCGTTTCCAGACTTTCTGTTTTCTTGTTCAAGACTAACTAGCCAGTGAATATTAAAATAGATATTTACTCCCCTCCTCCCCCTTTTAATTCTAGTACCCACTGAGACAGTGCTGCTCTGGGAAAAGTCCTAGCTTGGTCCTTTTTCTTTTCTGTTATGTGTTAAATGACTCCTGAGCAAAAGTAGGACAGATGCTCTGAAACTTGTCAGTGGGGATAGGATGTCAGTGCATGCTCAGACTCTGTGTACGTGTGCATACCTGAACTGCATATGTGTGCAAACATGTGTATGTGTTATATATGTAAGATGCTGACACTTGAAATCTGGATCACTTCTTAGCTGAACTTCTTTGTTTAGACAAACTCGCTAAAACGAACAGACCAGATCCTTTATTTATAGAGGAAAAATGATTTGATCTAGGTTAGATATCAGCTCCACAGACAACGATGTTGGAGTCAGAGTTGTTTCTATTGTTGTATCTTGCAAAATATTGCAGCAGTTCATGTAATTCTTATGTGTGCAAAGGGAAAGCTTTTCACGAAGGGAGGGTTGATCAAGTGTGAAACACTGCTCAGACCATTCTAAACCACTGTCCATGTATAGTAGGTAAAGAGATAGAGAGAGAAAAATCCTGACTTTCTAAATTACTTGGACCTCCTAATGAGTCTTGTCTACTCATTCTCAGAGGATGCACTGCTAACGTAAGAACTGAGCAGATGAAAAGCAAAGTAGGAGTCCCATTGAACACAGCTTGAACACAACTCACTGTCATTATTTGTCAGGATGAGCAGGCTGAAACCTATCAGCAGTTGAAGCTGTACTGTGTGTGCTTCCCAAGTCAGCAAGTTTGCTTCTTGTCCAATGTGGAAGCTTCTTCCCCAACACCCAGGAAATGGCTACCAACCTATTTTCTAACTCTTGGTGTTGGGAAACTTAGGACCAGCTTCATCTGTCCAGAAAAAAAAGCTTTGACAGAACTGTTCCTGACTTACCCCTCCTGCTTAATTTATGTAAGCGTGTCACTTACATGAAGATGACTGTCCAAGAACAGCTGGTTCTCTGTCGAAGCTTTCCACTGCTATTCTGGGAATTTCCCTCTGTGCCAGAAAGAAATTATTAATGTACAATTATGTGTGTGTGTAGTTTTAGCAATGTCCCTTTTCTATTCCTGAGCTGTTTCTTTCTAAGTGAAGAAAACCAGAAGATCCCCCAGGGCTCTAGACTCTGGAAAAGCATGGAGGCCATTGTGGAGAACCAGAAAGAAGATAGAAAGCCAGATACAGTCACATGAGTTTAAGACACAAGAGCCTATGCTAGAGCAATTTTCAGTGATTCAGTGAACACTCTTTATAAGCATTTTTTAAAAAGGAAAAACATTAAATGTAGGATTATTGGGTCAAATTTCATGCACTGTTTCTATTTTAATAATATATCTAGATGTCTTTCTTGAATGAAATCCTTCTTTTCGCGTTGTATGCATGGTGTGTGTGTGTGTGTGTGTGTGTGTGTGTGTGTGTGTGTGTGATTACATGTGTATGTTTATGTGTGTGTGTTGTGTGCATGCAGGGACCTGAGGTTGATAACTGGAATCATCCTCCACTGCTCTTTCTTCTTCTTTTTCATTGAAGGCCTGTCAATGAAATCCAAAGTTTACTGACATGGCCTGTCTCACTGGCCAGTTCATTCTGGGGATCCTTTGTTACTCCTCCAAGGCTGGATATACAAGCAGGTCATCACTGTGACCACCCAGCCTGGGGAGCTGAATTTAGTTCCTCACACTTGCAGACAGGCAGGATTTTTTTCCTCTAATGTGGTGCCATTTCTGAATCAGATGATCACGTCAAATTTTGTAAGGATAATTAAAATGCTGCAGTGTAAGTATGTATTTGCCTCTCTCAACTATGTTCCAGTAAAGCTGGTAAAAATCTCCTCACAGTGACTGGATTATAATGATCCCGTAAGCTATAACTATAAAGCAACCTCAGTATGTTCACTCTAACAAATTCTTTCTCCTAATTTAAAAACCCTGTGGAGGATATATATCACAGATTTTCTTTAAATGCTTTAAAAAAGCATTTTGTTTCTTCTTTCTTTTTCCCCTTCCTTCCTTCCTTCCTTCCTTCCTTCCTTCCTTCCTTCCTTCCTTCCTTCCTTCCTTCCTTTCTCCCTCCCTCCCTCCCTCTCTCCCCCCCTCTTTCTTTCTTTCTCTTTGCTTGTGAATGTATGATTCATGTACGTGAGTATGTGGGTACACACATGCCTTTGCATATGAGGAGGGAATGCATTTACCTGCTTCCTTCTCTGTCACTCTATACATTATTCCTTTGAAATATAGTCTCTCACTTAATCAGAAGTTTGCCAATTTGGCAAGACTGCCTGGCCACTAAACTCCCAGGATCCTGTCTATGCCCTTCATTGCTAGTGTTATAGGAATAGGAACACACATCTATGCCTCCTCTATTTATATGGGTTGCTTCTTCTGGCTTCTCTCTGGCATTCTGCCCTGTGCTTCCTGTTCTCAGAGTTTTTCTTAGTCTAGTAGCCCCCCCCCCCCAACCTTCCTGCCTGCCTTTGGCCAATCAGCGCTTTTTATTAAACCAGTGGGTGGAACAATTATTTACCAAGAAACAACACAATCTCCCACATATCCCTTTTTCTCTTTTTAAAACAAAAAGAACTCCAAATCTAATATTATTTTCCCCCTTATCTATAACAACTTATAAACAACACTGTAAATAAACACAAACATCCATAATCCATGTTTTGGGAATGTGGCGTCGTTCTCTGGGCTACTTCCTGCTGAATGGGGACTCTGGCAATCCCATAGGAATCCAAAGAAAACTGTAGGATTATGGACAAGTCTTTAGTGGAGTAGTCTGTAAGGCTGGGTCATCACAGCCAGTCTCCTTGAAATTGTTTTGGATACAGAGCTCTGGAAACTTCAACAGAGGTGCTCTGAAATGCTGAATCATCTAGGCCATCCATTTCCATTGGAGATTTTTCAGGGGGTCTTCCTCTATCAAACTTTACGTTCTTTATCCAGAAATAAATCCACAACTTCTCATTTTCTGTGAAAATATAAAGAAAACCTCTTCTCCAAAGTAGCATATCTTTAGATTTCAGTTTTAAAGTCAACTCATTTACAAAATATACAGGTTGAATTAAATCAACAGCACTTATAATCAACTGTCTTTTAGCAGCTTTTACTAAGTCATTTTCAGTCAAGAAACTTAAAGATAAGACAATAACATACAGTATCCAGACATTCATTGTATTTTCCATCTTTACGTGGCTTATATTTTATTTATTTATTTTACTCTATTTCTTTTTAAAAAGCTTTCTCTACCTTTTTTTTCTTTTCTGTATGCCTATGTATCTATATTTTCAACACACTCTAAACCACTTAGACTTTTTATAAGAGACTGTTTTTACTGTACATTTATTTCTTAACTTTTTCTGTCTCTGACCACACCTTTGCTTGGCTAGGGTGATTGACTCCACCCAGATTCTTCTATTTCTTTCTGTTTCTGAACACATCTAAAATCTTCCAAAGATTCTTCTATTTCTTTCAGTTTCTGAACACACCTTTAATCTGCCAAGGTTCAAGGTTGGAAGGGTGGGTGGGTGGCTCCACCCAGCTCCTAGTCTAATTTCATAGAATTTATCTTTTTAACCCAGGTACTCTGGGGAATTTTAGAGTCCATATAATTACCAATAAAACTTTGCCATCTGCTGCTCATTAACTCTATTTAAGTATTTGCCAGCAGGGCCTCTTAAAAGACTCACAAGTGTTTTGCCTCTAAGGCTGAATCAGGAAGTTTCTGTTCACAAAGCCAAGCCCCAGTTTGCCTCTGGCAAACAGAGCTGATCTAAGAAAATATCTCCACTAAGAAGCCACCTTTGACTATTCTCTTTTTGTCCTTATCAACAGAAACCTTAAATACATTGCTTATATTGAGGGTCTTGTGAGACTTCAGGAACAAGCCATTTTACACCTTAAGCTGTACTCCAAAAGCCCACCATTGTAGCTCAAGCCCACATGCCTCACCAGGGCATCTCTGTACCAAGGCCCTCGTGAAAGACACAACTCAGAAGCTGTTTTGGGCTTCATTTCTGTGCTTTAGATCATTTTTTAAGCTTTCTATGGTTTTATGCAGGTATATTTTACTCATGTTGGGCTGCCTTTTGTAGTAGGAGGTTTCTGACCTAGACTTTCGGGCCTAACCTCAAGGTTTAGAACCCACAGACCTGCAGACCTGCAGACCTGCAGTCCCACAGTCCCACAGAGACACACAGATGCTTTCAATAGTTTTTGGCTGATCAGCCTCAGGCCCAGGCATATAACTTGCTAACTCTGTACCTTCATCTAACCCATGATTCTTCCTGTTCAGCCATGCGGCTCAGTACCTTTCTTTAGAGCAGCATAGTTGTCCTTAGCTTCTTTCAGCTTCTCTCTGGCATTCTCCCCTGCGCTTCCTGTTCTCAGAGTTTTTCTTAGTCTGGTAGCCCCGCCCACACTTCCTGCCTGCCTTTGGCCAAACAGCGCTTTTTATTAAACCAGTGGGTGGGACAGTTATTTACCATGAAACAACACAATCTCCCACAATGGGTGCTGGGGATTTGAACTCATATCATCATGTTTGCCTATCAAGTTCTCTTATCCACTCATCCATCTGTACTAGTCAAGGTTCTCTAGAGGGACAGAAATAATTGAATGAATGAACACACACACACACACACACACACACACACACACACACACATACACAACACACACACACACACACACACACACACACACACAATGTAAATACGTGTATATATACCAGTTTTATTAGAGTGGCTTATAGGGTATGGTTAAGCTAGTCCAACAATAGTTGTCTACCCATGGAAAGTCCAAGAATCTAGTCAGTAGTTGTTTAGTTCAAGAGGCTGGATGTTTCAGCTGGTCTTCAGTAGACTAGAATCCCAAAGAAGTTGGTTTTAATGCCAGTAAAGAAATGGATTTACTTTCCAGCTAGTGCAGTAGTAAGTGGGGAAAGAGCAAAAACTTGCCTGTTCCATGGGCTACCAACCAGAAGGTGTGGCCCAAATTATAAGTGGATATTTCCACCTCGAAAGATCTTTATTAAAGGTGGATCTTTGCTGTTTCCAGGTTTGTGGTTGCACAAGACTGAGGTGATATATTGTATATTTAATAAAAATAGTCTGAAATTTATCAGAGGACAGAGCCACCCACAGAGCAAGTCATGAAGGTCAGGGAGTGGTGACCCATGCCTTTAATCCTATTACACTGGAGGCAGAGATGTTGGCATTATCACATACCTTAAATCCTAGCTCTAGGGGAGTGAGATCGCTGGGCTGAGTGAGTTGAGGGCATAGATCTGCTTCCTCTGCCACTTCCCTTTTTTGTGGAGGACAGAGATGTTTAGAGTCAGATGATCCATGGAGTCAGGCCTGAGGAGTTGGCTGGATGAGAAGTAGCTGTGGTTTGTTTCTCTATCTCTGATATTTCGACTTTTCCCCAATATCTGGTTCTGGGTTTTTATTAGTAATATCAAATAGAATTTGTGCAATACAGGGTTGAAGCTTAACTTTATTACTATTATAGTTTTGATTTATTACTGATATCATCTTCTCTGGGCTTACATTTGAAATGAGCACGTTTAAGTAAAGGTGTTAGTTAAACTTCTGCGTTTTCTCCCTCAGAAGCCCCCAGTTCTTAGAGTGCATAACTGTGATCTGTGCAGGTCTGAGTTAAAACTGTCCTCCATAGACGCAAGCATTTTAACACTTGGTTTCCCCTTGGCTGCACTGTTTAGGGAGGTGGACCAGCCTTGTTGGAGGAAGTTATGTCATGAGAGTGGCCTATCAGAGCTCATAGCTGCACTCTATTTCCTGTTTGCTGTCTCTGTTTACTTCTAAAGTTCAGGATGTGATGGCTTGCTGACATGTCTCCAGGCACCTGTGAGGAATTCTCATCTGTCAGGTACCATTAACCAGAGTAAACTCTGTCTTCTTTAAGTTGCCTTTGGTCATGGCATTTTATCACAGTAACAGAAGCATAATGTTATTTGTGTTAAAAAAAAAAAAAAACAACAACAACAAAAAAAAAACCTAACCAAAGTACTAGAATTATTTTCCATTTGACAATTTATAGGCGAGAGACTGGGCAGAGATATTGTGTGTCTTTCTAAGGCAAATTAGTGCAAATAGGTAGACTATTAATATGGACAAACAAGACTTGAAGGCTACCTGGGGAAGGCCTCTGACTTTTACCTTAATTTCAGTGACAATAACGCACGCAGCAACTGACTGAGATATTTGCATCTTCCGTGAAAAAAAAGATACAAATTTTATGAACTTAAGTGACTGAAATTGACAGAACTCAGCAGAAGGCTGTTCTCTATGAAACAAGCTCACTGCTCATGGTCCCTGCATCCATATCTTACACTAAGAAGACGCTGGTTACTTCCTTGTGACTGTGTTTGCCTTTCTTCTCCAGGTCTATTGTCTTCTTTTTGTTAACTACACATAACAATAAAACTAGTTTTTGTTATTTTATTTGTTAAGCAGAATGTTTTAAGTTATTTTTCTTAAAGCATACAAGTAGTATATTTTTTTTTCCTTTCCAAACCAAACTAATTAAAACAAAATAAAAAAAATCTAGTAACTTTGTGCTTTTTACCTATATAGTCTCTGATGGCTTTCATGCAGCTAATGGCACTGCTGTCCTTGTTCCCTTTTTATAGTTGTCATAAAGTAAAAACACAAATTCACAAACATGGATTGAATTTTTAACATTTGTCTGTACATGTTCATGTGTGTATAGTGTGCCTCAATGTGATGGCCAGAAGTCAACCTTCACTGTTCTTATTCAGGAGCTGTCTGTCTATCTCATTCTCTGGAGATAGAGTCCCGACCCTCTCTCTGGGATGGAGAGCTCAGTAGAGTGATCAGTCAATTAATGAGCACTTGGAAGCTGCCTGACTCTGCCTTCCTCGCACTGGGCTCGAAAGCTGATGTCACCATAACTAGTTGTGTGTGTACATGTGGTGGGGATTAAATGTTTGCCTTCATGTTTGCACAGCATGTGCTTTATTGAATTGACTCATCTCTCCAGTTTCCAATTTAGTGAATTCTTGTAGTTCATAGATCAAGCAATAAATGATGTCAGAGAGTGTGTTACAAAAGACTTGACCATGTGTGAATACTTGGCATTTTTCACATTAAGATTTATGCTCATTATGTGGCTAATAAAAATATTGATCAAAACAAACAGTTAAGTCTATGTATTTAAAAAGATTTTCTTCTTTAACGGAATTGCTGTAATCTTACAAAAATGTCTTGGCAAGATTCATTTAAGTTATGAAATCAGTCGCAGTGGTCCATGTGAAACATGAATTCTCTAGTGTTGGTTTTGGCCACTTTTCTCATTTTTGAATGAGAAAGCAATTGTAACCACATTGTTTTCCCCATGTGAACATCAAAGATACTGGTGTTAGTAATCCAGCTTTGCATAATGTAAGCCCTCCAAGCTTCCAAGAAAATTGACTTCACAAATGATCACTAATCATTTATGAATTGTGTTCTTCCTAACAGAAGGCCAGGAATTGTCGACCTAACCAAGAGTCAGAGTACTGCCTGAAACAGGGATTGGATAAGACATGGGAGAGAAATATACCCTAGTGCTTTGGACACTAAAAGGTTTCCGTAGCCCAATATTAAGTCTCTCCACTGTTACAGTAAACAGAATCAAGCCAAATTAAGGAAAAGAGCAAGTTTATTGGACGACACATTGCCTGGTGATTTTCCTGGCCCCCAGAGATGACGTTAGGAGAGAAGAACTAAAAACCATTCTCTGGGAGGCAGCTTAAAGGTCTTGAGTGGCACTGGGGGAGGAGCTACTGCATGGTGGGCTTTCTTTAAAGGGGCAGGGTTTTAAGTGGGGAGAGTGAGGCTGGAGCAGAGCTTCCAACTTCAGAAGCAATCAAAACTACTCTAACATAGGCACTTCAAGCCCAATGCTAGGAAGGCCGAGTCAGGCAGCTTCCAAGAGCTTATTAATTGACTGATCAATCTATTGCATCCACATCCCAGAGAGAGGGTCAGGACTCTATCTCCAGAAAATGAGATATACAGACAGCTCCTGAGTAAGAAATGTGGAGGTTGACTTCTGGCCATGACATTTGGGCACACTATACACACAACCTAATACTACCACATATATGAGGACGTGATTTCAGTCCCCTAGCCCCTGTACAAAAAGGTATGTCCAACGGCATGCAATTGCAATTCCAGCCCTTGAGAGGCAGAGACTAGAGAATCCCTGGAGCTCAACTGGCCAGCTGGTCTGGTGAAATTGGTAAACTCCAGCTCCAGTGAGAAACCCTGTCTCAGAAAATTAGATGAAAGACCAGCAAGATGGCTCATTAGGTAAAGGAACTTGCTGCCAAGCCTACCAACATGAGTTTGATTTTGCAGACCCACATGCTTGAAGGAGAGAATCAGCTCCCACAAATTGCCCTCTGAACTGCACCCAAATACTGTGGCAGGTATGTGTCCATGTACACGCGCGCGCGCGCACACACACACACACAAATGCACATGCACAAACACACACACACTCACACAAATACACACATACATACATAAAGACAAAATAAGTAAACAAATGTAATAAAATAAGATGGAAAGGAAGCTGGTGAGGTATCTCAGTGGACAAACTATTCCTTGTACAGATGTGAAGACTGGAGCTCAGATCCCCAGCATCCTGTTGCTACTGGGCTGTCATGGAGAAGTGTTGTAATCCAAGTACCCATGAGATCAAGACAGCACATCTCTGGGACAAGCTGGCTAGCTAAGGCTGTCCAAGTCATGAGGCTCTTGTTTAAAATGAGAGACCCTGCTTCATAATGGGGAGAACTATCAAGAAAGACATGTGACATCAATCTCTGGCATCTATACACATGCGCACACACATGCATACATACACATATACACAAGCACGCATATACAAATCTAAAATGCTATGATGCTTTAATAAATTCTGAATGCTACTACAAAAAAATCCAACCACAAGTTTTACCACTTCTTGCAAGTGTATAACTGCTTTTCTATCACATTTTATTAGTTTAGTCAAAGAAAGTAAACAGTACCAGCCAGTGTATGCTCCTTTGACATAGAAATTGGAGAGAATTTCTTCTGCAGTTCTTTATCTTGCCATCTTCTTTTCCCAAGTCTGCCCTGACCTGAGACTATCTTATAGGAAAGTTGTTATAACAGCAAAATGTAGAAACTGAGCATTTCCAAGGGAAATTCTTGTTGACCTTTGGGAAAAGGAAACAGCCCCTTAGTGACAGACCAAGATTAGGCCCTTTAACGAACGCGGAGCCTTCAGAAGGACCTCTCTCCACTCCCTATTCTCACCCTTAATCTTTCCAGTGGGCGAAAATACAACAGTGTCTGTGTAACTAATACCACCATGATATGGTCTGATCCAGTGGTGATACAATGTTGTGTAAGATTTGGAATAAACAATGGACCGGCAGAACTGTTAGAACTCATCATCAGAGCCATTTTGAGTCAATGTTGGCTTTGTCTGCTTCTGTATTGCAGTGAATTTGTACAAAGATGCTTAAGGACGAGCACCATGCGCATCATCCTTTACCTGCAGAAACTGAAGGATGTCTGAGCAACATCCTGATTTCTCTCATCCACCTAGAAGAGGAACCGGAAGCTCCTGTTTTCCCTTAGACCTTCACAAAGTCCAGTCTTTGCAGGAGCAGATAAAGCCTCTCCTCTGACGATGCCTATAGTTGACACTGGGAGGCAGCATCCTGGCCCTGGACTTTTGGATTGAGACTAAGGCCTTCCTAAAGTCAAGGACAGCTTTCAATTACATTCCTATCACCTGTGCTGCACTAGACTTCAGCGCGGGGTGATGCTAACGCAGAGAACACCCTTGCCAGGCTCATCCTTTGCCAACAGTCCGAGCTCCAAGATGCTTGCCATGTCAATTGGGCATTCATCCTGGCAGAGACTGCCTAGGAAAGGGGCATGGTGAATATTAGTAGTGAGTGTTGCTCTCCATTAGTGGATTAAGACAAATCCAGCCTACAGAGTGTGCCAATCACTGGGAATGACAGTGGTGAGCTATATGACTTACCAAGGTTCGCTAGCACTAATCTGGATTTTCTTGCTAAATCCACTTTCTTATATCTTTTCTTCAGAGAGATTGACCTTCATGATCCTTAAAAAGCTCACAGGAAGTGATTTTCTCTCTTCTTCACACTGTACTTAAGTAACTCTTATTTTGCTGTGACACGGAGGCAGCTATTCATTCACACTACACTGTCTAAGGGGTTTCTGTGCTTCAGCTAGAAGTCACAGCTACAACAGTGAGTATCAATAGTCTATGAATCTGGAAGGTATTTTGCTAAAATCATTCCCTGCCGATAAGTTTTTTTTAAAAATGAAAATGCTGGAATCAGCTTGCAAAATTAGTTTTGAGAATCAGGAGGAAAATGCCTCATGGAGATTGTCTGTGTCACTTGTTCTCCTGGACTCTCGCTTCATCCAGTGGAACTCGCAGCATATCAGAAAACCACATCATAATGGGGTCACAACGAAGGATCATCTTGTCACTAGAGAAACCACCTTTCCAGGGCTCTTTCCCACCACCTTCTTTCTAGGTTGATCCTTTATCAGGAAATGCTATTTACTTCATGCTACTAGTAATTGATTTTTCATATGGCTTCCAAATTAATCTTTATCCAATAGTTACAGAAATTACAGTCTTGTCAGCAAACTATCATTGAATTTGCATTAAATTTAAATATATTATAATTGACAGTCTTGAGCTTTAAATATTACATAGTCCCATTTAGAGATGAGATATTTTGATAATTCTTCATGTATTACTCAATTTTATTTAAGTTTTATATTTTTTATGTAATGTAGTCTTGGGTTTTCTTTTTATTTAGGTTACTATTATCAATTAATATAACATTTTTTAATTTGAGTGAAATTAGTTGCCAATATATGGAGAATCCATTTTTTTCTTTTTATTTGTCTGCTTGATAATTTTCTAGACACTCTCCTATGTGATCTAGGTGGATAGTCACGGACCTGTGGAGTAACTCTGTCTCCTTTTCAATGATTATATAGATTACTTAAATTTATTTTCACATTTCATTTTTCAGAGACTTCTAATAAAGTTGTATACAGTAATATTATCTATCCTCTGATAATGATGAATTATAGATGGTATAGTAATAACATCACTTATTTAATTTTGCTTTTTTATGGACACTACCTTGTTATTTAACTATTTAATAATCTATAATTTTCATAACCAGCCTTCATAACATTTGATCAATTTTCTGCCATTTGCATTTTATATGGAGTTTGCAAAAACTCCATGGATTGATGGAGTGAGTGGAGAGAACCCCCTTGAGATTGCAGCACAGATGGAAGAACCAGTAAAATGGAAGAGCTTGAAGAAACTAAGAAAGGAAAATTTTAGCTGGCTAAAAATGAAACCTTTCGGGTAAAGTTCTCAGGCAGAGAGAGGCTGGCCCGAGGAAGACAGACACACAACTCTTTCTTTAGCAAAGCAGCGAGGAGGGAAGGAGAAACCCAAACTTGAAGGAAGACAGAGTAGGCTTTCATTGATCATCACCTCCTGCTGGCCTTGGAAGAAACTGCCTATTCAAAATGAGCAGACACAGTAAGGGTGTCCTAGGCTGAGACTCTGTTGCTATGATAAACACTATGGTTAAAACTAACCTGGGGAAGAAAGGGTTGTTTATCTTACAGCTTGAGGTCCATTACCAAGGAAATCCAAGGCAGGAGCTTGAAGGAGAAACCACAGAAGCCTCCTGCTTATTTACTTGATTCATTTTCAGCCACCTGTCTAATAAAGGGCCCAAGAGTACTTATCTAGGGATAGTAACACCCAATATAAGTAATCAGTAAGACAATTACACATATATGTGCCCACAGACCAATTTGATGGAGGCAATTCTTCAATCAGAGTTCCCTCTTCACAGGTGACTCTAGTTTGTGCCAAGTTTATAGGTTAAAATCCCTAACCATCACTAGAGATACCTTAGGTTTGATGCTGGAAAACAAGAGTGGCAGGGTTGTGTCAGGTGGTTGTATATTTTAGAGCATTGGATAAGGACATAAGAAAGCTTGGGGCAAGAAGGGGAAAACTTGTTAGCTTGGTGAGTTTAAGGAGTGGATGGGGGCAAATTGAATACAATGATCAAGGAGTACAAAGTGGAATCAAAGTAAGATCTCTATTAAAGTGCCATGAACAGAAGGATTAAAATGAATATAAACCAGTGGTAAGTATTTCAACAAGATCAGATCTGAATGAGCGTCCATAATCCAAGGAACTAAAGTCTGAAGATGGTGATAACGAAGGAGAGAGGCTAGGTGAGTACACCAGGTGATAAGTCCGACTACATAAGGGCTAGGAGGAAGTGCTCTGGAGACATTGTGGGGTTAACTTGAGATCTAATGGATGACACACAGGATTCTGTAGCTAGCAGATTAGAGCTGATAGGATGAAAATAATCAGGGAGCATCAGTAGACCAGAGAAGCAAGACGCAATAACAATGCAAAGGGGATTCTGACAGAACAGATCAGTGGTTAAAAGCTCTTGTCTTTAAGCCTGAGCTCTGTGTCCAGGACCACATGGTAGAGGGAAAGAATCAACCTTTCTACAAGTAGCCCACTGATTGCCATTCTGGTACCATGCCAACCCCCAGGAAAAATGAAATGTTTGAAAATATAGATTAAAAAAAGTAGAAAATTTTAAACTAGTTTGAAGTTCCATGTTATTTGTGTGAGAGATAGTGTGATTTTTTTTCTTTTTGGTATCATATATGAAGAGACATATTACTCCAAGTATATTATGTGGGATATTGTTCTTGTGCACTGTAAAGATTTGTTACTTGTATTAGTTTATTAAGTGATGACTGGCCAGTATGTAGGCAGGAAGTATAGGCGGGGCAACCAGACAAGTAGGATTCTGGGAAGAGGAAACACAGAGCACCAGCCATATGCAGAGGAAGCAAGATGAGAATGTTGCAATGAGAAAAACGTTACCAAGCCACATGGCTAGCATAGATAAGAATTGTGGGTTAATTTAAGTGTGAGAGCTAGACAGTAATATGCTTAAACTACCGACCCAGCATTAGTTTAATATTAAGCCACCGAGTCAGTTATTTGGGAAGGAGCTGCTGGGTGTTTGGGAGTTTCTGGTGGATGAGAAACCTCTAATGACATATTGAACTAGAAGTGCATGGTGAGAAGCTTCCAAAATCGTATGCGCTAAAAGTATACTGTGTTAGATGTGTCATTTACTACCCCCCCTGTGTGAGTGTGAGAGAGAGCGGGGGAAGCTCTTACATTTTCCTGGCCCTGAACACTTAAGTACATTGCTTTTTTTTATTTTCATGAAGTTAATGTCACCATATTATTTCTCAACACTCCATCTCACTGCTTAGGAAGAGTCTTGAGGTGACCATTTTTTCTTATGGTCTTCCAGCTACACAGTAGAAATGATTTCTGAACCATGAGCTGGTTCTCAAATGGGCAAGACTAGACACTAGTCAGAGGCTAGTTCTGCTGAGTCATACAGAGTGATTTTAAGAGCTATGTCAGGCCAATGTCTAGTCACCCCATTTAAATGGCATTAGAGAGACTACTTCACACACACGTTGCCAGCATCCTTATTGGTGTCTGTGTCAAGAGCTAGGCCAGCGGAATAGGTCATCTATGGCATAAATTGTCTTTCTGCAATGATCTTCAGAATTTTCCTGTTAGGGCCTACTCTGTACTTTATGCTTGTCCTGACTTGAAATGGAATTTATTAAGGCTGCATTGGTGGACATTTTCTTTTTAAAATAATAATTGAAACAGGAGAAGCTTATTATATAACCACTTAGAAACTGCTGTCCTGTCCAACTGTGAGTGGAAAACCTGTATTTTTTTCTACAACTATCACACATTTCCTCTTTAATGAAATTTTATGGCAATGTCCTTTTTCTGGATAGAATCAGAAAATGGAAACTGTAAACTAAACAGAACTTTTTAGTTTAAAAATTAGGAAAAAAATCTTTTACCAATATACTGTTTTGCTCCCTGTATTGAATTTGACTTTTGAACATTTGTGAAAGGATCAACCTTATGGGTATAACACCTTCTCTGCAACACTAGCAGTATCCACTCAGCAACTTTAGTGTATAGTGTCTTGTGCCTGCCAAGTGTCTGTGTGATTGATCAGCTCAGGCACCTGAATGGTTGACTGAATAATCAACAAGGCTTTAATATCTATATGAGTATATAGATATTATTATGTTATTTCTTTCCTTCTTTTCTGACTCTTCAGCTTCTCTTCACAATCTGGAATTCATGGCATATTCTTCTATAATTATTATTGCTCTGCCTGCACACACACACACACACACACACACACACACACACACACACACACACACACACACACACACACATTATTATTGAGTACAGTTAACTGTTGGACGAATGAAGGAAACTCAGGCCCAGATCTCTGGGAAAAGCGGAGATATTAGAGCAAACACCACAGTCAGATCTCACCCAGCTGTCTTCCAGCTTCCTCAGCCTCACTCCTCCTGGCTTCTCCTGCCTGCTCTGTCTTTCTATGTCTGCCTTAAATATTTTCTCTGCTCAGTTAAGATGTGGCACCACTCCTGCCTGCCTGGGAACCTGGAACTCCTTCTGTAACCTAAAATGACCTTGAACTCAGATTGGATTAAGGGCATAGGTCACCTCTCCCAGGATATTGCCTATGCTGGGATTAAAGGTGTGAGTTACCACTGTGTGATCCTCCTAGACTGACTGTGGGTAGATCCCTCTGATATCTCTGAATGTTTTTAATATGTTTGAAAATATTCCCACAGTTAACAGTTATTGTTTTCTGTACAAACATATTTTTAGGGCTGACCATTAGCACTGGGGACTTGCCCCTGAAGAAAATTGGTTCTTCCTCACTCAGTAGCTATTGACTGACTGTAGCTCCTCACACAGGGGGTGGGGCCTTGTAAAATTCTCCTTCTACATTGGCTTGCTGGCTGGTGTGGTCTTTGTAGGTCTTGGGCAGGTAGCCAGACTGTTGAGAGTTCATGAGAGCAGCATCTCTATCGTGCCCAGGGCAGTCTTTATAAAAATAGTTGTGTTAGGATTTTACACACAACTTCACTTGTGTGTAGGGATTCATTATGCCCCCTCTTCTGTGGTGTTTCCTGAGACTTAGCTGCAGGAACTGTGTTATAAATATTCCATTTGGGGATGGACACCATGAAGTCACTTTTTCTGTAACAGTGCTGGGTACAACAAGATTGTTCTGTTGGTTATCCTCAAGATATAAGTGCCACTGTTTTACCTTAGAGATTTCTTGCTTTGTCTGGCCATTGTGGTTTGCAGACTTTACATCTGGGTAGAACTGTTGACATATTTTCTCCCTTTGTATGCGATGAGAGCTAGTCCTTAGGCAAGAGAGTTCCAGTTCAAGTTCCTAGATTTCTCAAAATAGTTCTAGTTCTTAAATTCTAGTGACTGGAGTCTGTGGTATCTTTAGCAATAAGGTCATTTCTTCATGTTCTCTTAGGCAAGCAGGGTCAATGGCAACGGGAATAGTCTATATTGTTTTGAAGGGTATCTTTGACCAACAGCACAAATGAAGCTTTTCTTTTGTTGGCACCAGAGTTTTGTCAGTCTGTGAATTCTAGGCAGTGTTATCCTGCTGCGTAAAGTAATTCCATTAAAACCTAAACATATGCATATATGCATTTTAAAGTAAGCTCATAAAATAATAATTTTCCTGTCACTTTTCCAAACATCTTTAGGGTTAACTCATCTTCCTACCTCTTCCTCAGAATTACGCTCCATCGTCCTTCTCCAGTAGGTTCAATGGGGATTTTTATTTTAAGTTTCTAGCCTGGCTGTGGATTGATTAAGAATACCTTTATATTATCTGCTTGGTTAGGATTTTCGTTTTTTAGTGAGGAAGTTATAATGCATATTCTGGAAAGCAAAGTAAGAGATTGGCATCTGAAACATTTTTATCTGGACAATAATAAGTGAATAAAATTCAGAACCCAGAAGATTAGCTGAAGAGGCCAAGTATCACAGAGAAGTTACCTAAAGCAGGTGCACTATGTCCTGGCTTTGGGACATTTGTAATGAAACTATTCGATATTATTTTCACTCAGACACTCTTACTATTGCACTCTTCCCTCATTACGGGCAAAGTGTCCTGGCTATTAGACAGTTTTATGAGTTAAATGGTAACTAGAGTATCTCCTGGAGTCTCTAGTGAGTTACTGACCATGCACATGACCACTTCTCTTCAGGGAAAAGGTTCTCACACATTTGCACATATTCACCGGTTTTCCATCCCACCTAACATTTATTTGTTTCACACCATTTATTTTCTTACTAGAAGAACGATCTCTTTTGTTCAAGAAACAGCTTAACAGCTTCAGAAGCAAAACAAAAAACAAAAAACCAAAAAAACCAAACCTGTGAAGTAAGCTACCTGTATTTGAAAGAACCATTCAAATATCACCTCCCCCGCAGAAACACAGAGGGGTGGGAGGACATTATGTGCCCCCCCCCTTCATTTTGCAAAGAAAGGAAACGAGAAATTCTTTCGTCACTTTTGTTTTGTAAATCACACTGTCCTCAACTTTTAAAATAAAAATTTCCCTGACAGCCATTTAATAATTGTGAGTGATCTATGGCTTGCTTACAAAGTGTTCATCTAATGATCTATTTCCCTTACCCCAGAGGCCAACTACAAAGCCAGAGCATTATCTTGGTGATATTTTTAATAACTTCCCGTGGGACCGCAAGCTCCAACCAGAGTCGACCCTGCAAAAGAGTTAATCATGTAATTTCACAGATTAGGCACCACAGGGTTACTAATGAGAAACTTCAGTTTAGTGATAAACTTTTTTTTTTTCCAGAAATATTTTGAGAGGCCCATGACCTTTGGCTGACACTCAGCGGGGCTATTAGTTTACCCACGGATGCACTACCAAACCCACAAGAGTCAGCGGAATGTCTTTTCTGGAAAGTTGATTGCAAGAATTTTTCTTTCTAAAGACTCTAGTAACAGATGTATCAGACAAAGGAGAATGAAAAGAGCCTGGGGGGGGGGGGTAGGGGCGGATATAGGGGTGGTGGAGGACACTTAACTTCCGCTGATTGGTCTAACTTCAGTTTCTAGTGTCGTTCCAACCATATGTTCAAGATGGAAAGCACAGTTCACATTTCAATGTCATGCTGCCCTCCGTTCATAAACATGTATCATCCATCACTAAATATTTAGATCAGAATTGTTGGAGCTGAGCTCTGTGCCAGGGGTAAGGGGATTAATTCCTTTCAAGGTCCTCACATGATGGATTTTCCACTGAAGTAAACATCCGAGAAGCCCTCACACTGAAGCCATAAAATTTATAAATAAAGTTTAAAGTTTAATTAAGTCAACATTATTTAAAGTGGTTGTCATATTTTATGGCAAACGTCTCATGTTTATTTTGTATGGCTCCTAATAAATAGCCCCTCCTGATCAGGAAAAAAGGCCCCGCTAGGCTAAAGGGTCCAGACTTGGGGCCAGAAGTAGAAGAATTTTGAGTTGGCAATATTGGAGCCCTTTCCCATTATGCTTTTGCTTAAAAGCTAAGCATGTAAGTTAGACCTCAAGGCAGTGTCCAACGCAGAGAGAATGCTTGAAAATTCATCTACAGGTTTATCAATTGGACTGTGGGAAACGATGCAGTCCACACCAGCACTGCAGACTAACAAATGAAGGAGATTTTGAGTGAAAAATAGAACAATTAATAACTGGTTTTCTATAATAAAAAGCATAAGAGAAAAAAATAGTTAATGAGAAAAGTCCACGTTGGCTTATTTGCTCCTTAAAAGCTTTTTAGAGGGAGAATGAAGAGCATTTAAAAGAGCAAAAGTTGTCTGTAAGCTAGCTTTGTAGCTGAGAAAGACCTTGAACTATGATTCTTCTGGTTCTACCTCAGAAATGCTAGGATTTAAGAGGCATGAATCACTACATCCAGTTAATATACATTTTCTTAAAAGGTAATTTATCAATTGCATATAAAACCCTCCAAAACACAACAATTTAAGACACCTGATTTTTCTTTCTTAATATTAAATTGGGAAGCTGGTTCACTGACACTGTAGCTTACAATAGACTCAGTGTTTAAGGAGAATGTCGGTAAAGGCATTAACCCAGCTAATGTGAATTCTTTATTGGGGCAAGTCAAAGCCTGGTTGTTCACATAGTGAAGACTTTTGGACAATAAAAGCTCCTTTGATCCGAGGGTCAGAGCAGTCCAAGGGGACTTTTAGAGCTGTAATAGACCATCAGCACACCAGTCCAACCCTGATGCTTTGCCAGTGAAGGTTAAGAAGCTGATTGTTGAAGTTTACATGGGTGGTTAAACAGGTCTAGGACTAAGGTTTCCCAGTGTCCTCCTCTTTCCTTACCCATGGTGCTTATACTTGGCCTGCCTGCAGAGGAGAATTATGGTCGGTGTTCCTGATGGCTTTGGGATGATGAGATGCAGATCTGGGGAGAGTGTACTAATGCCGTCAATGGTTCTTCCCATGCATACTTCAAAACCAAGTGATCTGGTACAAAATCTTAATAACAGAGTGCTATTATCCTTGTGTGTAAAGTACAAGTTCCATGAAAAATAAATAGATATTCACAATGTACCTTACATAGTTAAGAAGCATCCAGTTAATATCAATTATCAAGGATATCATAACCACTCTTGAAGTTATCCATTCAATTAAAGAGAAAATATCTTCCCAAATTACAAATTACTAAATTGTAGCTGAGAATAATTTCATTTTTCTTGAAAGTCGGGCCTTTGAGTTTTGGCAAGCCCCAAACATTCATGCTGAAATTTGTGAAGCAAAACAAAAGTCCATTTTATTATTTTTTCTAATCCAATATTTTTGACTTATTAAATGTGAGGATAAATTATAAAATGGTGCATAAACATTCAGTTAGAGGTATATACTTAAAGCAACATTATGTTGTTAAAAGAAATATAAATACTCAAGATTATTAAAAAAATTAAATCTAGTCATTACTTAGAAGCTCCCTAATCAATTCCCAATTTCTTGGGTTTTTCTGATCTATACATCATTCTCTGTGCAAATTTTAATTCCAAACAGTTTTTTCCATAGATCTCTCTTTGTCAAATATAACAAAACTATTCTACCTTTTACACAAATATATCATAGTCTTCTAAATTTCCTCTCAGAATATTACATATTTTACAAAAAGAAATCCGGTGAAAAGAAAAATAGGAATAAAAATGCTTTTACATAAAAAGAAAATTTCATTTAAAGTTCTTCTTATAACAAGATAAAACCATCATGCTGGCTTCTCTTAATTTCCTAAAATCTCATTGGGAAAATATTAATCCTAGATGAACTATTTCAACCCCAACAACAGACTCATCAAAGACCTATGGAAACCTATTAACATAACACATACTTCCTTACTCACCTGGTAGATGTATTATAGTATTTGTTATATATAAAATGTTATCACTGCACAATTTTAATATTATATTTTCTGTTACTTTGTGGCTTCTAAATTCGAGTTTTGGTATTTTGGCTGACCTTAAATGGTAATCACATATAAATGTTTGGGTGTATATAACTGGGCTGAGACAGTCATCACCACCCCTCAGTTTGTGGGCGAAGAAAAAGTCAATGTGAACACTGTAAATTGTATGTAACATTTTCAACGTAAGACTCATCTAGTTGTATCAATATTTTAGCGACTACCAGAATACCACCCGCAAATTTGTGCTCCCCTCCCATCCTGTTGTTTGCTAAAAGAAATATTTTCTAATTCTCTCTTTGCCTCAGTTAATTAGCCTTCACAGGAGCATAATTCCCACTGCTTATAAGTTGGGGACCTAGAAGGCCGTGTGAAATGTGAGTTAATTTCATTAATGCGCTTCCAAGGGAAGCATGTGTGCAGCTTGTGTTTCCAAGACATTCATTTTGTCTAAACATTTCCTCTCACTGAGTTATTATTATATTATATGGTGGAGCTAGAGTGGAGTGCCAGAGGTAGGGACAGATGACACGTTTTCTAGAATTAACTCTGGGACCATAAATCTTTTTTTTTTTTTTTTATTCAGTAGAAGATCTATGCAGAAAGAAACACTTTTAAATGGAATAATGGAATGAGTAGATATTGGAGACTTACACCCCTAAGCATAGGTTTCCAGATGCCTATTATAAATGTGTCTATTATTCCACAAATATCTGCTGACTATTGCCTGTAAAATAACATGTCAAATGAAGTGACTTTCACCCATCTTTAGTATGGGCTGAAAAAAGTCCCTTAGAAATCCTTGTAAGTTTTATATAAAAACATATACACACATTTAAAAATATGTCTGTACAAATGGATGCACAAATATGACTTTAATATACGTGTATTTGTTTTTAAATAAATATGCAGTCTATACAAAGGCAGATTGTTCCACACTTTTTGAATCGATAATATCTGTTGATAAAAGAGTGAATGAATTTTTTTCTCAATACAATTAATTCCTAAATGTCATCAATTCCCCAAGGATACCAGTTGTGATTAAAATACAGGCTTTTCTTTCAGGTACGATTGAGTCAATGAACCTCGTAAGACATTTATTCCCTTTTCATCCTTTACCATATTACAAAATAAGCCTCAGGAAAAATCTGAAGTGAACATGCATATTGCCGCTTTATCTATCTCGCAAGTCTTAGATATTCATATAGTATGTTCAGACTGTAAGTCATAGAATTATTTATTATCTCATTAAAATGTAAATACAAGTGAGAAGTTACTACGTGCCCCTGATAGAATATGCTCCGATTTAGTCATATTTTGACAATGGTTCCAGAGTTAGTGTGTAATTTCTATTTAATTTTACTATGAGTAAGTTTATATTCCAGCGATAACAAAGCCCAAAGGCCTTCATTTCTGTGGTGTGTTGAAAGGTTGGTGCTCTCCCAGGAATAATCAATGTTTAACATAAAGCAAGCTAATGGAGTCTGATAGATACAAGAGAGAGGCCAGGTATGCGAGAGAGAAACCATCATTGAAAGGCCTTGAAGACAGAAAGCCTTTAACTGGCCCAGATTGAAAAATTTAAAGAGAATTGCTCCAGTTAACATGTCACAAATATTATGAAAGATAAAAGAATAAACCCAAAGAGAGGCATATTCACCTTGAAAAGAAACCTTGCACTTTCCAATTTTTTGCATAATCCAAAGTCAAGAAATTCAAACCACCTAGCCAGAGATCGGAACTATGGACAAGAAAAACAAAATTTTAACCTTTAATAGTCCAAATATGACCCTACAGGAAGATGATTTTATTTAAAACACACATGTAAGCTTTAAGATCACACTCTAACTTCACTCTTATCTGGTTGAAAATTAGTAATGAAAGAGTATGTTACCAGGACATATGAACTACGAACCATGACATACACAGCACATAAGGTTGAACATGAGTGATACTCTGTAGAAAATTCACCCTGATGGTACCCAGCCTTAAAGAAACTATTAAGTTTTAAAATGTGCAGGTCTGGTTCATCCTGGCATCCTGTCCAGATCTTTCCAAATACCTTCTTCTGTGCTGTTAGACAGTAGGGTGACCACAGACACCAATAATGTAATGCATATTTCAAAAGAGTTAGAAGAAAGTTGTTACAATGTGGTTTCTTGGTCCCTGGCGGCCAGAGGTCCAGACCCACAGACCTGCCGCACCAGACTCCTTAGCCACCCACCGCTGCTGCTCAGGCCCCAGAAATGACTCAGATGCTTATATTAAGTTCATGTTGTTTGGCCTATGGTTTAGGCACCTTGCTAGCTAGCTTTTTCATCTTATCTCAACCCATTTTCATTAATCTACCTACCACGTGGCCCGTGGCTCATCTGGGTTCCTTACATGTTGCTCCTTTGGGTGTTTGCTTGGTCTCTCTGACTCCGCCCTGCTCCTCCTACCTAAGCTCTGATTTCCCCTCCTACTTTTTCTATGGTGCCTGTCATGGGCCAAAACAGCTTCTTTATTTAAAGATTCTTATTCATAGCATATTCACAGCATAGAAAGACATTCCCATATCAGAAAGTTTTTTCAAAAATGTTTCTACCAAATGACACATGTTTAAGGGGACAGACTCCAGATTTGAACAATAAATTATACGTATATGTGTATATTTAAAATATATATATTTAAATATATACTTAAGCATGTGTATATGTTTAAAAATATAACTTCAGTTTTTACATTTTCTGGAACCAAACCAAGCTTTAGTTTAAAAATATTCTAACTGAACATAAAACTCCAAAATAGAGGTGACGTCACAGAGATGTCAATAGGAAGACTTTTGAAAAAAGATGTGGTAGATGGTGCCAAAATAGCTACAGATTTCTTCAAGCAAGGTATTCATGGCCCCTGAAAATAACTTTACAGCTACTCCCAACTAGAGGTGATGATTTCTCCATCCCTGAAACTGATCTCAACCACATGACTTGCTTAACCAGTAGACATGGTAAATGTGACATGTTCCAGCTGGTCCTGACAGTTGCTGGAGAGATTTCCATCACAGCTGGAGAAAGCCTGGGCTAGCCTGCAGAAGAGGAGGATTCTGGGGCCCTGAATTTGCTGCTTTCCCACTGCCTGCCAATGAGAGAAGAGTAAAATATCCTGCCCTGCTCAGAAGAGGCACTGAGTGAACACATTGAATACAGGTGAGCGCAGTATGACATGGTCAAGGGCTAAGTTCTGATGGTCTGTTAATAAAGCAAATGCTTTATTAAGGCAATTAAAAATAGACACATACACACACACACACACACACACACACACACACACACACACACACAGAGGTCATGACTCTGCTCATTTCACCAGGAGGAGTGACATGTTTGTACTATGTAGTCTTTTTTCATACCTAATTATTCTTTTATGCTTTTAGTAGATGGCTCAGCTTCAGTGGAATGCCTTTTCTTTGAAAAATATCAACTGAATTATTTACTAAGGAAGCCATAGTTTCACTAGATTCCTGCTTCTGGAAGCAAAGGAAGTTTGGCACAGATGTATTCTTAAGAGTCTCTGCAATCAACTGAACAGTACATAGAGCTCAAGTCACATGTGACTTTCAGGAGCCCTAACTCTTCTCCTTGGGGGCTGCTTCTCTCAACAAACAGATTTGATAATTACAGCTTAATGGCTGCATTGGAGGAAAAAAATCAAACACACAAACATCACACATTAAAACATAATATTCAAATCAGAAGTTCTCCATTTCTGCGAATTCTAAAGGAGACAAGATTCTTGTGGGTCCCTGAAAATGTGGGTTCTGAGCTTGTGAAATGTCCACCCCCTGAGGAGTGAAGTGAGCTCCCTTGGCAGCCTGGTCTCCTATAACTACAATGTATAACCTCAGGTTGCTTTTCACAGAAGTGAATGCAGAGACACTCCAGAGGTTGTAACCATTCATATCCTACAATGGCGAAGAAGAAGAAAAAAAAAAAAAGAAAGAAAGAAAGAAGCCCAACACAAGGGAATCTTCAGTATAAACATTAATAGTTTCCCACATCTTTGTTTAGAGAATACCCTGAGGATTTCTAAACTTTTAGATCTCATTCATTCCAGAACTGTTTCACTTATGGTGACATAAATCTTGGCCCTTTAGAAGTTCCAAGATTAAAATTCTTTGGAAACTAGAGTCTCAGAGAACTCACAGGTGATCTATATAAAGCAAGTCTGGTGTGGGACACTCCAGAGCCCCGACGCTTTCTAAGAGCATCTGAACCTTGCTCTCACTTGAGTTTAGAGAATTCAGATTTAGAAAGAGTCATTGGAAGGGCAGGTTGGCAAAAATCATACTATTCTTTTAAAAATAACTAGCTTGTGGTTTTTTTTTGTACACACACACACACATACACACACACAATTCTCATTAAAAAAAGTTATCTCCATTAATGCATACTCTGCTCCCCCTCCTCTCCCCCCATCCCTCCCAGCCAGCCTTTAGCCTCACTCCTCCCCATCCACCCATCCCCTCCCCCCAAAGGGGGAGAAGTCCCAAGATGGGCCAGCCCAGCTCAGCACAACCACTCCAGGCAAGTCCGATTTACTCATACCAAAGTCAATGCCGGGCTGAGTGTTCCACTACAGGAAATGGGCTCCAAGGTGCCAGCCCATGAACAGAAACACAGTCAGATCCCACTCCTTGGATAATCAAATGAGTAAACACCCTAGGTGTCATCGCAGAACCTACATCAAACAGGAAATGGAGGTGGAGGCAGAGATCCATGACTGAGCACTGGGCCAAGCTCCTGGTCCAGCTGAGAGCAGGGGAGGAGAGTCTGTATGAGCAGGGGGATAGGGATTATATAGGCTATTTTCTATCGCTATGAAAAAATATTATCACCCAAAGCAGCAGAGTTTCTTTTGACTTTTATTTCAGAAGGCTAAAAGTCCATGATGGTGGACAAACATGGTGCCAGGGACACGAGGCTGAGAGATCATATTTCAATTGTCACAGGAAACACAGGAGTGAACGGAAAGTGAGGTGAGGCTGTAAACTCTTGAGGCCTTCCCCTAAGGACAGGTTTTCCTAGGAGCAAAGCTTTTAAAAGCTTCCACAGTCCCCAAACAGCACCACCAACAGGGGGATTTTGTTTAAATTCTTTCACCCTTAGGTTGTTTCTTGTTTAAATCACAAGTGTGGAGAGTTCACAGTTTGCTCTTTCTGAAGTAAAAAATGAAGGCCACATGCTGTGGTTTGTGGGAGTGTCCCTCCAAAGTTCCTGTGGAAGATTTTGCTCTGAAGTGGTATGATTTACATGTCATGATCACTGAGGGTGTAACTCTGAATGGGATCTGGGAACTATCCATCTAAACTTCTTTATCCCTAGCTGGTGAGATAAGCAGCTAATTCTGCCATGTCTTCCTGCCATAACACACAGTCCTTACCAGAAGCCCCCCCAAAATGCAGCCACTTGGTCTAAACTGGGAACTCTGTAGCTGTCTCCCAGCACAGTTCTTTTGTAAGTCAATTACATTAGGCATTTAATCTTATATATTAAATTCTTATCTATTATTATTGGAGTTTTGTGAAACAGGGCTTCTCTGTTAGGTCCTTGCTGTCTTAGAACTTACTCTGTAGACCAGGCTGGCCTCAAACTCAGAGATCTGCCTGCTTCTGCTTCCTGAGTGCTGGGATTAAAGGTGTGCCCCACCATCTTCCAGCTTAGTATTTTGTTATAGTGACAAAAATATGAACAACACTTTATAAAAAGTTATATTTTTTTCAAGGTAGAGAGGCAAGATGTGACTGCAAAATATTTTTATTGCTTATATTTAAACAAACATTTCATTTTAATTTAGCAATTTAAAAAGCCCATCTCGAAAATTTCCAGCATAGAAAATACGTTAAAATTGAAGCCATGAGAATGATGATCTACATACCCCCTCGCTCACCCAAAGTCTCAGCACAGCATAAATTCCTACATTTTGGACAAAAGATTCTACAGCTTCAGTCTTTAAATAATGCCAATTTTGGAATAAAAAGTCTACAAAACAAAAACAGCAAATCTTTTATAAGAAAAAAATTCCAGAAGTTTCTGTTACTTGTGCCCGTTAAGGCTATAATTTCACCAGTATCTCCACTCTATTCATTGCTCTGCTTTGCCACCCTCTATGGTCCCATCTGACTTCTCAAGCCCATCCTGTTCTCTGGGGTGCATTGTTTTCTCATCCCAGGAATCATTCATTACCTTCTCTTTTACTAAACACTTGGTCCTTGGGGTTACATAATTAAGGCTCAAGCATCTGAAGCTTAAAGGCAGAAACAGGAGAAGGCAAGGACCACATTTAACTACCTCCGACACTTAGTTGTTCATTAGTCTGTAAGTACTTGCGAAGGCTCCATATAATAAGAGAAAACACATTTACTCTTGTATCTTCTATTCTATGATCCCCTAGAAGGTACTGAAAGTTTCTAGAAATTAAATTCTATTATTGTCATACCCTCCAAGATCACATACACAGGTTGCCTCAAATAATTAATTAATTAATTAATTAATCAATTAATTAATGCTATTCTTTATTTTCTGGATGGGGAAGATGATTCTGTTGATATGATTTTAGACACACCAATAAGTACATGAATTAATTAAACTAAATTAAGATGAGAAGTATAGGTGAGATTCTCACTCCTTCATACAGATCATAAAGATTATTATGGTCTGCTCCGCTTATCTTTTTAGCCTCATCTTGTGTATCTGTAAGCCTTGTCTGAGTGCTCTGCCTGTCTGACTCTCCACAGCCATAATTTCATTTGGGTATCTTTTTCCTCCATTCCTTCTACTTTCAGGTTGGACTTCTTTTCTCTCTCATCCTTCAGTAACCTGAGCATCTTTGTAGCATCACCTATACCACATCGCTTGGCCTTTGTGGCTTTCTAATTGATTCACTCATCTGACTATAAGCACATTGTACACAGGAGTCAGCTTTAAACATTCTTTCCCCCAAACAATGCTCACCTCTTAGTAGGTAAACATGAGAATAGTTATTTTTGACGGAATACCACACAGACATCCAGTAGAAGATGAGTTCAACAAGTGGAAGTCAAGACTCACACATCCAGTGCTATCATATGGATCTGAAATGTCTGTCAAAGGCTTGTATGAAAGTGAAAACTTTAAGAGGTGGGGTGTACTGAAAGAACATTGGGGACCAGGTGCTATGGGATTATGCCCTTGTACATTGTAAATATTTGTCCCTCCTATTGGTTTAATAAAATGCTGATTGGCCAGAAGGCAGACAGGAAGTGTGGGTGGGGCTACTAGATTGAGAAAATTCTGGGATGAGGAAGAGAAGAGCAGAGATGCCAGGGAGAATCAGAGGAAGTGAGATGAGAATGTTGCTCTGAGGAAAGGTATCAAGCCATAATCATGGATTAGTTTAAGAGTAACAATTAGCAAGTAATATGCCTGAGCCATAGGCCAAGCAGCACATAATTAATAGAAGATTTTTGTATGATTATTTGGGACTAATAGTCCTGATCTCGGGGTTAGATTGGGCCAGAAACTTCTTTCTACAACTAGGTCTTGAAGGAACTATAGAAATCTCTATCCTTCCCTGTCTCTTTGTTTCTAGGCTGCCACGTGGAAAGCTTCCATAATATTCTGCTTTGCCTAGGTCTTGAAACAAGTGTGTGTGTGGGGGGGGAGGGTGGAGCAAGTGGCCATAGACTGAGATCTATGAAACTGTGATCCAAAGCAAACATTCCCTCCACATGCTTGTTACTGTAATGGAAATCCCACTAACACACTCTTCTTCCCTCCACTTGAACATTTGTAACATTCCATCACTGAATTCTTAAAATTCAGTAACTCATCACTTAATCATGACTTTCTGCAGTGAGGGGGATTCGGTGGTAGACCAGATATAAAATAGTCTTATGCTTGTGTAAATGAATTCTTCCCAATCCCAGGTGGAACTACTTTGCATTCAGCAACCTTTTAAGTTAGCTCTTTCCTTCCTTGGATGTTGGAACTGCTCATCCCTGTTATTAATTCTATTGTCATGCCAGCATGTGATTTTATTTTTTATCCTAATTTATAAATTAACCTTGAAGTGTAACTCCCCAGTTAAAACATGGCCATTTTGATCTTTATTTCCTTATTCTCTTGTCTTATTTTTTTTCTAAAAATTATTTTAACTGAAAAAGAATTATAGTACTTTCCTCCCTGAAGCCCCTCCCAGTTACTGTCTCTGGCTCCTCCCACATTTGCCCCTCCTCTCAAGTTGATAGACTTTTTTGTTGATTATTAAATACACACAAGTCTGTGGCGAAGCAGTCTCTCCTAGAAATGTCTGCATCAAAGAGACCTGAACAATGGCAGTATCAATGGACATATCACTGAGGAAGGGAAATTTGATAGGGTTCTACCCTAGACAAGAGCTAATCATCAGTGGGAGGAGAACTAACCTTTATTAGGGTTAAGCAACTTCAGTGGTTGGTTAATACAGAGTAGTTAACCATAAAACCATACACACACGAACAACAAAAAAAGACTTGGAACATACACATACACATACACACACACACACACACACACACACACACACACACACACACACACATATTTTTACCTTTCCTTAGAGGAAAAGTTACCCTTTTCAAGAGCTCTCTACTCATGTTTCTGCTCTCAACCATTAACTAAAGCTCTAAAATTATAAATGGACTTTTTATTATATTCTGTGTCCATTCTGATGACTTACTGCTATTAAAGAAATGGCACCAAAAATTAAACCCAGGACCTTGCACATGTTAGGCAAACACTTCACCATTGATCGACATCTCCAACCTTACTAATTAGTTTTATTGAATTCTTATTCCTTGGTTTAGCAATCATCTCTCTCTCTTGTCCACTTCTCTTTTGTGCACTTTCCTCCCCATTCTTTGATTAGCCATGTACAACTCTAGTTCTGGCATTAAACCTCTGACTGCCATAACTGTTAATGTTTCCTGTGTCTATACTCTACTATGTGGTTCCTAGACATTTTGATCTATAATTCCAATGGAGATTTCAAATTCATAAATCTATCACTTTTTATCTTTATCAAATCTTTCTTTTCTAGTCCCCGAAATTTTTCTTCTCCACCCATTCTTTTTCTGATTTAATCAGCAGTACCATCAAATTACCCATTGCAGAAGTCCAAGTGTTACACACAATGTTCCTTCCTTTTTTCCCCTTCAAAATATTTGCTTTTATTTATTCATATATTTATATGTGCAGGGCACAGATTTGGTGTAAAGTCATAAACAACTTTTAGAGGTCAGTTCTTCCCTTCCATGATGTGAGCTATGGAGGTTAAACTCAGGTTTTTACACTTAGCATCATAACTAGACAGGATCAACTGAGTCATCTTGTTGACCCCCAGTGTCCCATCTTAATGGCACCTATTGATGAAGAGCACTGGAAACATTTTCTCCAAATTTTATTTAGTTTAAATGTAAGAGAGTTTTCTCTACATGTATGTATGTTCTCTATATGTGTGAAATACCCATGGAGGCCAGAAGAGAGCACAGGATCCTCCAGAACTGGAGTTACAGGTGGTTGTGTGAGTGCTGGACATTGAACCCATGTCTTCTGCAACAACACATGCTCTTCATCACCAAGTCATTGCTCCAGTTCCAAGTGCCAGAGCTTCTGAATTGGACACCACCAGCTCTCATGCTGGTCTAAAATGTACCCTTGCTATTTGTTTCTCAGGCCACACTTCTTAATACCTTCTCCTCAACGGCTACCAGAGTCCCTTCTCTGTGTCAACCAAGAAATAGCCTCTGGAAGAAATACCTGTAGTACCTCCATCTCCTCAGACAGAAGTAGTGACTATCTACCACTGTCCGCTTCCAAGCCCTGCCTGGTATGAAGTTCTCTCATGGTCTTAGATCTATTGTGCTCTTGCATTTTCTGTTTCTCTTATTTCTGTGCTGTGAGTGCTTTGACTGTAGAGGCTACATTTTCAACAGCTCGATAAATGTTTACTGAGTGAGATGTTTATTTGGCAACTCTATTCCTTTACCCTATTCTGCTGTCGCTGGTATTATGGAGAGTCACAGAATATAGTTTTCTACAGGCTCAGATCTGGAGTGAGAATCCTTGTGACTGAGCTCTGCTGCTGACATAGTATGGGCTTTACAAGCTCCTTCTCCTTTGCCACCCAGTAGAGGTGGTAATAGCACCACTGGGTTAGTGGGTGATGTTACTAAATATTTGGGAGAAGTTAGTTTCATTATTACCATCTTTTCATTCTTTCTTCCCTTCTTTTTTCCTTCCTTCCTTCCTGCCTCCCTCCATCCCTCTCTCCCTCCATCCTCTCATTCCTTCCTCCTCTTGCTCCCGTTTGTTTGAATTGTTTTCTTTCTTCCTTTCCTGTGACTCTCATACTTACTAACAACTCGTGATCTCCGAGTGAGAGAGGAAGACCTGCTCTAAGGAGTCACACAAACAAATACCTCTCTTGTGAGGTCATGTTGATGTGACATTTAGAAATGGGGTAAACAGTTGTACTGTAGCAGTTGTCATGTTCCGTTAGGAATGCGACTGCAATGCAGCCTGCTGTAGCATGGGGTACATAGTAAAGATCCCCACAATCCCACCAAAAGCAGGGAAACGTTTCTAGGATCTTATCTGCACATTTGCAGCACAGTCCTACGGGAAGTCTTAGGATAGTTTCTCCACACTCAGCGTCATTTCATATCCTTCTTACAACCTTTCTGGACCTGCTCTCTTATATCAGAAAAAGGAAGAATCCAGCCTGTACTGTGGGAGCATATGAATTTAACCCTCAAAGGAAGATTTTTCTGGAAAGGCTTACTGTCCTTTTATTTTTTTCCTAGTATTTAAAGGCAGCACCATCGGTCTTCATTCAAATATTTGATTACTTATAGCCTCTCCTGTTGCACAAATAAAGGAAACTCAGGGATAGATCTCTGAGAAAGTCAGAGATATTAGAGAGAGTAAACACCACAGTCAGATCTTACCCAGCTGTCTTCCAGCTTCCTCAGCCTCGCTTCTCTTGGCTTCCTCTCCTTCTGTCTTTCTCTGTCCTCCTTAAATACTCTCTTGGCAAGGTGAGAGTATTAAGGCGAGACCCCACCACTGCCTGCCTGAGATCCTGGAACTCCTTCTGTAAACCAAGATGACCTCAAACTCAGATTGGATTAAGGGTCAGCACCCCTGGATATTCCCTGTGCTGGGATTAAAGGCGTGAATCACCAGTCTCTGATCCTCCTAGACTGACTGTGGTTAGATCCCTCTTATATCTCCAAAACTTCTGGAGCTTTTATTAAATCCCCACATCCTCTGATAGCATCGAAATTCAAAGTAATTTGTCTGTGTCCATGTTTGCTTTTAGTCATATTAAATGCCAAAGGAAACCTGAAAATATGTGTGTGTTGAAGAAAGGCTTTTATTTTTATGATTTTATGACAGATTGTGACAAGGATAATTGGTTTAGATGTTAAGAGTCTCTATCATGCTGGGATAGGTAGAGTAATGTATTGTATACAGTACACACTTGGTAATTATTTTGCATATAGTAGATGGTTGGTGATTATTTGAGAGATAAATGACAGATATGGTGGTTTCAACTGTAATGGTCACATAGGGACATATATTTGAATATTGATCATAAGGGAGAGGTGCTATTTGACAGGGATTAGGAGGAGCGGACTTCCTGTATAAAGGCTTTGTAGTTTCAAATGCTCAAGCCAGACTCAGTATCTCTCTCCTTTCAATGGATCCGAGTGTAGAACTCTCAGCTCCTCCAGTACCATGCTTGCCTTTGAAATGCCATGCTTCCCACCATGATGATAATGGACTAACCTCTGAAATTGTAAGCAAGTCCCAATTAAATGCTTTCCTTTATAAGAGTTGCTGTGGTCATGGTGTCTCTTCACAGCTATAGAACAGTGATTAAGAGAAAAAAATAAATGAAGAAATGAATTCATTAAAATAAATGATTGACTCTTTATAAGAATCAAGATAACCTTCTGTGTAGTTGTGCAGACAGAGAGAAAAAGAAGAAACTTTGATACTATAGTGTTGCTTGAGAACTCCACACTCATGAAATGCACCACTCGAGTGCCCAGGTTCTATTTAGTTGTATTATTTATTTTAATTAAATATAGTGCTGAGAACTAAACCCAGGGCTTTGTATGCAAGACAAGTGTTCTACCACTGATCCCATTCTCAGCTCTAAAGAGTAACTTACAAGTGGAAGCATGCCACAAACTAAATCTGTTAGAAAGCAAAACCTGTTCTCCAGAGCCACATTTTCCCCAAGATCAGGTTTCTTTGCTAATAAGATCCAGAAAATAAGAGGATGCAAGTCTGATATATTTTAATGTATGAAACTATTTAAATCAATTAATGAAAGCTAATAAAAAAGTGAGTGAAGTAAATTCCAGAGAAAGAATTCTTCACACTTACTTGCAGCTCTTTATTTACTGTTTTAAAGATTAGACACCCTGGACCTGGATTTCAAAGATTTTATTCTCAAGAAGAAGAAGAAGAAAGAAATAAAATAAGCAGCTCAGCACTGATATTAGGTAGATGAGGACCGAGGAAAGGCCTGTGTTTGTGTTGATTTCTTTGATATGTGACGGATATGTGATGGACATCTTTGATATTCATCAGAGAGGTATAGCCAGTAAGATGTACTAAGAGATTTCTTGAAAGGAAGTAATCTGTGCATTTCTGATCCTCAGGATCCTATTGTCTCATGCTATGAAGGAGTCTCAGTTTGCTGGATGTAGATCTTAGTATGATTTCTGTCCCATAGAGAAAAGAGACCTCAGAATCCTTTAAGGATTCTGGAGGTGTTCTCACATCACATGAGGTTTTTTGTTTTATTTTGTTTTGACAGGTCCTGGGTGTATCCTTGAATTGGCCTGGATGTCACCATGCAGAGCAGTCTGGCAGCAGGCTGGCTTCAACCTTGAAACCATCCTCCTGTCTCTCTGCCTCCTACTGTTTTTGGATTACCATTCCCAAGTGTCTTCATAAGTGTCCTTGGGACAGTAATAGTGAAAGGTGTGCTCTTTCATGGTGGGTGAGCAAACTTTGAACAACCAATCCACTCTAACATCCCCTTTCCCTAGGCTACTGCACATTTTCTTCTACTGTATCAAGCAATGGTGGGGTGACCCTGGTCCAGGGTCAGGACTCAGGGTTGCCTCTATGCTCAGGGTCCAGATATTTCCCCTTGGGGAAGGGAAAAGATGGGAGAAAAGAAATGACAGAGCCTCCGGAGACAAGATGAAACAGGCCCGTCCAATTTTATTATGAAGAAGAAACCCTTAAATACCTTTTGCCCAGACGATGTTCCCGTCAGGGGAAAGGGCTTTGATTTGCTGCTCTCTGTGCCCATGAGCAGTGGTCTTTCCCTGGTCTAAGAATGTTGTATTTGTACTCCTCCCTCATCAAGGTCCCAGGCTCAGACCCCAGGCTGGCTTCTGCAAAAGTACTTAGGAGCACTTCTTAAGGCACTAGTTATCACCAGTTTGCTCAGACTGAGGCCAGGCTGGTCTCCCAGCCCTTAGAAGCCCATGCAGTCTGCAAAGCAAGTTCTGGGATACATTCTAAATTTACTTTTTGGTCCATGTTTTAACCAACAAAGGAGGGATTCTGTTCCTTTGTGACCACTAAAGGTAAATTAGATCTAGAACCTCTGCTTAGTGGTACAGTGTCTGTAACTGGGAGGTTCAGCTTGATATCCTATCTGTCATATATTTTCTTTGGATCTCTGCTTATTTAAATAGGAAACTATGTACAGTAATTTTGGTGTAATATATATTCTCACAGGTCAATCAAAGTACTTCATCTCACAGAGTCTAATGTAGTTGAAGTTGTCAGAAGGCCAGTAAAGGTAGCCCTTACGAAAATCAAGAGTATTTTGTAGGATCCTAAGGGAAACTATAATAGAGCCTCCAGTTAGAACAGAGCCAAATTCCCTCATCATATTTGCATAGACTACCTCTATTGGTGTAAAAAGGCTGTGCAGAAACTGAAAGTCTGGTACCCCAATCTCTTAAAGGGATCTGTGCACACACTCTTATTCTAATTCATGAAGTATCACTTATTTGCAGTTAATACCCTAACTCCGACAGGAGACATCCTGAAACTTTGGAAATTCAATTTCTGTTGTTATTCCTTAACTTACAGGATGAAACTCTAGGTTTGATTTTTCAGAGACTTTAGCAATGCAACCAAAGGGTTTCAGGACAGACATAAGGTTGTCCAGTCATGTGTGCAGAACATAAGCTGGGAATTTGAAGCTACAGATCTCCTGCCAATAACCCTTCTCCCAAGTACACTGAAAGATAGCCACCTAATCCCAAGTATTTCCCTTAGTTTACTGGTCTAAGACATTAGGTATATGATCACCCAAAAATTTACCATCCATAAATATTTAAGAAAATACCCAAATGAAGACATTTTTAAATACTAGCCATGCTGCAGAATAGACTTTCAGTTCCTATTTATAGCTGGGAAATGAGTCATTGAAACCTTTAAATGAAATCACGTGAATCATTTCAGGAAACCCAGAGCCAGTTCAGATGATTCCTTAAGATTCTGGTTTTATAGATTCACTCCTCACACAAAAAGCTGTATCAGCCAGAGAAAGTAAACTATAATCTCATTGCTCTAAACCTCATAGGCCACTTGTCACTTCACATCACCATGTACCGTCCATCTGTACATTGAGTTATCATAGCTAGGATCACATTACACCCTAATTACATGAGACTTCAGTGGGAACAAACTGTGTCAGCACCTCAGCACCATGTCCTATACCATCTTCACAATATATCATCTTCACCAGATACTGTCATCACCATGAACATCATCATAATTACCACCCTCATCATCACCACCACCATCATCACCACCACCACTATCATCACCACCTCATCATCACCATCACCTTCCTCCTCCTCATCATCCACCATTATTCCCATCATCATTACCACCATCATCACCCTCATCATCACCATCATCATCATAATTATCACCATCATCACCATCACCTTCCTCTCATCATCACCATCATCATCACCACCACCATCATAATTATCACAATCATCACCATCACCTTCCTCATCATCATTACCACCTTCATCCCCATCATCATCACCACCATCATCACCCTCATCATCATCACCACCACCATCCTAATTATCACCATCATCATCACCATCACCACTATCATCACTATCAGCAGCAGTAAGATTTTATTTCTGAATTATATTAATTTAAAAACATATTACAATAAACCTATATTATTATAGTGGATAGACAGCAGATATATAGGATCCATGTAGTTTCAAAATAAACATTTGAAAGCCTTAAAATCCTCTTATTTCTTACTACACTTTCAAAAGCTTTTGACCAACCAAGAGTTTTCATATCTATGCAACTTATTAAGACAAATAAGAAAATTTATTTCTATTAAGACAAGTAAGAAAACTGCCTGTATAGTTATGTGTAATAAACTAAAATAAATGATTTTCAAAATATTGGGATTGTTAGATTGCCACAACCATTTTTTGCCCTTTATTTCTTTCTGTTGGCATAAAGCACAACACTACATAATACGTTCACCTTGATAAAGAATATTTATTTATTTGAGCATTAAGACACCATCATCCAATACGCCGTTAAGTGAGATCATGGCCAGTGGTGATGCTTGTGTGGTCAAGTTTGAATGTCAAATTGCAAATGGCAGCGGTTGAAAATTTAACTTTTAGTAGCTAAGTAGTGAGATAAAAACAAAAGCTCACAATTCTCCAGAGAAAATGCATTTGATATGAGGGTCAATACAGTGCAGTGAAATGATCTGGAAGTAAGATGTAAACCTCCAAAGCAAGTACTATTAGTAAATGCTATCTGAATCATGCTCATGTGTTTTAATGGGCCACACATAATTTATTTGTGTCCTGATGAGGCCATAATTTTCTCCAATGTCCATATCCAAATCTATTTCTTTGTAACGAAGATAAAGTAACACACATACCAAAAGCCATTTGAACAATACTTTAATTTACTCTAAAAAGATAATAAAGGACTGTGTTTTTATTTTATTGCATAACATGGCTTACAATAATAAGTTGGCTCTGAAACAGCAATTTATTTCATAAGCAGCTGATATATTTGCTAAAATGTTTGTACTCTTGTTCTAATCACACTGGAATCTTTTGGGACTCTTTCAATAACAATAATGGAAACAATTAATAATACCCAACCCAAAAGATGGAAAACTCCTGATAGAGTTGCACAGTGGTGTTCTATAGATGTTTTATGAACAACTCGTTCTGCTTTTTGATGACTCCCACGAAAAGAGCTCATTCTCATAGAGTGCTGCTTAAACAGTCTGTGGGTGGCATTGATGGCTCTGCTCAAGGGGGATGATATCTAAGTTTCAAATGCAAATGTTGTAGTGCAGAGGAAGGAAAGTTATAAAATATGAGAGGATGAGCTGGGAACGATGGTTCAATCTTGGAATCTAGAACTGGGGAGGTGAAGGCAAGGACTGCAAACTTGAGGCCAATGAGAACACACACACACACACACACACACACACACACACACACACACACACACACAGACATACACAGAGAGAGATACACAAATACACACACACACACACACAGACATACATAGACACACACATACAGAAAGAAATACACAGAGACATACACGGAGACATACACAGAGAGACATACTCACAGACAGACAGACAGACACACAGACACACAGACACACAGACACACAGACACACACACACACACACACACACACACACACACACACACACACACACACACATACACTACAAACAAAAAAAATTGAAGCAAAACAAGACCAAAATAAAACTGAGCCTAAGATGGAGTAAGAAAAAACACAAAAAGAAACAGTGTGAATCTTAGAGCACTATTTCTACAGGATGTACCTATTGTGATAAAGTGTGAATAGATGAAATAAACTCCATTATAATTCATTATTTTAAGTGTGTGTGCAGAGTGGGGTCGGGGATGAAGTATTGACAGAAGGCTTAACAAAAATGAAAAGTGTTTAAAAGCTGTATGAGTGTATGTGATCGTCTAAACCAGGGGAAATTCAGTTAGAGGGAGCACAAGGGGCATTGGAAGAATAAATAAAGAGATACTCTGGGCTAATGGTTTAAAGTGTGGGAAAGAGAGACTTGGACCAGAAGTGGATGGGGTAGCTTAGCCAAAACTACAGATACATGAAAATGTCATATACAAATCCACTAGTTTGCAAGCTAATTAAAAGGTGTGTGTAGTAAGAGGTTTCTTGCCCGGACTTTCAGGACTAACCTCAAGGTTTAGGCCCACAGACCCACAGACCTGCAGACCCACAGAGACACACAGATGCATATGATAGTTTTAGGCTGATTGGCCTCAGGCCCAGGCATATCACTTGCTAACTCTGTACCCTTAGACTAACCCATGACACTTATTTTGTTCAGCCATGTGGCTGGGTACCTTTTCTTAGAGCAGCATGGTTGTCCTCTGCTTCCTCTGGCTTCTCTCTGGCATTGTCTCTGGAATTCTGCTCTGTTCCACCTGTTCCTAGAGTCTTCTAGTCTGTTAGCTCTGCCCACACTTTCTGTCTGCCTTGGGCCAATCAGCGCTTTTCATTAAACCAGTGGGTGGGACAATTATTTACAATAGAACAACATAATCTCCCACATATCCCCTTTTCTCTTTTTAAAACAAAAAGAACTCCAAATCTAATATTCTTCCCCCCCCCCATTATCTATAAGAACTTATAAACAACACTGTAAATAAAGATAAACATCCATAATCCATGTTTTGGGGATGTGGGCGTCGCTCTCTAGGCTACTTCCTGCTGAACGGAGGTGTTGGCAATTCCATGGGAATCCAAAGAAAAATTTAGGATTATGCACAAGTCTTTAGTGGAGTACTTTGTAAGGCTGGGTCATCTCAGCAGTCTCCTTGAAATTGTTCTGGATACAGAGCTCGGAAAACTTCAACAGAGGTGCTCTGAAATGCTGAATCATCTGGGCCATCCATTTCCATTAAAAATTTTTCAGGGGGTCTTCCTCTATCAAACTTTATGTTCTTTATCCAGGAATAAATCCACAGCCTCTCATTTTCTGTGAAAATAAAAGAAAACCTTTTCTCCAAAGTAGCATATATTTGGATTTCAGTTTTAAAGTCAACTTATTTACAAAATATATACATTGAATTAATCTAACAGCACTTATAATCAACTGTCTTTTAGCAGCTTTTACTATCTCATTTTCAGTCAAGAAGCTTAAAGGTAAGACAATAATATACAGTATCAGACACTCTTTATATTTTCCATCTTTACATGGCTTTTTTTTACTCTATTTCTTTTTAAAGGGCTTTCTCTACCTGTTCTTTTCTTTCTCTAAGCCTATGTATATGTATTTCAACACACTCTAAACCACTCAGACTTTTTAAAAAACTATCTTTACTGTATATTTATTTCTTAACTTTTTCTGTCTCTGACCACACCTTTGCTTGGCTAGGGTGATTAACTCCACCCAGATTCTTCTATTTCTTTCTGTTTCTGACCACACCTTTAATCTGCCAGAATTCAAGGTTGGTAGGATGGGTGGATGGCTCCACCCAGCTCCTTGTCTAATTTCATAGAATGTATCCTTTTAGTCCAGGTACTCTGGGAATTTTAGGTTCCATATAATTACCAAGTAAAACTTTGCCATCTGCAGCTCATTAACTCCATTTTACATATTTGGCAGCAGGGCCTCTTAAAAGACTCACAGTGTTTTGCCTCTAAGGCTGAATCAGGAAGCTTCTCTTAAAGCCAAGTGTCAGTTTGCCTCTGGCAAACAGAGCTGATCCATGAAAACATCAACACTAAGAAGCCATCTTTGATTCTTTCTCCTTTTGTCCATATGAACAGAAACCTTAAATTCATCATTTGTAACTTTTCCTTATATTGAGGGTCCTGTGAGACTTCAGGAACAAGCCATTTTACACCTTAAGCTACACTCCAAAAGCCTGTCATTGTAGCCCAAGCCCATATGCTTCATCAGGGCATCTCTGTACCACGGCTCACGTGAGAGACACAACTCAGAAGCTGCTTTGGGCTCTAGACCATTTTTTAAGCTTTCTATGACTTTATGTGGGTATATTTGCCCCATGTTGGACTGTTATTTGTAGTAAGAGGTTTCTGGTCCGGACTTTCGGGCCTAGCCTCAAGGTTTAGGCCCGCAGGCCCACAGACCCACAGAGACACACAGATGCATATGATAGTTTTAGGCTGATTGGCCTCAGGCCCAGGCATATAACTTGCTAACTCTGTACCCTTAGACTAACCCATGACACTTATTTTGTTCAGCCATGTGGCTGGGTACCTTTTCTTAGAGCAGCATGGTTGTCCTCTGCTTCCTCTGGCTTCTCTCTGGCATTCTCTCTGGAATTCTGCTCTGTTCCGCTTGTTCCTAGAGTCTTCTAGTCTGTTAGCCTCACCCATACTTCCTGTCTGCCTTGGGCCAATCAGCGCTTTTTATTAAACTTGTGGGTGGGACAATTATTTACAATGGAACAACATAATCTCCCACATCTGTGTGCATGTGCAAATACACACACACACACACACACACATACACACAGATAGAGAGAGAGAGACAGAGACAGAAACAGAAACAGAGGCAGAGGCAGACCTCCTATGAGTTACTGGTCAAGAATACCCTAGTGACATTCAGAAGTAACACATGCTATGGCTGTTGCTCTTGATTGTCTACCGTAACTAGAAGGCAATATATCCTATTTCTAAAAATGAACCATACCAGGAAGCTCTTCCTGCTGACTAGCTTCTGTAGTGTTTATGGCATATGGGACTATCCAGACTGCTGAAAAGAGACATCAGTGATTAGCCAGCACTAGACCCTGCGTGCAGTAATATTGACCTGCTGACAACATGTATAATAGTGGCATGGTAGTTATAGGGGTAACCAACTGCTTTCTGATAGGATATGAGGTCCACTTTACAGGAGTAATTTCATGTGTGGTACTAGAAACCTGATTGAAAGTTTGCTGTTTGGCTAAATGGCCATGTTATCGAACTGCAATCTAAATTACATTTATATAGAGAGATTTATGCTGTTTTGTCAGAGAAGCTCCATTTTAAACTGGGTATTAATCATCAAACTGGTAGTAAACTCAGATTCATTTCTTGTCAAAGAGCTGAGTATAAAGAGCGGTGAATGTTCAGCTGTGGATGGTTCATCTATATCAATTTCCTACCATGCAAGGGTCAGGGAACTTTGCAGGAAAGGGGATGTGTCTTCCATGCCCTGTAGCTATTACACTCTTTATGCCTCCTTTTCCATAGATTTACCTGAGTTGTGAGAAGAAAGCTTTAGAGAAACACCCAATTTGTGTCTGCGTGTTCTGTGATCTGTCACTCTACTTAATGACTGGTTGTGTATCTCAATATTTGTTCCTGTCTGCTGCAGGAAGAAGGTTCTCTGAGTATGGATGAACAAGGCACTGACCTATGAGTACAACAGAATATCATTTTAACACTATATTTTTTTTTAGATGAGAATTGTTTGGTTTTACCTTGGGTCACTGAGATATCTAGTCTCATGGTTTTGGTCACCTAAACAGTGTTAGGTATGGGTTCTATATTGTGGAGTGAGCCTTAAGTCCAATCAGTTGTTAGTTGGTTATTCCAACAAGCATTGTGCTCCCATTGAACTACCATATATTTCAGAGAATACATCATTGTAGATCAAGAGGTTGTGGCTGGATTAGTGTTTATGTTTCTCTTTTGCTAGCATGCAAAGGACCTTCCTACAAACACTCTGGAACATAGGGATGAAGGCTGTATGTAGACACTGGCTTGACATATCGGTGTTCAGTGAATTATACAGGTCTATCTTCAGCAGTGGGACCTTGCTGTCTGTTTGTGAAGAGAAACCTATAGTCTTTGCAACATCCTGGGTTGTCAGGGGATTCTTATAGGGCTCCTTAGGCCAACAACTCAATTAGATGTAACCCAATCCCAACACCAGAAGCTTTGGTGATAAGAGATGGCTATTTGGGACTCTGTCTCTCCTATTATTTGGTGATTTCATTTAGATCACCTTCATATATGAACGGGATTTTCTACTGTACTAGGTTAATTTAAACTTATTTTTAATGAAAAATTCTCAATCATTGCTTTAGTGATATTTGATATTAACAGCTGGTATTTCAAAGTCATGGAATCAGGCATTACTTAGCTAGTCTATTGTCTATTAACCTAATTCGGAACAGATGACAGTTTAGATGGGACTCTCATTTCTGCTTACCTTCTTAAATCTCCAAGAATAGCCTGAAAGAAAAGAATATAATTCAAATAAGAAAAAGATTTGAGAAAATAAAGAATTCAATTACCATTTTACTCAACACACCTTCCTCCTATGAAGTCTCTGATAAAAATGATACTTGGAATGAAGTGTGAGCAGATGTTTGTTAGAGGTAAGGTCTTACCAGATACCAAATTAACTTAAATCTTGATCTTGGATCTTGCAGCCTCTAGTCTTAGAAGAATATAATTTGTAAACCACTCACCGTATAGAATTTTGTTATAACATCATGAATGAACTAAGAAATGACTCTGGTACTTCTGCAATGGTCCTAACGTTTGGAACACATGCTGGTGGAAACATTTATAGAAATCTGTTAAATTCCTAGTTTCAATAGTAAGATGTTAACGTTAGTTTTCCTATCAGTAACTAGAAGAGGGTTAATGTGGAATGGGAGGGACTGACGTGGAATTTTGAATGTGACATGCTAGAATGTTCTTTCTCTTCCTTACCAAGAACAAGAGCATCATCCTCTCATCTCAGACTCATCACACTCTATTAACAGCATCTGCTATGGGTTGCAACAGATCTGAACAGTTATTTCAGCAGATTTCAGACAAACATGCTACAGAATCAGTGCTCTGAATGTCTGTGGAGAAGGCCATAAGAGTGACATGTTGGAACCAAACCATAGAGCCAAACCAGCTCCCAGATGATGGCTATCTCTATTAAATTCCACTTCATCACTGTCATTCCATATACTTACATTCTCTCTCTATCTCTCTCTCTCCCTCCCCCCCTCTCTCTTCATCTCCTTGCCATTTTTGTTCTTGTTGACTATGGTCTCTTTAAAAATATGTCATTTCTTTATTATGTTTTCCTTTTTAAAGTTAACTGTAAGGAACGAAACATAATAGTGATTTTAGTCTTATGTTTATTTTAGTGAGAAGTTCAATTGAGTATAGACTATTAAATACTTGGAAGTAAAAAAGGCCTTTACTAATCCTTTAAGAAAACCTTTTTATAAGGTAGGTAACTTGTTTGAATGTGAAATGTCTCCCATCCGCACATATATTTTCTGCACTTGGTTCCCAGTTGGTAGCAGAGTCTTGGGATTGTGGCCACACTATTAGAAGTAGGTCTCTTGGGCATGAGCTTTAAAGGTGATTTATTTTGTTTCTAGTTCAGGATTTAGAGATTTGCTTCCTGGTATAAGAAACCTAATGCTTCAGATGAAGCTGCCACAGATGCCACGCCTTTCTACTCTGGTGGATTAAACCATCTGAAACTATGAGCAAAAATAAACTTATCTCTTAAATTTATTGTTTACCACAAATGAACTTTGATAGAGAAGTAGACCCATATTACAGAAGGTTTTGTTTTTGTTTTTATTTAAAAATAAGAAAAAAAGCTTTCTCTTATTTCCCTCAGATAGAGTAGGGGATACAATGAGTAGTTTTGAGAGCTGTGATAAAGTTTGCTAATTAGAATAAGTAGTTGCTTATTATCTTGTTAACAGACATATCAGAGTCATTAGAAAGAATGTTGATTCTCTCAAACTGTTATCTGAATCTTGATCCTTCTAACTTCTGATATACATCATGCCAGTAATACCATCTTTGAGTATCAAGAACGTAATCACACAGAGACATGCTCTCACACACATACATACTCATCATCTGAGCATCATGTGCATGGATACACAGAATTGTTCATTCTAATTGCTGGATATGGCTTGTTCCTTTATTATTTATAAATAGTTAATTTTCCATTTCAGTTGGGAAAATAGCACATTGCTCAGTATATGATGTCATTTTTACTTAATTCCTTTGGAAGAAGTTTGACCATTGCACTGATTTGCAAATAAACTCTTAAGCCCTCAGTTTGCAACTCCTATGTCTCTGGTTCTTGATAGCAGAAGGCAGTCATTATCTTGATTGTGCCTGTAGGGGAGACTATATGCCACAGCCACACAGAGCAACTGAAATGAATGCATTTTCTTTTCTCCACAACCAGTGAAGAACTTGCCAACTACAAACACGCTTACAGCTGACATCCTGAAATTTGCAGGGAACTGGATAGATCTGAAAAGTATCATCTTGAGTGAGGCAACTCAGACCCAGAAAGACAGACATAGTATGTATTCACTCATAAGAGGATTTTAGTCATAAAGCAAAGGATATTCAGGCTACAATCTACAATTCCTGACAGTTTAGGAGGAACCTAAGAGAAACATGCATAGATCCCCCAGGGAAGGGGAAATGGAGAAGATCTCCAGAATAAATTGGAATCATGGGAAGGGGGAGCAAGGGGAGATGGAAAGAAAACATGAGAGAATGGGATGGTTGCGTTCAGGGAGACAGAGAGGGGAGACAGAAATGGATATCTTGATAGAGGGAGCCACTGTGGGGTTAGAGAGAAACCTGGTACTAGGAAAACATCCAAGAGCCCACAAGATAATGCTGTCTAGGACTCCAAGTAGTAGTGGAGAGGGTGCCTAAACAGGACTTCCCCATAATCAAATGAATGGACATCTTAATTGTAATTATAGAACCTTTCTCCAGCAATTGATGGAGGCAGATGCAGAGATCCATTGCTAAGTAGCGGGTCAAACTCCTGGTTCAGATGAAGAGAGGGGGAAGAGAGTATATAAGCAAAGGGATCAGGACCACGAGGAGCAGACCCACAGAGATGGCTGACCTGAGCTACTGGGAGCTCACTGACTCTGAAATGACAGCTGAGGAACCTCCATGGAACCCTCCAAATGTAGATGACAGTCAAATGGCATGGGCAGTGTGTGGAGCCTCTTGCAGTAGGACCAGAGTTTATTCTTGGTGCATGAACTGGCTTTTTGAAGCCCATTCTCTACAGAGGAACACTTTGCTCAGCTCTGATACTGGGGGAGGGAATCAGTCCTATCTAAATTGGATATGCCAAACCAAATCGATTCCTTGCCCTCCCTGGGGAATGGATGAGGATGGATGGAGGTAGTCTGGCAAAAGACTGGAAGGAGGGGATGAACGGAGAGCAGTGGTAGGTGTGGGAAAGTTTTTAAATGTAAAATTTTAAAAATTACATCTTAAAAAGAAGAGTTGGGGAGGGAGGGTGAACATGATTAAAACTCAGAGAGAGAGAGAGAGAGAGAGAGAACAATCAGGAATCCAATGTTGTGTAGGGTCTTGATGTCAGACATTTGTAGCAAGCAGATGATCAGAGAGGAAGAGAAGTTTGGAGCAGCTGGGGTAAGGAAAAATTACACGGAGGGAAATGAAAATGAAAATCATCCCTCTACATGTTAGGAGCAACAGGATGTTTATAGTAAGAAAACTCAGTTTCTTAATTATCACATAAAATGCTTCCTATAAGAGTAGAAGCCAGAGGTCATAGGAAACGTAGCTCCTTTTCACAAAGCTCTTCATCTGGCCCCCAGAGAGCTTTGCTTCTCCAGAAGGCCCTTTGCCCACCATAGCACTAAAATCTTAGCTTCTTCTCTCCCAGCACGTGGTGCCCATGTTTGTCCCCTTTACTCATGAGGTTCCACCCTTCCCATGATCAAACATGGAATTATGATTCTTTAGTTTGGTGGTTCTCAACCTTCCTAGTGGCTGTCACCATTTATGTTCCTCATATTGTGGTGACCCCAAACCGTAAAGTTACTTTTGCTGCTACTTTGCAATTGTAACTTTGATGCTGGTATGAATTGTATTGTATATATCTGTACTACCTGGTGGTCTTTGGTGATCACTGGGAAAGAGTTATTTCACCATCAAAGGGGTCACTACCCACAGTTTGGGAACTGCTGCTCTACTCCAAGAAATTCTAACTCTAAGAACCTGTGAAATTATGGGCCTTTTCCTAAGCTGTTCTTGACCACACACTTTAATGTGACAGAGAGTTTCACAGTCCCAATCCTAACAGAGCTTACAGTCATACTAGAGGAGGCAGTTAAGAATAAAGAAATGAAGTCAAGGATGAGGGTTTCTGTGAAATAGAGAAGGGGGGACTCTGCAAAAGAAACACAAGAATGGTGCGGGAAGCAAAAAGAAAACAGAGAAGTAACAGCCAGCAAGAGCCAGGTATAGTATTTCCAAATACAGGCAAGTGAAGGAGCAATAACCCAAGGATAGGGAAGTTGCCATTTGATTTGGACTGTGAATACCATTGACAACCCAGAAAGAGGTATAGTGTGGGTGGGAAGAAGGCTGGTTTAGATTGGTTTCAAAAGAGACAGAGAGAGTGGGCAGTGAGAGTAAGTTTTAAAAATGTGGTTTGGGGGAAGAAATATGGAGCAGTGGATGAAAAATGATGCAGGGAAATGAGGTAAAAAGGTCGTGTGCTTGTTTTTAACATAGTGAGTACAGCATGTCCAAGTACTAAGGACAGTGATTCAGTCTCAAAGTTTAAGTAATGGTCGCCAGAGAAAGGACACAGCATGAGTCAGGGATGGCATCATATCTCCCATCCATCACAGAGGAGGAGGTGGCAAGTGCACACTGTCCTCTGAAAGCCTCTATATTCCTTAGGAAATTAAGGGGGCTCTCAGCTGAGATGGAAAGGGGACCCCTAGGGGCTGAGAAGAGAGAAGACATTCTGCTGTACCACTGTGGAGTACCAGAGTGAAAATGTCTGCTGTTAATTCTCCTAATGACTCTCATCTGAACAGAGCCTGAGAAAAGAGAGGTGACGATACTGTAGCAGTCACTCATAAATAAATATGATCCTTAAATAGTACAGTTTTGTTTGGCATAGTTTGGGTTATAATAGCTTACACACACACACACACACACACACACACACACACACACACACACACACACACACACACACACACGTAAAGTTTGATTCATTAAAGAGGATATTCATTAATTTGGAAAAATAGTGACAAACTCAGGAATAAAATCACGTCTCAAAATTATAAAAACTAGTCCTTGAGTATGTGTTAGGTCTTGTAGGGAATTTTAAATAGCTTATAGAAGTCCTTTGTTTTCCAAAGGATACCTACCGAGACTACCCACAGTGAGCTGTTTCTCTACCTGTACAGACAGACACCCATTCCTCTCAAAATGATCATTCAAAAATTGAACATAATAAGTGATTAGCAACACTTATAATTAATTAGAAATAACCACATGCTGTAATATGTTATTACAACATGTTTTTTTTTTCTGAAATTTTCTTTTATTTTTCAGATCATAGTTAAGTATGGGTACCTGAAAGTGTGTCTAAGGGTGTGGAGGAACTACCATCTTATCTTTTCCAAGAGACTTCTGAATGTGTTTTTCTCAGACTTTTTTTCCCAACTAGAGAAAATATAAAAGCTTGTGTATCAATTTCTTTACTTGTTTCTGGAATAAAAATACCTTAATGAAAGCAACTGAATAAGGGTTTACGTCAGCCTAGAGTTTCAGGTACGGTCTACCATAGGAAGGAGATGAAAGCATTCAAATGTGGAAGCAGCTGCTCACATTACATCCACAATCAGGAAACAGAGGTGGTAAATGCATGCTCAGCAACCTTTTCCCACTCAAATACCATCCAGGATCCCTTATATAGGGAATGGTCCTGCCCACAATCAAGACAGAACGTCCCACGACGTTATTATAACCGACATAGTTCCCCGGAAGGATACTCAGAGGCCTATCCCTGAGGTGACTCTATATTATGTCAATATTATTGCCATCAGAGAGATCTTAGTAAAGCATAGACTAGGGTTAGAACCTCCAGAAAGTCGTATTTAACATGTGGGCCCAAGAATCCATAGTTCCAGTAAGTTCCCAGGGAACAGTCACTGCTGAACCAGGGGCTGTGCCTTTCGAACTGCTGTTCTAGAGTCTTGGGCAAGAGAATCTGAATGAGTAACTGCAGATAACAGAAAACATACCCACCCCTGCCCAGATGGGGTCTCAGATTGTGAGCAGCTTTTAGTCTTCATGCATCACACTTTCCATCACCCTTTGAAGAAGCCACCTCTAGTCAGTCTAGCTCCTAAAACCAAATAGAACTGCGTGCTTCCCAAACATTCTAGTCTCTGTCAAGAGTACATTCTTCATTTACTATTTCTGAAGTTGCTTCTAGAATTAATGATTTTGCTGCCAAAAATGAAGTTATATTTACAGATAATCGAATCATTCTATTAGAAGCTTACACCAGATTCACCTTGTGAGTGACCTTGATTCTTATTTGCACAAGGGGATAGATTTTGGCTTTATATTCTTTCCACACCTACTTTTTGTCCACGAGTCTGCTTGCCAACTGAGGTCTAAGGGGGGCTTCTGGAATGTCCCAATCTACTTGTTGGGAGTTCAGGTTGTAAACATGCCACCAACCCATCCTATTACAAGAGTATCTGCCAAAGGTCAAGCCACACAGGGGCTCTCCTGGGTTTCTTCCTCTGCTTCAGGTCCCTCTACATCTTTATGTCCTGTTTACAGTCAAGCACACAATTCTCACATAATAAATGTTGACTTCCAACATGACCTATGTCTAAGTAATGCTGAGGTAGATATTTTGTTATTTTTTTTTAACATGGAAAATAGGATTTGGGAAAGGCAGGCTATTTCACATATAATATCGAGTATCAGTAATGTGCATCAAATTGCAAAGGAACTGATATCAAAATACCTTATATGAAAAACACCACAAAAGGAAATACGTGTTGGCCACATTTATCAAATGAAAGGCAGTATTTTGGATGATTATCGAGAAACTGCCCCTATAGAAATACCACTGTCACTTTTGCAACTAAATTTTTCAATCTAAGATCACATAGATGTGCATGTGTACACACATGGTTGATACATGCTTCTCTGAGACATGTCTTCTTTATTTTGTTTAGTATGTAACAAATGGCTTTCCACATCGCAAATATTGGTGACCAGATATCCCACTGTCTCTTTGAACCACAGTTCACCTGCTGTTTTGACTGGTTGTGGTAGTAGTTAGTCTTTATTGTCCATCTGACTGGATTGCAAATTGCTAGGGGAACACTTCTGGGTAGGTCTGTGTGGGAGTTTCTAGAAAAATGTGGATGAAATCTGAAGACCCTCCCTAGGTGTGTGTGGCACCGTTAAAAGTGTTGACCTCTTGGATTGAATAAAAAAAAAAAATGAGATAAACAGAAAGTTCCCTCTCTGCTTCCTGGCTGCTGTTATGTGATCTGCTGCCTCCAGCTCCCACTTCTTGGACTGTCCTGCTGTGATGGATGGTCCCCACCTTAAACTTTGGGCCCAAGGAAACCTTCCTTCTTAAGTAAGTGGCTATTGTCAACTATTGTCACAGTAAAAAAGACAACTAACAAATGAGCCACCTGTCACTGGCTATTCCTCTCAATATCTTTTATAATAATGCCACATTCATTTAAGAACACTTTTTCTAAATTGTAAAGACAGCTTTGTTGTTGCTCTAAGACTAAATCAGTAACACACACTAACAAATGTCTTCCAGGAGGTTTATAGTAATTTAATTACTCATAGACGTTCTTGCCTGACTGCTTTTAAACTAGAGCACTGACTTTCCTGGGTCTTCAACCTCCTGTACTAATATGTGAAATGAACACCTCTGGGCCTCAATTTTGGGACTTGACCACATCTATAGTTATAACAGCCAATTCCTTACAATGAATATCTTTATGTCTACACAAATGGGTTTCTACAAGCTCTACATATGTATATATAGCAAAATGCTATGAGTTCAAATTTAAACAATGTTAATTTATGTTTTATTCATGAATTGAATTCTAGACCATTTATATTTTATTATTTTTACTTTTTTTCTGAAAACCTTGGCTAATACAAATGTTTAGATAAATGTCTAACCATTTCTATCTATATTTTACTCTATTGCTGTTGTTTGTGATATCAAAAAGAAATATTTTACAAAATAAGGTCTTCTCAAAATAGAATTAGAAAGTTTTTTTTCTAAGCCAGGGTCTCAAAAAATTATGTAGACTAGGTTGACCTCACTGAGTGCTAAGATTAAAGATGTGTACCACCACATTTGGCTGAAAACATTTAAAATTATCTAAATCTAAATGTTCTTCTGCTATATGCCACCTTTCAAGGATCAGATCTTGGTCAGCCCATTGCTTTATGGTGAAGTTCTTACTCATGTGGGATATATCCTGTTATAATCCTGAATCTTCAATAAAGAAATATTGATGTCAATATCATTTATGTAAATATTTTGATACTATATGTGAATAGTTTTTTAAAATTATCTTCTATGTTAGCAATGGCACAACATTGTGTTGAATGCCTATTTCCTAATTTATACATAAGGAAATGTCTTTCAACCACAGATGGGGCACCAATGACAGACCAAAAAATTATTTCACCCACATGTAGCTTAGAGAACTACAGAGTTTGTTGAGGTTACTTATAGGCTTATGTGTGAGAGATTATTTACAGGCACATGGGCGACTCAAAGACAACTACATCATTGGAAAGTTCACCATAACATGTATTTCATTGTTCATGAAAGTCTTCATTTCCTGAGCTTCTTGCCCAATTTGCAAGTAGAAACACTAAAAAGTTTCCTAGCCTGGAACTTACTACTTCGTACATAACTTGGAGAAGGACCTTGTGAATCTTGTAACTTTATGAACTTCCTGAGCTGTGCAAATTTAATAAGCTTTCCCAGTCTTATGAGACTCTTTTATCCCTCCTTAGGAAATATTTCAATTTACAGAAAATATCCGAAGAAGGATGAACAGTTCTATGATAATAAATGTCAAAAGCTGAACCTGTATTTTTATTAGTTGATACGAGTCAAGAAAAATAGTACTTATTTCAAAATGTTATTATTAATATTGAATGAGATGCTTCATGAAAATGCTTTGCATGTTTGTCTATAGTATATGGAAATGATTTTTTCATAACTTATTCTCAACTTTTGAATATCTTTGACAGACTGTTCAATATTTCTATATATTTAGCTTGAGATGTTGAACAAAAACTCACTATTATTTCTTGACTTTGAGCTATTTCAAGTCATTTGTATATCATTATTATCTCTAGTCCAAGAATCTTTTACATGGATACACACTAAATGAATAAATAAAATCAAATATGAAAATGCTCATCTGCATATCACAAACAATAAATGGCATGTTTTATATCATATAAATTTATTAGTAGTCTATGTGTGTTCGGAGATAATAATTGAATCTGTGGTTGTGGTGGAATGTTGGGAGTTCATAGGTCTTTGGACAAAAAGAAACTGAGCGGAGAGCATTCTATTTTGGGTACTGCAAAGCAGATTGAGTGGGAACACATTGTAAAGAAGAATCTGCTGCATAGAGATTACACAGGGAAGGGACTCTTCTCCATATGAAAAAGTAGGACCCTGGATGGCAGAATATGCACTGTTAATTTACTGGGACTTGCTTTTATGGAACAATAGACATTGTCCTAATGAAAATTGTCCATGTTGAGGTAATACAGAAATGTTTATCACTTTCCTATTTATCTGTCTCATAGTCTGAAAACTCTTTACTTGTAGTAAATGTATTTTTACTATGTTGTGATACAAATTAATATTTTCTGATTTTTCTAAGTGCCCAAGGTGTAGATAAATTGTGGGTTTTCTTCTTCAAAATATTAGAAAGATCATGGTAGGTAAGTTTAGATGAAAGGGATTAATAGCCATGAAGCAGAGATGACATGATTTTAAAGAGTCCCTAAAGATCTACTGCCTTGGAGATAAAACTGGACATTATGGCATTATCAAAGTTTTGTTAACTTATTATTCTATGCTCATAAGTCCAGAATGAGATTAGATACTTCACTGATTCCTAAGGGGGGGGTAAAAGTGAGCAAGATTGAATCCCCAATACCCAAAAGACTTAAAAGTCAACATAAAATAAGATATTTTATGAATTTCAAATATTTTGTTGATGGAACCTGTATTATCCTTGCAGAGCAGACAGAGCAGGCTCTACTGGGTACAAAATACAAAAAAAGGAAAAAGGTAAACTGAGGCTCAGGGATGCTCCCAATGTTGTAGTTATATAATTAAGTTATTTTTTCCTTTATTTAAAATGTATTTTCTTCATATGATATATTCTAACTATGGTTCCCTCTATCTTTACTCCTCTAAGTTCCTCCCCATTTCCCCCTCTATGAACGAAATGCTCCCAAGAAAAGGTAGAAGAAACAGATGTAGCTACAGAGACCCATTCCTTTGCATGCTTGAGAATTCCCCCAAATACTAAACTGGAAGTCATATGATATATGCAAAAGACCTGCAGGATAAAAGTAAGAAGAAACATAGATAAAATAAAATGAAATGAAAATAACACAAGCAAAAAAAAAAAAAAGAAAGTTAGAAAGGAAAAGTCCTGACAGGACATGTTGAGACAAGATTCCTCCAAAGTTCATTTTCTTTCGGCCAACCACTACTGGAAATACAGCCTACCCTTAGAATAGTTTGTTTTGCTAGTGAGGCTCTTTTAGAATAACTAAAATTTATATTCAAATGGTTATGGATCAGAGATAGCTTCTAGGATAGAGATGGGGCATGTGTCTGCTTCTTTCAGTTCTCAGAGGCCAATCAGATGCAGACCTGTGTAGACCCTGTGCATTCTGTCTCTGTGATTTCACATGTACTTTGAGCCTGTAGATTTAGAGGACGTTTTTCCCTTGGTGTCTTACACTTTTTCTACTTCCCTCTCCATTAGGGTTTCCTGAACCCTGTACAGAGGAGTTAATGAAGACATATCATTCAGAGCTTTGTGTTCCAAGATCTCTTACTCAATGTATAAATGCATAATGTCTGTCTTTGGGTCTCTATATTTGTTCCCATCCACTGCAAACAAACGATCTACAGAGCAAGGTACAGATCTATGAGTATAGCAGAATGTCAATAGGAGTCACTGTATAATGATGTTTGTTTGCTTTTTTAGGACAGTAGTGTTTGGTTTTACTCTAGACCTCTGGGCTAGCTAGTCTCAAGGTTCTTCATCACCCAAGCTGTGTTTGGTATAGACCCAAAAATGTGGAATGAGTTTTAAGTCAAATAAGATATCTGTTGGTTATGTTCACAAGCTTTGTGCCACCATAGCACTAGCATATCTTACCGGCATATTTATCATTGTAAATCAAAGGAATGATAAGTTAATTACTATACTGAGAACTTAACAATTAGTGTAGAGCCTCTTCAGTTGTACTATGCTGATTATAGTTGTAGCCATTTTGTTTACGAAACAAATAATTGAGAATAACAAATTGTTTTTCAACAGCTCACAGTGTTTCACAGACTCAACAGTGTTTATAAGTCCAAAGTCCAATTTTATTTTAAGACTGAAAGCAATCTCTTGACACCCCTTATAAATTTAAAAAAAAATCAAAACACGTACTTCCAAGATACAGACTATATATTATCATTTAAAAAGGGTCGTGTGAGGCATGGTGGAGAAATGCTGGACCAAAGCAACCTACCAGGGAAAATTCCAAATCCTAAAACCAGCTCTGTATCAGACATCAGAAGTTTTAGACATCTCTTCCCTCCTATCTTCGCTGTCAGCAAATATCTCTCTCTCGGGATGGTTCCACTTCTTGTTTGTAGTCTCTCCTTAGAAGATGTCTCATGGTTCTTGGGGTCTCCCATACAATTTAGGCTTCACTTTTATGGATTTTCAGGATGGCCTCTTAGAGTCTCAGTGCAGGGATGCTCCTGCCACATGTCTGACATTAGCAGCTCTCCTTAACTAAGATCCCACAACACTTTTACCAGTGTATGCATCAGGACTCTAAAGCCAAGTTTGGTTGAACATTTGGGGTGGAGCCTGGGCCCCTTGCATCACATTTACAGCATCTTTCCTTTGTTGTTGCTTTTTAGGAGTACTTCTTTTGTTTGTTTTTTTTTTTTTTTTGTTTTTGTTTTTGTTTTGTTTTGTTTTGTTTTTAACCCATGTTGGAGGCTTAGCCAGGCATGGTCTTGTCTTGAAGGTGGTCCTCTTTTCATCTCAACGCAGACCTGGCTTTGCCTTGATTTTCTAATCTCTTTCAGTGCAATCCTTGGCTCCGACATTAAATTCTCCTGTACTTTTTTCCACGTTAATCTGTACATTTTGTATTTATTTTTGTCCCCTTGTTCATTTTAGTTAGAGAACTGAGCAAGAGTGGTTGCTAATAACCACACAGCTAAGACAGTCTTAGGCTGTCTTGAAATCTCCTCCACAAAGACACCATTCCTATACTTTTAAAGTTAGCCTCAGGCAAATTATTAGGACAAAGCAGAAAGCAGCCATATTCTTTCCCTAAACACCCCAAGAATTGTCTCTCAACCAGTTGTTAATAGTGTTCATCTGGAAAGCCAGTTGACCTGGGCCTGCATAGTTCACATAGCTCTTAATACTACTGGCCTCCTAACTATACTAGGATAGTTCATTTATCCCTGTTTCCAATATCCAACCAGTTTTCTAGTCCAGAGTCCTAAAGTCCTCTACTTCCTCCAAAAGCCAACATGGTCATCTTCTTCACAGCTCTAGCCACTCCCTGATGCCAACTCTGTCCTGTCTTAGTGACTTTGCTATTTTCTGTGACCACCTACCATGAGCAAGGCAATTTATAAAAGAAAGCATTTAATTGGGCTTATGTTTTCAGAGGAGTTGAGTCCATGTTGGTGGAGCAAAGGAATGGTGGATGCCAAGAAAAACTAAAGCATCTTGATTGCAAACAAGAGACAGAAAGGGCACACTGAGATGGCACAAGTCCTTTAAAACCGCAAAGTCCAGCCCACCAAGTGACACATCTCACCAATAAGGCTGTATCATCTAATCCTTCCAAACAGGTCCACCAACTGGAAACCAAGTATTCAAATATATGAGCTTATGGGGAACATTCTCACTCAACCCTTCATACCTAATTATAACTGCTCAAAGTCTGCCTTTACCCTTAAACCTGACAGCAGGTCCTTATATTTCCCCTTCTGTTCCCCATAAGTGATTCCTGTTTCTGGTATAGTATATAGTTTCTATGCAAATATAAACGTGTTATGTAATCACTCACCAAATATTTGTAAGTGCTTAGTTTATGCCAGCAATTATTCTAGGTACAAAATAAATATGAACACACAGGAAAAAAATAATCTATCCGCTCAAGTGGTTTGTTCCATAGCAATGAGAAGGGAAAATAAACAAGAGAAATCTAAATAATCAAGGAAATCAGGATGGTGATGAGCATCCTGCAGACTGAAGGGTGATGATGTGACACCGGAAAGTCAGTTGCTTGACACTGGGTGACTGTGGATAGTGACTTGAGAAGCTACATTTCTGCTGAGCTCTGGCTCAGCTGCTGTAGACAATTCTGGGACTGTGGTAGAGGCTATTGCTAGTAATAGAGACTTTGTGTCTAGTGTAATGCTTTCCAAAGTGCAGTGGGTTGAAAAAAGTTCTGTGCTTTAACTTGTAATTTACTATGTTAATAATTGGTTTGAGGAAATATCTAAGTTATGAGGCCCTAAGTTTAACTCTAAACTACATAATTAATAAATCTGGAGTGGAGGGGCTTCAGAGATAGCTTGGTGGTTAAGAGCATGTACCACTATTGCAGACAGCCCAAGTCTGATTCCTATTCTAATCCATTTCAGGTGACTCACAACAGTTCTTCACTCCAGTTCCAATGCCTCTGGCTTCTGTGAGTATCCACATTCATGTGTATATAACCACACAATAGAAAGTCAAAGATACACACGCGTACACACACACACACACACACACACACACACACACACACACACACGCATATATACAGACCACACACACAAGCACTATCAAAACATACACTTAAGCACAGATAATGCATATATGTGAATACATAACTGCAGTATATGCACTGTTATATAAAAATCTTAAGCTAAAGTTACTAAAAGCAAATCAGTATGTTTGGGCTATAATACTAGGATTCCATGGACTACAGACAATGTAGCTCACACACACTACAATGTATTTCTCACAGTACAGGAGCTAGGAGGTCCAAGATAGAGGAATTGGCATTTCAGTGTGTGGTAAGGTACTGGGATCTGCTTCATGGATAATGCCTTTTTTCTGTGTCTTTCAAGGCAAAAGGAAAAAGACAACAATGACTTTCTTGGGGCTACCTAAATTGTGTGGCCTCCTTTACTAGGGCAAGGTCCTCATGAAATGTTTGATGTGACCCTTACTTCCTAAACCCATCTTATTGGAGATTTTTATATTTTCATCATTTTATTACTTCCATCTTTTGAACTGAGGCTGGAGCAGGGCGTACACTCTGTTCAGTCTATGACAAGAATTTATTATATATTTTTAAAAGTCAGTGTCATTAGAGTATCAAACTGACAGGCCAATGTAATGACCACAAGGCAGATATCCAACCTCAGGAGCTTCTGAGAAGAGCAAGTATCCCAGCCTATATACAGTCTTGTTACAGACAGGTAGGATATTAGGCAGACCTTATTTGACAAGCTTTTAAATAAGATTACCAGCACACAGGTGACATAGAAAGTATGGAGCAGGTGATGGATCTTGAAGTCAGGCTGGGTGGTACACCAATAAACCCAGCACTCAAGAGGCTAAGGCTGGAGGATTGAGAGTTTGAGGTCATTTTAGCAAGTTCAAGGTCAATCTGGGCTACACAGCAACCCATTCTCTAGAAAGATCTATTCCACTAAAAAAAAAAAAAAGTAAAAGAAATGATACTGTGAAGATACAATTAGCAAAACTGAACCATGAGAAGTTATGAAAGAAAAATGTTTCTTCAACATAAAATTTGGAAGAGAGGAAAATAAAGAGAAATTTAGAATGGGAAATGGCATATTAAAAGACGTTCAAAATTATTGACTAGTCATCATGTGTAGCTTGTTTTAAATTGTGACATTTGAAATGTATGTGACAGTTATCAAGAGAAGAGAAATGTGGTTATTAGCTGAATAGCTGATAATATTAAGCATTAAAATTGTTACTATGTTGGATAGATTTTTTAAAATGTTCTTAACATTTATAAATGTATGCTAGAACATTTAGGTTGAAAAATAAATAAGTTTACCCAAAGTAACATCAGGTTTAATGGTAAAGAATAGGAAATCCTTTGAAATGAAGAAAAAAATGGACATATGTAGCATTGTGATTGAATGGTAAATCTTTCCCTAAGTTTGTGTGCTGAAATCCTGATTTCCAGCTGGGGTGCTATTGGAAGGTGGTGGAAACCCCAGAAGTTGGAGATAGGCTCACTATGATCCTGGCATCACAGGGGATGTTGGGAATCCTCATGTCTCTGTTTCTCTCTGTCATTCTGGGGTGCCATGATGTGAGCCATCTTGTGGTCCACCATGATGTGTGGCCTCACCACCATGTTCAACAACAGCACAGAGCCAGCGTGATAGATCCAGGTAATAACGGGCTGATAATCCTGAACTCTGAATGAAGATACATCTTTTCTAATATAAATAGATTAACTTGAATAAAGCATCAGAAAACTAACACATTCGGTATTGCCATCATCATTTTTTTTATTGCATTGACATTATTAAATGATTGACTAAAAATGAGAGTTAATTAAGGAGTGTTGTAATTTTAATATAGGAAATAACATTGTCATAACTTCATAGCAAGTTATTATATCACATGCTGAAAAGGAATTAGACACAGAAGGAAGTCCAGTCCACCTATTGGTTGGAGACTGACAGTCAAGTCACTGAGTCCATACAAACAAAAGGCCACAATGAAGGTCTATGTTATAGGTTATATCCAATTCAAAACACCTATTTTTTTTTAAATACAAAGGCATTCTGTGTAACAAGAATTATGTGATATATGAACATATTTTTGAAAATTTTATGAAATACAAGGAAAATATATAGAAGAATGAACAGTAGAAAAATATCCAATTTCTAGATCAATCTGTATATTCTATATGCTCAAACAAACTGTGGAACCAAGACTGAAAAAAAATACTTGTTGAATTTACTCTTACAAACTCACAAGTAGATATACCTAAGGGAAGTATCAAGTTTGAATCCTCAGAAGACACCGGATATGGATCTACAGTAGGCTCACTTATGGGGCTTTGATTCCGGCACCCCCACAGGGCCCCACAGAGGAAAGAGAACAAGGTCAGCAGCTGTGAGCCCTCATACAACATCTCACTTAAAATGTCATGTGTGCTACTTGGTTTAAATTGTCACCCCTCCAGCAACCACAAACAATGCAGTCACAGCAGATGCGTTTTCTATTTAGAATTAAACAGTTTATTTCAACCACTGTCATTGTTACAGGCAAAAAATAAATAAATATCCATCTAAATGTAAACTTCAAAAGGTACTTTCTGGCATCGCAAGATACTTTCAAATCCAAAGTCCTCTGAGAAAATGAGGGCCTGACCACAGATTGCCTTTTCAAATTGGGATGCTGGCAGCCCCGAGAGCTGTAAAATGCAGCCTGGTCAAAAGATTTTTTGGCCAGATATTACATACAATAATTCATGTCAATGATGCTTAATGGTCCAGAACATTGAGTAAACATCATAAATGTCTTCTGTTATTAAATGTTCCATTCAAACATGTTTGTTGTTTAACTCTTTCATTAATGTATTGAAAATAAGAAATCAGAAGCAGAGGTTGGACCCTGTGACCATCTTTGACTTACCTACCTCCTAGATGTTTTGGAAAAATGTGTGCCCGCCCCCAGGTTACAGCACTTCTATGTTTAGCTCATGAATTCCTTCTGGACGTTGGGCTACTTGTAAGCTTGACTTTGTTAGGTCAAGTTCAAATTACCACCCATGTATTCAGAAGACTATAACTTTGTTCTCTCTGAAGTTGGGAGGCAGCCTTCCTCTGCGATAACTAAAGGAGACATATGGCTGTTTTCCTAATCTGAGGTTACAAAGACAAGGAAAATGCTACTTTTTAAAGATCATTTTACAAGAACAACAATTGCTGTAGTAAAAGGAAAGCCAAAATTGGTTTCTTAGAAAAAAGAAAGCCTATCAAGGCGGCCAGCCGTCGTCTGGTGCAATTGGTCCAGTCCACAAATCCTGACATGACTGTATTTGTGTTCCTATAATCTGGGGGTTCTGTTTAGTCATTAAAACATGACTCATTTTATCCTGGACGTAACCTCAGCTTTTCTCTTCTAGGTTTTTTTTTCTTTAATCCTTAGCTAAAACATCAGCAAAATGTCTTGCAGTGACATTAAAATTGTTAGATTTTTCCCATGGAGCTTTCTTTTTCTTTTTCTTTTTTTTTTTATCTCCCAATTTGAGTAAGTACAGTTGCTCGCTATACTCTTGGGATTGCACATCCTTAGAAGCACAGAGAATTGATAGAGTTTTCATGCTGCTTTCTGGTTCTTTCAGGGAAGAAAGGTCCAAACAACACAAACCAAATGGCCATTCCTTACATCCTGCATTTTTATGGAAAGGAGACTTCAAGTCACATCTGATACCTTTGCATCCATCTTAAACAGCTCTCGTGCTTGGCACCCAGTGCAAGACCAGACTCTTCCTGTGCACATTTGCATTGCTCTCAATTGGATATTTTCTAATATAATTTCTAGAAGTTGCTGATTTTATGCTTATGCTTATGACTCTCATACAATGTTTCATTTGACCAATGTTCACTAACTATCTACTATACCATAAATAAAGAAAGCCCGTCTTTTGGCATGTAGAATTTCTAGTTGGACCCCTGTTGCACAGTGTTTGTTTACCCTGTAAAGATGTGTTTCTGCCTAAGGTACCTGCTGATTGGTTTTATAAAGAGCTAAATGGCCAATAGCTAGGTAAGAGAGAACTAGCAGGACTTCTGGGAACAAGGAGAAACCTGGGAAGAAGAATCTAGACATTTGATTTTGCCAGCAGACTCAGAGCAAGTCGGATTTGTTTATACTAAGAAGAGGTAACCTAGCCACATGGCAGAATGTATATTAAGAAGATATGGGTTCATTAAGTTATGAGCTAGTTGGGAAAATGCCTAAGCTAAGGCCAAACTTTCATAATTAATGATAAGTCTCTGGGTCATTATTTGTGGGTGGGTGCTCCAAGGACAGTCTAACATAAAAGCTTGCAACAGACCCCAACTGATCTGCTATAGTTTTGTTTCTGTGCGAGCACAGTTTTCTCTAAGAGACTCCCTGTGCCCTTTCCACTAGTAATCTCTAAATCCAAGTGGAATATTGAAGTATTCAAATCCTGTGAGCTACCCATTTAACTGGGTTGACACAGCACTAGAGACATTGATTCTCCAAAAGAATGACATACACAGTAGAAGCGTGTGCCTTGAATAGGAGAAGATTTAGGAAACAAGCTGCGAAAAACAGGCTTCTTCCTTTCTGAATTGTGAAAAGTTAATATCCCTAACACCAATGCAAAAGTATTTGGATTCCATCTGTTCTGGGATTTAATAGTAAAACAGGTGACACTAGAATCGTCCTGGAAATGCACTCAGTAGGCAAACATAGAATGAGACATAAAGTACGGCTGTTCTCCATCCAAACATCTCAAAAGGATGTCTCTTGCAGTCAAACTTCTATTTTAGAGAAATATGGATTTTATGACTCAACCACCTACATCTTGATAATATCAATGCACCAAGTCAAAGTAGAACCGGACTGATGTTTGGAACTGAATGCCACTCATAGTGAAGATAACATTCACGATTTATGATGAATAAAGATATGCAAACTGATTATTTTTATCATAGTATAGCTTTATATGGGGTTGGGGAAAGGAAATATTTTTAAAAACTGTTCATTAATACCCAACGTAGTTTTTTTTTGTTGTTTTTTTTTTGCCCTTTTTATATTGAGGAATTTTAAGAAGGTTGAAGAAGAGAGAAGAGGAGCTAACTTCTGAAGAGATCAGAAAATTCTGATCCACGGTGGAATACTGAACTCTCCACTCTCCATTTTGCTCTTATCCTGCACTGTGTCAGACTGACACACGTTCAGGAGCATTTCAGCACCAACTTTATCAAGAAATCAAACACTGCATCGTGCTCTTCCATTAAGGAAAAATTTTCCAGTACAATTATGTCTAAAACTTCTCATTTCTCACAGAGCAATGGGGATGCTAACGCATGAGGAATTCCATAAAGGACTTTTGAGAGTAAGTTACTGGTCTCTGAGCATGGGCAGGTCAGTCGTAGTTTGGAGTCAGTTTCTGATTTAAAATTTCAAGACCTTCACTGATCTAAGCAAATTGTTTAACTCTTAGGTCTGCAGGCTTTTCTTTATTCTAAAAGGGGGAGAGGAGTCATTGTCTCCCATCTAAAACTGTAGTAAATTAACTTTAAAAGAGTTTTAAAAACCCAAAACACACTAAATGCTAGTAAGAGTTCATAACAATTATTGTCATCCATCTCATAATAAATTTGTAGGTGAGGTACAAGTTGAAAAATGTGTCCTTAATATTGGGAGATAGGAATTTTAGGCTGGAGCTGTTAACTTTTAAGAAGACAGAAATTAGTTTTAAACGTATTTCCTGTGTTCTAGCTACAGGCACAAAGAGTGATCCCTACCATCACACTGAAGAAGTAGAGGACATGGCCTCACCGAGAAGTAGCTCTGTGACCTGCACGAGAAGCATAGCTTAGTTTTCTTTTGCTTGCCTCCAGTGAGGTTAATGGGCCTGGTTATGAAGCTTCACTGAGATAATCACATGCAAAGGGTTTGGCCCAGGGTCTGACACAGGTTAAGCATTTAACAGATGCTAGTTGCTACTAACAGTGCTAAAGAAGGTTGCTTTTGCTGTGCTCCTAACACTTTTATCTGAAATATTGGCCTGTGAATTTCAGTTTTCTAGTCACATTTTTGTGTCAAGGGCAGCCTACTTTACTGTGGAACTCACTTCTAACCTGTTTTTCAGAATGTCTACATATGCAATGCTAAGTGAGACATTCCTTCAGAGGCAGCCTCCACCAGTCTACCCTGCCTGAGTACTAAGGAGCAAAGAAAGGTTTCAGCTTGTGTAACATGAAGTTCAGTGCATGTTCTATTTTTAAAATGGGACAATAAGGCAGATGCAGGGAACAGATGGATTGTGTCGATGAGTGTTTATCATTTTTTAATATTTTGAAGCCAGATGTGCTACGTACACATTGCTCATTGCCTCCAGAAGAAGCTTCATTGGTGGGTTGCTAATCTTTAATAACAAGTTACAATGTTTTCATCCAGTTTAAATCAACCACTCTCAATATACAGTTGGACAACTCCTGCTGTGAGCCTTTAGAAAATAAGAAACAGATGCTTAATAGAAGCAATACTATCAGCCAAAAAATTCTTGGTGATCTTTTTATAAAATGTAAACTTACATATTTTATGGGTCCTTTAATGAGCTGCTATGGAACAACTTCAGCAGTCAAAACATTTCATGAAAATAGACATGAACAATTTGTCATTTGTTACCAGATTCACAGAAAATCTTTCAGTTGCACTCCTGGGAAAATGGGCATAATAGTGGCTCTTACTACGTTATTAACAACATCTGGTTTTTTTTGTTTTGTTTTGTTTTTTGTTTTTTGTTTTTTTGCCATAGACTTTGACTGAACACATCAGAGCAAGGAAGAGTTAGGATAAACAAGCCGTTACCCTGATTTGTTCCTGGCAGGGTTCCTTGCTAGGTATGAATGCTTCTGTGGAAATTGTGCTCCCAGGAAAAAGACACAGTGGCGTTCAGAGAGAGGCCAGGGAGGTTGTGTTGTGTTTCAGGGATGCCTTTAGCACAAAACATCCAAGGGAGATTTTAGACCCCTGTGGGCAGGATTGGAGCTTTCAAGGGAGTTCTAACATTTGCTCGCTCGTGAGAGAATCACAGCTCATTCCACTGTCATCTCGAGTGCACTGGGAGACGGAAGGAAAGCGCTACTTGTGGTACTGATGTAAGTCTGCTGGACTGTTGGACGGGACTGTGTGTCTCCACTGGATCTCTACAGACATGTGTTGACGGAGTAGAAATGAACTCGTCCTATGGCTGTACTGGCTGGTAACAATCTCTCACATCACCACACAGATCTGGAGAATTAAGAATAAGATTGAAGAAAAAGAAAAGACAGAAGAGCTGGAAGAAGAAAATAGGAGCCATTGAGTGTTTCAAACTTCATAGCGTCATCCCAAGAGCAAAGCTGGGGTTTTAATTGGCTAATAAGAAAGAGGAAAAAATAACAAAAAGCATAAACAAACAAACAAACAAAACCAGCATCCTTCCCAATCAAGCTTACCATAATTCTCCCAAGACGATGAAAGTATGAACATTTGATGGTGCCAGGTTTATAGTAGAAAGGTATTTCCCATCCTTGGAACACACAGAAGCCATTGAGTTTGTTTAAAATATTCATGCTTATGATCTTTTATTGAGATGAGGAAGAAGGAGAGAGTGTGTTATCCTATCAATAATTCACTGCCTATAGAAGAGTTTGGACAAATAGGGGCTAGAGAAATGGCTTACGTTAAAAATTCTTGTTCTTCTAAAAGACCAAGGAATTTTGGTTTCCAGAAACCCTATCAGGTGACTTACAATGTAACTCCAGCTACAGGGAATATGACATGTTCTTTCTAGTCTCCACTGACACACACACACACACACACACACACACACACACACACACACACACACACACACATACACATACACTATTTAAAGAAGTATTTTTAAAAAGTAGTCTGTCTTATTCTCACAAGAAATGAAGGGAAATTCCACTCTTAAAAGAATTTAGCATTAAAAAGTAAATCTATATTATAATGATGGCATTGGCACCAGATCTTATTTAGGATGTTCGTTCATATATCTGAGTGTGCAGCAGGAAATGAATAGGATCTACGTGATCTACAATATCAGTTTAAGTAAATCAATACTAACGAGCCCACTCAGTAACATTTTACATGCACAAAAACTCAGTGTAACATCCTATCAGGTCACACAAGTCACAGTGAGTGAACACATCTCTAGGAGCTCCATCTTCTAGCAGTAACAAAAATGAACACAAATATAGTAGAAACTGCTCTCTCTCTCTCTCTCTCTCTCTCTCTCTCTCTCTCTCTCTCTCTCTACATACATATATATATATATTCCATTATAGGTGATATATATGTGTGTGTCATTTAAGTAGGTAGCTTGGATTAGATGTTGTACACAATCAGGCTGTGGTTATTGAAATCTTAGCATAGATGATTGGTTGATTGGGATTTCTAAGAAGGCTACAAAGAGGGGAGGGCAAACACGATTGCTTCCCCTTTTCCAGCTTCCTCTTGTTCCTGGAGCATGCATGATTTGAGCTTTATTGGTCAGCTTTAACAATCAGCTACTCTACCTGAAAGTCTCAAACTGGAGAAACTGAAAGACAGAACAAGACAGAATCTTGAGAACAAGAAGTTAACACGCAAGGGTTGAGTCATGAACATCCCAACTACTTTACATTAGATAATGATCAAATTTTGTCTTAATGAGGCCGAACTTCATAAGAAATGATGCTGGTAAGTTAGAGATATTGATTAAACATTAATGTTGGGAGATAAATCAAATGTCTTAAGAATGGAGAATGCAAATAGGGTGATCAGGGAAGGGTTGTTGACAAGATGGCGGAATTATCTACAAAAGCTAAATAATAGTGGTTTCTCATACTTCTGGAGACTGAAAGTCCATGATTAAGGTCCACAAAAGTTGGTGTCGCATGTGTCTCCTCCTCGTCCAGCCAATATCTTGCAGTGTCCTATGTGTGCAGAAGAGGGATTTTTAGAACCTCATTGCATTATGAGTACAAAGTCCTGTGGTGAGTCACTCACTTTTACAGCATCATCCAACTATAACCACCTCCTTGAAGGTTCCTGTGGCCTCATATTATCACTCTGGAGGACAGTTTTCTAACCTAGGATGTGAACAGAACTAGAGTAGACGGTTTGTAAACTGGACTTGTGAACTTAGGGAGAGCTTAACTCCATAGCCACTTCAAGTGTTGGGGACAAGAGAACAACATCTGAAGGCAGAGAAGCCTGTGTTGGGAACATAAAACGAGAGTGGTACTGGTTGGACAATAAGGGCATAAAGGTAACGGGACTGAAGGTCTCTAAAGAGAAGGTGTTGTGGGAAGCTCGTATCGGGGTTGAATTGAGATTCACATTTGTACTTTATTCTCCAGATAATGAACAGTCACTGATGGTTTACGAGCCGAGGAGTGACAACATCAGAGTCGGACTGCAGGATGACGTGCCTAAGTGACCAAGAAGCTGAAGTGAGATACAGAAAGACCAGGGAAAAGGTGACTGTGATGAGTCATGGGGAGATAATACAGCTATTGTTTTACTTCAAAGTCGAATTCTGTTTTCCTTACTGATTTTTTCCCCCCACCTGATGTTTAGCAGTCAAATTCTGTAACTTTTTCTTGGCTTTTTGTGTACTGAAGACTTAATCCTCCTATCAAGAAAGTCTTGCAGGAAAGCATATGCGGCTCTGATTAGGGTGTTGTGGAGACTTCAAAGGGACAATAAATCACCTGTGTAAGATCCACATCCATGGTTACTCTCCCCCCCCCCCCCAGTTAGATTCATCTATTCACAGGTTAGTATGTTAGCATTCAGGCTAGATGTTCAAAATACTTTAAAAAAAAAAAAGTCAACTGAAAAATACAATGAATAATGCCAAAGTTGGCGTTTGAATTTAATTGTGGCAGCTTATAGTGGACTTTGGACATTGACTACCCACTAACACTCACCCTCTCCCCATATCACTTAAACTCTGGTGTTTATTATGTGGACAGGAATTAAAAAACAAAACAAAAGTCCTCAGGAAAACCTCTTGTGTAACAAAAACAGCTAGCTTTGCTTGTGTTTTGGCTATTAACTTGTTTAGATTATCATGTTTTTTTCTTTTGCAAAAATCAACTCATTTCTTCTCATGCTGGAACTCAGCCCCAGATCATTTCCCAATGACTAGAAGTGAAGTCCATTTTGCACCGACCCTATTGACCCTTCACTGAAATCATTTACATATTGTTCCCAAAGAGTCCCTGATTTAGCTGCAATTTTTTTCCAGACAGACGATCTAGGGTTTACAGAATATACTTGCTGTGTCTTACACAGGCCAGAAATATGGACCATTTGAGGAGCAAGAAAATATGCCATTACCCAGTAAATGACAAAGCTGTGGGTTAGGCACTGTTGTGAATGTGAACAGAATCCCTGTTCAATGGCTCTTGAGATTTAGTTCTACATATTAAGAATTATAAAAACATAAATTCCAGACTCTCCTCGTGTGGAGAATTCTAAGATGTCTTCTCCAATTGAAATTCATCCTAGACAGCAAGCCTACATCTTTCCTAGCTGAAGGCCTCTTCCCCATCATCCACATTTGAACATGAGATTGACAGTCATTAATGTTTTTATACAGTTCTGTGGTATCAATTAATTTCACGATGACATTAAAACAGCACTACTATGTACCTCTGTACCTCCTCCCATCTTGTGAAACTGGGGTTCTAAACATGAAACAAGCTTCTCTCCTCCATTCCCAACTGCTTCTTCTCCTTTTTGTGCTTTTTGACTAGTCGGGCGGAATCATGCTTGTTCTCAGGACTCATCCATATTGCACATGTCAGACTGCCCTTCCATTTGTGTCTGAAAGTGTCCTGCTTAGTTCATATGTCAACCTGACACAAGCATAGGTCATCTGGGAAGAGGGAACTTCAATTAAGAAAATATTTTCCTTCTCTCCATGCTTTCTGGCTTTTAGAGTCTTAGTGCTCCAGGACTCCTGTTGAGGAGAGGGAGGAGGGATTGTTGAAAATGGGGGTGGGGGGCTGGGGGGGTAGGAGGGTGGGGTGGGGGGTGTCAGGAACACCTCAGGAATGCCCACACAATCCACTAGCCTGACTCATGAGAACTCAGAGTCTGAACCAACAACCCGGAAGCCTGCATGGGATGGACCTACGCCCTCTGCATATGTGTGACAGTTGTGTAGCTTGGCCTATATGTGGGGTTCCTGGCATTGGGAGCTGGGATTGTCCCTGATGCTTTGACTGACTCTTGGGAACTTATTCCTTCCAAGCCTGATGAGATGCTTGGTCTTATGGCAGCTTGATAGGCCATGATTTGCTGAAGTCCAAGGGAGTCAGCACCTTCTGAGTGATTACAGAAGAGGGGTAGATTGGGGAAGAGGGGGTCAGAAGTAGGAGGGTGGGAGGGAAGGGAGAAGAGAGTAGGAGGAGGGGATGAAGTGGGAGGATACTGACTCACCTGTTCTACAGTCATTTAAAATAGATTCTCAAACAGACAAAAACCAGATGGTGTTTGTTAGTAGAATCTGAAATACATAAATAGGTTTTGAGCGTCAAGAACAAAAACAAAATAAAACAAAATGCTTCCCTCAGGCTGACTGGCAGGCAAGCCTGTGAAGTGTTTGCTCAGTTAGTGATTGACCTGTGGGTTGTGCCATCCCAGATCAGTTGGTCCTGAGTTGTATGAAAAACACAGGCTGAGCAAACCACCACGAGGAGGAAGCCAATAAGCAGCTCCCCTCCATGGCTTCTGCGTCAGGTACTGCTTCCAGGATCCGCTCTGCTTCAGTTTCTGTTCTGATAATGTTCAGTGATGAACAGCAATGTGCCAAATAAATCCTTTCTTTCCCCAGCTTGCTTTTGGTCATGGCGTTTCAACACAGCAAGTGTAACCCTAACTAAGACAAAACACTATGTTTATATGTGAATGTGAGTGTTTTGTGTTTATATACACACAACTTTATTTCTATACATGTGTATATGTGGATGGACATGTGTCTATTTGTACGTATGTGTGTACGTATATCTAACAATGTGCATTACTTAAGTTTGTCTATTTTTGTGTATGTGTGCATGTATATTCTTTTGCATTTATTTCTATGTGATTTTGTGTATGTGTTTTCATATGTGCTCATGTAAGTTAATAAATATATGTGTACGCATGCGCATGTCTATATAAGTGTGCATGTGCATGCATGTTTGTTTATATGTGTATATATGTGTACATAAGTATACGTATATATTTATGTGAGTGTGTGCATATGTGTGTCTATGTGTTGTGGGTCTGTGTATGCACTGTGTGTGTATGTGTGTCTATGCATGTGTATGTTTTTATGTGAAGGTATTTGTGTGTATACAAATGTATACCTTTATGTACGTGTGTACATGCATGTGTTCTTGTCTGTGTGTATATGTGTGTGTTCACGTGTGTGTTGTTACTATGTGTGCTTATGTTTGTTTGTGTGAATATTAAATTGTACGTGCCTGTGTCTATATGCATGAGTTTGTGTGTGTTTGTGTGTGTGTGTATATTTCCTGTACTGCTGTATAAGTACCATGCACTAACTGATTGTGCAACTGGGGCTCCGAGTGTGTATATTGCATATATGAGTATATGTGCAAGTGTGTTTGTTGGTGTTTGAATGTACATGTGTTTGAGTGTATGCACATTTTTTTGTATTGCTTTGATGGTTTAATCATAATAATGCTGTTATAAACTTAGGTGCTAAAATCCCAATACTGTCTTCAATTCTAGGCATACAAACAGACGTGAAAATAGTGTGGTCACGTGCTAGCACTGTGTTTAATTTTGGAAGGAATAGCCATCTTGTTTTCCACTCAGCTGTGGTACTTTTAGACTCCCACTAACCGTGCACGGGGGTCTAGTTTCTCTGTATCCTCACCAATGCTTTTTTTTTCTTTTTAAAACATATTAGCCATGGTAATGATTGCTGGACTTAGTTCTCTGGGATCCTGTTGGATATGGCATAAATGTCAAGCGAAATGTTAGTCTGTTGGTTCATAAGCTATTCTGGCTTTGTCTGGAGTAGTTTCGGGGTGGATCTAACTTCACAGAATGAATTAGGAAGTTTTCTCAAAGTGTTTGGAAATGATGAAGGCAAACTTACTTTTCAATAGTTGGTAGCAGTCACCAGGGAGTCAGTAGATCTTTGACTGATTGTCTGGAGGTTTTTGATTATTCATTTACATTTCTTGCTAGCTCTAAGTTCTAGTCTTCATGGTAGTCGGGTAGATTTTACACTCCTATAAACCTGTCTCCTTCATCTAAGGTATCTGACTCATTGCCATACAAATATCCAGGGTGATAGTTTAAGAACAATCTTTTCCATTTCTGTGTATACAGGTGTTCTCATTTTCATTTCCAATGTCAGTCATTTGTGTCTTTCTATCATTCTTCATTGACATAACTGATTTTTTTCTAATTTTTTTTATTTAAAAAGTTTTTCTCCATATCCACCACTGCTCCCTCTCCTTCCCCCTCCCCCACACCATCCCAAGGTGCGTCAGCTCCCTCTAATCTTCCCAAGACACCAGCTTTTGGTTTTATTTGCTTTTTTTCTACTGTGTCTCCATTCCCTTTAGTTTATCTTTCCTCTTTATTATTCTCTTCCTTTGCTTAGTTTTGGGTTTAATTTGTTTTTGTTTTCTTTTATTCTAGCTGAAGCCATAAAATGAGGTTGTTGTTTTGATATGTTTCTTACAGTTAATGCAAGTTTTATAGTCATAAATTTCTCTGCCAGTAGTACTATGGCCACCATGTTCTGTAACAGCTACTGTGCCATTTTGTTCTGTTTATATCTACCCCATACTTTTCCTTTGACTGGTCTTTGATCCTTTGGTTGTTTAAGGGCATGTCCTTTAATTTTCACAACTTCATGAACTTTTTATTATTTTCAGTTATTTATTTTTTTACTTCATCCTGGTGATCAAAGAAAATATGGGTTTTTTCCATGCTATCTATCTTTTTAAGTTTATTGAAGCATAATTTATAGACTCCATATTTTGTATCCTAGAAAAATGTCCGACGTGAACCTTGAGCTTGTGTATAGTTGTTTTGAATAGAGTGTTCACATCTGTTTTTAAATCTACTTGCTTTATTGTGCGTTCAGCTTCCCTACTTTTTCATGCTGGTGTATAGTTGGTCTGTTATTGAGAGTCGAGGATCCATGTTCTCTTCTGGTTTTTATTTATGTGCATGTCTTTTCATTTATTATATTTGTGTCTTTGAATATAGAGTGGGATTCCTCACAGCATTGTAGAGTTAGGTGGTTTTACCCATTGTACCTGTTACTTTTTATCCATTTTAAGTAATTATTTCCATGGAAAAAGTTCTTCTGGAGTTGCTTTTATGGCTGTACAGCATTTTATTGCTTATTTCCTGTATTGTTATCTTAATTTGTTTACTTGATATTTTATTGAAATATTTTAATTTTCTTTCATTTCCTTTTGTTCAAATTTTACACCTATTTTCTATGCAGTAACTTGAAGAGTATACTTAATATCTTGAAGCTCTAACCTTTCATTTCAACTCAATGTTCTCATTTTTGAGAATGTCTTTCTTTCTTTCTCATTTCTGAAGGATAGTTGCTGGACATAGAATCTTGGTTGACAGATATAATTCTTCCATTTTTAGAATTTTATCACTTTGGGTGTATAGGCTTTCTGCTTTATGGCCTCCAGTGGCTCTGATGGAATTATGCTCCTGATATTGCTGTGTAGGCGCTGTGTAGGCACTGTGTAGGTGACATGTTGCTTCTGTCCTCCTATTTCAAGGGATTCTCTGTCTTTGTGTCTTACAAGGTGTTTAGGTCATTCCTCTTATATCCCTTGAGGTTTGATAAACCTATTTGTTATTTGAATTCTTCTTTTCATCAAAATTTGAAAGTATAATCATATCTCATATAGATTCTCTAGCCCCTGTTTTGCAATATTAGTTAAAGATGTTTTACATTTTTTTTTTATGCTGTGGAATATTTGTTTAACAATGCAAAGATTTGTTGCATTTTTTAATGTTGCATTTCTTTAACTCTGTAAAATTGTGTCACCTTGCCTGCCTAAAAAATTTGATTGGTTTAATAAAGAGTTGAATGAACAATAGCTAGGCATGAGAGAGGGTTGGTGGGGCTGGTGGGCAGGAGAATAAGTAGGAGGAGAAATCTGGGAAAAGAGATAGAGGAACAAGAGCACATTGGGGACCAGCCACCTAGCCACACAACCACATAGCCACCCAACCACACAGCCACCCAACCACACAGCCAAATAACCACACAGCCACACAGCCACACAGCCACACAGCCACTCGGCCACATAGCCACACAACCACACAGCCACACAACCACATAGCCAAATAACCACACAGCCACACAGCCACCCAGCTGCACAGCCACCCAGCCACACAGCCACACAGGCATGGAAGAAGTAAAAAAAAATATAGAAACATAAAAAGATAAAAGCCCAGAGGAAAAAGGTAGACAGCCTAATTTAAGTTAAGGAAAGCTGTCTATAAACAAGCCAAGCTAAGGCTGGGCATTAATAAGAAAGAATAAGCCTCCATATATTTATTTGGGAGCTGGGTGACACACTCTCAAAGAACTAAGAGTAAAGAGTTAAAAAAAAAAAACCCACAACTATAAGCTCCCCTTTCCTCTCTTTCTTCTCTGGGACTCCCAAGGCATTGGCTTCCTGTGACATGCTTCTACAGGTTTCTTTGATTCTGTTTGTTTTAATTCAGTCTTTTATGTTTTCTGCTCCTTGGTCACAGTAGTTTCCACTGTGCTGTCCTCAAGTTCACCAATGCCTTTTCTACCTGCTCATATTTTTTCTTGTCCTTGAATCACTTTTTGGGGCAAAGCCTCATGTAGCTCAGACTGTTCTGTCTCTTGATCCTTCTGCATCCTTCAACTAAGTGCTGGGATTACTGGAAAATATATGTGTGCCTTTCATCACAGCTGGCTGATTTTTCCCTTTCTCTCTTTAAATTTATGAACATTATACAAAGTGTTGGTTTTCTTTTCTTTCTTTTTATAAAAAATTTTTTTGAGATAAAGTTCCCTTGTGTAACAGTCCTGGAACTCACTATGTAGACCAGGCTGGCCTTAAACTCAAAGAGATCTGCCTCCCAAGTGTTGAGATTAAAGGTGTGCAGCACCCCGGCCCAGCTTTGATGTTTTTCATAAAACCACTCATTTATTTCCAAATATACCATGCACTGAGCACATCCTCTGTCCACCACTATCTCTTAATTTCTCTTATGCTAACTCTCTCCCATCCGTCAATACTTCTCCTTATGATTCTACGCTATTTATAAAGCCTAGGTTTCAAATACAAGAGCAAACATGATACTTGTCTTTATGGTTGGGTTATTTTACTGCACAGAATGATCTCTGATGACATCTCCCCCTTTTTTTCTGGATAACAACATAATGTCTCAATAAAACTCTGGTGTGTAGATATACATTCTTGTCCTCAATTCCCTTGTTGATGGTCATCTACACTGACAACACATCTTGGCTTATGGGTAATGCCACAATAAACATGGAAGGTGAATGTCACTTTGGTAAACTGCCCAGATTCTCTTGGTTATATTCCCGGAAGTAGTATTGCTAGACCCCATGGCAGTTCTAGCTTTAATTATATGAGAAATCTCCATAGTGATTCCCATAATAGCTTCACTGATTTACATTCACATCCGTCCTATATAAGGGTTCCTTTATTCCATTTTGTTCTCTCCTTGATGTTTAATCATAATTATTCTTATGTTGGTAAGACTTTCTGTTCCTTTAATGATAATTTCATCATGGTCATCACTTTTTTCCTGACTTTTTCCTATATTTCACTCTTTGGCATCTCTGACAGTTATAGTCTTTGTCTAATATAACTGCCTCTTGTTTTTTCCTCCTTTGAAATACCATAGGTTCCCCATTTTTAAAAATATAATTTGTGATTTAGTGTTGAAAGTTGTGCATCTTCATCTAATAATACAGTATCATCAGAATGGAGTTTCCCCATCCAGTTGGGCTTGCGGAGTTTTATCATTGTGTGATCGTTGATTGTTGTAGGTAATCTCTGCTTATGTTTCTTTTGAATCTTTCCTTAGGCACATACAGTCTTTCTTCATTTATCCCCCAGGTGAAGGCATTTTTAAATGTCTTAGTATATAATGTATAGATCCCATATGGAGAAAAACAAATAGAGTGAGGCGGGGAAACAGAAAAATAGTCCTAAAAACTACCCAGAGATAATCTCAGCTGCAAGGGGAGAGTCAGTAGCAATGACACCAACCTACTGCCATGCTTCAGTGAACAGAAGTGACCATCAGCAATCAGAGCACAGATCTCTACTGTCTGGAAGACATGGACATTCCTATGGCCTTCATATCTGTCTTCAGACTCTTCCAGATAAACATCTGGTTCCTTGCCACAAGGATGGATAGCTGCTACTGAATTGAAAGATAAAATTGATTGAAGCTGATCACAATTTACTGACCAGCACTCCCCCTGAGAGCTACAGGGAACAGAAATTTTACTTCTAGACCTGCGTTTCTCAGAACATGGCTCCATGTTTGCCTCTGATATTGGGCTTTAGCATTCATGGAAGAGCAGAGCACTTGAATGCAACAAGAGAGATACTGGGAAACACCTTTTGGGTTGATTATGGGACTAAAAAATTTTGGAAAATAGCACATATCCAGAAAATGCAAAAGCTGACAACATGTAAAAGACTGTGCATTTGAATATTTTGTTTTCTTACCCTCAAAAATCAGGATAAAAAGATAAAAAAAATTATCTTTCAATTTCTCTGAGGTGTACCTGACTCACATCAGGCTATCTCAATTATTCACCTTCTTTTCTCCAGCTCAGACTTTTGGAAAAGGTCTTGAGCCAGGAGATTAAGAGATCTTCAGTCCTGGTCATGGACATTCCTTTAGCCACAGGCTTCATCATCTAAGAATCTGTGTTTTTTAAAATATCAGGAGCCATAATATAACTGAACCACATCCTTAGAATAAACCCTATTTGGTCATCATACATTATCCTGGATACTTAATACTCTTACACTTAGTTTTATAGTGCTTTGTACATTTAACTTTTTAATTGGCTTATAAACATTACGTTGGCCTAGGAAGCTCACTTGAGAAAGAGTCTCTTCCTCTTTCTGTCTTTGGAAAACCTCTATGTTAATGATGCCATTTTGCTCTCAAACGCTTCATGGAATTAACCAATAACATCATTGGTTATAGCTCCTACTTCAAGATTTTCCTAGTTATTGGGGTAACGGTTTTATAGACATTCAGAATATTATTACTGGACCTCTGCTACCCCCACTCTGTCTGGAAGTTCTAGGAGTGCTTAGCTGCTGTTCTCAGGATACGACCCACAACGGGTCTGCCCTCCAACACCCCACGTAGGACCAGGGAGAGGCTGTGTGATTGATTATCATGGTCCTCTTCTCTGATCTTCATTAACATTTCAGCAAGAGATGACTTTGTAACTTTTTATCGGGGATCCAAAATTCTGCTCCCTACTCAGCTAATGACGCCGCCAAAGAAGCTGCGCAGGTAACAGTGGAGAGGGAAATTGAGGCCCCTTGTTACAGCTGTTTAAGACTGGAAAGTATATGTTCATGATTAACTTTGAAGACATGTGAGATGCACATGTGGATATCAGGGTGTGCATATACCGCAGAACAGTTATGGCTGAACCGGTTCTGTCTCGACAGGCTACTTCTCCATCCGGGCTGCCTCGATGCCTTGTCGGTCAGTTCCCTTAGGAATTTGGTACAGCTTCCAGTTTGAGACAAAATCGAACAACAACATCAAAAAATCATGTAACTTTCCACGGTCCCAAGTTCTCTAACTCACCTCCAGCTTCTTCTATAACCTCTGCTCTTCAATAGAATTGTTGGGGTTCTTAGCCATTCTTATGTAGAAAGGAAATAGAGAGAAGCACACTAACCCCACCTTTCCGAGCAGAAGTTCCTTCATCCTTTGGATTTTTACATTAAAAAAGTCAGAGTGCCCTCTCCCCACCCCCCACAAACTACAGGTCCATAAGCACCTGTGAGTTAATGCAAGTTATGCGCCTCCCACCATGGATCTAAAAATAAATATCAAAGTAATAAATCTGGGATAAAGCAACAAAATTCCTGAATGAAAATACGCCAACCAATTTATATTTAACCACAATACAAAAAAGTGACTCATATGAAAGGCATTTTTGCTGTCGTGGAGTAAAACTAATTTGTGTGTGTGTGTGTGTGTGTGTGTGTGTGTGTGTGTGCTTTCCAAGTGCTTCATGGTCCTCTGCCTTAACTTTTGTGATTGTGGGTTTCTTCTACACTTGGCAAAGGTCATGTGGAACTGGTGCATTTCTCCAGAACATTTTGTAGCATCCTTGAGTAAAATTATATAGCAACTGGAAGATTTCTTTTTTTAAAAAAAGTTAAACTTATGAGTTGATTGTATTTAACAGCTATGGAATCTATATGACGTAGGTAATTTGCAGGTTGTTCTCAAGTTATCAAGCCATTCATTGCCTTCTAGCGTGCTGGGTCTGTGCTCACAGCATTACCCATACCCTTCCTTACCTGTATTCATAACCATCCTCTTTATCTGCAAGCTGTATAGGGATAGCATATTTAACTTTGTTTACTTTTTAAGATAACTCCAAAACTATCATATCAAAGTTGGACAGGAAAACCAACAGAAAGAAAAGAGCCCAAGAGAAGCCACAAGAATCAGAAACCCACTGTTGGCACACTCAGAAATTCCATAAAACACTAATCTGGGAGTTATCTTTGCAGAGGACCTGGTGCAGACCCATGCAGGCTCTGCGCATGCTACCAAAGTCTCTGTGAGTTCATGTCGTTTTTGCTGATTTAGAAGGCCTTGTTTTCCTGATATCTTCCTCCCCTCTGGCTCTTCTGTGAGGTTTCCTGAGCTCTGAGGGAGTTTGATGGATGCATCCAATTGAGGGCTGCCTGTCTCTATATTTATTCCCACCTGCTGCAGGAAGAAACTTCTTTGACGGTGGCTGAACAAGGCATCGATCCATGAGTATCGCAGAATTTGATTCCTGATTTTGGAAACTATGTTGTCCTTTTTCTTTGTGGCATTAGAAAAAGGTTGATCAAGTTTATTGATCTTTTGAAGGAACTTTTTATTTCATTGATGATAATCTTCAACCCCCCATCCCTCATACTCAGGACTAAAGCCAGGGTCTCACACAAACTAGGCGAGGATTTTACATGCCACAATGCCTTTCTTACTTATTATTTTTTTTAATAATAAAAAAACCCCAAGACTTACTAAGATGCCATGAGGCTTGAAATTACCTCGTAGCCCAGAGAGGCCTTGATGTTGATTCTTCTGCTTCTTCCTTTGCCTTCAGTTAGATAATATCATTAGGTTCTTTAATATTTTTTCCTTTCTGAAGGAATCATAAGGGTGAAAATATTCTAATCAGTGAAAGTTCATAAAAAGGGTTGATAATTATAGATCACAGAAGGAAAGAGGGGATTATCTTTCAGGAAAAAGATTTGATCAAACAGGTTTGGAATGGAGTCTTTAATTCTAACACTGTATATAAGTTCACCCATATTTGTATGCCTGAAATAGTAACGAATACGTTCCAGGAAGAAAAAGAAATAGTTTTAATGTCAACGCATCTAAAAAGTGACATGTAAATACTGATCTCAGATGCAGAAAATGGCCTGCATTGTTTTTTTTAAGTAGTTTTCCTTCTATTGTTTACAAAAAATGAGGGGGGAAGTTAGAGAAAGTAATTTTCAAGGACAATAAGTGTGAATTTAATTTTTTATTATAAGTAATAGAATAAGTTCAAGAAATTAAAAGTTAAGAGAATAGTACTTGAATTTGGAATCTATTTCTTTTACCAACAAATACATAATATAGCTTTGTATATTTGAATATGCAAAAAATAATAAAAGATGGTCTGAACCACAGAGAGTAGACAGAGTTGGTGTGTTTCATCTCACATTGTCTTTACTGGCTTAAGCACACAAGGCTAAAAGAAGCAGGAGAGCATTTCTTGTCTTGGCTCTAGCCAGCCCCTGGCCGCTTCTGTCTCCAGTCAGCCCTGTGGGCTCTTCCCCAGAATCCACCGCCAAGTGGGACATAGCGTCACAGCTCTTATTTCCTTGGTAACCTGGACCAAGGTTTATTGCTGTTTGTTGTGGAAGGGGGCTCTCCATTGCTCTTCTCATAGGGGCAGACGATGTAGCAAAATAAGTACACGAGGTAGAAAAGACAGAAAGCAGAACTTGATCGTCTCTGAACTGAAATACGTTTTCCTTTCTCATCTTCAGAATGTCAGGGCCACATGGCCTCCACCTTGCTCACTCCTGCTAATGGCAGATGCTCTGTTGGGTCGGAGAAGAGTAGGAAAAAGACATTTCCTGTGTGTCCAGGCCCCTGCCACATCTCTCTGTGTAGCTGGGGTGGATCATTCTGGATTTCAACACTGTTCTCATGATGTAAGGCCACTTTATCAGCTCCTCCCTAAGTCTCTTTTAAACACAATAAACTAACTGTGTCTTCACATTCCTCAGGGAAGTCAATCTTTCTGGTTCACAGAGAGAAGAAACGGAAGAAAGATTTTTTTTTCCAAGTGAAAAATCTTATTAAACTAATCTTAGTATAAATAAGGAGAAAGGAGATGATTCAAAGAACCATTGAGCCCAGTAAAAATGTCTTGTATTTACAAACCATTTTTACATGTTCCAATGTAGTTCTACACCTGTTTTGTAAGCATTTCTAAACCTCCGAGACTCTAGAATATTGATTATATGAATTATAAATATAATAGAAAAATATGATGCAAAAAGTTTGTAGATAACTCTTAGTAAGTAGCAAAAGAGATTTAATACTAAATAATTTGCCCCAAAAATTGAATTTCAATTTAAAAAGTCATAAAGCATGTTTATGAAGCCTAATTTGGGAAACAACTATTTTAAGTTATTTTGAGACTCAAGACATTTTTATCTGCAGATTGGAATTTCTCCAACAATTTGCATATTTTGAATTAATGTAACAGAATTTCTCAGAATTGCATGGGGAAGGCCCAGCAAACTTTACTTGGCTTGTTAGAAAAAAAATAATAATTTTCTACTTATTTGAGGTTTTAAATTATCGTATAAACTCTGAGAAAAAATGAAAATCACTGCATAAAATACTAAGTCAATTGTACTCTTTGCGGACTTCCCCTGTGCACAGCCTTCTTTAAGGGCATGGCACACTGCCCACTTCAGTCTCCTCCCTCCACACTGCTGCAAAAGCTTTGTGTTTTCTGTTGTTTTATATAGGTTTGTAGAATATTGACAAACTAAAGTATTATCGTTGCCTCTCATTGTTATGCTCCAAACGTGTGCATATATATCTTTTTTAAAAAAATTAAAAACAGTATCAGAGTGCAGTCAGAGAGAGGGACAGGTAGCATGGCACATGCCACTACTTTGTACTTGTGGTCCCAGAATTCTTGAATTGGAGATGCTGAGCAATTTCTTTTTCTTTTCTTTTTTTAATGTTTGAATAAATGAACTATAGTGTCTTAGGCTGCTCCATAAAACTGTTTTACAAAATGGCTCCGATATTTATTAAAATGACCGATATACAATCATCCTACTTTCATGATTATAAGTAGGTAGTTCATTGGTGTCTAAGTAATTTTTGTTTCCTTACATGTTATGATTATGCCATTTGGTAGTGAGGATGAATACATTGTCATATTTATTACCTAATAATTTTTGTCCTCTAAAAAATTTTTGGTTCTGATGAGGAAAATGAAATTAGAGGAAGTTGGATGATAATCATGAAATGTGTACTTGAATAGAAATTAAGCAACTCTCTAGTTTACTGAATAATTAAAATATAGTGCCTACCATGTCACCTTAAATACTGTTGTTCTCTTTTGAAGTACAGGTTTATTTCCATTAATTTAGCTCACAGGACATTATGTATTAGTGTGAGATTTCCTGAGCATAATATTTACGGCCCTTTCTATAGGAATTATGATCATATTACTCTCAAAAGTCAGGTTATTTTTTACAGACTTGATTTATTTGGCTCTTCAAATTTTGCTGATTCCAGTGACAAACAGTAATAAGCATTTGAATTCAATACATTATTTTATAAAATTTTCAAATGTCCTAAAATTATTTTAAATAAATTGAGAAGTCCTTACAGGTTTAATCCTCCTAACCCCTTCCTTAGAGTCAACTGTGTTTGCAATACATAGAATAATTTCTGGATGTTACATTAGCTTTATAGAACATGTTTTGAGAGGGGGAGAAATGAGTAAATTTAGCTTATTTTTCAGGTGGTTTTTGTGGACACAAGGACCCATTATTTTTCTGATAAGGCTTAAGGAGAATTAGAATTAAAGAAAAGTTAAAGTTAGTAGTACAGAGATTTGGCTTCTGTTATTAATGTGGAAGTATAAGAGAAAGTTAGACTTTCATTAAAAAAATTAGATGTTGGTCTGGTTTTAAGCTCTTAGTTCCTGGGATTCAACCCAGACCCTTGTGCAGCTGGTGAAACCCCTCTACCCCTGATTCACATCCCTGAGTCCAGAGAGCTGTTTGCTAAGGCTTATTTCTGATGCCTTTTGAGTTTCATTTACATTATCCCTGTCTAGTTCTGTATTACTGGAGTGAGAGCAGAATATCTCCCTTGGCTCAAGGGAGATTCGAACTTTAGTGGAAGCCTGATTAGAGAACATCTTCCCTGGTGACACGTCTTGTCTCACTAAATGATGAAGTCTGATGCATCCTGTTTCTTGGGAAGTAAGCCTCTAAGCTCTACACAGTCTCATACCTTTGTGAAATAACTAACACCAGTGGCCAAATAATGACATAATGACATTACTCATAATGTTAACATTTGAGAAATGCTCACAATTTTTTGCGATAGTATTTATTTGCACACACACACGCACACACACACATCACATCACATTTATATACACAGACAAGCAGGAACATTTATTTTTATGAAGAAACAGTAATTCTGTAACGCCTTCTTGAGAAATATTGTTAGTCACAGGTGTTGGAAACATCTTGCTTATCTGACAGATAATGGCCATCAATAAAGGACTCTGCCCCCAGCAGGGAAGCTGCCACAGTAAAAAGCGAATAGCCATTTCTAACGATATAAACATTGCCTCTTCTGACTCATTGATTTCATTTTGCCTCTTGGTTTCGATTGGGAATAACTCAGTATTCACACGGTTTGCATAAATTCTCTGAAATAAGACATCCGATAGAGTCATATGGGCTGTTCCACAAGGCATGCCTTTCTTAGGGTTATTTCGTAAGACGGAACGCCCTCACCCCCTTGTGGTCTTCCGAAGTATTACCTGTGGGAAGATGAGCCCTGAGCATCATGGTCAGGAGAAAGGGGAAGAATGAGGTCTTTTCCACTGACTGAATCAAGTTTCTTAGTGATTGATTTGCTTGTGGGGAAGTAGTGTGAGGTCTTCCTGTGAACCCAAGTAAGATAAGTCTTTGTTATCACACGTCTTAGGTTTGGTTGACACTATTTGTACCTGTCGCTTTCTTCAATCCTAAGTCATTTTGTTTGTCCTTTTTGGATCACAAAGAGCAGTTGTTACTAGTTAAAAAAAAAATACTTGGATATATGTGATGTGTTGTGTATTGTATTAAATGCGAACAGAAGCAAGGAGGGGACACTTAACTTTTGTTACCTGTCCTGAAATTGTCTTTGTTTTGCTGAGGAGTTTCCGAATTCCATATGAGACAGCAAGCTCCAAGTAAACACAAAATGCATTTCTGTCTGTTTTTAAGGGATTTCAGCCACATACAAATTCTTCCAGGTTCTGAACATTCTCAAAGTAGTCATAGATGTATTTGGTCATTATTCTCTAGGATATTTCCGTGTGGTACCAATCCCAGAAGCTATGGTTCACATGTGTAATTAAAGAAAATCACTCCAAATGGCACAAGTGTCCTTCAGTTCCATGTCAACTGCATGGTTTGCTATTCAAAGGGCAGCTCTTAGCACTAGGGGTCAACCATTCCATTTGTTCAGTGACTTAAAGATTGGCAAATCTTACTGGGCAGTGTTAAATCCCTTGGAGTTTGTGGTGTTCATTTATATGGGGATCCAATCAGAAATTGTTGGCTGGAGGAAAGTATATGCATATCAATCAAACAGCCAAGAACTGCAAGGTGGGTACTGGATATTTGGAATAGGAAAGATAAAATGTCCAAGACAGGGCTTGACACAGTGGGAAAATGTGTCATGATGTGGCAGGCAAGCTCCATGCACACAGATCAGCTCAGTGAGAGTGTATGGGGCTGTCACAGGAAGTGTTTCCATAGTCACAAGCCACCAGCATCTGTGGTGCCTGGGGTCTGGGTTTGGCACTATGGTGTGGTTGGAGTGCACAGTCCTAGACAAAACTAGAGATTTTGAAGCTAGCTTTGATGGAGAATCTAGCACTTTACTCATAAAAGCCTACAGATTTTAAAACTTAAAATGTGGGGTCCTTCCCAATTTTGAAACAAAGTAATTCAAAGCTTGAGATGAAATGTTATTGAATGGCAATGCTGGAAGGAAGTCAGATCCAGGGTTCCACATGTAATTTTTCTGTGAGGTCCTTTGCTGTTTCTACCTTGTGGCATGCCACAGTGTGGTCACTGACACATTGCAAATAATAATAAAGTCTTCAGATCCAGCTGGCTAAAAGTTCCAAGATCCCAGAGCTTTGGGATGAAGGATGTGGTTGTATTCTAAAAATAAAGCTGCTCTCTCCATGTGATGTCTTCTTCCTCTTCCTATCCTACAAATAAACAAGCATCTGCACCATCCATAATTGTGATATTGTTTTAATGAGTCTGAGATGAGAAGGGGTTAGGAATACCTCCACATCTTCTGAAACATCTCTGTTCATACCTTCACAGTGGCATTTTCTTGAGAGAGCTTTGTTAGCTATTCATCTCGTGTATCCCTTGTAGGGTTTTATTGCTATTGTTTAACTTTGGGGGGATGTGCTACTCACTCCTAAACAAATACACAAAGACTTACGTTTACTTATAAATGCTCGGCCTTAGCTTGGCTTGTTTCTAGCCGCTTTTCTAACTTACATTATCCCATTTCTCCTTAACTACATTTTTTGCCTCTGGGCTTTTTATCTTTCTTTATTCGATACGCTTCTTTTCTTTTTCTGTGGCTGGGTGGCTGGCCCCTGGCATCCTCCTCTACTTCTTCTTTTCTTGCTCTTCACTTACTCTTCTCTTGATCCTAGATTTCTCCTCCTATTTATTCTCTCTGCCTGCCAGCCCCGCGTATCCTTTCTCCTGCCTTGCTATTGGTCATTCAAAATAGCACAGCTGTTGTTAACTTTCATATGATGATGACCAACCACACTTCAGAATACACAGTCAAACAAACCTAGGACAGGGTACTAAGATGTTTGCACACTCGTGTTAACTGCGGCTTTAACACAAGTGAACCACTGGAAGCCTATTCTAAAAAATGTATTGTTAATTGGCTGGGTTCTTTGCATTCATGGAGACCTGAGTTGTAATACCCAGAACATAAGCAAAACACTGTCAGGCAGTTGCACCCAGAGACAAGGACACCACTGGAGTCCCGGGACTTCTTGTTCAGTTACTTGAGCAAGAAAATTCCAGGTTGAGTGACAGTCCCTTTATAAACAAAATGAGGTGGAGAGTAATTGAGGGGGGCACCTTAAGTCTACCTCATGCCTTCACAGATTCAAGGCCTCCAAACAAACCTGCGCACACAAAAATGTATTGTATTTATACACAAGGGGATAATATACAATATACAGTCTAACAATCAAAGGAGTCAACTCATTGCTACAACATGAATGAGCCTCAGTGACTTTACACTTAGTGAACAAAAAGATATATACCTTGTTATTTCATTCATATTGAGTAGCTAATTGTTCATATCATGGAAACATCACTTAGAAGGTTGGCTTTCAAGGGCCACAGAATGGAGACAAGAGAAGTGATACTTATTCTGTATAGAATTTTAGTTTTCTAAGAGTAAAAAGTTCTAGAACCATGTTGTATGACACTGTGAATGCGGTTAATGCCACAATATTAAAAGCAGCTAGCATGGTGAATTTAATACTGCATGATTTTTACCCCCCCCATCGGCAATATACCCAATAGCTAAAACACACACACCCACCACTCTCTCTTATACATACACAAACACCCCCCTCTTACACACACACACACACACACACACACACACACACACACACACACACACACACACACACACACACACCTTCTCCAAAGTTCCAAAGCCCTGCTATTGTGCTGCAAGCTGTTTAGACAATAATGACTCCAGTTTGTTTCACAGAGCACACTGGTGATGATAAAATGATGGGCCTTAAGAACACCAGCATTCACACTTGCAGCCATCTGCTTTCCAGAGTAAATGGGTCTCAAAGATGAATTAACATGTGGCATGAGAAAGCAAAGCAGGAGAATTGGTATTCTGCCCAGCCCTTCAAAGACTAGTACTGTCCATTCAGCTTGAAAGCAGTTCTCCGAACAGGCAGACCCTTCACATTCCAAGCCAAGCTATTTCTTTATATAAACAGTTTTTTCTCATCTAGTCCATCTTGCGTTTCTCCCGTAGAGCAAGGCAGTCATGACTGCGGAGCTCTCTGATGATTCTTTTTGTATATGGTTTTTATATCAGGCTCCTTCCTATGTGGGCTTCAGCATCAGTTAAAATAAGCAGTGTAGGCCTAAGTCCATCTGGAGCCACAGAAACTGAACTGTTATGTCAGACTAGTAGTGAAGGCATGCTCAGCATTTCCAAACAGATCAGTGGTTGCACCAGCAACACCTACATCCCTTGTAACTTGTCAGAAATGTAAATTGTGGGGGGTGTCACCTGAAACCAGGGGAATCAGAACCCCTGGAAATGATGCCCACCATTCTGAACTTACATACTTTTCCGTGTGGTTCTGGTGCTGGTTGAAATTTGAGAGCTGCTGATCACTTGTCCATGGGACAGACCCCACTAAAACCTAGACTCTAAAAATATGCATAAATACAACAGCAGATGGCAGCATGTGACTGTGTCTATTCCAACTCATTTGTCCTTGAGCAAATGTAGTGACTGAAGAAACATCTGAGTTACTAGGTACTTAGTGAAAAACACATTGCTTCATTACCTTTCCTTCTAAATAGTAAAAAGAAAAAGAATTCTCTAAAAAGGCAGAATCAAAATTTAGTTTAAAATCATATATATATATATAATCCATATATATGGATATATATAAATGTTTATATCACATATAAACTTTGGGAGGGATTTGATAACTTCCTTACTGCTAGAGAGTCATAAAAATCTTCACCAAACCCCAACCCCAACCACTTGATATCACTTTGGCCTTTAGGTTTCCTGCCATCCCCCACAAATGTGTGTGTGTGTGTGTGTGTGTGTGTGTGTGTGTGTGTGTGTGTGTGTATGTTCTTGTTATGAGTGTGGATCATAGGATAGTTTATATTTTGAAAAAGTTTGCAGTGTAACCAGCCTTACTTATAACCAAAGAGAAGGACTGAAAAAAGACCTTTTATGCTCTTAAATGATTATGCGGCCTGTACATGAGTATAGATTCCCAATAAGAGAATCAGGATTTCTATATAGCAGCTGATTTCCCTCCCAAGTAGAGAATCCAGAACCTAGCTCTCTCTCTCTCTCTCCTCTCTTTCCCTCCCTCCCTCCCTCCTTCCTTCCTTCCTTTCTTTAAACTGTGATCACACCTTGAAACCTTGACTGGTTTTAAACTCGCATTCCCTTCAGCAGTGCTAGATCACAGGTAGACACTACCACACCCAGCTGACCTCAGTCACTTCCTGCTCACCAGAAGCCACAGGGGTCATTCTTAGTCTGTCTGGAACATTTCTGCAGGTTGCCCTTCCCACAACCTTCCTTGGGTCAACTTGAGTTCATGGCTCAATCCAGGGCTTCCTCAGAGGAGCATCAGCAAGACCTTTGTGAGCCACCTTCAACCTCGTCTCCCTCAGCATACTCTTTAAGTACTGAGTATTGTTTCTTTTCACATTACTGTCCCCTAAAGGGCTTTCCCTGATAAATGGCCTTCTGAGTGATATGGATAATAGACCAGGATGGCTGCCAGTGACAGACAGTCACCGAGGCTTTGCTTTCTGGAATCCTTTATCTATCACATCAATTTGTTCCTGTCTGCAATCATAAGCTGTCAGGGCAGTATGCCACAGCTGGAACACAGCATTCATCTTCTCTACTCATCTGTTAGGTATATTCTCCTGATGTGACGTTGGCTTTACTGTTGCGCCATTGGGGACCACAGGAACTGCTGTCTGCTCCTGATCCTTTCTTGTCTTGAGATCATGTTTCATTATCCCCCAAGCCAAAAATACAAGAAGTTTGATCCATAGCCAAATAATGTGATTCTGGGACATAGAATTGGGATTACTGAAGATAAGGCAGCTTGGCCATGGGGGAACTGTATGAACATGTGCTTATTAAATTGAAGCCCATGCAGGGGCTTCCTCCTGCCAAGCCTTGATGCTGCTATGCACACACCTTCTTTTGGCTCCCATGACAATCCCAAGTTTGCGTTCACTCCAAAGCAAAGCCCAAAGTGATAGAGGCCCAGTGCCATTTCAGAGCCACACATTGTTAGTTCACTTGGGGACAGGGCTTGCTTTCCTGCTGATACAGCACCCCAAGAATGCCAAGTGCTCTCACAAGTACAAGCTATTTCTTCCTGAATGAATCACCAACTCTCTGCTTAGCTCTTTGCTCCACTCACTGTTAATTATCTCAGAAGCACACGGGAGCTACAAAGCCTCATGCTTTGTTCCAAATGTCCCAAATCATCTTTGTACGTCTCTCTTCTGATATGGTTATGACTTGGCTTTCTGAACCATGGAGGTTAAGGCCTCATTTTTGAAAGAAGTCTGGAAATCAAAGGCACTTTCAACTGTTTAGATTAAGAGTAACACTTTAAATATAGCAATACACAAAGGCAAGAACTAAATAAATCCAACCGCTTTATGATGAATGCACATGTCCCTTCCTTATCCATAGATTTTTGAGCCCACAGGTTTAACTAACTGCACATGGAAAGCAGTGTACTCCAAATAAATTCCACTTGTACTCGACATGGACAAATATTTTTTCTTGTCATTATTCACTAAATGATCTGGTGTGATAAGTACATGGCATGTGTATTATGTCAGAGGTGATTTTAAAGTACGCAGACTGATGTATGAAAGTTTTATGACAATACTGTACCACTTATGGGAGGAACATAGTGTTTTTGGGTTCTGGTATTCTGGGCAAAAAGGTGCTATAACCAATGCCCTGGGGATAGTGACTCATTTAGAAGGCAGCACTGGTCTTGTAATTTCTTTATAGCTGTGGTCACTGTCAGTCAACACACACCACGGAATCTCATAAAATATAAAAACGTACGTGCAATGTTAGAGAATATTATCAAGATTTAGTGTATTGCATTTGAATGGCAAGTCAGTGGTATTCAGCAGGTGTGGACATGAGGGTAAGTCTTGCCTGATTTCACTCAGGCCCACAAGGGCATGGCAAGGTTGACTGGCAACTGGCAACTTTCCATTAAGAGAAAGTTCTCACCAAGCAAGCTGAAGCCTTAAGTGAGCCAGAAGGCTAGAGTCTGACATCCAAAATGCTAGTTGGCTGATAGTGACAATTGGGAGTCTGCTGCTCTGTGGCAGGTGCTGATTCATAGCCTTTCCATGCATATGTGGATATTTTAGTCTTAATACCCTACATACTTGTCTTAGTTATAAGTGTGTAATGAATAATGGTGATGAATTTTCAGACACCTTATAGTCTAAAAAAAGATTCCAGGCAAATTCTTCAGACATTCCTGAATTTCCCAGTGAAAACTGGAATTTGCCAAAGGTCTCTATGGTTGTGGGTCAACACCCAATAATAAACTTCTTTAAACACTATAAGAGTACTTCTTATAACTCAGTCATGTGTTTGTCACGGGTGAACTATGTAGTTGATAACATAAGCTGAAAATTCCAACTCTAGCATGCCCATCTGAAGCTCTACCTCACCAACCTGTGGGTCATGATCTCTTGGGTGGGTGGGGGATCACACATCAGATATCCTGCATATCAGATATTTATATTATGATTTACAACAGTATCAAAATTATAGTTATGAAGTAGCCACAGAAATGATTTTATGGTTGAGGTCACCACAACACCAGGTACTATATTAAGGGGTCACAGCATGAGGACGATTTGGGGACCGCTGCTTTTAAGGGTGAAGGGGAACCAAACGCTCAAAGTTTTAACTAACTGTAAAGGGCCCCTTTCAACAGTTTTCTTCTATGCAGACACTGTTTCAGATAAGGGTATTTCACACGTGTTAGAGAATGCAGCTCTGATGCCTCCCTGTGTGGCAGATGCAAGCTATGTGAAGAGCGGAGCTAAAAATACACTTAATGCTCTTCCCAGGAGGAAGTAAACTACACACATTCAAGCAGCTTACAGGCAATTAATGAATAGCTAAATACCAGAATGAATGACATCCAGGTCCCTGGCAAACAAGCCAGCGAGGGATGAGTATGGATGCCAAGAACAGATTGCTGCGAGATGGAGATGCAGAGGAGGCCCTAGGGAGGGGCAAGTGGAAAGTTCTTGCTCCAGTAAAGATTTAGAGCCCAGTGCTTTCTTGTTTCCAAAAAGCAGCCAGACTCTTCACTGGGGAGCAGAAATAAAGCAAAAAAGGAAATCAGAAACACTCTGCCAAAAGCAAAATGGCAGAGAGAGAGAAGGAGAGGGAGTGAATAGTAAGGAAAAGAGGGAGGGGAGAGAGAGACAGAGAGAGAAAGAGAGAGATTATGCTTATTTCTTTAGTCCCTCCCACGTGCTGTTGCAAGGGACTGAGTCCTTCCCACTGGGAAACAGGTGTCTCCTGCCAATTAGGATTTAAACATCAACAGGGGCTTCTTGAGAGAATGATGACAAGTCTAATTGGAAGCAGCAGCTGGAGAGCCCTTGGCTACAGCAAGACAGGTTTTACTAATCCCCATTTTGCTGGGCGCCTGGCCTCAAGCCGGGATCAGCTCCTCTGCCCTGAGACTGAGGCTGTAAAATGTAGAGCAAGTATTTAATAGTCAGAGTTCAGCAGAAAAAAATCCGAGTGCTCTTACTGACTCAGAAAGCCAACCATGTGATAGTCCAGTGGACACAATGGCATTGTCTTCTAGCCTTTTAGAGAACTGCTACCCAAAGAAAGTGACAAGCCCATGTTGCTCTGTGACTTCCTTGGTCTCCTTGTTGCTCCTGACATTCTAAGTGCATGCTATCCACTGGGACTGTCTTTGTGGTCTCAAAATGTTGACTGATGTGACAGATGCTTCTTTATGGAGACACACATATCCTATTACCCAACCTTTCCCCACCTGGAAGAGAGAGGCATCAATGAAATGTGGGAGCTGGAAGCTTCCTCCTTGATGACTAATTTACATTGATCCAGAAGTTGCTAGGCAAGCAGCTGGGGGAGAAAAGGCATTGGCCTTTCCCAGTGTTAGGTCTTGCATGGTACAGTATCAAGCTGTTAGGTAAGTGTAGGGGGATTATGTTGTTCCATTGTAAATAATTGGCCCACCCCACTGGTTTAATAACAATGCTGATTGGCCAAAGGCAGACAGGAAGTGTGGATGAGGCTACCAGACTAAGAAAACTCTGGGAACAGGAAGAACAGAGCAGAAATGCCACAGAGAAGCCAGAAGATACAGAGGACAACTATGCTGCTCTGAGAAAGGTACCGAACTGCATGGCTGAACAGGATAAGAATCATGGGTTAGATTAAGAGCAAGGGTTAGCAAGTTATACGCCTGGGTCCCAGGTCAATCAGCGTACAATTAATGTAAGCATCTGTGTGTCTCTAGGGACTGTGGGTCTATGGGTCTGTGGAAACAAACCTTGAGGCTAGGCTAGAAAGTCCAGGCCACAAGGCTAGGACTGAAAATTCCGGCCATGAGGCTAGGCCCAAAAGTCTGGGCCAGAAACCTCATACAACAGGTAAGGTAAGATGTGCCTACTGATATAGTAGCAGCACAACTGTCATTGGAATAGCCAGTTGATTTTTAATTGGATCTGAGGATTATTTCATGGGTGAGAGATAATGTCTGGTACTAAAAACCCGACCCAAAACCCCAGCACCAAGGTCCTGGGGGCTAGGGGCAAACCTACTAATGGATATGTCAAACTTCCTCCTAAATACTTATATTTATACCCACAGACCAGTGCTGGTCTCATCCTTAACCATAAGAAACTTTGTTTATAGGAAACAGTGGTTAATGTGGAGACTTGTAGCTGGGTCAAGGAGCTCAGAACAGCGATTTTGGGTGCTAAAACTTAAATGAGATGCCTATATTAACTCCCCCAAGCTTGGGAAGGAGAACTATGAAGCTCTGTGATATGGCCATGCCACTCATGGTCTCACAGCAGCTGTGATTGCCTGCATAGGGTCTGCAGAAGCCTGCATTATAAACAAACCCTCAGTCATAGAGGTCCCACATCACTTAGGAAGGCTAATGGTGATCAAGCTCTCACTAGGGAAAGAGAATCACTGAATTCAGTGAGGTAGCCTCTGGTCAGTTACAAAAGCTCCAGTGGAGAGTACCACACTTATGTCCTGGCAGGAGGTCTGGGCTAAACCAAATAGCTCACTAAACAAAATAAAAATGAAAACAGACAAAGGTAGGATTTGGATTTAGTCGGGGGAGGGGTAGGAGTTGGTGAGGTGATAAGGAGGTGGGGGCATATGTTTGACCAGAATGCATTATATAAATGCATGCATACAATTGTTAAAGAGTAAATTAACTTTTTAAAAAGTGAGGTAGTTTTGTACATAGTAGGTATGGGGATTGGCAGAGCAAAGCAAAACAATGAATCTGGGCATTTGAAAGGCCCAAGAAGAAAATGTTAAAATCAATGAAACTCACTTTAACATTTTATAATTAAATTAAAAAAAATTAAACTACAATTGCCTTCCTGATGCCCACCCTTCACATCCTGCAACCCCTACCACGTTCCCTCCTTGCCCTCTCAAATTGGTGATCTTCTTTCTTTGTGTACTACTTCCAAGTTTTTCTAGTGGCAGAGCATTTGAGTCTCTGGGTTTATTCTCCATAAACCCATGAATTTGAACATTTGATATCTAGCTGGTACAGCAGTTTGAGGAGGCTATGGAGCCTTCTGGATATTGAGACTAGCCAGCAGACATAAGGCTACAGTTGAGTCAGATCTTAAAGGTTACAGAATGCTTGAATATCTTGGGGCTTAGGGATGAGAAGAGTCCCAGCTGATTGCTGATTGTATCCATCAGCTCCGGGATTCCTTCCTCATCCTCATGAACTAGACTATGTCAAGTCAGGTGCCCAAAATCAATATTCCCCTGAGGATGCTTTAGCAATGTGCCTTTTCACAGTAAGAATGAAAGTGGATAAGATATAGAACCTTTGCGGGTCCCCAGGATTGTGCTTTGAATGTGTTCTTTGGGCAATGTGTAAGTGACTGCATGATACACACATATAGCTCCAAGGCAGAAAGCCCTCCTCAGTGTCCTGAGGTAAAGGTGTGCATTCTGCATGCCAGTGTACACACCAGCTTCCCTTTATGCCTTCAGTATTCTCACTTACATCAGACTCATCCGTGGACCTCACTTGCAGGGATACAACTTTCTGAAGGAGGGAAGTATGCTTGGTCATTGTAGTTATATCTTTTAAAACATGATAACTGACATAAAACCAGTGCCTAGTAAATGTTTTTCAAGTGTCTACTTCCCAAACTAGGAGGTCAGAGAGTAGCTGCCAAAGCATTGCTGATCAATGCCAAGGCAAACAAAGCAATCATGCAGTTCTGCTGCCATGGATGGAGTCATTCCTTTAAGCTGTCAGTGAAAACAGCCAAGTCCAAGGTGCATTCCCTCAGAAACATGAGCAAGCCTCCACTGTGGAATGCGGAATGCCTAGGCATTCTCTTGTAAGAATAACCCAGTGCCAACCCAGCAAAGAGGAAAATGAAACCAGAGATTTACATCTGCTCACAGAAACGCATAGGCTTTCAGTATCGAGGGCTCATGGTCCAGGGAATTAACAGCAGGAAGAATTTTCTGCGAGAAAATTCCCGAAATCCTATGACTGTATTGAAGTCTATGTATAGATATCAAACCACATATAAAAGGAATCTTTTAAAACTAACATTTACCCAAACCTTATTGTAAATTACCCTCGATTCTGACCAGTAGAACTCAGAGGAAAAACCCTCTATGTTTGGCCTTCAGCTATTCTTAACAGAGATGGGAATCCTTGAATACTGGACACAAAGGACTAGATTCTATCCTTCACTGACGAGTGGGCTGCAAGGCACAGGGAGCAACCAATGTGCAGTAGTCAAGTAGGCATGTCTGATGTCAAGCAAATATAATAATCAGACCTCAGTTCCACTTTTCATCTCCGCAGTGGGCTCGTGGGAAAATGTATTAGAGACCGAACATATCTGTTTATAATTGAATGCTTCCACCATTCCAACAAAAGGTGTTAGAATCTAAGGATAGAAGCATAAGTGTTAAGAGAAGGTGGAGTATTCCACAGAGAGCATTTGATCAATGCTGAAAGGAAGAGAAAGGCCAGTTGGAGGCTTCCTATAAAAACCTGAACTTCAGTGATATTATGTCCATAACGGATCAATAAAGACAAACTCACAAATTGCAGAGAGATATTATGTAATACTTGCATATGTCTTTCAGAAAGAACGTGTCCTGAGTAAAATAGTTAATGAAATGGATCTTGCACAAAGTGAATCAAATTTAAGTTTCATCTCACAATGCCATGTGCATCTGTAATGTAGAAGCAATGGCTCTACACTGGCTGGCTGAACACAGAGCCAAACTGCCTGTTTCAGAATGGGTGAGCGATGCTAGAGAAGCCTAAGGGCATAAAAAGAGTGTGTAAAAAAGGGCTTGAGAAGTTTTGGGTTACATGAGTAATGGAGGCAAGAGAAAGCTCCCACAGCCTGGAAAGTGTGTCTAGTTTTGATGAGATGGAGGGTTAACTTTATCCTTAGAAGCATGCTCACAATTGAGAATGGGAGCCACTGGAGGCTTCTGTGGTGACCTCCAGCCCCTTTCCCAAAAGAAACAGTCTAGACACAAAGCTATTGAAGAGAGTCCTTAAAATTTATGATAAAAATGATGAGGTGGAGCTCTGCACAGTTGATGGCTTCTGGAGGGGCGCGGTGGGGCAGGGAAGACTCAGTTTCTTTAAGGGGCTAGCCACTGGGAGTCTAGCCATGCTCCAATGAGTATACGGGCAACACAAAGTGAACTTGGTCTTTTTTCTTTTTACAGGGCACAGGGTGGACCTGGGAGGAATGGGAAGTGAGCGAGCATGATTGGGATGCATTCCCAAATTATTAGTAAAAATATTGTGTTGGTGAGAGTGAAGGGGATGAGGTGGGGAGGTCCATCCAACTCTGATTTTCTAAATCTTAAGTCTTTTCTGGTTGGTTGGCTTTCAGAGTTGTTGTATTCTCTATAGCAAACTGTCAACACATTGACTCCGGAATCTTAAAATTAGCTTAGCATTTGTTTGTTACCATGGCTCCTGGATGGAAATGTATTGGTCCAACAGGATTAAAGCATGCTCTGACCATTACTTGTTGGCAAAGCTGTAAATGCCTATGCTTTTCCTGAGAGCACGAGGACAATTGTTTTCTTCAGTCTCAATAACCATGAGATCAGTGCAACAATGGCTCATTAGCTTATTTCATGAAGTCCCCGCTATGAAAATGGTAGGAGAGGTTATTTCCTTGAGTTTAGCTTCTCAATTTTCTTTTCCTTCCTTCCTTCCTTCCTTCCTTCCTTCCTTCCTTCCTTCCTTCCTTCCTTCCTTCCTTCCTTCCTTCCTTCCTTCCTTCCTTCCTTCCTTCCTCCTCCCCTCCCCTCTATTATTTGTTATTTTGTGACAGGGTCTTTTTCTAAAGCATTTGCTGTCCTGGAATTCCCTATGTAGACCTGGCCGGTCTCAAACTCAGAGACCTGCCTGCCTCTGTCTCCTGAAGTGCTAAGATAAAAGGTGTGTACCACTATGCCCAGAAACTTTCTATTTTTTTTTTTAATTTCAGTAGAAACATAAGTAACTATTCCTGAAATGGCCAAATGCATTGAATTTATGGAATCTTATCAAATAATGTGTCATAGGTTGGCAATGACTTAAAACATTTTTCTATTCTGCTAACTTTGCAGGCATTTCATTACCTGTCCCCACAGGAAGATGTAAACTTTCAGTTCTGTGGGAGCCAGGTGAAGTCCATATGATAGCTTACTGAAGAGAGGAGTTATGGATTTTGAGGTTTGTCAGTGATTTGTTGTGCTTTTAGCACTTTGCTCAAAAACCTTACATTCTCTGATGTTTTTTGGCTGAGTCATCTGGTTTCTCATATCTGGAGCTGTATGTGTTTCAGCTATGATGCTGAAGACTTACCAGGTAGATATCTACACACACAGGTCTAAGCATACAGGCCTTCTCCATGGGTTAACAGAAGGCTTGCATTTTGGGGGAATTTCTTGCTTTGTTTATATATGTGCTGTGTATATGGTAGCTCTTTTTATTCCTAACATGACTCAGAAAGAGTTCTACCTCAAACATATTGGAAGCAGAATTCAATTTCAGATACTACTTTATGCCATTTTTACCTGAACACTACAGCCTGTTTTTGTTTGCTTGTTTTTTTTTTTGTTTTTGTTTTTGTTTTTGTTTTTGTTTTTGTTTTTTCTCCTGGTAGTATCTGTTTCCAGGCATCTAAATCTTTCAGGGGCCACTTCCTTTGTAAATTGGTCCTAATGCCTGGCAGAATGTGTGGCATGAAATTGACATTCACTGTGTTTTTCTTGAATAGATAAATCAGTCATTTTGATGATGGATGCCAAAGTATTTTGTGAACAGAAACCAAAACCATATTATTATGCTGGTTTTTAAATTTCAATCACTCAGAATCTCCAAACAGCAAGAAATATTGGTAATCATCATTTCCACCTCAGTTGCTTTATTTTTAAAAGTTTCTGTCAAAGAAAAGATTTTTAGTTTTTTTCACCTAATTAGTTTTTTTATAAACATGGATGACAGCTTAGTTTCTTACTGTATCAGGCGTTTCTTCTTAGCTGCTGAGGTTTAGCTTTCTAATCCAAGATCTTTTATGACGGTTTTCCAGTTTCAGCCTGTGAAAACCACCTCTCTGGGTGTGAACTAGCATGTGGACAGTTGTGCCACGCACTTTTCCCATGAACTTATTCAATGTGGACGACATCATTCTCCCTGTAAACTTGACCTACTTTGTTAATTTCTGAACTCCCCAGTGTCTGCTCATCACCCTTCTTGATGGAGATAGACCTAGTCTTGTGTTTCTTCTGTCTCAGATCTTTGATCAAATTTGGGAACATTTTTCAATTCTTGTTTCTATCAGTGCACTGAGAATTAAACACTATTGTTTAAAATGGTGACTGCCACTTTAGCAGTGAATGCAAAAGGACATTTTGTTTGTCTGCCTCTTTTGGAGGCCAAACTGCCATAGGTCCCACTATACAGGCCAGGCAGCTGAATAGCAATCTAGCACCTCCAAACCTAGTTGTTCTCACTTCTGTGATTCTGAAAACTCAGGGAAGGAGCAGATACCTGATTTTTTTAAAGTTTTTTATTTTCAGACAGTTTGTTACCAAGTGCTAGATAACTAATCCAGTTGTAGATAAGTCTTTTCCAGAAGGTTGGTCAGAAAACTGTCTAGATCTCGAAAAGGACATTATTTATCCCCTTTTAAGCAATGGTAGGTGATGACCTTGCATTCAGCTGGGCTCCCAGGGTCCAGACTTTGCCACTAGCAAATCAAATATGGATATGGAGAGAGGGGGACTCTCATTTCACCATTGAACATTTAGAGAACAAACACTGCCTAAGTCCTTGACCCCCTGCAAGGCATTGACGAGTGGTTATTTGTGGTTGATTCTGAGTCATTATTGCATGACATCCTCATATGTAGTTTCCACAGAATTTATTGAGCAGCTTTCAATGATGAATAGAGTGAGAAACAGCAGGCAAAGGGTATGGTCATAACAGTACATAAATTTTATTTTCATTTGGCATGAAAGCACCTGATTTCCTTCAGCATGTCACAGTATTAGGTAGTGACAGGCTGACAAAGTTACACTTTCATGAAGACATTGTTTTGAATAGAAATGTCCCTTTGTCCACTGGCCTCCAGTGCTACAGATCATTTTGTTTTGATTTTTTTTTTTATTATTACATTTTGGTTTGTTTTAATTAAAAAGAAAACCAGAGCAAAAGCAGCTGAAAAGTTTTGCCAAGATGAGGTTGATTATGCTGAAGACATGAAGACATTCACTTATTTGTTTTTCTCTCCAAGAAACAGAGGTGGTCTCAGGATATATTTTATGGTTAGATTTGGCAAATACCTTGTTTGATAGTCAATACATGTGATTAAAGTGTTTAGAAGACAATGCTGATATACTATATTTAAAACCAAAACACAAGAAATATACACATTATATACAATCTGGCTATTAGTTAAAGAGGAGAATTTCAGGGTAGGAAGACAGTTTATTCATAGAAAAAATATTTAAGAAATAAATTTTAAACTTAAATTATTGCCCTGTAAAAAGACAGACAAATATCTCATATATAGCCTCATTACTATCAAGTTCATGGCAATGCTATTTTATTTGTGTGTTTCCTATGATGAAGGTGTTGCCAGTTTTTACAATAGAAAAGTTTGTTTTCATTACTTATTATTAGTTACTTAAAATAGATTCTAATTTATCTGGTTTAAAGATAAGATAGTGTGTGTTTATCTGACCTTTCTCGGATGACACCATGTGACTTTATCTTAGTCTATTTTGTGTTATTATAACAAGATACCCTAGACTGAGTACTTAATATGAAAGCAAAGAGGTTTATTGGTTTATTTAGCTCAAAGTTTTGGGATCTTAAAAACTGGCATTGGTTTCTAATAAGTCTCACAGTGATAGAATCAATGGTGTGTGCATGTGTGTGTGTGTGTGCATGTGTGTGTGTGCATGTGTGTGTGTCTGTATGTGTGTGTGTGTGTGTGAGAGAGAGAGAGAGAGAGAGAGAGAGAAAGGAAGGAAGGAAGGAAGGAAGGAAGGAAGGAAGAAAGAAAGTAAGTAAGAAAGAAAGAAAGAAAGAAAGAAAGAAAGAAAGAAGGAAAGAAAGAGGAGAGATCTTGATAAGTGAGGGAAAGGAGAATGATCTGAAAAAGACAAGCTTGCTTCATAAAAACTTCCTCTCAAAGTAATCAATGTTGTCCCTCAGAGTCCCAACACATTCTATGATTAGCGTGAAACCCTCTACTGGTCTGTCACACACAGTGCACTCCCAGGAAGCTCTACTTCTTAAAGTTCCTACCAACCATCTTCCTTTATTTTTACAGTGTGGGCTTAGACCTCAGACCATGGGATTTTAGAGGAAACCAAGGTATTTATATCATACTTTTAACTGTTATGTGGGTTCTAGTTCTGTGGAGTATTAGAGACTTCACATTTTTAAAATGGTACCCTTTACTCTAGCATGTTGCTTGCCTGTAAGCAGGACTGTAATGACTTAGGGCTAGAGATAAGCTCATTTTCAATGAAATAAAAGTGAGAGAGCGCTCAGAGGCTCTGACATCTTGCTTAATTAGGCAAATTCTCAACTGCATTCCATAGATGACTAGATAATGTGAACCTGGGGTGAGATGAGGTGTGGGAATGGAGAACTCAACAAGGGGTATAAAATTTCAGGGTGACATAAAATGAGGTGTCAGGATTCATCCATAACACCATAATTTAGATATGGTAAAGCAATATGTTTACTATGTCCTGAGCTTGTTTATAAATAAGCAGTCTTCACCTCTCTTATTGCCAGACTCAGATGTCTTGGCTATCTTACTGTTGGAAACGCACAAAGACTCATGGAAGATGGTAGCACTGGAGAAAGAAGGAAACATTTAATGACTTTGAGTGGCTGTGCTGCCTTATTTTTATGTCAATTTTGACACAAACTATGGTTATCTGAAAAGAAAAAATATTTTAATTAAGAAAATACCTCCACAGTATTGGCCTGTAGGTAAGTCTGTTGGGACATTTTCTTGATTTATGGTTGAAGTAGGAAGGTTCAGATCATTGTGGGTGACATCATCCCCTTGATCTGGTGGTTCTGGGCACTGTTAAAAATGGGAGCAAGGCAGTAAACAGCATTTCTTTATGGCTTCTGCATCAACGTCCTAGATGCAGGTTCCTAGCCTCTTTGAGTTTCTGTCAGTGATGGATTATATTGTGAAAGGTCAGGTGAAATAAACCCTTTCACCCTCATTCTGCTCATGGTCATGGTGTCTCTTACCACAGTAAGAGAACCCTTAAGCCAGTGACCAACTACGGTCTGTTATATTGTCTCAATCATTGATTATGGGGTATTCATTGGGGCAACGGCTCTAAGTATTTTCAAATGAAAATGAGTATACATTCTCTTGATTGAACACGTCAGAAAAAGCCTAAGGAGAAGAAACTTTTTTTTTTTTTTTGACATGCTGAGATGATATGCTCTGGCAACATCACCGATTAGACATGTGGGCGGCACTCCCTCTGTATTGGTTTAGTAGTCAAATTTTCTCCTAGTGAGATAGGGAGATGGCCCCAGAATTACATATGGACCTAGACACCAGAGCTTCTGACCCTAGAGAAACAAACAGCTTTGGGGAAGGCTTGAAATGAGTTTTCATAGGCCTGGGCTAGGTCCTTTACCTATCCTGAGCCCATCAATTATTGTGGTAAACAGGATAGAATCTGCAGACTGGTAGGGCTAAAACATACGGGGGTGCAGTGAATTCCCCTGAATCCCAGAAAGGAGACAGAAAACAGAAAGGAATGGAAGAAAATAATTGTAATCCTTGTGTCTGATAAGAGGTTTATTCCATAACTACAAAGCTACAAGTTTCCAAACAAGTGAAAGGGCTTAAACATTTCTGCACAGATATGCAGAAGGCCAATAAACAATAATAATAGGGAAATTTAAAAACCATAATCAAATATCATTCAGAGGATGAAGCCTCTTAAAAAAAAAAAACAGCCAACTAACAAGTATGAAAAAGATGTGGAAAAAAGAAATGGAAACTTGTAAATGATTGTTGAAATGTGAAATGGTATGGTTGCCACAGTTGAGAAGTACATAAGCTCTTTTTTAAAATTAAAAATAGGATCACCATCACACAATCCAATAACTCTACTCTGGATCTGTAGCTAAAAGAAATTACATCAGAAATTCAAAGAAATTTTTATATAATTATGCTCATAGCACCATATCTGTAAGAGGCACAATGTAGAAGCAATCCATAGCGCAACAATAGATAAATGGGTAAACAGAATGTAGTTGTGTCTACATAAGGAAATGTAATTGAGTTTTCTAATGCAAAGTCTAGGGACTTAAGATCATTATTTTGAATGCAGTAAGAACAAGACAAATATACACTATATGAAGGATAGGGAGCAGGCCGAGAGTACCAGAGGAGTTCGTGGAAACTCAAGATTCGGTGTGTATGTGTTTATAACTTAGATTTATTTTATATGTAATGTTTTGCCTATGTGTATGTATGCATATCAAGTATATACATGGTGCCCTTGGAGGTCAGAAAATACATTGATCCATTGCAGCTGGAGTTCTTCATGGTTATGAACCACCTTTGTCTGTGCTGGGGACGTAATTTGGGTCATTTGGAAGAGCAGCAAGTGCTGTTAATATCTGAGCCATTTGTCTAGACCCTTAGTGGGTAGTTTTAGCTTTGCATGAGCAGTATGGTGGTGGCTGCGGCACAGATGAAAGTACCTTAGTGTCATGGGTGACATATGTGATAATTAAAATGATAAAACAAAATACATTGAAAAAGAGGTAATGATTATCTTTATCTTACCAAGACTACAACAGATGTGCAGATCATAGAATTTCAGTAAAGATGAAATCAGTTTGGTTTGCTGTTGTGTTTTCTGAAAACATCTCCACTTACTCTGTAGGGATGTCTGAGCACCTCCCATTCAAATACTCCAGGAAGACCTGGTGATTTCTGAGTGCCTCTATATCCAGAGTCATTATAGCTCTTCACTCTGAAAGTTCAGTCTAGAACACCCATGAGCTGGCTATGCTTAGAAGTTCTGCTGTGTGTATTATAGCAAGAAAAAGGGGGTCTGAAAAAAAATCTAGAAAATGTGTTCTAACCTCAGTGCAAATCAGCTCAGAGTCTTTAATGATTTAATGAGACAATTATCTTCTGAATCTTGATATTGGCCTGGGGTCATTTCAATCTACAGGCCAAGTTATCATCACCACTACAAAATATGCTTTCAGTTACTGCACTTGCAACACGTGCTACCTGGAAGATATTTTTACTATGGGATGAGAAGACTTCAGTCAACTCTGTAGCTTGACTATTACCTGCTATGGATTGTCCTTTCCTGTAGATCATAACTCAACAAGTTTCAAAGAGTTCAGTTGCAGTAAACGACCAAGCATATGCATGTTGAGGAGCCTAATGCTGAAGTCTAGACAGTGTATATCTGATTGACCTGTAGTTTCTGGGCCATCCTCAAATCAAATAACTGTAAGAGGTCACTTAAAATACACAGTGAAAGCAACAATCCAATATGACATCAGTCCCCGGGGATGGGAAAATAGACCAGGTAATATTTGGGAAGCTCCTGAATCCTTGTTAGCTTCTTCCTGAGCCAGCTTTGTCCATCTTCCTCTCTTCAGAACATTCGTCCTACACATGATTCCAACTGGTGTCTAAATCAAGCAAGGCCTGACCACCCCTACATTCTCCTTTTCAGGGCATTGCTACAGTGCTTACCAGGTCTCTAACTAGTAGGCGCTTTTTGGGTCCATAAAACAAGAATACTAACAAAGGCTTGAAAAGCAGACAAGATACAGAGGTCAACATCTGTGCCTTGTGTTGGAAGAGGCAAGAAAAATGCTACCTCTTCCTTAAAACCACCTACTTTTACATGTAACAAGAAAAGAGAAGGTGGGGCTCTTTGAAGTAAGGAATGGAACTAGCTGGAGTCAGGTAAGGTGCCCTTGGGAAAGTGGTAAGGGAGAGAGACAATGGTAAAGATATGATTACACATAGAATGACCATGCCATAGTGAAACATTATTTGCATACTAACATATGACGAATAAACCAGATTCTTGTGAGTCATGTGTAGCAGTGGTATGCACAGCCAAGTTTGGGCCAGTTTCTTTGGGAAAATAGGTGCATTCTCATCTGCCCTTGTCAAAAGCAAGCACATTAGGAAAAAAAAAATCATTCTACTGTTTTCTCAGAGTACCTGTGGGGATATTTTGTAATGTAATAAAAACAGTGGAGATATCAGAGGGACCTAACCACAGTCAGTCTAGGAAGATCAGAGAATGGTAACTCACACCTTTAATCCCAGCACAGGAAATGTCCAGGAGTGGTGACCTACACCCTTAATCCAATCTGAGTTTGAGGTCATCTTAGTTTACAGGAGTTCCAGGCTCCCAGGCAGGCCGTGGTGGCACATACTGTTAGTCCCAGCACGTGGGAGGCAGAGGCAAGAGAATCTCTGTGAGTTCAAAGCCAGCCTGGTCTTCAAAGCAAGATCCAGGACAGCCAGGACTGTTCAGACACAGAAAACTGAGAGACAGGAGGAGGTGGATCTGTCCTCTGATATCTCCAACTGTTTTTATTATATTACAAAATATCCCCACAAGTACAGTCTCTGGTGTCTCTCCCATCCTCCTCCTTAACTGTTCCGGTAACTGATGGAGAAGTAATTTAATGATCTAAATCCGGTGATTTTACAGGTGTGTGTTTGGAATTCATTTTACTTTCTGTCTATGTACCGGAGATTACTGCCTACTCCCATAAAATAATTTATTCCATCATAACTTTTATTTTAATGGTCACCATATTTTTGAATACATTAGTCTATCTAAGTGACTAAATCATCTGTCATTCTGTTGTGGAGATTTTTGCTAATGTTTTCTTTGCCAAATAAATTAGTGTCATATTTGTTTCCAGGCAGACATAAGCCTTAAGTCCCTGAAGGAAAGGATCATAGATCAGGCTATAAATCCAGCCATATTACTATCTGTTTGGAAACTGGAGCCTAGCAGGGAAAATAAAAAGCAATGTTAAATAACTAGATTAAATAACCTCAAACAATTTCTCATGATGCCCTTCCTACATACACAAACACACACACACACATACACACACACACACACACACACACACACACACAAATACATGCTACATTGCTAACATCATTCCTAGTTCTTAAACTTTCTACCATGATGACTCATTTATCCAGAAGTAGATGTTTTTAAGTTATTTGTGTGTGTGTGTGTGTGTGTGTGTGTGTGTGTGTGTGTGTGTGAATGTTTATATGCTTATACCATGGCAAGACTGTGGGTGGATGGCAGAGGGCAACTTGTGATAATAATTTCTCTTTTATTACCTGTGTCCTCAGGATTGAACTCAGGCTTTCAGCCTTGGCCACAACCTTTAATTCCCAAGTCATGTTTTTTTTCAAATAAAAACATGAAATTATTTGAGATTTTACTTACCACTTTCAGAGTGCTTTAGCCATGATCTGGCAAAGCATTTAAGAAACAAACAGGAAATTTCTGCAAATTCAACTCACTGAACAACCCTGCTTTGCAATCCACTGGCTTCTTCCCAGATGAACACTTCTCCACGCCAGACCTCTCCAGGCAGAGGCAAGCAGTCAACCCTAATAAAAACCTTGACCAGAATCTTGTCTCTTTTTGTGTTTCTGATCTCTTGGAAGTTGAATAGCAATCTACCAAATGGCCCAAGCAGAAACCCAGAGTTCAGAACATCTATGCCTGAGGACAGGAGGAGAAACTTACAAAGGCTGCCAGGCCTCAATTACCCTTGACATCTTAATTTCCTGGAATCCATTTCCTTCTTTCCACATTTGTGACCATCATCTTATTCAGGGATCAGTGATCTTTGGAGTTCTGTATTATCCTCTTTGGCCCCACAATCTTCATGGTGTGGCCAGGAAAACTTATGAAATTTGAATCTGGACACATACTCCTTCTGATCTCTCACTCAGTGCCTTCTCCTCCAGGATAAAATTAGCTCTGTATTGAAGATGCTGCCCCTCTCTTAGCTTTCTTGGTATCTGAGTCTTATTTCTTACTATCCCCTCATTCAGTGTTCCAGTGAGGGGATTCTTTGTAATTATCCAGCACAACCACCCTCTTTTCTCTTTCCTTGTCTACCTTTCATGGGTTTTTTACTTTGTCTAGATGTTTTCAATCACACCATTTTGTCCTTGAAGACCCACTGTGGGAGTCATTTTCTATAGGAAGTTTCTCTTTAACAACTGGTTAGGTACAAAGCAATTCATCATGCGCCGTGTATCTACCATTGTCTCTCAGGAAAGTGTGGAGGGCTTCGAATTCTAGGTTCTGTGGAGTTTTGCCACGATAGAGACAGACTTACTTGGTGATTCTTTCACTTTCCACCATATATTCTTTTTCTATTTCACATATGTATTGAAGTTTTACTGGAGAAATCAGTTAATATTAGTGAGCAATTGCCAGACATAAAAATCAAAAATATATAACAAAGACACCAGAGTCCTGATAGCCGATGTAATAGTGCTCTGCATAGCTGATCCAAGTCTTTTGTAGTCAATAGCTAGGAAGGACGTAGGCCCCCGGAGTGAACCTAATATCTTTTTTTGTTTTGTTTTGTCTTGTTTTTTGGGGGACCAATTGTTCTGTTGTCAAGCTGCCACATACATATTTATGTTCATAGCTGTTGATCTGTGCTGTTCTCAACCATCATCAGAGAAGCCTTGGGCAACAGCTAATGCAAAACCTCTTAAATAGACCAAGTGTTGGAAATAAGCGACTATGAGTGTTCAGCTATAAAATTGACATGTATGTCAAGCCCACCACTTCACAGGGACCATTACGGAAGGTGAAAAGAGCCAGAAGATGTGGGATAGTTCTGAACAAACCTTCTGGATGTGATGTGGCCAATGTAATCACAAATTTACAGGAGTACAAGACTTATAGAAGACTAACTTAGTCAAATTTTTACTGCAGATGGGGGAGATGCTCATGAGGACCCACCTTGGACCTATGAGCTATCGGCAGTTGATAGCCTCTGGGGGAGGAAGAGTCAATTCTCTTCAGGGCTGTGACTCTGGGAGGTTGCCTATGCTCTGGTAGATACTCCTATAGCCATTCACATATGGGCAGGGCTAACTGAACTCAGTGCATCACATACAACATCACACATAACACACACCCACCACACAAGAAGAGGACAGGAAGTTGGTAAGGGGCATATTGTAGGAATTCTGAGAAAGTTGGAGTATGAGAGGAGAGGCGGATATAATCAAAATAGATTTTATAAACATAAAACATTTTTTAATACTTATGTAATTTAAAGGACTTAAAATTATGAATCACAGAACATTCAGAGAGATGTTTTGTGTATGATGATTTTGCTTCTTTAAATATTGTAATTCAACCATGCACAACAATTTTGTATGCCATTTTAAAGTTAATATATTTTTAAGTCAATGTGGTGGCTTCCACCTAAAATCCCAGTACTTAGGAGGCAGAGGCTGCATTTCCACAAGTTTAAGACTAACCTGAATCACAAAGTGAATTGTAGGCTAATCTGGATGACAAGGTCTCCCTTTGTCCCAAAACAAGTGAATAATCAAGAACAGAATAATAAAAATAATAATAATAATAATAATAATAATAATGATGATGATGATGATGATGATGATGATGATGATAACAACAACTAAGTAAACAATTCACGAACCATTTAGATGATTGATTTTAACCCATCAGGTCATTCTCATTTTATGTACAGTTACCTTTCAAATATATTATCATAGCATATTGTTGCCTATATCTATTGTTTGTTATTTTCATACAACATTAGGTAACCAAGCACTCCAAAATGCTGTGCTTGGAGTACTCCGGTCTTATCCAACTTACCTGTACGTATTCTTTTTCTCCCTTAGGTCTTGTATTATGTTGGTATTAGATGGTGATTATACATGTGTCCTGTGGGTTAACCATCCACTTCACAGACACTTCGTAAGTTCCCACTATCAGCCATAGATGATAGATCTACTGTGTGCTATAACTCCTACTATGTGCCATAGATCATAGGTCTACTGTGCGCCATAGCTCCTACTATACACCATAGATCATAGATTTACTGTGTGCCATAGACCTACTATGTGCCAATAATCTTCATAGATGTTTGTTTTGCAGAAATGTGTAAAGCAAAAAATAATTTCTTTATAGAGCATACCCTGTAATGATCAAGCAACACCACATTAAAGGTGAATAAAATACATATCACATTAAATAAAACAAAGGATTAATATGGTTTAATACAAAGAAGTGGAGACACATCTAATTTTAGGGATTAGAACCCTGTTAATCACAAGGTAGTATTGAGGAAGGAGCTGGTGGAGTGTTAGGTCTAAGCAAAGATGTCTGGGTGAAGAACTTCTGAAGGATCCCAACTACTGGGAAGTCTCTGCAGAAGTAGGTTTGACAAGTCACACATATTCAGCAGTAGAGAATTAACTAGAGGAGGGTGGACACGAAGATTAGTTACTCACACTACTAGCTTTGTAAGTCACTAAGTATAGTGCTGCTTATGTTGAAGAGGGTGGGAAGGCAGTTGGTCGATACTAATCTTGAAGCAGAGGAGCGTGCTCTGATTCAAAGGATTGCCCTGGCTGCCATAATGTCTGGTACTGAAGGGGTGTGAGACCCAAGCAGGATTGTCAACTAGAGACCAGTTATGACACAGGTGAAAAATATTGATGGTGATGGCCTGGGTGGTAACTGTGGAGAGATGGGACGTGGCTGCCGTAGAAGTGCGTGCTCTTGTTTAAAGTGTTCAATTGAGTTCTCTCTTCCAAGCAGATATACGGAATAAGCAAAGGAGACATGCTTGTTTGGAAACCCAGGGGACAGACATTTAATATTTCTCAAAAGTTCATTGTTAAGTGTAATTAGACATGAAGAACGGGAAGAGATTCATCTCGTAAATTACTTTTAAACACACCTATTGTATTCTGTAGGCCTTAATGGTCTTTGGTACAATATAAGGTTTGCTAGAATATGCTCACATAATTTCCTCTAAATTTTGTTAATTTGGAGGCTTTAAAAAAGTTGTAAATGGGTAAAAGTGGTTCTGAAATGTGTCTTTGATCTTTATGTAAACAAGGCCCTTGTGAAGAAATTAATAACATACATGTGACAACAAACTTCTAAATCCATTTAATGAAAATACTTTTCTGTTCTCTCGGAAGATACTGAAAACAAAAAGCTGTAGATTATAACAGTTACAGCCATGTTTATCTAAATGGACTTTCTTTAAATATTCTCTTATAGGCTGGCAAGATGCAAAACAGGTTAAGGGACAACCTAACAACCTGAGTTCAAACTCACCTCCTTGTGGATCAGCCTCCCACAGAGTTGCTGTCTGACCTCCCCATGCAGATGTGGGACATGACACGTTGACGCCCACACACATCCAGACATACAAAGATAAATATAATAAATGCATACAAATTCTAATAGACAATACCATATTGTTAAAAATTATGGCTGTCTTCTGATTGTAATCAAATAAATGGTGATTTTTGACATGCAACTCACAGCTTCACAAACCAGCCACTTCACAGTGTTCACTGGTGACATTTACTGTATTACAATTCAGGTTGCCTTCAATAAAAACTCTTCAGCACAGTCGGGAAAAAAAAAAGGAACACAACATTCTGAGACAAATATGAACTTCACATGATCCAGAATCAGTCAATATATCTCATCAGAACTCTACAAATGGAAGCGTGAAGAAAATGAGAACAGTTGCAAAGGTATTTATTGAGAAATAGTAAAGATGTACATACTTTTTACAAGCTTTTAATATTAATTTACATTTCTTTAAATTACGTAGGCCCCAATAATCTATAACTTTACTAGTACATAACAGAAACCCTTGACTTTGTGAGATCCCTACAACATCACCGTAACTGGGAGAGTCAAATGCAACTTTGGCTCATGATGCTTATGTCTGTGTTGAAAAGAAATACTAAATGCCATATTCACTGAGTATGTAGGCTTGCCACAAGCAAGCCGGCTTTATTAAAGCTCACAGTGGGCATGCTGTTGAAGCTATTTTGATCTTTGCTCACCAGTTAGCTCCTATGTTTGCGCACAGACCATGTCATTTCAAAATCTTTCTTTTTACCTCTAAATTGTATTGACACATTTCTTCAGGTTTTTTTTTTATCATCTTAGATGTACGCTATAATATTGTAGTCAGGCCACCTATTTCATTACTCATGATAGGGCCTTGATATTTTTAAGGTGCAGTATAAGGCAGTTAATTTTTCTAATATCATACCGAACTTGAATACGTAATAGCTCAAGCCCCATCTGAGTTGGAGAACGCTTTCAAACTCATTTACAACAAGGCACTATATTCTACATAAAAACAGAATGTAGAAACTGCCCATGGGGCTGAGATTTTTTTTTAATTGCTAGCTGGCTGATGTTATGGGTTTTCTCCCCCCAGAAAGAAAGAGTATATTTTTTGTCTGATGGTGGGAAGAGTTGTAATTTGAGCCTGCTCAATGTCACATGACCAGGCTGGCCTATGGCTTTCTGGCTGCTGCCATTGCTATGCTGGAGAGATAATCTGTTTTCCATCACCCTCACGTGTAGGTGTTACACTGCTGTCTACACAAGGCAGATGGGTGGGGTGGAGGAGAGATGTGTGAGAAGTATCATGGAAGATGCAAGCAACCAACCTTTGGAACCCTTGGGAAAGGTAAATTTCTCTGTCCCTCAAGTGGAGCAGTATTAGAAGCCTGGTTCACCAGATTTCAAAGAGTTACAATTTTTGATGCAGAGCCACAAGTCTATCAATGAAATAAACTGGCTGTATGCCAAACTAACTTCATTTTAGCCATAGTAATAAATATTTAAGGTTTAAGTGCACAAATAAGTATTGGTAATAATAATAAAAAATAGTCTTTTACCTTTTTTTTTTTTTTTTTTTACCATTTTCTAGCTGAAGACCAGCAGAAGTGTAAAATTTCCTACTGATATTATTAGAATTTAAATATTCCAATCATAATTTGCCACTGTAGCATTATGGGAAAGGGTAGCCAAAAGCCACAGCATTTAAAAAGTGAGGATCATATAAGAAGTCTAAACCTTATGTGGAATTATCTCATTATCTTTTTACCCTAAACAGGGCCTTATCATTCGCTAAATAAATACAGCTCTCCAGAGTATTCGTTGTGATATTTGAGCAAACACTGGTCATCTTTAAGCTGCAGACATCTTAGATGATAACCTATGATGATCTAGCCTCAGATATGGGACGCTAACAGGTGGACTTCAGGGTCCATCTGATCCTGGTCAGAACATAGAGCCTCAGGTGTTCACACCATTAGAATTCTTTATTTCTTGAAGTTTTAAACTTCCACAAGGCAAAACATGTCATAGCCAGTGAGAGAATCTGTATCATACTCCCATCATGGGCTACATACCAGCAAAGCAAAAAGACACACAGATACAATGGAGACAGGCTGTCCAGGCAATGAGTGCAAGCATTATTCAGCAACCATGAGAGGAAGCTAATGCATTTCTGTCCGGAAGTGGGGAGACCCTGGACTGATGTGTTCCAAGAAGAACTAGTTTCTTTTACTGAGATGTTGAGATCTGGAGATGTTGTCAAGATCTAGCTTGTTTGATAATTTATGATGATATGCTATAAAAATTTTTCACAGACTTGGTGTTTCTTTCCTATCTAACTGGTACACCTGTCTTCTATCACTGGTGGTACTTGCTTTTGCAATGGCATGGAAGAAAATGTCTTTGTTGTATCTACTCAACGTGCATTTTAGGGTACTTCCATAGCACATCTAATGATGTCTGCTAATGATCTGCACCGTAATATCTCCCTCTAAGCAATTTACACAGATTCAGAATCTTAAACTAAAATTGGGTAAATGGACATGAATATGGCTCTTAGTTTTCTCCCAGAAAACTGTAAGAAAGAATACTTGAGACTTCAACATGTATTTCACTCTCTAAATAAAGAACCCAGTATTTCCCAAACCTTTTGCTTATGACTGGATGTTCATATAGTTGACTCTTACCAATTTCTGGAATTGTCCAGAACCCAAATAAAACGTAAGCCTTTTTTGAATTATTGTTGGTTTCTCATTCTAACAAATCCTCTGTTTGTTGATGATTCGGTATTAAATTTACAGCTTAGATTTTAAATTTGGTCATGTGAAGAATTGTTACAAAGGGTTTTTTTTTTGTTGTTGTTTGTTTGCTTGTTTGTTTGTTTTCTTTCATTATCTACAGAGACTTTAACCAAAGTTACATCGTAACACACAAATGCTGTCTTGTCTTTAAGGCACAACACATCAGTATGAACATTCTCTTTGCCAAACTTAAAAAAAAGAGACAATATTATATTCTCATTTCCCTGGCCCTCTTCCCGCCCCAACAAATAGAAGAAAAATTGCATCCACTTTCAGAGTCAGCTGCTAATAAAGTCACAGTAAATTATTTCCATCAATAATTTACACAAATTACAGGTCTAGATAGGACTGCCATTATACAGTCTGAGTGCATTCAGATTCAGATTTTCTGGGCTAGGTAGGCTAAAAGTCAGATTCAAACCTCAGGGTTCAGAAGAGCTCCCATTTTGAGGAATGTTTTCGACCACCTTGTCAGAGGCAGAACAGGTGCTGTGGCTCGGGAAGGTTCGAGTTCTTTACTAAAGCTGTTAATTCCAGTTAGGACTCATTTGGTGTGTGTCAGCAACCTCCACAGATTTTCTTTTTTTAAAAAGCCATGAAAGTATTGTAAAAATAATAAGACCATAGAGTTTCCGTTCTGCAGCACTAAAGTTTAATTCCATTCAGCAACCCAAATTCTTCACTCTGGAGTTTTCATTCCACGTTTGATTTCATCCTTTAAGACCATTTATATGTGTAGAAGAAGCCAGCGGCATTGTATCACACATAAAAATTCAGTGTACTTGAAATATAAAAAAAAATGGATCCCCGGCTAGAGAACACAGTTACAAATACTCTAATTCCAGTGCTTGATGTAGAGCCAAGAGGTCCGAGTGGCTTGATATCCTCCAAAAGGGCATGTTGTGCTGTGTGGTAAAGACAAGGGGAGAGGAGAGAGGGAGAGGGTGGAAATGAAGAGTGGAGGCAGGTCATAACCATCATCCCAGGGAGACAGCAGCACACACCAGGATGTGGTGTTCACCCAAGTTCGAGGAGGGAGTTTAATAGAGTGATAGCCACAATCAGAGGTCTGGTAGAACCAATGTAGAATTTTCTAAGGAATCGAGAAATAGATCTGAACTGGACTTTTAATGTATAACAGCCAATACTGAGTTTCCGACATGGTTGATTCTCTACTCTGCAAATTACCATTACCAAGGTCAACATTGGAAAATGAAGATAGCATAGAAATCCTGCAGGGGTGAGATTCAAACTATTCATTAGCACGCTACTTTTAGAAGTTGATTTCTTGGTTAGAAATAAAATTAGATTATGATCTTCCTAAACGCATAGGCTTTTGACAATTTGAGAGGAAAAAAGGTGAATTCTTATGCAACCAACAATTTGGAGCTTGACTAAATAAATATTAGAGCTGATCATACTACCCCCATGCGAATAGAAAACTTTTAGAAGGATATTGTGGCTTGTAGCCTCCATAGATGTACTAGTATGCACTATAGATGTGGCATTCAGGATTTACAGAGGAAATTGATTGCAAATAATAGCTGAGGAGACCTCATTGGCAATGATAATAATAATAATAATAATAATAATGAAAATGTACTATAGTAAATTATAAAACAATAGCATTATTGGTTAGCTTGAATTAGAAACATCTAGAAACAAACATATGTGAACAGAATGTAGACTGTATGCAGTGGAAATATATATATTGAAAAAGGTATCTTATTTTAATATGAAGCTTTGTTATAATCACTGTTGTTACATAATTCTTTGCTGCTCATTATGCTAGTCACCAGTGACAGTGGTTTTGAGTACTTGAAATATTATGAATTTCAGAACCAGATTAAGGCCAACATAGTAATATTGACCTCATGTTAATAATTCTTACACAGACTAGTTGTTGATATACAATATTTGGAACAGATTGGGCCATTTAATAGATGTAATTAAAGCTGATTTTACTTGTTTCTTTTCCTTTTGAATGAGGCTTCTAGAAAAATTAAAATTTGCATATACATCTCATGTTGTGTGTCTTGAGAGTGCAGTTATTCTTATTGCTAAGTTTTTACTTTTTTTTCCCTTGAATTTCACAAACCCAGGTTTTAGTTTAATTAGAGCAGAGAATTTTGAGAAGTGTAACAATTTGCATTTCAGCTCAGATCTATTTGTAATAGTAAGGCAGTACTCAGTACATCTGCACATGCGATTACGTCTACATTCAAAGAAAAGCATGCAGTCTGGGTACTAGGGAAACCAGCCACCTGTGTTTCCAAATACAGTCACAGCCTTCACCCATCACCCAAACTGTACCTACTTAGACAACCATTTGAAAATAGCATTCTATCCAAAGTTTTGATCCATTTGGAGTCAAGCTATTTGCCCCTGAAGCTGCAAAGTGGAGGACATCTCCATAATCTACCATTTCCAATGTGGATAGCTAGCATGGACTTGGTAAGTCTTAATTCTGAAAGGCACACATTGCTATTGGCTTGAACACATGAGCTTTATTAATTCTGAGCCAGAGATAAATCATTTTCACATACACTAAAGACATACTCCTATTTGTCTAAGGGTCTGTTGTTTGCTGTGAGTTATTATTATGCCAACATGGAAAATTAAAACTATAAACTCCCATAAACAGAAATGCATAGACTCCAGAAAAGGTGTCAACTGTGTGCAACTTAACCACCTCAAGCAGCAGGCAACAGGGGCATGTTGGGTTGTTTGAGGCTGCAAGGCTGACCTTCTACAGAATGTCCTTGGGACCAGTGTGCTGTCTGAGTCATAGTCACTGCTAATTAACACTCAGGGAGTTCCATGGCACTAGCTCTTGTAACAGAATGGGAAGGCACAGGGAATCTAGGTGACAGCTGCTGCTGATGCCTTCAAACCTTCTGAAGCAGATCTCTTTCCCTTCCTTCAGTTTTCTGGGTTGCAGTTGACTGGATAAATCAATCATTTATCTTTTTTGTTATGGTCATAAGCCCTTCTGTAAAACTTTAAAAATTTTTTCTATAGAAAACAGAAATTGGATCTACATAGTCATATGTGTGTTTAGAGGAGGCTTTATTAGAAAGCAATTTAGACAACCCATAGATGATAAGTATATCATTGTCTTTATAAGCTAAAATGTCATGTATAGCTTCTTTTAGTTTGCAGCCCTTCAGTGAAGGAAGTAGAGGGCACAGGTTTGTATTGTTTGGTTTGGAGAGCAAACTTTATATCATTCTTCTTCTGATACCAAACACTTAGTGGTTTTACAACTACCCTGGTCTGTCATCAGAAATACATACTAGACAAAAAGCTGATTTAAATCAGCAGGCGCTATGAGATCTTCTGAGTATGCTCAAAGCCAGCAGCTTGGCACTCAAAATAACAGTGACTCACTGAAACACGTGAGAAACTTCTACATGGGCGAGACTGTGCCAGTAAGACTCTAAGACAAGTTGGCACAAAAGTATGGATGATGCACTCATTCCAACCACTCTGAGTAAGGCCTTCTACAAGCCCTCTTTCAGCTATCAACTTTTTTATTATCAAGAAACCCATCTATTTCCAGGCACTCACAAGTATCACGAGCCACCCTCATTGCCTGTGCTATGAGCTTGTTAAATTTCCTCATCTGGTAAATTTCATGAGGTTTTTATTTCCTATCTATGCATGTGCTGTGTGTGTGTGTGTGTGTGTGTGTGTGTGTGTGTGTGTGTGTGTGTGTATTAAATACATGGTCTAATTGTATTAATATAGTTCTTAAATATTTACACACATTAGAATAAATATTAATAAATTCCCTGTATTTCCTACCAAATTCCAGGCATAAAATGCTAGACTCCAAATGGTTTATTTGCACGTCAACATTGACTCTCTCATGCTTTCATTGATTTGCAGATGGAAATGTCAATCACTTGTCAAGCTGCCATTGGGCCAAACTACAGGAATGCAAACAGGCTTGCATTGGAAGTATCACACCAACATTGCTTGAGACAGGTTACCTTTTTCGCTGCCTGCTCTTCTTCTACACCATCCCCAATTACAACATATACTACTTTTCTGCCAAACCTTTGCATTATTCGTTCAAAGCAACTTTCTTTTCCTGGAAGATAAATGAGATAAAGTTCAGAGCGAAATTACCTGCTTAGCCGCATGCTCCTCATCTCGGCCATCTCCAATCACAACATAAGTTATGTTAGTGCCAAATCTGGACACTATACGCTCAAAACAGCTTTCCTTGCCTGAAAAACAATGCATCGCTTATTTTCCGGTCATGGTACTCATTAACCTAGAGCTTCACAAAGTGTTACATTAATGTACCTTGGACAACATTTGAGTGAGCTTATGACCTTATGACTTTTGCATTTACAAAACATTGCACACATTTTAATAAGATTGTTTAAACAATTACTTTTGGTATTCTAAGAAACAGTAGGCTTGAGAATTTAACACGGATGAAATGTTAGTGTGTTTTTTAACTCCACTGAAAGAAAGTTTCTACAGCATTTGTTTAAGCATAAGAATAATTTTATCTAATTTGTCTTTTGGATAGGCAAGTGGGTTGGGAAAACTCAAGTCTCATCTCTGATGGAAGAGGAAATACTAACAGATTCTCCTTGATAAATGAATTCTTTTTAAAAAAAAAAGTGTGCGAGAGCACATATAGTCAGATTAATTATGTCAAGCGTGCTGTCCTACTGACCACAGCCGTGACCTCAGCAGGTTTGCTGACTGCACCCTGAGGTATGGATGGGGAGATCTTGCTCATGTTTTATCTTTACAGCACTGGCATCTATTCCTGAATTTCATTCCAAGAATGTTCTTGCAGCCGTCACTACTTTTGACTTTTTCTTTCTTTAACTGCTAGTTCAGAATGCCAAAACTTTACTAGTGACAAGGGAAAAATGATTACTTTCTTGGATTAAATGGAACAAATTCAGTCAATGGGAAGAGAATATCAACCTTTAAGTAAAAGAAATGATTATTTGCGTAAAAAATTATTTGTTTCTTCAAAAAGAAAAATCACATTCTATCTGTCAATCCTATGAGTATAATGCATGTATCTTCATGGTACATCATATAGGATTGGAATCTAGGCTCTGGTTTGTAAGTGGCATGACAGTGTGACATATATTGTAAGAAAATCTGCCTCTCCCTATCTTTTCTCCTCAAATGGCTGCAACTTTCACAAGTCCTAGGGCTAATTACATTGGTGGGAGATTTTAGGATTTTTTTGAACTTTTCAAAGTGTCAGTAGGTAATTTTGTCCTTGGGGCACATTGTGTAACCTATTTGCTCTTCCCCGGCATTTCCTCCCCAGACAGCAGGATATATATTCTGTCTTTGAACTCTCCCAAGAAGGAAGAACTTAATGAAGCTTCGTGTTTAAATGATAATTAGAAGTCAAACCCTGCAAACCATGTTTAAAGATGAAGTTGGCTCCATGTATGTACTTTACTTAGGCTGTAACAGGGCTGTAGTTTTTTGAGTCCTTCTGTGTATGGAGTGAAATGTAGATTCCACACACTTTTGTAATGAATGATAAAATTACACATATTTTGCCTTATGAAAAATTTTCACTTGATCCTGAAATTAAGTTTTTTTATTAATCCTAAACTTCTTGATGATGCCAGTATAGTGTTTCCATTTTAAACCTTAGATTGGTATTATTGAATATGCAAAGATGTAATTCTGTTTTATATTAATTGAACAATTAAATACTGTGGCTGGAGCATGTATTTTTCGGACAATATATGCTAGAATACTGGGTAAAATGGGCAGAATAAGTTAGGACTGCCTAAATACCAATTTTGGCATTTTTTCTAGCTAATAGTTCTCAAGGAATATACACATGCATCACAAGGTACATACGATTTTGCAAATTTTCACAATGTGTTAATGGGAAACTGATTAGAAGAGAATCATGCAGAAATGTAAGTACCTTACTGAAGCACCCCAAACGCAGCTGGGACCTCATTTCGTATGCAGTTTCCCATAGTTTCCTTACCTATTTTAGTTGCACTATAAATGTTCTCAATGGGAAAAGCACCTCCCAGGCTGTAGAGCAGAACCTTCGCAAGAGCAGGAATCAGCTGGGTCGTCGTTACCAAGACATTTACACAGTTACTCCTAGCAGGAATGAAATGCATGGATTTGCTTTCTAGTAGTAAATAGCTTCTATCGGTAAGATTGAAAACTGCCACTGTTGTTTCTAAATTTTACAAGACATCACCTCTTTCAGTATTTAAGCACAGTGCAATCAGTCAACAGACACTTCCTGGAGCTGCAGGTTATTAAGAACAATGCATAAACCAAGACAGTTCGCTGACATTTAACGGTCCCCATGACTTTTTGTCAGAACAAGATTCTATCTAAAGTCATTTAACTCTTAAGTGATGAGAAGAAAGTGGAGTGAAGGACAGCACAGGCTTTTGAAGTTTGGTGTGGTAGTTTTGAAATGAAGTTTCACCATTGACTAATATGTGACATTGGGAGTTTTGCCATCTCTCAAACTATCAACGCTCTATGATAAAAAAAAATTTGTAAAAGGACAAATATAAAGAAAGAAATGAGAAATATTAACGATTAATTACACATTCAGAGATACCTCCTGTCTTCATTTGCAAATTGATTTTCCTATTAGGAATTATATACTATCTGTCCAATTTTTTTTCTCTGCTACCCTCATAGCATCTACAAGCGAACTCTTATCCAGTTGATGCAACAGCATTTTTTTAATGTTTAGGTGACTTTTGGTTTCTCATGACTGTGTATAATGCCACCTTGATTTTTGTTTGTTTCTTTTCCTGAACTTGGAGTTACTTAGGTAATACTCACAGAACAAGCATGATAAAACAATAACTCAACCTTGCTGAGGGCTCTTACTTTCTCTATATTTTTGGGTTTTGTGTAAATTTCAAGTATGTATTAGTGCTAAAACATATGGATAATTTAACCAGTTTCATAGTAACTAAGAAGTCAGTGGATGTTGGCTTATTTTTTTCTGCCATTTTATTTCTGTATTTACTCATTTATTAAGGTCATGCCTTTTTGAGGTAGCCTTAAGTTCATTTGTTAAAAAATACATATATGTATGTATGTATGTATGTATATATAAATATATGCTGCTAATTTAATTCTTGGAGAAATGCACGTGACTGTACACGATTTCAAAGTTTTCATGTTTCAGAGTCTCTGGTTAATACATCACAGTTACAGACATCATGATGCCAGAAGTTCCATGCCCAAGCAGCTTTAACTGTTAGACAAATTCTTGCATACAGAATTAAACACTCTTCCCGAGATTCTTACACATTTCAGCCCAATTCTAACAGACTAAAATCAAACTCATTTTGAGCCTAACATGTCAAAAAGTTGGCAATGGACAAACTTGTTCTGCACTTGACTCTTCAGGCTGAATTCTCCGCAGGATTTCTGTGTAGTTTCTACAGACCAAATTCCAAGGACTTCCAAACTGGACCCTGGAGACCTCATGTCTGTCAGAATTTCCATTAGAATGTGACACTGAGCGCATAACGGAATGCTCCCGTCTGCCCAGATCAACACAGGAAGCTAAATGCAAGCCCCCACCACAAGGACTTTCTGTCATTGATGACATTTCTGATCTTGCTCCCAGGAAAGAATCACATGCCAGATTTGACGTATAAATTTTCTCTCATGTCCTAAATGTTAGGCTATTCTTTCACGCTGGCCAATTTTCTTGTTTCTGCTCTCTCTCTAGATAACCTCTCTTTATATGTTATTCACACCCTAGTTAACTGTATCTTCATTGGTCCACTTAAATCAGAAATAAAACTATGGAATAAGAAAGAACAGTGATTAATCTCATCCACCAGCCATTACTTCTCAAGTGTGTGCTGCTGTTGAATTATTGTTCACGGTACAAAGTTGAAAAACGACTATCCTTGCAATCTTGTTTCCTAAATCAACAGGTTTCTAGAAACATCTTAAAGGCTAGAGGTTGCCAATAGTGTCTTTTTACTTTCCTGATGCACTTAAATGCTGCATATGATCCATGAGACCTCAACCGTGCATTTTTTTTATTACAAAAATACTCTTAATTTTATCATTATCCTTTGAACTTTGTCACCAACATGTCACTGATTCCTCCTCATGACAAGCTATGTGACTTTCCTGTGGCATTATCAGTAGTTATGATCACACACACATACTGAAAATCACTGGTTGTGGTGAATTGTTAGGAATTAGGACAGTTTTCTTGGCTGTGCTGTTGGACCCAGATCTTCCATATAACTGAAGTAGAAGAGTGACAATCCCACTTACCTAGTACTAATAATTGATAAAGACTTAAGTGCATTTGTTAGCCAGGAATCTGTTAGGCCTTCAATCTCTGCCCTTAACTGCAGCCATGCATCCCTCTTGGCCGGGCCAAGGAGACCTGAAACACCAAAAAACAAGGTGCAGTCAGTAGCCGAACACTGTCTCTGGATTTGGCATCTCTTCTGTCTACAATAAACAGTTTTTTATTTTGGTTGTACAGACATATTAGCAAGCATTCTTCCTTTTACAGATGCTTAATCTCTATTTATTCAATGAATTCTTATGAGACAACACTTAGGGGCCAGGTACTAGGTTAGATTCTCAGAGACATGACACAGGAAAAGCAGACCCCAATTGTCTCTCTCTCTTCCAGATCCTGGAATCTGATACAATAGCTCAAAGGTTCAGCCCCTTATAGGCTTGAGTCTGATGATGCCAGGGTAAGTCAGTTCAGGAGGAGCAGAGGGGTCCCTTCATCACAGGAACACAAATGTGCCACTTAAAAAGACTGTGTCTTCATAATTACAGTTCCACTTTGCAAGTATTGTCAGCATCAGTTATGGTAGCTGTCACAATGCTTCTCAAGCTAGTGCCTGTGCTTACTCATATTCTGTGTTTTTAAAAGAAGTTAATAAGTATGCTTAAAATCCCAAGGTGCTAACCTAGGATAAGAGGTGGTGGGAAAGGGTAGGCATGTTACATTTTAGCCTACGGAGATGTTGGAATATTCAACAGTAGTGGATCACATGACTAGCATCAAGAGTCCCCAACAATGACATAAAGGAAAAGGGGGAGGGAGGGAGAAAGGTATAAAGAGATCACATAAGTATCTATTCAAAAGAAAGGTTTCTCATTCAAATGGTATTTCACATACAGGGAGCAAACACACAATACATACAACAGGAACCACTTAACATTAAAACTTTGACTTTCTAGGAAGTCTCATTTTTTCCCCTACATTTTAGTAAAAAGATGCTAATATCTGTCAGAAAATAAACTCTCACATCATTGATTTAAATATCCAAGATACAAGACTATTACGTAGTCTCGATTTCAAAATAATTTTAACAATACTCTGTAAGTTGAGGAAAAGACACACAGATAACAATGTTCCAGGCCTCTCAAAGGGCTGTTTAGTTAAAAAGTTAAACATAGTATTTAAGATTGATTTTACCTAGAAAATAGGTTTTATTTTGCAAAAATGTCATTGGCGTGATTGAGGCAATAAAGCAGAAGCTGGAGAGCGTTCAGTTATCTGTGTAGAAGCAAAAGTCTCCTCTGTAGAAACTTCCTGTTGGTTCAAATGTTCACACAGTCTGTGGTTTTGGCTTCACTTTTTACATTTACTGAGTAGCCACTGAGCATTTAATGTGACTCAATGCTAGAAAATTCTGGAAATCAAACACACTGCTCCCATCCTCAAGTTGAAAATCAATGGGTGCAATGTATTTGCTGTGGATGAAAATTTTACTTTTTCTAGTCTGTGGCACACTTGACCATACACACAGAATGCATACATGGACTTAGGAAAATCTTTTTCTTCTCGATTACTTTGGGTTTTTGCTACAAAAACACATTTCCTTTTAAAAGAAAAACAAACAGCTTGCGGGAAGAATTGTATGTGACCAACCTCGGGAACTGATCTTGGGAATCTGTTGACCTAAAACTGATTCTAACAATAAAAGAAGAATCATTTATCCATATCAAGAAGCACAGCCAGGGTGGTGGTTTGAGGCTAAAGGTTTAAATACTGACCCAAATCATATGAACATACATAATGTAGTTTAGACACTGCCTACAGAGTATAAGAACTTATAAAACTCACAGTGATCGTATTGAATTTGGGAAAATATATTGTCAGATGATATGTGTGTTTTAAAAAGATTGAGTAGATCTATTGTGTATTTTGAACTTGCACAAACCACTCCTTATATATTCTGACAGAGGAGGGGGGGGGGAGGAGAGAGACAGAGAGAGACAAAGAGAGAGAGATCATCACATGATTGTCACTAAACTCCTTCAACAATAATTATGGCTCTCAGCTTTACAAGGGTCTTTTGACCACCCCCTCCTTTGTCTGTTTTTCATTAATAATAGCAGAGCACTAATGACGAAACGGAATAAATATCCTTCTGGAACTCTTGATAGAACACAAGGTTTCCCACAGAATAGCCACGTCTTTTCACAAGGGTGCATTCGATTCCTCCCTTACTAATTCAAAGAAAGCAAAAACAGGCTCAGGACTTTTCAATGCGAGCCTTTAGTTGATCTGTTTTCCAGTAGGCCAATCTCCATTATGAAACTACAGCAGGGTTCTGACACTGGTGGAATCAGCCACACGTACCTCCAACATTGTTCTTGTAGGTGTTATATAATTCCTTTACTCTTCTGTAACGAAAAGCCAACTTCCTCATCCAGTCCACTCCTCCCCTCACACCTGTTGGCAAACAAAGGTTCGCACTACTTGCAGCTGCATGGAAGCCATCAGTTGCAAAACTGTAGGTACTGCAACACCCAAAATACATTAAAAAGAAATAAAAGAAATAATTACATGTGCAAAACTCCATGGCTGAATTTCAGTAGGAAATGGAAGACTGAAAGGCGAGGCTTACCTTAAGTCCTGACCGTTGTCATCTGAGGAAACATCATCTATGTGAACTTGATCACACTCCTGGGCAAAAAAAAGAGTAGACATTATCAATCTCCCAAATGCATGTAGCACCGGAAAGCGTTTCCATCATTTTATGGAATCAGACTATGGCCACAAGATGGCAGCATGGGTCCATCTATCCTGTCCTCTAAGGCTTGTTTTCTTGAGTGGAGAAATGGTACCACTTCTTTTTCTCAGATCTAAATCCAGAAGGGTCACATAAAATGGTCTGAAAACTTGACGTGCTTTGAAAAACAAGTTTAATATTAAGGTCATGGATAAGAAGATCTCCTGAATCTTTGAGATCCGTGTTCCCACTAATCTGAAAATACGCAATGCGCCTTGGGTATGAACATATCTAGTAGTCACTATTATTGTTTGCTTGGTGGCAGAAAAGGGGTCTTGAGCTCAGAACATGGTTTCCGGTGACTTTTCCAAGACTTTCTGCTTTTTGCTGTAGCAGAGATGTTATTTTGCTTGAGGTCATGATGTAGAACAAAGTTAGTAGCTGTAGAAGCTGACACCCTCTTTTCATCCAGTAATAAAAGCATTTTAAAACTTCAACAAATACAAGGAAAACAATGGAGATTTACATTCCAAATGCGCCACAAACACTAAGGAAAACCTGGTAAGGATGCCCACATGGGATCTGATTTCAAGTGAGTTTGCTTAAAGCAAATAGTGGCTTCCTCATAAAAACTGGGCTCTTCAAGGTTCTAAAGATTTTGTTCTGTGTTTAAATAGTCTGCAAATTTCCAGTGAAATATTACATAATTTAAGGTGAAATTTGTTGGTGGGACTTAAAATGCTTAGCCCTTAGAAGAATAAGTCCATGGTTAATAGTTATAGACGATTACAATTCACAATAAATCAATAAGTGTGTGTGTGTGTGTATGTGTGGGGGGGGCGGGGGGAGAAAGTTTTGCAGGAACTTAAAGCTTGTTATGCAAGTGTTTTACTACTTAGTTTAGTTACTTCCCTAGCTTTTTGGCATCTTATATTTCCTTTAGATTATCTTACTTACAGCCACAGATTTTGATGCTACAGAAATATGTGTCATTCAAAAACCACTTTAAAAATCATCAAACTTGAAAATATTCCATATTAAGAAAGACTCTCCATTTCAAATGTGTTATAGACCTGGGAGTGTCTGTCTGCCTTAAGCCTTCCACATAGAACATATTTACCCCACTCATGCTGACTGAGATTCCTTTTAATTTACAGAGTTGGCAGGTGAGGGTTTGGTTCAGCAGCAGGTAAGGATCATGCTGTTGAGACTGAAGACCTGAGTTTGAACCCAGGTGCCCACAAGGCGGAAGAAGAGAACCAATCGATTCTTGCACATTGTCTTCTGGCCTCCACATGTGTGCGATGTGGATAGCTTTCTTTTCCAAAAAAATAAAGCAAATGTGAACTAAATAAGCAATGGAAGACAAAACTAAGTGGCAAGCTTGGTCAGTAAAATTTTGGTGCGTAACTTCACAATGTATTTGGGATGGAGAAACGGCTCAGCATTCAAAAGCATTTGCTGCTCTCCCAGGAGACCCAGTTCCAGTTCCCAAAAATCCCGTGGTGGCTGACAACACCTTCTTCTGCTGAATACACATGGTACACATGTATGCATACAGCAAAATATGCTTAACATAAAATTAAAACAAAAACATTTAAAAAAATGTAGGTATACTTATTTTAATTATTAGTAAGGTTTACATTAATTATGAGATTACTAAATTTTGAATAAATCTTGGCCTGTGTTCACAGGTTTAAGGTTGAGGAGAGTTATTTTAACTGGAGATCATCTAGTGCCTCTGAGAGAGATGACTCAGATATGATGGTTTTTAAAGGCTTATTATAGAGGCAGAAAATAATCAATCCAAAATGTGGGGAATGGAAGAACTGAACAGGAAACTTAAAAACTGGAAGGAAGGGGAATATGGAATGGCGAATATGCTCAAATTACATAACATACTTGTTTGAAAATGTCCTTATGTAACCCAGTACTATGTTCAGAGTATACACCAATAAAAATAACTCCAATTAAAAAGCAAAATAATTGCTTCTTAAATACACAGCAGAAGTCTAGAAAAATGATAGTGTTTGGAAAGATTGCCATAATCATTTCAAGTTCCTGACCAAAAGCTGCAGTGACTGAATTAATAGCCCAGATGTGGAGGGTTGTGGGAAGACATGGATGCCATGAGTAGAGGGAGAAGTAAAGAACAGCAGAGGAACTGAGGCTGCCTAAACTACGGCCGTTTCTCCCTTTTGATAAAGAATTAGTTGAGAAGGATGCATGCTACTCTGTGATGAAAGGTAGCATTGCATCTTCAAAAAATTATCAAATCAGATGCAAGTATAGCAAGATGCTGCATTAGGCTTAAAGTGATATAAGCAGTTAGCATACGAGCTGGAAAATCTATGTTTCCCCAGGATACGAAGGATCGAAGTAGTTCAAGAATACCTAAGGCCAAAATATTTCTTCTTAATACATGGTAATATGGGTTCGGTCTGCATGTCCATCTGTATAACACATGCGTTTCCGGTACCTGTTGAGTCCACAATAGGTGTTAGATCCCATGAAACTGGAGTTACCGACAGCTGAGCAGCCATATAGGTACTATGAGTTGGACCCAGGTCCTAAGGAAGAGCAGTCAATGCTTTACCCACTGGGCCACTTCTTCAGCTCAGCATGGTGACATTCTTGGGAGGCATTTAGACTGAAATAAATATCTGATACTCCTCACTCCACTGAATTGCCAAAATCTTTCCTTATGTAAATAATCTCCATGTTTCTCTTATGTAATAAACTTATTTAAATTCCCCCAAATGGGCAGGGAGATTTTTGTGAGTTTCTCCAACCACCAGAAGTTACTCTTGAAGACTTTTTGATTCTAATTTTTTAAAAAGCTCCCCTGACATTTCAAGTATTAAACTCACATGATTAATTTGTACATACCTTGCCCTCAAATTCATTTTTTTACTCTTGAGGACAACAGTATATCAAACTTATTGGACCATGCACTCTGTATTTGAATTTAGGTTTGAGGATCTTCCAAATCTAACTCTCTTTAAATTTATGCTTAGTGACTCTCTGTGTTGACTCTGGACAGTTGCCCGAGGATTACGGTCCAGTGAAAGAAACTTGAACTTCAATTACTTAGATTTTTTTAAGGGAAAAGATAAATAATTGCTCATCAACAAGTTTTCACCATGAGGAATCATGCAGGGAATCATTTTAACCCAAATCTAAACGACTCTCCAAAACACCCAAGTGCTTCGGTTTTTGAACCTAGCTTAGCAAAGACCTCAGATGTTTGAAATAATTCTGGTGTTAATCATAAATGCTTTAAATTTGTCTTATAAGGTAACCACAAAATTGTTCCTGATCTATTATAGTTATAAGCCACAGGACTCTTCTCTCGCTTTTGTAAACCCCAACTCCCTGGTGCTTTCTCCTCTGAAAGTTATTCTAACTGAAATAACATATTTTTTTTTTTTTTTAACAGAGAGAATTCTCTTGCTGGGGTTGGGGGGTGGGCAGAATGGAATGAAGTGTTGACTGGTCAGATTCAGATTTGGATCTTTTAAGGAAGTTTCAGAGAAGCAGCCGTCAGTGCCCATGGTGCACCACGTCTTGAAGCATTTACTGTTTTAAGTAGACATTTGGATTCCACAAAAGATCCTAAGAGATTAAATATGCAAGAACAAAATTTCTCACAGTAAGTTAATGGTCACATGTACTGTGCTGAGCAATTTTGTGTGTTAGCAGAAGCAGGTTTGGCTAAATTCCTACGATGGTGCCTTTGTAAAAAAAATTTTTTTGACAAAAGGTTATTGACAGAAATGTGATGTTCAAAATTAGCCACACCAGATAGCAGGCATATAGGCAATTCTACCAACCAGACTTCGAGGTTATTACCTGATTCTTATTAGGCCAGTGTTTGTATCTCTTGGCAATACACTTTTGTGTTTCCTAGGCTCATCTACCTGTGCAAACACACATGCACTCACCTCAGCTTTGATCAGGCTTAGCTTTTACTGATCTAGTGGCTCAGTTCAGTAGTTGAACTGTGGGGTTTAAGTCAAATAGTGGTTCTGTGGAATTCTAAGCACACCCATAAGAGAAACGTCGACACCAATATTTTCTCAGCTTAATACTACTGTTATTGATTACAGCTGATATTTATGAAGTACCTTTAACATAAGAGCTCATGTAAGATGAAAAGTCTAAAAGTACAACATATATCCAGAGCTTTTAATACGTGTTACAAGATTTACTCCAAGCATGTAAAGACATTTACATATTTGTGCTAAGATATTCTCACATTCTCATCTTAATGTTCTACTAAAAGGTGAAGATGTTATTAAAATTCTATTTATTATTATTGTTTATATGTGTGTGCAAGCACTTCTGGGGGTGGGGGGCATGTATGCCATAGTGTCTATCTGAAGCTAGATGACAACTTTGTAAAGTCCACTTTCTTCTGTCACAGTGGAATCTGGTAGGCTTGGTGACCCTAGATTGTCCTATTCTATCTTATTTCTAATATGCCACCAAAAAGCAGGAAGTTCACTTATTCCATTCATTTCTAGTAAAAAGAAGTCAATGAGATAAACATAAGACTGGAACAAAACAGTATGGGACCAAACCAATTTCTCATAGTAACTTTGAAAATGTTAATCATCTTACAATTTTAAGCTAAAATGTATCCACACAAGGACAAGAAGAGTAAAAAATAGTTATTACTGTCTTTAAAACATCAAGTTCCATGTAAGCTGAATTGTTTCCTATTAACAGGCATCATCATGAAAGCATCCTGTATCCCTGGAAATCATAAGTAGTGGAATTGGCTGAAGTTGGTCTTATACGGGTCATTAGGTATTTCTTGTACAAAAATGGAAAGCTAGATGAATAATACCGGACTTTCAACTTGTTCATTAACAAACAAAGCATCTTTGAACAGACATTTATCATGTAATGAAATCATGAATGGAGCTGATAAAACAATTGGTCACTTCTGACCTAGCTGCTTTCAGCACATGATGCTATGATTTTTGTGGAATCATTTTTACCTTCTGTCTCGGGTACAGCTAAGTCTTGCCCAAAAGTCTTCTCTAAGTCACTCACTAAAATGTGGCTTTTCTTTCCTTTTACCCTAATTTCATCAAGACTTGGGGACAAAAGTCTGTACTCTTGCCTTGAACCTGTGTAAAATCAATATTGAGCTAGCTGGTAACCTTGAAGACACCCCCCCCATATATATATATATATATATATATATATATATATATACATATATATGTGTGTGTGTATATGCATATGTATATATGTATGTATGTATATATATGTATGTATATACAATGACATATGTGACACATTTTTCATATATATGATATATAATATTTACATTGCACTGTTGAACCTGTAGTTTGTCCTCTGAAAAGTAAAGTGATGTAACTATTTAACAGCATTGGCAATTAATGGAAAATTCAACATAAAATATCTAGAACTATGTGAGAAGTCATAATATTCATCATCCCTGCTCCTAATGTGACTATAGGTAGATATTTTTGCTTTGTTGTGAAATTACAAAATTAAAATAAAACATTAAGCATGTTATTTTAAAAATGAGAAATCTCTACTTTAGCCCAGTTGTATTTGTCTACAAGGTACTTTTGTTCCTCTGCCCAAACTACTTCATTATTTCATATTCTACTTGCTACACTTCTGGTATCCTAGATTACTAACACAGAGACTACGTTCTTTTTCATGGACTACTCTGGGGCTAGATTTTTCTCATGATCTTTCATTTTGTTGATTTTTACTTTCTTTGTCTCTTGTTTGCCAGACAATTGTGTTGGCATCAGCATTGAAAATGGAAGCCTGGGCAGAAAAAAAGTACTCCGTGCATTAAGACTCATTAGCTATGTGGAAATCACTCCAGCATTCTTTAGTCTAAGGGCAGAAAATGAAGATGACGATGTGTCCAAAGATGCTGCGACACTCAGTGGTCCATGATTCTTCAGGGAAGAGGACATGTGAATAAGGGCTGGGGAACATCATAAATCCTGTTCTGATTGGTAACCTGGGTAGGCCAATGTTAATGTAAAGGTGAGATACCAAAGAACCAAGGATGGGATGGGGGCTTCTCTGGCTCAAGCTACAGAGGGAATAATCTACTCTTCTAAGAAATTTTTGTTCTCGGCGTGTGTCTGTAACTACGTATAATTCAAGAGCACAGGTTTGCCTTCTGTTCACACGAGTCTATGCAATTTTTCCTCTTCACAAAAACATCACAGTTCTCATGGAATGAGGAGCATTTAACAATTTTTCTTAAGGTTTTCTGCATACATGACACCATTTGAAAGTTTTTGTGTTGGCAGTAATGATTCTTAGCTTTTAAAATTCTTACCTCTAAGTCATTAAAAAACAAATGAGTATCAGCAAGATTAAAGATCATTTCCTCCATTCGGAGCCCGAGGGTCACAGCCATTGGGGGATCCTGGAAGAAATGCATATATAACAAGGTAAAATTTCAACAATCACAATGACTAATAAAATATTTTAGGTACATATTGTTGAGAAGGCAAAGTATTAGATGAATTTTTTTGTGAGGATTAAAACATTTCCAAAGGTGAGGGAGCAGTTGGTTGAAAAACTGGGGAATATCTAACAATATGACAATGCCCTAATGGCTGATAGTATAAAGTAGAGTGACTACAGTTAACAATATTTACTGTAGCCTTCCAGATGGTCAGAATAATGGATTTCAAATGTTCTCTCCCCTAAGAATAGTAAATATTTGAAATAAAAATATTAATTATCAACTTGATCATTATATAGTATATACATGTGTTGAAATTTATGGTCTATATCCAAATACAATTATGCAACTTATAATATTTAAAAATCACATATGTGTGAATAAAATGACTTATGGATTACCCACAAACATGAATCACAAGAGATATATGTGGTAATTTACAGAAATTTATATGTATATATAAACTAGGAATATTATTTCTGTAGAAGTTTATCTACTGAATCAGTATATTTATAAAAGAAGCATTAAAGGCAACTGATTCATACGATTTAGCTACATATACCTTCTGGGAAATGTATTTGAATGAGTGCTGAAAGGCAGGGAAAATGTATTGTATTTCAAAGGCTGTTTACTTAGTATTATACAGACTAAATAGGTTATCTTTAGAAATGTATGTATATGCATATATGCATGCAATAAAAATTAGCAAAAAGAGGAAGTTAAGTGAAGAAAAGTGGGAGAGGTATTGAGAGGATTTGGAAAGAAAAGGAAGGAGGAAGGATTGTAATTATAATCTTAAAAGGAAAAGGGAAACTAAATGATAAAAAGGATAGCCAAAACCAAATTAGAGATGGAGAAGAATGGGTCAAGTGAGCATCTTTGGTCTTGAGCAGAGATTATTGCATTATAAGAACAGATAGAGAATAGAATAACTACCATTTAATTATGGATTGCACTTTGATTGTCAGAGTAACAGAAATCTTATTTAATTATATGTGTAGTGAGCTATAAACTTAATTTCACTAAGGTTGCAAGAAGTGGAAAGTGAACAAATATTTATTTACTACATATAACCTATGTAGAAAATGTGTTACTTAGAGATGTGGTTCTCAACTTTGGGTCTCATCCCTTTTGGGGGTTGTATATCAGATATCCTGTGTATCAGATACTTACATTATGATTCATAACAGTAGCAAAATTAAAGCTATGAAGTAGTAACAAAATAATTTTATTGTTGGAAGTTTTCACAACATGAGGAACTGTATCCAACGCTCACAACAGGAAGGTTGAGAACCACTGTTTTAGAAGTCAGGGAATTGGAAGGTTAAGAAGTAAAATGCTTACTCACAGTGGCCAATATCCTAAATAGTAGCAAAGACTTAAGAATCAGGAGCAGAGTTGCCATGTCTACTTAAAGATGAAATCCCAGTATCAGAAGATTTTGAGACTTTACGGAGAGTTTAGTACAGATGAGCAATCCTTCACATGGTTGTGATGAAATGATCAAAGATGTAGAAAAATGTAAAACGTGCTACAGGTGTGACTGCAGAGATGCATAAAGGAAAAAAACTGGAAAGAAGTGTTCTTTTGAAATAAAAACTAGATGGATGTTTCAGAGGAAAGACAATGATGTTGCATAAAGCTGAGAGGTCTGGAAGGACACTAGCTATAGGTTTGGGCTGAGAAGTTGTTTGGGAAGTCCTCAGAGTATGATCTGGGTTGAGTGTCTAGCCCATGAACCAGACTGCAGGGATCTGAGAACAGAGAACTGAAATTTGTATTTCAACATTCTAATAAGTAGCATTTTAAGAAATATACTAAACTTGGGGAGATGTATAGCTAGATTTACCCCAATTACAGATACAAACACTCCTTTCATGTTAGGCCTAGTAGCATTCAATTATACCTCTAACCTGTTCCATTTTCCCTCCATAACACAAACCTGCTTTCTTCCTACATCTATATCCATAGTGCTTTGTGAAGGAAACAATAGAGCATAAGCATATAAAATATTTCTCTCATATTCTGTAGCCTTGGAAACAGGTGGAGAAGGGGAGAGTCAGATTAGTAAGTAGGAATCAAATGCTAGAGGGATATGGAGGTTTATAAAACAAACTTAAGGCTTGGTGTGGGGGAAGATGAGGCTGGGGCAGGACTAGTGTGTGAGATTCCATCATACTTTATGACATTCATTGTATCAGCAGACATTTTTTATGGCTCTTTAAAAGATTCTTGAGAAAATCCTATGTAGATTGCTCATGCCTTGGAACATGTCATTTGGCGACTTAGACTTGGATTCCACTGCTCCATCCATATGCTGTCAGTGACAGCTTACCTCGATCAGTATATCCAAACACACACAAATTAAAAACGAAGGTGTAGGAGGGATTGTATGAGCACTCTGCTATCCATTATACATATGAGTTCCGAAAGGCTCAATGTGTCTACAATAGAACTCAACACAAGGCAGAGAACAAATTCTTTTGCCTAACAACTATTTGTTAAAATATAAACAAAATAAATGTTGTGCACCCAAGACTTGATTTTATTAGCTCAAGCCATCTCAGAACTCAGAAGAACCACTGACTGATTGTATTTCCTTCCATTATAAGACTGTCTTCTGTTGGTGTTCATATCCTTTAGTGTCATTGAAAGAACTCTCTGAAGCCTGAATAATTTTTTAACTACACACTTTGTCTTTTTCTGTTAAAAATTGCTGTTCTAATCCTCTCTTTTGGAGGGGATGGAGTGAGTCTTAATTAGGACAAGCTTATAGAAGACTTCTAAATATTCTGCTAGGTCACGGACCCATGAACAGAAAGTCTACAGAAATATCAGGAAAATCAAATGTAATTACAGCATGAAAACATATAATTCCATTAGTGACGCTCCCTGCTTTTGAGGAATGTCCATGATGCAAGACAGTAGAAGGGAGCCTCCCTGAGCTCTGATGATTTCTGCCTGAAAGATATCCATTTCACACGGGGGTACAGACATCTCTTGCTTCATAAAGTTTTTCTGTTGGAGTTTAGGTTAGTGAAACTTTTACCCCAACTGGTATTTGTTCCTCTTTTAAAGTTTCCAATAAGTATTGGCTATCTCTTGTTCATTCCTTACATTCTTTGCTTTTAAAGATCTGGTTTAAGGGAAGAGGGAAGAAAAACCTGTGGCTCCATGATTGTTACTTTGATTGGTAACACACTTCCAAACTATATCTCTCTAGTGCTATGCAACAGTGATAGAAAAATTCATGAAGAATGAATTTTATGTGCATCTGATAAGCATGTAAACAAATACATTTTAAAAAATACATGTCTCTTCTAGAAAGCAGGCACAGCATATGGGATGATGAAAGCTGTATTTGAGCACAGCACTGGAATGAAACCCATGCCAAGCACTAATTCTGCTGGCTATGCTCTCTGTACATCAGATACCCCACTACAGTCAGCACTCAGTAAGCATTCTGGGAAGAATAAATCCCATTTCTTAACTGGGCAAGTTTAGATTTGACTATTATCAGAGTGTGAACTGGTTACATTTTCCTAAGGTTTCCGGAGAGCAGGCCCATCGAAAGAGAGGTGTTTGGGCTAAGGGAAAGCAAGTTAAGAGGTGGTGATCCTGTTGCTTAGAGTTATTTATGGAATGCTACACTTCAAATATATAATTTTATTTCCCCCTTCCAGCTAAGGAAGTCAGCTGGACAGCTAATTTTAAGAAAGCAGATTATGACATCATATTTTTTCCAGTTGGAAGACTTACAGATCTCAGATTCCAAAACCAAGGATTGTGCATCTGTTGGATAAAGCCTTTCCAGAGTCTGGCCATCATGGGCACCCCTGGCTGGGAAGGAGCCACCAGGGCCTGCATATCCACTGCTTTCTCAAGAATTTGAGAGTGAGACATAATTCTGGAAAGAACCCAAGTTTTGTACTCAAATCTTACTCCTTTTCTTAGATGTTTACAGGGCTTCTTATGAATCAGATTTGCTGCATTTTTCTACTTAGCTGGAGTGAGTGTTGAGTTTAGATTTGAAAATGAAGTGACAGCAAAAATTTGGACAGAGTGGGAAGGTGGGAAAATAAAGGCACAGAGTTGTATGAAAGTTCTGATCCATATTACACATATAAAAGAGTTCTGAAAGATTCCGTGTGTCTCCAACAGAGTTCAACATGGGGTAAATGGAACCTTTGACAATTTATGCTGTGTATGGCTCTAGCAAAACGTTGAAACAATTCCCAAGACACTTTGTTGGACAGAGTAAAAGGGAAGGAAGAAGGAGGAAGGGAGGGAGTGGGAGGGACAGACGGAAGGAGGGAGGAAGGGAGGGAGGAAGGAAAAGGAAGAAGATGAAGAAAATAAACAGCAGTTGGCCTTGAAATGAATTCCCCTAAGCCAGATGTTACCAGTGTATACACACAGTCAGGATCCAGTAGAGCACTTCTCTAAATCAAAATACTAATGCCTATTAGCCATGTTAGCACAGAACATAAATTGGAGCCAGACTGTCTGTCTGTGGGTCTCTGCCCAGTGTTGGGCCATCAGCTGCAATTCCTCCTCTAGGGAAACACTGTAAAAAATATCTCAGGAGAGGCAGCAATTATGTATTTTTAAAGAAATGAAGGCCTATTTTTCTTTTAAGACCCTGGGATCTTAGACCAGTTATTCCTTTGGGACCTAAATCACATTTGTAGATTTTTATACAACAGACAGAAGATGCCTGAACACACTGGAAAGGAAGATAAACCAGCTCTATGAGCCAAGGTGGAACATGTTCCTGGTTTCCCTAGATGCAAGGACTCTTCTAATTAGGCATAAGGGATGACCTGAAATCCAATCATGAACCAGAAGGAAAACTGTATTCGACTTATTTGTATGAGGTAGTAAATTTGTATGAGGTAGTTCTTAAATCGGAGCCTGGGTCTGTGGCACAGGAGTTGAGTGCCTGCATAGTATCCATGAGGTCTTAGGTTCAATTTCCATTTTTGCCAAATAGAAAAAATAGAATGGAGGAGGAAGAGGGAGGATGAAGAGAAAGGAGAGGTAGTAGAAGAGGAAGAAGGAGGAGATGGAGGAAGGCTTTAGGGCTATTAGAAACACTAGGAAATGTCTTTAGGAGAATCCCCCTATTGCTCTTACATTCCTATGGTTTAAAGTGCCTACTACATGCTCCAGTTCTGGGAAGGAAGAAGTTAAACCAAACCAACGTAATAAAAGGCTGAGTTCTCATCTCCACCCAGCATAAAAATCTAGGCTTGCAATTATGAATTATTGCTAGGGAGGCAGAGACTAAAAGATTCCTGGAGCTCACTGGCCAGCCAGTAGTGGAACCAGTGAGCTCCAGGAAAGACTCTCTCTGAAATGGGGAAAAGAGGATGCATGCTTTAATCTGTGAGAAGGCAGAGCCATCAATATAGAAAAGGGAGAAGGAGAGATAAATTACACTAAGAATGAAGGATGTTTGAGAAAGTCATAGGGAGTCATAGTATACTTAACTAAAATTGCATATAATAACATACAAGCACTTGTCCATAAAGGTTTAGTTTTAACGAAGTCGCATCATTTGAAGTGATCGTGTGTTCCCCAAGAACCACAGACTGATTAATAAAAATCCTATTACCAAGCACGAGAAGACTCCTTTTGAGTCAAGAGAGTCCCTGAAGCTCAGGAAACAAGACAGAGTATTTTGCTCTTGGTTGTTTCCAGGGGTCAAAGGTAACTTCCTATTACTGATGGCCTTACACACCTCAGACACAGGACTCTGAGGAATAGAGCTGAGTCTGACATAAACGTCTCCTCAATGGGGACTAGCTTTCATAATGCTGAAGGTCACTATGCAAACTACCAAGAGGGGAAACCAACCAGTAATTATATCCAGCTGTGATGTATGAACCACAACATAACAAGACACTGCTAAAGGCATAATAGTGCCACTTAAGTCTTGGCTGTAACCAAGGCTCACTCAACAGGACAGAAATCATGTCTGGTACTGAAAACCTAGCCAGATACTGGCAGATAGTAAGGTCATAGGTCTTAGAGGAGTACCTACTACAGACACTTTCCTAAAGTACAATTGCTACCCACAGTCTAAAAACTTACTTTTAACCCACAGGTAAGTGTAGCTTTAATCTCATCAAAGGCGCTTCCTGTTGTACCAGACCATTATAGGGAGCCCTAACTGGTCAAATGCAGAGACTGTGGGGGTGCTTAGCTGTAACCAATACATCCAAAAACATAACTCCTGCACCCAAAGCTCAGAGAGCATCACCAGAGAGGGGATAGAAAGAGTCAGGGGACCAGAATGCCTGTCACATTTTTCCCCTCTGTATATGACTGGAAAGCTAAATTCATAAAATTTCAGCTATCCAGTTGTCAAAACAAGACTTGAACAATCAATACACCAGTTGGTTTGTCATTGTAGACAGTGAAGGCTCCCAGGGCCCCACCACTTTATGAAAGGCCATAGGAAATCTTGAAGAAGGAGAATTACTCCTCCCCAGGAATGAGCTCCCTGTGATGTGGAAATGTCTTTCTGTATGCTGTGAATATCAATCTTTAAATAAAGGAGCTGTTTTGGCCCATGATAGTCACCATAGAAAAAGTAGGAGGGGAAACCAGCATAGGTAGGAGAAGCAGGGTGGAGTCAGACAGACCGAGCCAGCCGCCAAGGGAGAGGCACATGAGGAACACAGGTGAGCCACAGGCCACATGGCAGACAGATTAATGAGAATGGGTTGAGTGAAGATGTAAGAGCAAACTAGCAATGTGCCTGAGCCATAGGCCAAACAGCATGAACTTAATATAAGTGTCTGAATCATTTCTGGGGGCCTGAGCAGCTGCGAGCAGCTAAGGGTCTGGGGCTGCAGGTCTGTGGGTCTGGACCTCTGGAACCCAGGTCTGGACAACCCAGGACCAAGAAACCTCATTGCTACACCCCTGTGTCATTATTTAATACCAAATGGTCAGCCCTAAATACATATACATACAAGCACTGCTAAACAGATTCAGCACGTTGTGCTTATATATTTATGCAGATGTACAGGATGGCTTGGAGGGAGGGAAAATAATGTGAATATTGTATACACATACGGAAATTTTAAAATAATTTAATAGTAAACTATTTTATTGATTAAAAATTAACAACTTGAAGAGTGGTTGAGGAAGATGCCCTGAATTGAGTGGCCCTGGAACTTTTATAACATCACCTAGCACTACTCAGTCTAGCAGAAAAAATGTCTCCAAGTAATTATCAGACACAAAGCTTTGAAAAGGAGGTAGTAACTACTACCATTTCCTCTCAACTTCCCATAGACAGACTTTGACACATGTCACTGACCTTGATTCAGCTTTATCCTATGAGTGTACATTCTATTTGTGTATTACTGCACACATGAGTACATGAACATGCTACAAGCAGCCATGGAAAATCCTGCCTTAGCTTCCTGAGTACTTGGATTAAAGTCTACACTACCACACATGACTCATGTGGTCTATATATATTTTTTGACACTTGGAAATTCAATTCTGTTTTCACTTACTTTATGTAATTCCAAACCTGATTCTAGCTCCTTTAACTATAAATAGTGTTGCGTTCTTGTCACTGAATTGAGTATTTCATATTGAAAGGTAAAGTCACAGACACAAATGGAGTGCTTTTCCTGGAAAGTATCCAGTTGCCCAAATTTCAAATTCCCTTTGAACCACATAGAAAACAAACATCCCCAGGGTACATGATCTTAAGAGGCAGGGATAGAATTTGAACTCAGTTCTATACTCCCCTCCCCCCCCAAGCCAAACTCTTAACTTTTATGATCAGAAAGGAGGTAATGGCCAGGATGTTAACTGTCTTGACTGCTTCAGATCCACAATTCTAATTGTTTAGCAATGCCAGTCAATTTCTCATAAATCATGTAAGTCTACTTTTTTCATAATTCTATAGAAAATCCAGCCAGTGCTTCTTCTAAAGTCTTCTTTGTATGTGAGTGTGTAGATTGTTAGATTCAAAAGCAATTGGATGATTTATTCTGACAACTTTTGCTCTTCCACATATACTACTTCATATAGACAAGTCTCCTTGGGTGCTTGAATTACAATTATACATCATAATGTAATAACCTTTCCGTGTTTTCTTTTCTTCTGGCCTGAGTACTTATTTTTTTGTCTCTTTACTGCATAATGGCTTTAGATAACCATGTCTTCCAAGAATGAAAGTCATTAATGATCCAACATAAATTGAATCCCTACAGCAAAATTTATTAGTATTCATTTTATCACCCCCAAAGAGAGTCATTGCTATTTACATAAAATAATATACACAATTACTCAGAGCACCAGAACAGTCTTCATCAAGTCCCAGGTGGTGGATGTTGCCTGGGTGCCATCCTGCCAAATTCATGAAGTTCTATTTTAGATTTCTTCAGTGACCAGCCTGTGCCTGCCAACTGGTGCCTGGCCACAGAACCTATCACCAGCCTCCCGGCAGCAGAGCTTGCACTTACCATCATCATAAAGATCCAGAAATAGTTCTGCTTGGGAAGTGGGAGGGTTGACAGTTGAGGAGAGTCAAAACATGCTAACATATTAGAAAGAACTTTGGAAATTTTGTAATATTAACAAGTGAAAATAGAATTTTCTATAAGAGATCTTAAGTGAATAAATAAAAAGTAAGATCAGTTTCATTAGAACATTTATTGGCATTCCTAGAACACTCAGACTATGGAGGGTTTTGTTTGTTTGTTTTGTTTTGGTGATGGTTCTGTGTGGCAGCCCAAAACTGATAGAAACTTAAGACCAAGTCAGAGAGACAAGTTCTGGCTGGTTGTGCCACATGTGAAAATACATTATACATCATGCCCTCTACTTCTGGTTCAATGTATTTTATCCATGCAGCACCACCATAAACATCATGAGAGCAAATCCTAACCTTCTGCATCTCTGAAAGCATCCGCTTTCAGTTACAGAGTGTATATTGTTACTCAAATTTATTTGACTTGAGAAAGAGTCTTCTGTTCATAGCTAAGTGCCCTCAGTGTGTTTACGCGATCTCATTTAACCCATACACTAACTCCAGTAAGGAAGACAATCGTCTTATTTTCTCTTTAGGTTTTAAGTGCAAAACCACTTACTTATTTTAACACAGGGTCTTGCTCTGAATCTCAGGCTTTCCTGGAATTCACTGTACAATCGGAGCTGGCCTTGAAGCTACAATCTTTCTACTTCAGTCTTTCAAGTACCAAGATTACCAGTACATGTCATCATGCCACTATAATCAGTTTCTGATAAAGAAGTCGCCTTAGAGGACAGATTATTTGTCATGCAACCTATCCAGGCACAAGAGATCCTCTAATATCTAGATCAGCTGATGATTTACTACAGGCTACATTCAGAGGAAGTCTAGGGCTCTGTAAGCTCATCTTGGGTGACCAAAAATAACAGGAGAGGGGCTTTGATTTGTAGAGATCATGGGAAATCTCTCATCCCTCACCACTTTCCTCCAGCTAGAGCAGCCCTATTTTTATGTATTTTATATAATGGCATTCTGTAGAATAATATACCATATGCATAAGGAATGCTCCACTCCAAACCTGGAAAAATCACCTTTAAACCAAGTTGTGCATTAAACATCCACACTGGGTGTGGCAAGATGGCTCAGAGTAAAGGAGCTTGCTGTAAAACTTAATGGCCTGGATTTGATCTCTGGGAATCATATCATGGAAGGAGAGAAAGAGCTTGTGAAAGTGGTCCTCTGACTGCCACATACGTGCCATGATACATGTATACATACACACACACACTCACACACACACACACACACACACTAAATACATGTAATTATTTTAAATGTGAATTGAAGGAACAAGAATGATTTAAGACATATAATGGACTTAGGTGTGTGTGTACTTTTATGAGTTTATATACATGCAGTAGCTTGTGTTGCAGAGGCCATAAGAGGGCATCACATCCTTTGGACCGATGGTGATGAGCCTCCACATGGGTACTGGAAACTGAACCCAGGTCCTTTGGAAGAACACGAGGTGTTTTCAACAGCTGAGCCATCTCTCCAGCCCAATCTCAATTACTATTGTTAAGAGCAGCGAAAATTATTGGTTCAAGCAAAGGTTAGAATGGCTTCATTTCTGTCAACCTGCAAGCCCATTGGAAAGCTGTTAAATTCAATCACACTAGAAGATGGTTTACACCAAACTCTTTCAGAGCTACTTCCGTATGATAACTTGCACTATCACCATAAAATTACTCCTCACTTTAGTTTACCAGGCCCTTTCTAAAGACTGCTAATTAACATGTTGAAGAACAAGATTTTTTTTTTTTTTTTTAAACCAAGCTAAAACATTTAGCAAATATCCCAGTGCCTTGTGAGGCAACTGAAGTCAGTTGAGCTTCCCTGTTTCTCTGTGGCACTTTCATTTGAAAGAGGAAAACTGTGTTTTGGCTTACAGTTTCAAAGTTCATAGTCACTTGGCCTCACACACTGGACCAGAACCAGCGTTATGTGTTGTGACAGGATAGTTCTTATCACTGGGGACAGAAGGAAGGACCAGTAGCTTGCTATAAGCCCCGAAGGCCTGCTGCTTGCTAGTGATCTGATCCTTCTTGCTATGTCCTTTCTACTAAAGCTTCTGTAGCCTCTCAGACTGGAGCTAGTGGCCGGAGAAACAAGAAGTCTAGAATGTGAGTCCATGGGTGTCACTGGTGTGGGCCACACCTTAACAGTGTGATGGCTGTTTCTGTTGCTCAAACAGAACACCTGAAATGGGGTAACCTTAGAAAGGGAAGCAATTTTGACTGAAGGTTATAGGAGTCTGGATGTTTAAGGCTTGGTGATGGTGTTGGCATTAATCTGCTCTAGTGAGGTGCTTGTGCGGTTTTGGCTCACGGCAGAAAATAGAAGTGCAAGTTAAAAGGATAGACAAGGATCCAGGACTGGAAGAGCTCACTGGGCCTGAGCAAGGCTCATGAGGCTATGATCTTTTTATTCAGACATCTCACTTGGTGGGAGAAATGTGAGCTGTCCCTTTCATTTGTAAATCTTGGGGTGAAACCTTTTTGGGTAAGAGAGAAAAAAGTTCAATACTAATGTGGCCTCTATAGGAAAGCACAGGGTGGATAAGTATAAGTTTGTCCTGTGGGGAACATTTGCTAAATTTCTTTCCCTATTGAATGGATTCAGTTGAACCCCATCTCCTCAGGCTCTTGGGATTCTCTGAGCCTCCTGCTCCCACGCCTCTCTTGACTCTTTTTCCTCATTCTCTATATTTCCTGTTTTTTTTTTTTTTTTTTTTTTTTTTTTTTTTTTTTTTTTTTTTTTTTTTTTTAATTTTAACCAGTTTCAAAGGTTTCAGGCATGAAGTTCTGTAGGACGACCTCAGCCTGCATGTGAAGGGTTTCCTCTGAACAGACTGAGGTAACACACCCCAGGCTGTGCTGCCAACTTTTATTTAATGAAGAGAAAACAAATGCACATAATGGCATGCTTACAATGTTCTTTAGATTCTATTTTGGGGGTCCAAATGATGTCATAAGTTAAAAGACCCAAGTTCCTAGAAAGGGATGAAGATCTGATGTCAAGGAACATGTTAAAGGTGTAAAGACAACTCTAGAAGGTGTGTTCCACCACTTATCTGACACAGGAATATCACACATTTCAGGACAGTCCCCACTGATGAGGGTTTTTAGGGACCTTTACATGGGGTCATATATGTTCAAGACTGTCTATTTTAAGCTTTTCTTTAACATAAAATATAGCAGCATAAGCTATCATTGACATTTAAACAGGGCTCCCAGAATAGTTTTGAAAAGTCAACTATTTAAAATTTTTTATTAGTTTGTGATTTGAAAAGCATTAGATTACATATCCCACCAGTCACAGAATTTTGACTTTGTACTCCAGATTTATGGCAACAATTTAGCTATAAATTATGATCATGTTTTAATGACAATTTCATCCAGCTATTCTATTACATTATGAACCAAATGTTTGTGCAGCCTTAAAATTTATATGTTGAAATCCTAACCTCTGATATGGGAGCATAGAAATGAACAGATTAGGCCACAAAGATGGCACCCTTTCACAAGAACTTGCTGTCTTTCTCTGCGTTCCCCACAGTTTGGGACAGCAAGAAGGCAACTGTGACTAGAATATAACCTATTAATACTTTGATCTTTGAAAAAAACTCTAGAATCTTGAGAAAGAAACTGAAATTCTCAAGCCTGTGGAGCTTTTTTTTATGGCAGCCTAAGCTCCCTGGTGTATTCATAAAACATACCAAGGAGCATGAAACAGGAAAGAAAAACTAATAAATATGAGATACAAATTTGGGTGTGTGTATTTGCTTTAATATTCCATAATTCTTTCCTTATCCCAGCAGATAGGTTCATGGACATATTCTGCTTTGGAGACAATTCTTTTATAAATTACAGAAATTATCCCTGAAAGTATAGTTTCAAGACAACTATGACAGATGATTATAATGATAAAGGGACACTTTTTGGTAAATAGTTGATAAAAAAAATAACTATCTTTTATATGTACTTAAAAAGTAAAAACAAATAACAAAATAGATTCATCCAAAGTGCAAATTTACAAAGGCACACTTGAGGCTGAAAAGATGGCTCAGTGATTAGGGGCACTTCCTGTTCCTCCAGAGGACCTGGGTTCTTGGTACTTATATCGTATCTGTAACTCTAGGTTTGAGATATAACACCTTCTTTTGGCTTTTATCGTCACCTATATCCATGTACACATACAGATACACATATAAATAAAAAAATGAAAAAAATGATGCAATTGAATACAATCCATTCTGTATTGTCTAGGAAATAAAAATATAACAGTTGCTAAAAATAGCATGTTGATAGGACATAAGGAACCACCAACTAATGTGTCATGCTCTAAAGGTACAACAAGGCATTTCTGTAGATGTGACTGTGATATGTAAAAGAACCAAAGCTAAACAAGTATTTTAGTACAGGAGTGGAAAATAGGCCAACATTCTCACCTGACTCCATTCAGGTCAAATCCTACTGACAGAGTCAAAACCAGTAAAAACCTAAACAGCGGAGTTTCCATAAGATCAGCCTCCTGCAGATGTATCAGTCCAGGGAACAGGAGTCAGGTGGGTGTGATGCTGTTTTAAAAATTAATTACAAAAGCAATTGCAAGAGAGGAAAGCAGAGAAGTGATGAGCCTTTCTGTCAGCGAAGGGGTGTTGTCCCCAAATATGTGATAACGAGATCTTTGATCTTAAGATAGAAAACTCAAGATTCCTGTAAACAATGTAAAGATAGTTCCTCATTAGCTCTGGGAGTTGCCAGTACACATTGGAGAACAAAAATCTTTTGCAAAGAGGTGACTATCATAAGTCTTGGCAGACCACAGTGCAAACAAAGTAGTTTAAAATAGACTTTGATTTTTTTAACCGGGTAAATCCTGGACACTTTCTGGAATAAACTCTCGATTCCTTACCTTGCCGTACTTCTGTGCATAAGAGCCAGTGAGGAGAGAGTGGAAGACAATGATGGTTTCATCCAAGTCCCAGACGAACACACGCTGGGGAGAAATAGCCACTATCAACACAGTTATGGTTTAAGGACACAGATCCTTACATTTAGATGTTTTTGTTATATGCAGCCTCGACTGGTCTATAGCAAAATAACCCCTTTCTGTTTTCTATTCATATTTCTTTTGCCAAGTCTGACTCTCAAAAAAGCTAGGGATGTGGGTGATGGAAGTGATCAAAAGCTTAATCTTAATCCTGACTTGAATAAATACAGTTGACACATGATTACAGTTACTATGAAAAAGATACATTATGACTATGTAATAGAAAGGAGTCTAATGTTGATGTATGTTTATAGTTTTAGACCTCATGAGTTCATTACGGTTCATAATTTATAAAAAGACATTAAATATTTTTAAAACATTATATGAGTAGCCTCTGAAGAGCAACTGTTAAAGGTTGACTCTTGTGTTACATAGGCTGGCAACTGTGTTGTTTGGCCTGCACAGATTTATGGGATTTCAAAGGACTCAACAATTTTAGGAGATTCCACCCAACTATCAGGGGTTTGACTCTGGAAGAGAGTTTGGAGTTTGGACCACACTGAATGACACCCCAAAAGGACAGGATGGTGAATTCCCTGGAATAAGCCAGTGTCTCTGCCCCACTCCCTGTCCACGGGACATCCTAGCTGTCTATCTGTCATCCATCCTTTTACCCACAAGGCTCCAGAATTCATTTCATCTTTCAAGTATAGTCATATAAATCTCTTAGGAAGAGGAACAATGTCTGCTACTTGATTTGAGGTATGACTGAAATTAAATTTTTCTTTAGTTAAACAATGTGATTGTGTAATTGTGTAACATATAGTTATTGATAGTTTCTCATTGTTTTATAATAGAAACTCAACGTGATTAATGTTATTATATTTCAAAATAGCTCATAAATAGAAAAACACATTAAGAATTCACAAATAAAATGCATATCCATTAACAAAATTTTACTATCTTTTTTCCACACAGATTGTTATGATCTTAAAAATCTATTTTCTTGGAACATTATTTCACAAATGATATCTTTATTTTTAACTTTCTAAAAGTCTGCTTGGATCAAAAGATGAAATTACATTAGTCTTCAACTTTCAAAATCATCTTACCTTTGACATTACTGTTTTAAATTTTTCTCCTCTGATAAGTAAAAATCTCAAAATTCAAATTGATAAATTTCCTGACAAATTAGGTCCATTCAATTGATTATATATATTTTAATTTGTAAATTTAATAGTTGGTAAAGTATGGGCTATACCAATCAGTAAGATCAGGTACCTTACGTTCCTTAGCAATAAGGCATACCTCCAGGTCACTGTCCGGTGGTGGGGAGGGATTATTTTTCCGGCCTCTTCCTCGAGACTTTGACCCAGAGTTTCGACATGTTCTGTCATCAAGGTCTTTGATTGGTGTGGAGGGGCTCTGCACTGTCTCAAACTCTCCTACAAACAACAGGAGTGTAGCAAGAAGAGCAGGTTTTTTTTTTAGAAGAACTACAAGTATTCACTATTACTTAATAAATTCCCACATATCAATGGCCTCTTTATGACAAAAAATATAGTTCAAATATGTAATGTTGGAATTTAGTCAAAAATTTTATAAGTCATATGAATTTCTCATAGAAACTTGGATGTACACCTCAGCTTCCTGTCTGCATTCTCACCTCCATTTTTACCCATGTTTTGGTCTAGCCTCATCTCCATTTGAGTTCCATTTCAGAAAAGAATGTCTTTTGAATCAACCCTGTGCTCCAGTTGCAAACTTGACTCCCCAGCCCCACCTCCTACTGAATCTGCCCATCACTTCAGTCCTGTCCAGCTTCCTCTTCATACTCTTCTTTTTACCTGGGCCACTGGCAAATTTAAAACTTCTTCCTGATGGTGGGTTTCTATTGACTCTTTGCTTGCTGTCTTCTCTTTAAAATGAACTTCCTTAAGACAAGAATCCATACTAGTGCTACTCAATAGAAATAAACAAAAGCCCCAAGATTGATCATACAGTTTACATTTCTAGCAATTACATTAAAAGGCAAAGAGAAACACCTAAAATTAACTCACATGTGCTAACTCAACATATATAAAATGTCATTTTAGTATGTAGTAAATATGCAAGAAAAATTTTACCCTTATTATTTTTATGACAACTTTTATGAACTATTGTCCATATTACAGATATTTCAATGTATCTGTGTTGTAAGTACTTCATAGCCATAAGTGGACAGGGGTCACACAACTGTATGGTACAACTTATTATATCCTGATATCCACATTACTAAAATCTAATTTGAATTTACAAATTGAATACATATGCTTTATTGAGAGTTTTGAATGACCATCAGATTGTCAAATTCAATATATATGTTCGGTCCTTATCTTTCCAGACAGGTGATGTCTCTGATCCTCTTAAATTCACCCCCCCCCCCGAGTTAGTATTTGGCAGCTGACATCTGTTACAAAGAGGTTTCGGGCTCCACCGACCAGGGGTCCTGATCCCATTGTAACAGATAGCGCCCAATGTGGGGCAAATACCCATATAAAGCCTGAGAAAGATTAGAAAGGGTTCTAGAGCAGAAACAGAGCTAATAGCTGATTCCAAATTGTGTATCTGAAGTAGGTCATTGTACAGAGATAGTCTGGCATTCAGGCCACATTCAAAATGGTGGTGGCAGACTTGGAGGGGGCACATGGGGTCCTGGGGTGGCCATGGGGAGGGAGGCACGGGCCCATCTCACCTGCCACACTGTCGGGGAGGTAGAGGTCAAGTGGTTAGGATTTGGCTTTCTCACCACCACCACAGCCTGGGGAGGTGGCACAAGAGCTGCTGGCAACAGAGCTATGGACCTTGGGCCCCCCTGCTGTGACCCAAAAGGCAGTTTCAGCTATGGGAGTGATAGGAGTGCAGAGCCGCAGTTGGAAGCCCTGGAACAGGGGCATGCGTCCAATTCACACACGGGAGTGCAGACTTCCAGGGCTGAACACTCTGCCTGTCCTCTGCTTTCTGGCAGTGCTTAAGGCACAGAATGGGCTCGCCAGCTGATATGCCGACAGGCTAGGTGCCCACCCAGGGATGCCAGCTATTGCAATAAACCTCACTTACAATATACCAAATACAGGATTAACATTTTTTGGAGGGTATTTTAACACTCACAATTACAAGTTAAACCTTAGGACAATTCCTTGGCGATAGGATGATCCAGGCGATGGATGCTGATCCAATCTCCAAGAAAGCAGGAACAAAACGGGGTGCTTAAGATCCCAGCATCCCCTTTTGAATGGGGCTGGTCACACCCCCTTCAGGCTCCCAGGACTCTAGAGGCATTCCTCCCAACCTTATCAGTTAACATCTGAATCTCACCAAACATCCCATGGATTGTTAGTTCTAGCTGTTCTCCCAAATGCCTTTCTACCTAGGAGTCATAGATTCTTGTCCTGTAATGCTTGGGGTAGGTATCAAGGAGCTCTATTATGTCTATTTTGCATGGTACAAGCATCTCATATGCTAAAGCCCCTGTAAGTAAGGACCCAGAGCAAGTCACTCCTTCCATTTAGGCAGCACCTGAAGTTTCAGACACTTTATCTAATTGGCTTCTATATGTCTATAGGTCCCTGAAATCCAGACTTATACAGTAGTAGTGACCATGGATTTTAGACAGCAAGAAGCACTGCCCAAGTCTATGTTAAGGTAAACTGAGGCTACACAAGGAACAGTGTAATGAGTCATCTAGACTTGCACTAGTACTTTAAAGATTTCATGCTGCTTCACTGGATCTCAGTTTAATATATATTGAATTCTGGATAAGTATACTGAGGATGAATCAGATTTGTATTTAATTTAAACCAGATGTGCAAAATGAAATCTCTATACAAGAAAATCTCTACATTAAATTTAAATGATGTGTTTATAAACAAAAAGTAATATGATGGTCTTAATTTATCATTAAATTTAAAATAAAATTTAACAAAATAAATCTCAGGGCATCAAGTAATTCTGAACCAATGGTACACTTTGCATGGCTTTCTGAGAAACAGTAATCATTATAGAGCTGACATCTTGCCAGTTCTTTTGATAACAACGTTTTATTTGGGAAGTACCACGTGGCACAGGATCAAAAATAAATCTTAGCTGTCCTTCCCCATAAATAGATGGGGAAGAGGGTGAGTGATCGAGGAACTAAGAGACAAATAGCTAAGATAAGGGCCATTTGTGGGGTCGTATGGAACCTAATCCAGGAAAAAACTTCCTAGAACGTATTCATATATGAGGATCCTGTAAATAAATTTGCCAAATAACAAGGGGACAAGCTCTCAATTGGACACCTCTCATCACCAAATAAAGCTTCCAGTGCCAGGAATGGGGTACATCAAGTTGCCGGACAAATAGGACTCATGGAAACTCCCAACTAAAGGCTATTGACAAGGCTTTTGGTGTCTCTGTTGCTGAAGACAATATCTATACAACTCATCGAACATGGAGAAGTTTAGCGAGTGTCTATCTAAAGCCTTCACCCATACTAACTGTTTATTATGTTGGAAGACATTCTGCTTCTTGCCAAAGGAGAAAGGTAAATACCAACCCAACTACACACCTCTTGATCTACAAGATGATGCACTAAATGTAATAGTGGCACAAAGCCTGTGGGACTAACCAGCCAATATCTGACTGGGTTTAAGGTCCACTGCATGAGATGGAACCCATCCTTGACACTGCTCATGTATCAAGAAATGGAGACTAGATGATTGTTAAGGACCCACCCCGGGGAAAACCAAATACTACTGTTATGCTAAAGGAACCTAGCACAAAAATGATTCCTAATGACATTCTGCTGTACTCATATGCTGATATTGCTCAGCCATCATCATAGCAGCTTCCTCTTAAAGTAGATGGAATAAAAATAGAGACTCATAGCTGGATACTGTATGGAGAGTGAGAGATGTTTGGACACTCAGTCCAAAACAAAACATCTTCATCAAATACCTCCACTTAGCGCTCATGAACCTCATCAAAGACATGGTGGAAAGAGTGTAGGAGAGAGAAGGGATGAAGGATATCAAAAAGGCTTTCTAGACATATCAGAGCTGATGTGTGACCTCACAGAGATTGTGGCAGCAGGCACAGGGCCTGCACAGGTCTGGGCTTGAAGTCTCAGAGCTGAAAGGGAAGTGGTCACAAGTCCTCATTTCTAACATATAAGTTGTCTCCAGTTGAAAACTACTTGTAAATTAAAATTTAATCTTCTCCAACAGAGTCTCACTGGGCATACAAATCACACATAAGGTCAGGTTCTATCATTGGCAGTAGATGATCAGCACAGACCCAAGTCAATGGTATTTTTAGAGTTATTTTCCTAATAATGGTTTCTCTGAACATCCCTCCTTCCTTCCCTCCCTTCCTCCTTCTCTCCCTTTCTTTCTCCCTTTTTTTATCTTATATAATATGGTAATATGCTTTTATGTGATTTTTGTGTATACTACTATGTGTGTCTCTACAGCTATTTGTGTTTCTTATGCTTTGAAGGAGGGTTTTTTGTTCTGTAATTAAAGTCTTTTCAGGTTTGTTTATCAGTATCTTGTGGGGGTTCCTATTTGTTTTCTAATAAAAAAGAGCAAGAAAAGGTGTGGATTTGGGTGAGTGGAGAGGTGAGGAGGATCTGGAGGCCTTGGTGGAGAGAAACAAAGTCAGGATATATTTTATGAAAAAAGATCTCTTTTCAATAAGAAATAGGCTAAATTATTTTAAAAGTCTTAATATAAGTGTTATTTTCTCTTACAATATTACTAATACAGATCACTGTACCCCTGTCACTATCATTACTGACAGAATAAACAGCCCAACAATAAAATGTTTTAAGTACAAATTTGAATATTGCTTTATCTTATGGTAATCTTACTTGGATAAGTTTTAGATGTTTGAATGCATAGTAACCTTTAAATAAAACCAAACAAATCCTTTTCTGTGTTCCACTGTAATGGTGAAACAAAAATTTCCTTATGTTACTAAATCTTGCAAATCTAATACCCAACCTTTAAGTAACAGGATTCAAATTAATTCTTATTTTAAAATCTTTTTTTAAAAAAATTTATGTGTATGGATGGGTATGGGTATATGTACATGGTCACTTGTGTCCATGAAAGCCAGAAGGGTGCCCTGAGCTGGAATAACAGCAATTTCTATTTGTGAGCCACCGGATATGGGTACTGGGAAAAAACTCAGGTTTGTCTGCAAGATCAGGAAGTGTTCTTAACCACTGGGCCAGCTTTCAAGCCCCCAGATAATTCTTACTTTAAAATTAAGCGTAAACTATTTTGGGATGGCATTTATAAAACCTCTTTTTTCTTTGTGCACACACACACACACACACACACACACACACACACACACACACACACACACATACACTCATTATTCTTATTTATTTATTTATTTATTTATTTATTTACTTACTTACTTACTTACTTACTTACTTACTTACTTACTTACTTACTTACTTACTTATTTATTTATTTATTTATTTATTTATTTATTTATTTATTTATTTGGGAGACAAGGTCTCATGCTAGTTTCAAACTCCCCATATGGTTAAGGATGACTCTGAACTCCCAATCCTCTTGTCTTCCCTCCCAAGTGCTGTACAGGTGACCCTTGGCTTTATCATTCTTTTGAAGATCAATTTTAAATATCTTATATAAAAATAGCTTTTAACTTTTGGTAGCAGTGTAAAAACTGAAAGAAGAGAAAATTGCAGACTTCCTATCTTTGTCTCATGTTGCAGCAGGCTAGGTCCACACTGAAGGCTTTAAGGAGGAAGAGTCGGCTGTTTAAACCTGATATTCAGCAACTATCACTGTGTTGAAGGGAAAATGAGGTCACAGGAAGTGTGTGGGTTTCTAGACACAAGAGAATCTGTTCTCACTGCTTCTTGTCCAGTTTAGTCAAGGATCTTGAAAGTACTTGAAGAATAGAAAAATATGGGCAAAATGTTTTCATGAGTGTAAGGCAGACTTTTGGAAGAAAGCTGTGAAGAATAACCCCATATAATTAAATTCTTAGCCTAAGCATCATTGTCTTTTAAAAAGAAGTCTAAAAACATGTATTTGGCTTCATTCCCAGCTCATTATGTTGATGAGGTCTCAGAATGATTGTTCTTTCCTCAATTTGCTTAGAGAACTCACTCAAGTACATATGTCAAACTTCACCCTTTCTGCTGATTTAGGTCAGTAACACTGTTCGGTGTTTATAAGTAAAGCTGATATAATGTGCTGTCTGTGCAAGAGAGCTGTTCATCCTCTTGGGTATCTATCTACACCCAGCACTAGCATTGCTGGGTCAGGGGAGACAATGAACATCTTGTTTGGACACAGATCTTCAAAGAAGAATGATCAACTCACTATCCCACCAGCATTAGCATCCGCAGAGTTCCTTGCTGTTCCCTGGTATTGTTAGTTTTTATTTCAAACTTTGAGGAGTCACAGGGATGAGTTATTATTTTAAATAGAATTTTCACAATGATTAATAACGAGGAATTCTTTCAATCGTTTAAAGCTTGTTATTCTTACTGATTTTTTTCATTGTGAATGTGTGTGTTTGCATGTATTCATGCATGTGTGTGTGAGAAAGACACAAAGACATAGACAAAGACAGACAGACACGGAGAAACAGAATCAAAACTCACCCTAACACAGAACTTGTGTTCTTATTATTATCTGATAGGGAAAAACTAGTGACATGATATATTTAATTAGCCAGAAACAATTAGTTGATATTTGGTGCTATTGATGTGATTTTATAAATTTTTGCTTTAACTGCAAGGCTAATACTCTTCCAAATAGCACCAGTTTCTACTTATCAATAGAGTCCTATCAACCCACCAGAATGAAAGAAAATATTGGAAATCCATGCATTTGACATATCTAAAACATATAAGGAACCCAAACCACTTAGTGGTAAGAAAACTAAATAAGCTGATTGAAACAAGAAGCAAAGGTCCAGAGTAGTTATTTCTCAAAAGAAGATACATAGATGGTCAACCAGTACACAAACACAAAAATAAACATTATATAAATTCAGACGATATATTTAAACTCACACTTGTTAGGGTGTCTATCATTAAAAAGGAGAAAAGACAAAGAGTTGGAATTGAATTAAATGCCACTGTGACTATGGTATTAGGAAGACAGCACATAAGTGCCTTAAAAATTAAAAACGTTGTGTAAATGACACAGCTAATTTGCTAAGATATATCTGTCCAAGGTTTGTAGAGAAATAATTTTAAATATATTCTAATTAAAATATAATTCATCACTTCCCTCTTTTCTGTTCCTCCTTATTGCTACATATATATGTATGTATGTGTATACAGAAATATATAAATATATCTTGCTGGGTCTATTTTTGTTGTTTGTGTGTGTATGGTTTCAGAGCTGACTACTCTGTGTTGAGATCAACAAAGAATCTCAGAGGAAAGTGAATTCTCCTGCCTCAAGAAATGGGGCCAACCTAAATATCAAGGCATAAGATGTGCAGACAAAGAAAGGAACATCACACAAACACACACACACACACAGAGACAGAGAGACTCATACAGACAGACAGACACAAAGACACACACACACACACACACACACACACACACACACACAGAGACTCATACAGACAGACAGACACAAAGACACACACACACAGATAGACACACACACACACACAGAGCAATATTAAACTTCAAAGATGAGAGAAATTCTTCCCTTTTGTACAACACAGCACCAAAGGCCATTATATTAAGTGATGTAAGTCAGGAACAGAAAGATGAATATAATAAGATATCATTCCTATATGGAGTATAATAAACTTGCTCTCATAGATATAGAGTGTATAATGGTGGTTACCAGAGTGAACAGGAATGGGATGGGTAAAGGGGAAATGTCAGAAAGTGGATACCGTATCTGAAGGTTATGTTGAAGACATTTATTGTACAGTGTGGAATGTCTAATTATAATTTATTACAGCTTTTAAAATTTCTGAGCTAATTTTTAACAGAAGCAAAGCATACAAAGTGTTGGATATATTAGTTATCTGAATGTAGTCATTTCATTTCACTGTGTATGCAAACTTCAAAACAATATGTCATACCTGATAAATATGGACAGGTTTTCATTCCCAATTTAAAAACTTTCAAAGGAGTCACATAGTTTCTAACTGTTGTGTGTGAGAGAAAAGCCTAAACAGTCATTGAAAAGACTTCTGAAGATCCAAGAGCCCTCCTGTGAGGGACAGAGGCTCTAATCATCTTCTCACAAGTAGAATGATGTCTGTAACTTTTGATGATACTGTCCTCTCTGCCATAAATCCCAGACCAAGATCATAGGGTCACTGAACACTTGTTGATATTGGTTTAGAGCTGCTGATTCTGGTGTCTTTGGCAGTTTTGTAGGGCACAACAAGACATATGTGCCGAATGTAGAAATTCAAGTGGTCCTTGAGTACCCTCTTGCCAGTATCATGAAGACGTTGCACCCTGCTTTGTGAAGTTTTTTGAATGGCTGTTAATTCATGCCCAAGAAACTAGCTTCCTTTCTGAGAGGAAGAGGCTTACCAGCTCCTTTATTCAAATTTAGTGCTTGTAAAGTTCAGCTAGCTAATGTCCTACAGTGTTTATCAAGGTCTCATAGTCAAGGATAATACTGTTATATGTTATTGGCCACACTTCATTTTTAAATGCTTAAAATATTTGTATGGAGAAACTGTAAAAATATCTTTCATCGTCCATGCTGACTTTCAGAATGCAAATCAAAACCATAAATTTACCTTAGATAAACTTCATGTAAAAGGCAGAGAAAGATCTTCATAAGGATAATGAACTAGAAATGTCTGCTTTTAATCAGCATGGTAGTGTGTCCTTAATTTTATTGTCAAGCTACCTAATAAGGTAAAATAAATAACTGAATGCTATTTGCAATTTCTAAATGCCATCGGTCATTATCAGCTGCCTTGGGCTTTTCTACGCAATTGGATAATTATCCTTTAATCAGTACAGTAACAAAACCTGCCCTTCATAAGTTTTGAATATTTAGCTCCTACTTTATTTCATTAGGTTTATCTGTAAATCAGAGCAAGCAGCTGTCACTTATTGGACATAAGGATAAGGCATGTTTCTTTTTTCAATGTGGAAGTCCACAGTGAATGTTCTATAAAAAAATTGTAGACCTAATTGTCAGGTCTGGTCCTCTAAGTCCCAAACTGTACAAGTCAGCTAATGGGAAATTCCCTTCCTGCCCTGGAACTAAACCCATAAGACTTTACCATTAATAAAGGAAAAGCTTATACCTATGAATATATTTGCTATTTGGATGCACGCCAGATCTGAAAAGGCTAACACCAAACTAGAGACTTTGAGAGAAGATCATAGAATGAATCACGTGTGTTACAATAATTGTTACTAGAGGAAATACATTCTCTGTAAATTCAGCACAGAGCCTGATGATCTGAACACGGTGCCACACTGTAGCTATTGACCCCAGCAACCAAGAGAAGAGGAAGAAATGCTGCATTCTGGCAGTTCATACAGCAATACTGCATTGGGATATGTCCCCTTCACAGCCTGCCATGCAGAATGAACATTTGCCTACCCTCGACATTTTCTTAACGTTAACAAAAGAGATATCTTAGTAATGGAATATTCTCCCTGGGGGGAGAAATTTGTTGTGATTAGATAGAAATTTGAATGAAATTAAACTTGAATTAGAGCTGTACACCTCACACAGCGTACTGAGTGGGTAGAGTTTTCATTTCTGCTAACTATGGTCTGGTCAATTTGGATACACACACCTTATCCTGTTTGTTTCTGTCTCTGAACTTTGATGAGAAGCACCTCTGTGATTTTGTTTCCAAGCATTCTCAGTGGAGAAATCTTTTTAACGTAGTAGAAGGAGGCAAGCACTGTTCTGTCTTACTAAAGACATTGTTCACTACTTACTAGACATGGATTCTGACAAGTTGTTCAATTAAAACCAGATTGTTGATTAAATGAAAGAAGATAAAGGCAGATTTGAAATGCAGGACCAAGGCTGGAATTAATAAATGAAGCTCCTAGGGCAAATAGTTGAAAGATCTTAAGAATGAGCATTTACTTAGATTTGGGGCCCAAGCTGCCTCACTGGTGTCAGCTTGGGACTGGCTCTGCCTTTGATACAGTGTTCAGAGAGGCAGAGGATGGAGAAAAGCCTGAACAGAATATCTAAAAGAAGCAACCACCAACAAATCCAGATGAGCTGTGTATTCATAAGAGAAAACATGGAAGAGGAAAGAGGGCATGCACTGTCATGCAGAGTCACCAAAGACGAACTTCACTGTATCCAATACTTTTGCTGGGTCCAAAGCTAGAAGACAGCTCAGTGGGTAAACGGGATTGCTGTCAAATCTGATGACATGAGTTTAATCTTTCTGGATGTGTGTGGTGGAAAGAGAGAATTCATTCCTATATGTTGTCTTCCCAGTTCAACACACATGTGCTTCTGTGCCTGGCATGTCTATTTGCATGTGCACCCGTACATACCTGCACACACAAACACACAGAGATAAGTAACTGCAATGATAAAAATGTTACAAAGAGATGATGTAGCATCTCCCTTCATCCACTGAAGCTACATTCCCATGATGCTACACAGACCCGGAAAGGTATTAAAAGTGTCAGTTCCCATAATACTACGTTTCTTTCACACATACATGAGTTTAACTTAAATATTAAGCACAATTAGACACATTAATTAAAATAAATTAGAAAATATTAAATAATAGTCTGCACTGAAAGTTGTTAAAAATTTTATTTTTATTTTTCTACTTAATATACTTGAACTTCAGTTGAGTGTGTTTAACTGAATGATAAAAACAATGATGGATGGTGGATGGTTGCAGTGTTCCAAACACAGGAGCGAAATTAATTAATGTAGCCATTATACAATTTATGATAGAAGTGTATCTTGACTGTTACTTGGCAGGGGAAAGCTTCAATGTTGCTTTATTATATCCAAAATGGTTGACTTCTTAATCTTTGCCAAGTATCTGAGATTTTTTTTCTCATACTAATTGTCAATTGCCTTTTAAAATTCAAAGCCAAACTATTTGTATGCAGAGACATTACTCATTGATAAAATATCATTTTCTAGCACATGGTTGGGACCAAACAGGGACTAAATAAATAACTATTCAATTGCTGAAATTGGATTGTCTTGGTCTTACTGATCTAGTTAGAAACAATTTACAGTATTTTGGCCACATTTCTCTGTGCTTTCCATTCCAAACTGGATTTTTTAAAAAAAGAGCATAGAAAAGAAGTTGATTAAAAAAAAAAAAACCCTCTAGTCAGAAAAAATATACTTTGAACTCATTAGTATTTATAAAATAGTTTAGATCCTGGGGCTGAAGAGATGGCTCTGTAGTCAAGAGCTCTGGCTGCTCTTCCAGAGGACCTGAGTACAATTCCCCTCTCCACATTCTCTTCTGGCTTCTGTGGGCATTAACTGCATGCAGTGCGGGGACACAATTGCTTGGAAAACAGCCACACACATAAAGGAAAAAATTTAAAAAACATCAATCTCATGTTCTATTTGATTTTTGAAAATCCTTAATATATACGAGACTAAAAGCCCAGTCTCAGACAGGTGTTTTATAAACATTTGTCTGCACCCTCAGCTTATCTTATTGTACTATTAACAGTGTCTTTCAAACAGTGGCTCTGAATTTTATTAAATCCAATTTATTATTCCTTTGCTTTTAAGAAATGTTTATAATCCTTACAATTTTTATAATTTTTAGGATTGCTTAGTTATAATTTTAAGGATTGCTTGTAATACCTAAGAAAATATCATTTTCCCAGGATCATAAAGATTTCCTACATAATTGTCTTCTATTCACTTTTCCAAAGGTTTAAGATTTACTTTGATTTTTGTATAAAATTTTTGTGATTCTTCTTTTGTACATGGATCTTTAGTTTTTCAACTACCTTTTGCTGAAAACCACTAGGAGTTCTCTACTTAACTTCCCCCAGTCATTTCTCAGTATGTGTCTGAATCTTATCATTGGATTCTCCACCCTCTCTCTGTGCTCTGTGAATGTCAGCTGTGGCCATCACTGTACACTCATCATTTTACTCAGCAGGCCTTAAGACCAGGCGAAGCTATTCTTCAAACTTCTTCAAAAGACACAGTATGCTCCAATTCCTTATGATTTTAGAATCATCTTAGTGATTCCTCTAGGATATTTGATTGGAGTTTTGATGAAGAAAGTGCTGAATACTGGTTTATCTGGCTTAAAAGCTTTAAAGTCTGGGTAGCAAATTCTAACAGGAAGACAGCAGGCTTCATACAATGACAGAAAGAGCAATGGAATTTAACTATTCACTGATCAGGCAAAGATATTAACCTTTCTACCACTGATCCTTCAAATCCTAGGAGTGTAGGAATGTTGACTGGCTAGAGTTACTGATGACTCACAAGGTAAAGGAGTTATTCAGTCCCTCCTGCAAAAAGGAAACACCCCCAATTACACTCAAGGGAGATAATATTGCAGCTTCTCTTTGTTGTCAGGCTCACATGGAATAAATAATGGATCTGGAAAAAAGATTCATTCACCCATATTGATAGTCTTCCACACATCATTTTGAGGTTAAAATCTCCTCTCTATCTCACATCTCGAAAGGGAATTTCTGAACTGCCTAGGAGCCTCACCTTATGCAGGGAGCTAAAACTCATTCATCATTAATGTGACTGTCTGGCAGTTTTCGGGCATGTCTCTACAGTGTTCATTCCCCACCCCAACCCCCCATTATTAGACAGCACAGGACATTTCAAAGTATTTCACCAGGGTAAGGATCTGTACCTGGTTGGCTGGTCAGTCCTGGAAGAGATTCTTGCAGCTGATAAGTTGAGGCTGATGATGGTGTGCCGTCAGCTGTGTTGTTTGATGTCATATATGCGCCATAGGTGGATGCTGAGTAATACTGAGCATATTGATTTTGGCCGAAAGCTGTGTAGGATGGGTAATCCTGAAACAAATAAATGAGGTATGTGAGTATAGAAGAGCAATTACCATCTAATAGTCCAAGCAAGTAAAAATCATCACTTTGCTAACGAAATGAATAGTGTTCATATCCAATTGCCTTCCAGTCCTAATGAGTGGAGTTGATCTTCTGGGTACCTCACAAATGCAGCAGTAATTAATTTCTCTATTAGGTTTACAAACCAGGCTTAATACATAAATGTGAATCTGACTAAAGTTTGCTTACGCTTCTTTTCACCCACTGGAATTACTAATATGTGTTTGTATGCCATTAGTATTATGCACTGAAAAGGGAGAGGAAATGCAGTCAGTTTATACTCTGTCCATTTTTACACATTGCCTAACACCAGCTGCATGCAGGAGTTGCATGTACTCCTGACTTCTACACAGACTTTAATATGTATTTTTAAAAGCTTTATTTCTCTTACAGGCATTTCTTTTTTATTTGGTCTTGCAGGCATTTTTAAAATTAATAATAAACATATTTCCTACATCATAAGCAGCCTGCTACCTGAGGCTTAATGTTTTCTGTGAGGTTTTTCAAAATATTTAGTTTTTCTCCTTTGTTGCACATAAAAATGAAAGCATTGAACCAACTCCCCTGGCCTGTTTTCCATTTAAAAAGAACCTTAAAATGATGAAAAATGATCATCCAATAGCCCTTTACATATTAAGATGATGAGTAAAGCCTTGTGATAAATGGTGTTTAATATATCTAGCATGGTTTAGCCAAATACATTATCAGTGATGACAAATCCTTGGTCAGAGTGAAGATCCCCTGTAGTGATAAGTTATGGAGGAAACAAAGATTCATTTTTGATGTCATTCCCAAGAAAGAAAAATTCTCAGTACGTGTAAACATGTGTATTATCAGGAAGCATTAAATAACATGGCAGAAAACTGAGATTCTATTAGACTGTTCATCTCAGGATCTGATGTTCCCTCATCCCATTCTGTGAGCCAAATAGAAAACTTCATATTTTTTTTTTTTTTTATCAACACATCTTTCTCAGAGTGACCCAGTAATGACAAACAACAAATGTAGGCTTTGGATCATGGCATGGTTCTAAGGGCTTAAATGAACTTGCTTACTTAACACTCACAACCCTGACTATGGTATCATGATTGCAACTTTATATCCCAAATTACTCAGGCACAGAACTTAAAGTGACCTTCAGTCTGGTCATAAAGCTTATGAGCTTCTAGGCTGAACTATGGTCTGGAAGTCCACTGTAGCATCTGTGTGCTGTAGCTCAGCCAGCCTGCCACTGGCATCACCAGAAAAGGGTGGTATGTACCCAGAAATCTAGCAGTGACCTATGGAGAAGGCGGTATCTGTTTTCATTCAGATATATCTCCAAAATCCCCTCTTCTCTTCCGTCTACTCTTCCTACCCTTATCTTCACTTCCTGCTGAATCCATTGCACTTCTCTCTCTCTCTTTTTAAGTTTATCTATTTCCTGTTTGTTTTCTGTATAAGACATCCTGGACATTAATACTTTAATAATGTTATACTTAAATGGGAATTGACCTTAACAATTTTATATGATAATAAGAAAACATACAGCCACCTATGTAATAAGATACCATCAGTAAATACAAACTAAAAATACATTTTATCTTCGTGTTCATTTTTTTCGGAGGGGGAGTGAAATTCTGTTCTCTTTACGTCCCGGAAAGATAGATTCAACTTACAGCTTTTTCTTGTTCTTTTTTAAAATTTAATTTAATTTAATTTTCATTAAACACTTATCTTCTAATTTGTCTCATTTTGATTTCTACTTCTTCCAGAGAAATTGCTTCAAAGTACAAACCATATAATATTATTTTTATTCATATCTTTCTCGTGGTTCTAGACTCCCATCAGAGCTCTTACTGAAGTGCAAGGGCAATGTGACCAGTTGTCCACTCCTCCCATGATGAAGCCTACAGGACCCATATGTCCAGATCTAGTCTATCATTTTCTGGGTGTTTCTGAACTGCCTCATCTCTAGGCATCTTCCAGTTCAATGGCACATGGACCCTGTGTCCTTGTCTCCCTGTGATTTCTTGTCCTTGTTTGCTACGTCATTCTGAGGAGTCCTGACCTAATCATAGCTCCCACAGGAAAGTCGTGAAAAATACTCTCCTGTGCAACGTTAGATGTCTTCATACATCTTAGTGGGTCTTTGGTCTCCCTGATAGTTTGCTCTCTATTGAGCTCTGTAGACTGAAAGTTCTATGAGGCAGGAATGAAGTCTACTCAGTCACACCACTGTGCCCAGGCTCCTAAGTATACAGACTTACACTTTTGTTTATCAGGAAATGATATCCAAACCTTGATTCAAAATGCAGTTATAGTCTACACAGATCCACCTCAAATCCGCCAAAAGAATTGGATCTGTTTGTGACTGTAAAAATTTCCTCTTCTATATTCATTGTCTTTGTATCTTCCCAGGGACAATGATGTTTCCTTGATGATGCCTTTTGTCAAGTGTGTATCTCAGTGGTTAGAGCTATCTAGTCTGTCCTCTGCCTGTGTTGAATCTTGTCTGTTTTTTCAGCAGGACTTTCCATTTTTGAAAGAATAGGAAACAAAAATTTAACTGTTTTTGATCTTTAAGTGCCTAGTCAAAGACATGAAGTATCTTAAGTGCTCAATAAATGTCTGCTCTATCAATAAACAAGTAGATTTTATCTAGCAGAAGCCATCAGACTTTTTTTTTCCAGAAAATATAGTGCTATAAAGTACTTTTAAATTAATGACAAATTATACTGTTCATATCTGTTTAATATTTTAATACATAGTTTTAATAGAATTTCATTTGTGCCTTTTGTTATAATATTAAAACCATAAAAAGTTAATAATAAAATTCTTTTTATTAATTCTAAAGTGAAAGCATTTACAAAATAAATTACATTTTAAATAGTGTAAAAACAAAGTAATTGTATTACAATAAAAGAGTATATTGTTTGTCTAGAAATGAGCTTCTGTTCAGTCTCAGTCATTCTGAACATGGTTGAGAATCAGGAAACAAGGACACAATTCTGCAGTGTCAGACACTGCCTATCTGTGTCCATGGATACTCATCTAGGAACATTTGCTTTGGTCCTGTATATGATTCTATCATCCTTCATTTTAAAACTCACAAAAACATTAACAAAACATGATGAGGAGAGATGTTAATGGCTACTAGGGGCAGATTCAGACCACTGACAGAAGTAAAGCTGTCATAAAGGCAAGGAAATCTAACATTTATTAAAAGAAATATAGGTCAATTAATGAAAAAAATTAAAAGGCGATAGTAGTCTGGTTGTTATTTACTGCTGCTGTGTTTATGATCCTATCTTAGAATGAATGCCATAATCTTATGATTGATTCTGGTTCATTATTAAGTAGTGTAATGGTAAGTAAGCAATTTCTATCAGGGGAAATAAAACTGTCTACTATGCCTTGAGATGAAAACATGTAGTGTATTCTACAATAGCATGACAAATGGTTAAAATGACTATAGTTCAGGTGTTTAATGAGCAGTCCTTAATATTGAACAAATCTACATCAATGAGAATAAAAAATGCTCAGTAATTCTGAATAGGCATTTTTTTTTTACTCTGATGAATTGTTATCTTAGTTTTAAATAAAGAATCACATTTTTAGATCTAGTGCACTTATAATGCAACCTAAATTAACCATTTACATTCAAAAATATACATTTATGACATTATTAAAGAATTAATAAAATTGTATTTAAGGAATCTTTTCCCTTAGGTTTCCCCAGGGAAAAGCTCCCTAACTATGTATTCACTACCAAGGGGTCACTCCTGAAATATCCAGACGACGTTATATACACCAAGTAGGTTGTATTTACAGATTTAGGACTGTATATAAAATAAGAGGGAAAGAGACCGTGAATTTGAGTGAAATCAGAAGGCATGCTTACGGGAGGGGTTAAAGGGATAAAAAAAGTAATTACATTTTAATTTCAAAATTTGAAATAAGTTTAAATATTTTTTAAGAATAAATTACAAAGACCATTCTCAAGAACTCCAGAAAGGTAGAGAGAGACGAAATTCTGCAATTTCTGCATAAAAATAAATTAAGAAATTATAAAAATTACAAATAATTCTAAATTTAAATAAAGGAAACCTTCTAAAATCTCAAACAGAAATTTCAAGAAGTGTAAATACAAAAGCTATAATACCTGTTGTGAGCCACTGAAATTTGTTGAATTGGAAACGGAATTATTTGCATAAATAGTAGATGATGGTGCAAAACTGGAGCCTAGAGGGAGAGATAAAATGCATTTTAACAGTTTCCATATTCATCCAGCTGTAGGAAGAATGAAGAAGGGTGTAGAACAGAGATGTTAATCAGTGGCTACCAGCTAACTGAAGAAGTAAGTGCTGATGTTAGATTGCCCAATGGTTGGGAATAACATAGGTTGCAAGAATGGATTTTGAATGTCTTCTCCATAAAGTTTGAGGATACTTCTCTCTCTCTCTCTTTCTCTCTCTCTCCCTCTCTCTCTAACACACACACACTATGCTGACTTTTACATTATATACTATATTAAAATATATGTCAAAATAATACTTCCTTACTTAAGAAATAGGTACAATTTCTAGGTGTAAACTAGAAAAATTCTATTTAATCAATATTGTTTGTGAAATGATCAAAATACATCACTTTATAGAATTTAGTGAGACATTATTCAAGGTTTGTTTTGTGAAGTTATTGAAGCTTGAAATTGGGACATCTGAAAGAAGGTGTACTCAGTTCCAGTCCCTGTCTGACAGCTTGCAAAGGCTTCTGAGGTAACCTGAAGAGCTGTCTCCCTGACCCTGCACTCTGCTTCACTTCAGAACATTCACTTCTGTGAACTGGCCTTCATTTCCTCCCCAAGCTTAACCTGAAGTGTTTGTGCTGGGTCTAGTCTCTCCACTTGGATCCAGCCATTTTTGTCAGGCTTCTGCCCAACTAATTCTTTTCTTAGGAGACTGTGTGAGCTGTGGTAAAATTGAAAACTGTCTTTGTGATTCGCTGTTCCTAAGACTAAAGTCACAGAGTCACATTTAAGGAATTTATTTATTTATTTATTTTCAGGAAAATGTTTTATGGATGGCTCCTTACCTGGCATTTGGTAAGAGTAAGGTGTCTGGCCTGGCTGTGGCGTAGAAAACCCAGGGCTGTAACTGAGACAGCCACTCTGCAATGGAGATTGAGTTTGGGAAAGTCCACTTTCTGTCTTAATGGCTGGCAGCATCACACCAAGATCTGTTTAAAAAGCACACAGGCAAACCACTTGTTTACTAAGAGTCTCCTTCTGAGCTGGAACATCCATTAGCAAGTAGAGCTACCTACCAGGCAGCAGGGATTACCTGATTACTACCAAAACAGAAAACAATAGATGTTACCTACCATAGGCAGGCAGGCTGTAGGGCTGTCCTGTCTGTGAGTAGGCTGTGTAGACCGCTGACTGCTGCATTCCCGAATACTGAGTCTGGCCTGCATAGGCCGACATTGTTTGAGCTGCTGGTGTAGAAAGAATGTGTGGATAGGGCCTAAATATCAGAAAAATAGCATTACTGTGGCAACAGAGACTGTATATTACATCAGACAGCTTCGATTCAGTGAAATCCTGTAACATCCAGGAAGGAAATCCCCCTCTTTATCCCCAACTTGTCAGAAATGAATATAAGTTGAAATAAAGTGAATAAAAATAAAGGGGCTCAGGATTTGATGCAAGCCAGTATGATGGCATGATAGAAATAATTTAAAGGCTTGAAGACTAGATAGCATCTCTAAAATAAGCAATTGGGTTTAGACAGCATATTTAGGATGTCCTATAGATCTGCATTTGTTCATCTATACTAGCACAACATTTAGTACACCTTTGGGGAAGAAAGGTCATAAACCAGCAGATGAATACATTCCTAGCACATTCACACTCACCACAAGTGACCTGGTGTTACATATTAATTATAGAAGTCTTTTTTTTTAGAATTCACTACTTTACTATACAAAGTTGGAAATTTGAAAAAAAAAAAAAAAAAAAAAAAGGACACATTTTCCCATTAAAAAAAATGGAATTTCACTCCCTTTTTTCAGGTCCATTTTATACAATGTTCCCAAAAGAAATTTAGTTCTTGTCCTATACTTAAGATATCTTGGATATGGAGTAAGACAACATTATGTTTTAATGTGTATCAATAGGAAAACTCAAATTTTGGCATACCTGCTAGACAAGTGAATTCAGATATAAGCCCACTAATCTAATGCAGCTCAACTTGAAACATTGAACTGTTTGTCCTGTCTTCAAGACAGATAACTATATCAGTTAGTAAAACAACACAACACTTTCAAAAGTGTTATTTCTCTGACTGACTGAATTGTAAAATATTAATGGTTGGATAAAATAAGATTTCAAAATATTTTTATATAACTAATCACTGCTTATCAACATTTCTTAAAAATGAGTATTAGCTTATTTTAAAACCCAAATTCAGTGGGTATTTATTTAAATGCTCAAATACACTTCAAGTTATATCTATTATTCTTTTAATTAGCCTCAAACAAGTTAGTGACTTATTTCCAAGATAGCATATAAAATAATCAATACAAAACATCTAAAGCAAAAGCCTTGTATAGTAGATAACCCCATATTTTTCAACAAGATTCAAACTTATGCATGAAATGCTTCATATTTTTTAAAAAAAGATAGCATTCAGGTGTCCTGGTTTGAAAAACTTTGAGGCTTTATTTGTGTACATGTTTCTTGTTTTCCTCAGAACGTAAAAACAGAGATGAATTATCCAGATAAATGGAATACTTCTAATCCATGTGGGATAAACTCTGTCATATCTAATCTAATTTTGTACCTATCCTGCTTCAATAGGTAAATGAATAAATGTTTCCAATTTAAAGTTGCCATATTATGTAAATATTAACACAAGTAATTTCAGAAATGTGATGTAAATATTAATTAACACATGGAATTCAGAAAAACTGAATGCACTGGGCACTTACTTGGAAGGGTACAGCTGTGGGGAATACTGATGTGCCGACCTGGGGCTGTAGCCGCTACTCGTTATTACTATAAGACACAAAACAACAGTGCACAAACATCTTCACTAGAGAGTCCATAACCTACGTAAGGAAACTGCAGATCCAATAAGCAATTCTTAGTGTTCATTCACTTTCCCATATTCATCGCACAAAGAAGCAGTTGAATTAGACACCACCTTCATTTTAAAGTGTTTCAGGTTTTGTTCCAAGAGCATGAGGTGCCCCTTCCTCCCACAGTTTTCTTCCATTTTCTCAGGTCATTGTACGCTCTTCTTCCTATCGCTTGTAGGCAAATGCCTTTGCTTACACAGTAAACTCACAAGGTACAAAAGTCAATATTTTAATTGTGCAAACTTTACATTTTAACTCCAAATACAATCTTGATGTGCTGACTCTGTATTTATTCAAATTAAAATAGACATTAAGAAATTTGAGGTTCAAATTGTCAGTCCACAATTGTAAAATGCTACTGTTCCCAATTTCCTTCTGTTCTATAAATCAGATGGGTGCTTAAAAATGCACAGTCAGAATGTTCTAATAATAAGAATGTGCATAGAGAGCATGGGTGAGGACTCCCTGTATTTTTAAGCAGCGTAAAATGTTTTCAAGCCTGTTTTGAGCCATCAATGATAATATTTGTTGGAGAGAACCTTAAAAGGAAAGTCAGGTTATTTTACTATTTCATTCAAATGCGCACCCAATAGTGGAATGAATCCAAGTTTGGAAGTCTTACCCCCTTCAGCCATCTGCCCTGACTATGACAGATGTACTGCACATACATGGATTCTAATATGTTGAACCAGTTCCCTCACAGCCAGGCTGTACTGGGCAAGCACACAGAGTGTCTTTATTAGGCCATCTGCTGTTCATTCACATTTCAAAAAGATTAAAGTAGTACACAACCCAGTGCTGGCATGAGTTTAGTCTAATCAATCATAGTTAAACTTCAAAGTGCTATACCCTTTCTGAGTTGTTCATATGAATGCAGGAGCTAAACTTTTAGAATAGCAAAAAGTGACAAATAGACTTATTTGCTCACTGGTTCCTGCAATATGATATATTCCTATGTCCAACTGCTATCAAGAATCCTTGTGAGCTTCACAGACGTGAATGCAATGCATTTTAAATGCTGTTTCATTGGTAAGTGTCAAATACAAAAATCAAATTTTAATTTTCATAGCAATAATGTGGTAAGCGTGTGTTCCCCAAGGCTATGAATCAGTTTTGAAAGTCATCGAATGTGACTGTAAAGGTGATAAGTTCTAAACATTTTAGGAACTGAATTTAAATGAATTTCTTATATATAGTTGGAAATAAAACATTACATTTCACTCAATTTCTCCAAAACTAAAAAGAATTTTTTAAAATTTAAAATAAGATTAATGAGAAGAGACTCATACTATATTCAATGGACACTAAATGTACATTATTCAAATTTATACAATATTGAATATTATAACAGAAATTGGGTGACGAAAGCCTTAATTCCAGGTTGCTTTTTCTGCTTTTTGATGGGGCTCTATGTCAGCACAATCAACACTTTACCTGTCTACACTGATAGGCTAGCCTTGAGACTGAATAACTGAAGGGATTTCAAATAAGACAAAAGAACAAGAAATATTAACTTATAACATCTTTTATTAAATTGGACAGAGCAAAATTCTATATTTCAGAAGAAACCTGTATTTATGAACACCATTCTGAACATATAGAATGCATTTTCCCTTCAATGAATGAATCTAGACCTTGCAAAAATAATGTGCCCCAAATACCACAAAGACTTAATTGACCTTTGGAATTTTAGATTAATGTCTGTAAAGTAGGTGGAAAACAAAAACCTTTGGCTCAGAAAACTGAGGTGATTAGGAAAAGAATAAAACTTCATTATTAACACTTATACTTTTATTCAGATTGATAAATTTCTAAAAAACTGTAAGCAGCAACACAAAAGATTAGAATGAGCTGGGATTAGGTTGATGACTGCGGAAGCTGTATCTCCAGAAAGATGTGTAGATTGCTCTGTGAGAATCTGGAAACCCTTGTGTCGTGCCTCATTGCTTTGAGGAGTGACTCATACATATCCTTCAAAGCACTGGCCTCACTATACCTTAACATTTCTTCAAATAGAAAGAACCGGAACCTTTAGAATGTCTTGAGAATTGATTTTAAAACTTGTAATGCCTGGTACCAGTTTCTCAGAAGATGGGATAAAACATGTTAAGGCCTTTACTCTATTATCATTATATGTATTAACTTAGAGCCTTGAAGAAAGAGGAGAAGCAGTGGGGAGTATTTAGCCTGGTCGGGGACTTTTTAATGGAACCACAATTGGGATGCTACTGATATTTGCATTAGATGCAAAATATCACTGCGTATCTCTCAGGGTAGCCTGTGGATACCTCAGAATCACCAGTTGCTAAGGAGAAGGCCCACTCTGGATCACTGATGTCCAGCAAAACTTTCATAGGGTTTGGTATGTTCTGCATCTGAGTTTTCACTCAGGTAGTCACCAACCATGGGCAGGAACGACAAAATTGGAATATGGCTAGTTTAAACAGAAACAACTTATCTTTATTTCATTAAATTTTAATTTATTGAAATTAAATAATATATTGGAAGTGGCTACTTTACTTAGACCATGGAACCCTCAATAGTTCTTATAAAAAAACTAGGCAAGTGTCTCTAGAGACGGTATAAATGAATAGCAAATAGGATCATTGCTTAGACTTATTTTCTCTCTGGCTTCATATTTCCCACCACAATACTATAATTAGGGCCTGATTATCAGCACATGGTTCTAGACTCATTTATTCCTGAATATGTGGTTAAAATACTCTGGCCATCTCTGTGGACTTAAAATTCTTATTTGTAAAATGAATTGTAGAGTTCTGAAATTACTTTTGGAGCTAACAATCTGTAATTAACTCATCTTGAAACAAACTTGTATATCCTTGAAGAACAATAGAAATTATATAATAATCTTATATCCGTTTCCCAAGATCATTCATATACACTTATTTTGTAGAAAATTGACAGTAGTGATGGTTAGCAAGCACTGAGTAGTAATGCAGTATGCTGTTGCTTACTCATCTCCTGTGAGGCAGGTGAATTGCTAAAAAGAATTCAGATCAGCACAGATGAGTATTTATGACAAGTTGGTACACTAGTATTTATTTCTGTCTTGAGTACTAATATTTGTGTGTACATATGACAACTGCTCCAATAGGTGTGAACTAATAAAGCTGGGTCATCTCCACAAAAAATTAAATATATTCTGTAACACCACAGTAGACTCAAAAGACATACCTCATCTCTCCCGACATAAAATCCATGCACATGAGAACATGGATAAACACAAAATATATTAAAACAGAATTACAGAACCAAGATTTAACTACCATAACACTTTTCTGGGGTTCATGTTTATCTTGGTGATATATGCATTCCTTCTTGGGTTTCAAAAATTTTATTCATTAGATGATAAGCAATACAAAATAGTGATGTAAAAAAAGTCTTTAAGTCAATTCAATTTGTACCCTTTGTGACCAGCTGGGAGTTATCAGGTATTTATATTTAAAAAGGATTGATGTTTAAAGACGTACTATTGTTCTCTTTGAAGCACAGGCTTCTCTCCCAGGCTGGGTTCTAATGTAAGCAGCATGTGTTTTCCAGAAACCCATTAACCTTTAATACATGTCACTCAACTGCCTACACAGGAGGACTTTCTTAAACCCAGAGAGGAAACAAGGCTATTTAGAAGGAATCAGATGGATAGTTTTACATCCAGAAGGTTGGGCAGAAGACAGTTTTTAATGTAATTTAAACGGGCAAGTTGAAGGAACAAAGTTAGCTATTATGGACCTAATTATTAAATTGATCAAGCAGCATATAAAATAATGAAGAAAGTTGGCTCTGCTAATGAGAAAGTCATGAGATTGCTCCAGTGCAGGCTGAAGATTTGGTAAAAGAATTCCAAACACCATTTATAAAAGCACATAATTTTAAGACAATTAGGTCTTCGGGAAGGTGGGATTCTGGCTGACTTCATAAAGGTGAGAGCTCTTACAGCTTTGATCCTGCGCTGTTCTCAAGGAGGAGGGTGTTTAAGGACCCCAATGTAGACACAGCGACACGAGCTAAAGGCTTTACCTGACCCCGTAAAAGTGTCAAGCGCTCCTTCTCCAGTCGTGGTTGTGGGTTCATTGCTGTTCAAGGGCTCTGTTTTGACTGCAAGAAGAGACACTACGTAGAAGAATAAGTACATGTGAGTTTTACTTCTAAATTCCTAGCAAAGACCCTTACTGCCAGTGGTATATATATATATTTTCTAGCTATCATGGGCATGCAAGAGAAAAGTTGATAGGTGGATGAGAAAAGTTTTGTTAATTTAGCTTCTAAATGGGCATGCATTTATAGAGGATTTATTTTAAAATCCTCTGGTGGGTCTGCTTCTGAGAGTCTGGTTTTTAAAGGCAGTGAGCCTTCAGAAGTAGGCACTCATATTTGCGTATCTTTTTGAAATAGAACCCTATTAAGCACACTTTCACACAATCAGTGGACAGAAGGAAAACCTTTATGGTCCTCATCACATTTAATTCAAGTGGTAACAAAGATATTTACAACCTTAGCTTTTATGATTCCCCCAAAAATTATTTAAAGAGTACATTGCATTAGAGTCCAATGGAGTCACACACAAATACATGAAGCCCCAAGACTAACCCCATGGCAGATGAAAGTAAGGTAGTCAATAAATATTCTGGTAAAACAAACAAATAAGACCAAACACCAAAAGAAGATGTCTTAAAGTGTTGGATTTTCCCCTATTTAACAGCATAACAGTTTTTAGATTACTTAGATAAGCACCGGATTAGTAATGATGTGTAGCTTTACAAGTGTCTTCATAAAATGATTGGCATATGTAATTTTGGCAAAATCCTCCCTTGGCACTGAAGCAGGCTGGCACACACTGTCATCATTACCACATGCAATGGAGTGTCAGTGACAGAGCCTCTACTCGTTCGGTCACACCGTATTTTCCCTTTGTTGGCAAAACCTTAGCACATGTATATAGCACAGCAGTCAGGGAATATACTAAGTTCTTTTCTACCTAACACTTCACATGTATCCTGGTTGTCAGTGGTCTGTACAGTTATGTAACTTAGAAGCAAGCATCACACTAGAGAAGAATGTTGAATACAAGCCAACCATGAGTCAGTATGCTAGAAAAGACCAGTGGGCTCATATAACACCAACCAGCCAAGCAAGTCAGCAATGTGACCCTGTTAGAGAAGCTACTGACTGATAGGAAGCATGCAGGGACAATTCATCTTTCTGTAGCAGGGTTAGCCAAATACTCACTGAGGTCTAGGTTTAGTATCCACAAGTAAAAACTAATGTGAATTGATAGAAGATTCAGAGAACTGTAATAGTTGAATGTAGGAAGTGAAACAACCACACACACACACACACACACACACACACACATACACACACACAAATTATTTACTTTAGGGGAAGGAAAATTTAGGGTTAGCCAGTTAGCCTCTTTTACAATAATAACAACAATATGTCTAATCTAGTTATTTGTATAATAAATAATAAAACTGTAAGTTTGATTCATGATGTAACTGATAAAGCTGATCTACATTTATCACTGAAACGTTACTATCACAAAATTATTTATTATGCATTCAGAGTTACCATGTTTTAGAACTTGTATGTTCACCAAAGCTGATGCCTCGCTGCACTTAACATTTATGGGGTGCATACCATAATAGGCTGTGTGAAATGGTCATATCTAGACATTGGATCCGAGTATGATAAAAATGTGATTTCCTACTAGAATAATTAAAAATACTTCACTATAATGAAAATACATAAAATACTGAAATAGACCACCAATCTATGTTATACATGTTTACTTCATGGACTATTTCAAAACACAGTGAGAAGTGGGATGCTTGAATGTAAATGCTATAGCACGTACTTAAAATGTGCTTAACACATTCTAGGCATACTATATGAATGGGAGAAAACAATAGGAAACGATGGCCTCATTTACCCCTACATCAGTAAGGGAACACAATCAGCATCTTCATTATTCAAATGACAGACTGGGCCACGAAACAATAAATAAGTCACCCTGATCACATTGCTGGTAAGAGCTTGAGTTTGACACCAGCTGGTGAACTCTTTACATTGTACTGCCTTCAAGTGCCATCAGTTAACTGAGACTCCCTTCTATCTGCATAAAGACAATCCAGGAAAGGATCTAGGTAGGCGCAAAGGCTACTCTGTGTGATTCAAGGTCTACATTTTGCTTCTGACACCAATGATGAAAAGCATAGTCCAAAGATTCTGCAGCATTAAGATGAGAAACAGCTTTTTAGAGCTTCAAATTCTAATATGGCTACATTCATGTTTAAACATGTCTATATCTATAAACAATATTGTAAAAGAGATTGATTACACCTCTGAAATATCTCTCTTGTGAGATGAGAGAGTCAGAAGGTGAGCTGAGTCTATAAGCCAGACATGATGATGGTCATTAGTTTTGTTACCACGGATGCTGCCTTTCAGAGTTGATTTAAATATTACTCAGCATTGGTTTTGATTATAATTTCCCGAATTTGAAAGTTTCAGGCAGGCAAAAGGATAAAGCAGATGAGAAAGGGAGGTTTGGCCCCATTCATAATACTGGCAACATCTTTCATTAATTTTAAGTCTGTATTCAGGATAAAAATGGTTTATTTTACTGAGAAAAGCCATACCTGGAGAGAACATGAAGGAATGCAGAAATATCAGTAGGTGTTCAGTCCAAATCAAATAGATTGTAAAGCAACAAGTCAGCAAAATTGATACTAATATTTGGAGGAAAAGTATGTGCATTGATGTCAAATTGCTTTCTTTTGCAGGCAAGGGTAGTATAAAGTAGAAAGGGGCATGTCTATGATCATAGTGTTATGAAATCTCTCTGATCATAGGAACTAAGCTGGCATAAGCCTGGGTAATGCTTGGATAGAAGAAAAGGGAACAAAATTGATTATCTTTTCCCAATAGATAAATTGGTTTTTACATTACATGGGCATTGGCCAACTGCTTGATCTCCAAAGAAGGTACTGTTATTTTGTTATTATTCCTTGAAAAAAAAGGCTATTTGTTAATAAGAACAAATTTGAATTTTCTCAATAGCAGAATACCCAAGCAGGTAAATCAATATGTTTATATCATTAAGATTGTTATAAAGCATTAGAAAGAGATATTATAATTTTTGATAAGTGTCATAAAATATACATTATACCAAAAAATCCTTGAAAATAAATGTCATATCCACTGAGCTTTCGCATATGATTGAGTTATATTGTTTTTTTAGTCTGTCTTATTTCTACTTCTAAATTTTAATGAGATATAAATAGTCCAGGTACAAACTTTTTTTTAGCATTATGTTCATGTGCTATAAGGAAAATATTTATTAACAAAACAAATCTCATCTTTTTAATTATTTTTCCAAAACTTACAAAAACCCCAATTTAGTACGTATTCATGGAAATGTTCAAATATATTTTAGTCCATGTGTTAATTTTGTAAATTAATACATATCAGCAAGGATTGTCACTTATTTTCAGGATAGTATCCAAAATTATTTACATATTCATAATGCAGATAAACCCTTACTTAATAGAAAACTCCACTTTTTTTTAGAAAAAGAAAACGAATTCCTGCAATAAGTACTTTGAATTAAACTCAACAGTCATGTTCAAATGTCACGAACTGAAAAGTTCTGAGGCTTCCTTCTTCTATATGCTCAAAATAAAAATGCTTCAATCTATTTCTCTAAAAATACGATAGAGTAAGTCTCACTGAGTTCAGAATCACTTTGCTAAGGGGCACCTGCAACATCATTCCAGCCACTAGCTCCCTTCTACCAACAGTTGGGTGCTTAGCAAAGAGACAAACAGCAAGACCACACACATGCACACATGCACACACTCACGTGCACGCACGTGTACACATACACACAAACACTTGGGTGCACACATACACATAACACACAGACACATGCGCACACACACATATGCACACACACATGCACATACACACATAATATACACACACACACAGCACACACAGACACGCATACACACACTCACGCGTGCGCACACATACACACACATGCATGTGCCTATGCACACATACACATACAAACACACACACATGCACGTACATACACATACTAGCTTTTCAATTTTTTTTTAAACATAGTTGCTAACTACAGACTCTGTCCAGATCATGTGTGACCAGTGTCAGCAGTCACTAATAGCTTCTGAATTACCATGTCCCATCTTCATCCCTATACCTGTTTCATTTTTCAAAGCAAAATTTACCTTGTCCCTTCGCTTATCTTTAGAGTTTAGGCTTAACAGAAATATGTAGTATTGTTCTGAGAAGAAATTCATGTTGTAATCAAAACTCAAGGCTGATGCTCATTGGTCACTCTGGCATCCTTAGTCCTTGGAAAGGAGGCCAATATTTACAATTTGCATTTCATTTTCAGAAATCGGTGCTTAAATTCGTATGTGTGTAACTCCACAGACTTCCCTCTCAACTACAGCAATCACACACAGTGTCTTTTCCATGCAGCACATTTTGATCATGTTTTTTTTTTTTCTCTCCCACCTTCCTCCCCACCCAACTTCATGTTCTTTCTCTATCTCCCCTGACTTTTGACAAACTCTGCAATAAAAATCAAGAATTGATCTATGAGCTGGAGAGATGGTCAGCTGTTAAAGGCCAGGCTCACAAACAAACAGACCAAAAAACAAAATGGTAAGAAGAGACCTATAGAGAACATTCCAATTTATACACTTCCTGAAAGCAGGCATCACCTTCTAGCTTTAAGAAGCACCAGAGCACAATCATTAATGCTTGTCTGGATCAATATATCCACTTAAAAACTTGTGAATGCCTGCTAGTGCCCTCTGTTTCTAATTATAGAATTAATATTTAATTTTCTGTAAGAATTTGATTAAGCAATTTAAAATTATTATTCTACTAGGATAAATATTTTAAAAGCACAGTTGTAAAATATAAAAAGAGTAGAGTTTTGTACTAGGGGCTCTTATCCCAAGAACTTGACATCCCGAAACAAACTAACCATGCATGAATTAGTTGTCAACATGCTGAAAGTTCTGGAAGGTTCCTTGATATATCAATTGCAAATCATGGTTAAGAGCACTGGCTGTTCTTTTAGACAAATCTCATCTTTTTAATTATTTTAATTATATAATTATTATTCCTGTGTTCAATTCCCAGCAACCACATGGTGGCTCCAAACCAACTGTAATGAGATCTGGCATCCTCTTTGGCCCTCAGGCAATGTACAGACAGAATATTGTCTACATTCTAAATAAATAAATCTTTAAAAAATATAAAATAAAACTAATAACAATGTCTTTTTTGGATTTCCCAAACCTTTTCTTTCAAGAATTCTTAAGCTCCATGAGGAATTAAATCTTTACCCACTCTGGTTACACACTCACTTTGGACACTCCATGTATTCCTTCCCACTTCATGTCTGTTTTTCTTTGTTCTATGTTTTGGTGCCCGAATGGTCAGTAGCACATTGTTAAGGACACTGGGTTCTCATTTTCTAGTACTTATCAAGGACTAGAACTGGACCTGAATATGATTCAACTAAGTGGGAAAATAAAAAATTCACTGTGTTTGGCATTGTCCTAAGTTCCTCCAACAGGTCTAAGGATTTTTGTATATGACATGTAGCGAGTTGAAACCTGACACTATTTCTAAAATTTGGACCAGGAATTACTCATACCAGGAAAAAGGTTTTCAGATTCCTACAATACCATTTTTTTTTGTCTACAACATATTAATAGATTTGCATTAGTCATCATGCCAAATCTGTCCCATGGCCTGTTGGTTTTTATGGGCTAAGAATGATTATAAAGCAATGGAAGAATATTTTGTGCAATCTGTATTTCAGTATTTTAAAGTCAACTTTATTTGAACACAGCCAGGGTCAATTATTCAGGTATTGTTTCTGGCTGCATTTATGTACTAACAGTGCAGTTGAAATAATCATGCGTCCTTCCAGACCACAAAACCTCACCACTGATTTATCTACTAAGCCTTCCTTCATCCCTTCCTCTCTCCCCACCTTAGTGTCCTGAGTAATAGGATTGTAGGCAGACAGTTCCAAACATGGCTCCTACATTTTACATTTTATTGACTTTTACAAATGATAAAAATTTGAGGTAAAAATCTCCACATACACTAAATAATAGGAACTAAGGTGATATAACTTCTTAAATCACTTTAAGAAGTATTGTGACACACTTTGTGTCACTAACAAGGAGGCAGTCTTAAGGTGGTGCTTTAACTTATATAAAAATCTTTGCAATTAAAATTTGTTTTAATGGTAAGAAAAAGTGGGAGACAGCCATTAGATTTTAGTTTTTCTTTTTATTTTGTTAAATTTAATAGTAAAACCATTATTAAAATAAAGTATGTGGGGTCAAAGAGATGGTTCCTCAATGGTAAATGCAGAGACATGAGTTCAGTTCCCAGCACCCAGTTCCAGGGGCTCACAAACACCTTTAAATCCTTCTCCGGGTGTGTATGTGCAAACACACCCACACCCACACCCACCAACCCCACCCTACCCCAACCCACACACATACACATACAAAAGGGATGCACAGAACTAAAAATAATGAAAACAAATCTCGAAAATGTGTTTTATCCTCAATAAGAAAGATCACACTAAATATTTAGCTTGTATCATAGAGAAATCATAAAATTTGTTAAAACTTCTCATTAGTATACTACCAAGTTTAGATCATCAGTCATTACTATCACCACTCAATAATGGCCTCAAGGTATTCTTAACACATTGACAATATAGAGTTGCTTTCTTTGGCCCAGTTTAACAATTATAAATTCAGAGAAATTGTAGCCTGGCAAATATCATTTTCATAGAAGGCATGTTTTCAGTTTTTTTAAAGCTGTCTAATTATTTTGGAGTTACCTATTGATAGAAAGCTATACTGGTATCTATCACCAACTATATGTGTGTGTGTGTGTGTGTGTGTGTGTATGTGTATATTCTAATAGCTAAAATACTTTCTAGGAAGAATACAATCTTCCTTTAACATGAAAGAACTAAAACTTGGGAAGAATAAGGAACTTGTTCATGGTGACACAGAGTGCTACCGTCCAGACTTACTGTTCTTCTGTTAAACACATCTTGCCCTTACAGATGCCATCTGAGCATAACATTAGGTACCAGGAAAATGTGATGTTTTACATTTAGAAAGATGTTTCTGGGTGAGACGACATGGACATGATGAAACATTCATTGAAGGAGTTCCCCATTGTAACATTGCATCACATGTGATTACATTATAATCATTTTAGAATAAATATCAGCGAGCCATGAATAAATTTTACATTGTACTGCTTACAAAACAGCAATATCTGAATTTTTGTAACACAGAAAATTTGTAATACAAGAAAAGCATGCCAAATTTAAATTTCATGGTCTATAAATAGTTGCGTTGGAACTGGACCATGTTAATTTGCATACAGCTCATTGCTTCGAAACAGAGGAAGTAAGTTACCGGAACAGAATGATTGACTGGCCTACTATCATTGAAGAGCATTTACTATCTGGCTCTTTACCAAAAAGAATCAAGAATCACTACATTATGGCAACAATAAAGCATGAAACATAGATTTCAAGCATGAAACTGAAAAATACTAGCAGTTCAAACTATGAATATATAAATAACGAACATAATAGAATGTTTATTTATTTATTATATATTTTAATTTAATCTGAAATAGAGCAATGTCCAGCCACATTGTGTCTATTCTAATTTCTGGATGGATCTACACTTCCATTTCAGCCCTATGATGTCAGATTCTGCAGAAGTGTGATGGTCTTCTTTTAACTTTTGATTCATGTTAATGCTTATTCTAGGAAAGTGATTCTCAATCTTTGTAATTCTGTGGCCTTGTAATACAGTTCCTCATGTTGTAGTAGACATAAAATTATTTTCTTTCTACTTCATAACTGTAATCTTGCTACCATTATGAATTACAGTGTAAATATCTGATATGCAAAATATCTGATATTTGACCCCAAAGGGGTCACCACTCATAGATTGAGAACTACTGTACTAAAAGAATTCTTGCATGCATGCATAAATGCTGTCAACAGAGCAAAGTGGCTTAAGAGATTTAATTCATAATTTAATTATTTATTTGTTTATTCAGTTTATTTGTTGAAACAGGGTTTTATTGTGGGCTGGGCTTATCATGAGTTCTCTACTTCACTCTTCCAAACAGCTGGAATTACAGGCATATTCCACTGTGTCAGGCTAATAATGTTATTTACATAGCTTTTCCTACTGGTAACTTTTAAAATAGTAGGTTGGTAAATACTAATTTTATTTGCGATTCTTTGGGTTATTTATCAAAGAATACAAAGTAGCAGAAGCGCTGCTGCAGTATTCAGAATGTAAAATGTGGAAATAAGTGGATCACCATGTAATTAGGTTTCTGTGAATGCTCATTGGCTTTGGCTGCTCTGATTTACATGCTTTTACTGAACTGAATGAACCATATAAGACACTGACACTGGTAATGAGCTGTAAGTCAGTATAATCCCTATTGGTGCAGAATTATGAAAAATATAAGAAATAATCCTACTGATCCAAGCATGTAAGATTAATAACTGCCAAGGAGACTGCAGCCCACCGTTAATCATGAACAGGTACAAGGCTTGTTTACATTCCACTTTTTTCTAAATACAGAACATAGAAAAGAGAGGCAAAGAAAGAGGCAGTAGCAGACAGCAAACCAGAGGTCAAATCCACACACCCAAACACATGCAGTGTACCATCGGCTCTCATACTTGTTGCAGAAGAGGGGGTGTTGCAACTCAGCAGCCAGTCTGCTGTATTTAAAACAGTCATGTTGTCCCCTGAGAACAGGAACAGTATAAGAGTTCATTGTCTGAAGGTCTGCTGAGTGTATTTGAGTAATCTTCAATGCTGGCACCATGTTCTGACCTTTTAGCAAAACTCTAACTGCACTGGGTGCCTCCTAGTTTTTAGTGTATCAGATCTATGTTGGTGCTCTGAAATATATATATATATATATATATATATATATATATATATATATATATATATGTCATGAATTCCCAGGCCGTCTTTCAGACTGCTTGAATTTTTTAATCTAATTATCTGTGCTTAGCTTTGACTTTAAAGGTAAATGTTCTTGCTCCAGTGGTTATGACTAAACATCCCTTTATACTTGCAATCCCACACCATGAATTAGCTGAAATTATAGATGCATGTTTAGAGACAAATCGACACGGGAAGTGTTAATCTACAAAGGGTTTGGTAGAACACATTATTAAATGCAGGGCAGGTTGCAATGCACACAACTTTACAACAAAAACCAAAGGCTTCAGGTTAATTGGGAAGGGTGTATCAGTCTCACAGGTAGATTTGAAATTTAAAATAAAATATGACGTGGAAAATGCGGATATCTGGCCATATGAGTTAGTTTTCTAAATAAAATAGATTTTTACATAAATTTGACTTTTGTACCTATACTGAATCTATAAAATTCAACATGATAGTAATAATTTACAAAGAACTTTCATGTTTCTTCTGTGTGTATATAAATGTTGTAATATTTCTAAATATACATATTTTACACAATTGAATTATATGTTCTGACCAGCTGAATGAATGTCTTAAGATGAATAATTGAGAATATTTGAAACAACTAATTATTGTTCCATATGTTATAGTATAATTATGATTTAATAAAAATAGGAAATATCTGAAAAACATGCAGTTCTTTTCATGTAAGTGCAGGCATCATAATATTATTCCTTTTAAAAAATGCAGCAGATATAAATATATTATTACATTTTAAACCAATTGCAAGAAATTCCATTTTAATGAAAAATGTTAGGGTAACATTTTTTACTTAAAATTTAATCTAAACCGAAATATTTAACATGAAAATTTATGTGACATATGCATGTGATATATCTTGTTTCAAATTTTTTTAGATTCTGTGGAATATTTATAAGGACAAATATAAAAAAGTGACCTTTTGAAAGTTTTTCAAAATGTTTCTTAGGACTATCTAGTCTATGAATGCTCACAGCTATAGATAAAGGCTTCAATGTTCAAGATAAGTAGAACACTTAGTAAATGCACTAGCTAGATGTTTCTTGGATGTAATTCTGATTATGGCATCAATAGTAGGATAGCTATTTACTAACAACCCTGGCATATAAGCTTAAAGCAACCCCTTAGATGTGAGTCTGGGCATCTTTGGGGATGGCACTTACCTCCTGTCCCATTTGTCGTGACTGAAGTGCTGCTGAGATTAGATTTATCCAGCTTGGAGCCCCCAGGTGCATCGCTGCCACCAACCAAGGCATGGGGACTTGCTAGGTCTTGCATTTCCATAGACCTGTTAGAAGAGGAGGCAACAGTGATAAAATTGAAATTTCAGCAAATAATTTTCTTGTTGAAGTCTTTGAATGTTCATGTGTGTCAGCGACAGCACATGAGTAAGAGGACCGGAGTCCACAGTGAGACTGCATGATTTGTTCTTCTGTGTAACCCTACACACATGTTTCATGTAATTATACAAAGAAAAGAGCAGTCATGGCAATCTATGTTGACACAGATGTCTTCCTGAAATAATCACCTCCAGTACCAACACAGAGAATTGAGCAAAATGTTTAACTCTCATAATTTGTAGTCAGTAGCCATAAATAAACTGAACTCAAAAGCAGAGAAAATTCTAGTGACCTTCTTGATCCGTTTGTATTAAAATCAAACAAGAGGCTGACAACCAAACTTTTACTTCTAACACCCACTCAGAAAGATGAAACTTTGACATATTTCTGTTCCTGAGAATATACAAGAATTGATACACTCAATAAATTTGAGATTCTGAAAAGATGAACATTTTCTGACAAAATTATAGGAACAAAAAGGCAACTCCACGAACCTAGTTGGAACTTCTAGATGTGATTTCACAATGGCCAACATTTTTTTAAAAGACCTCCAAATAAAAAACCTTACAATATTATCACCAATGTGACTTAAAGGAGATAATAACTATAGAAATAAGTTATTGTCAGTAACACAGGAAACACTGTTAAAAAAAAAAAAAAAAAGGACTATGCTGATCTATGGGATAAATGCCAAGGAGGAATCTCCTAAGTCAGTGAAAGAAAAATTTAAAAATAAATGCAAAAACAATGCACAGGATAAAATAGTGAAGATACATCAATTCAAAATTTGTGGCATGCATATACAGTGGTGTTTATTGAAAAATAAGGGGAGGGGCTTAAAAAGCTATGATCTACATTCCATCCAAGACACTAAAAACAGGAAATTAAATAGATAGATACCAGTAGTAGGAAACAGTCAAGGGAAGACATTTTGATATAGAAAATTATGTGATTGATACAAATGATTTCCAACTCCAGAAGTTCACTAGAGACAATGGTCATATTCAAAGGTGCAGAAAACATAAACACCATGTCAAAGAACTCAAGGGTGGATAAAACTGTTGAGTTTATTGAAAGAGGTCAAACCTGACCCAGGAAAAATGTAGAAAATCCAAATCAATAATCAATTGAAGAAATTACAAAAATGTGGCTGAAAAAAGTTTAAGGCAGGAAAATTCCTGTGTGCAAGCATAAGGAATTGTGTACCCATGCAAAAGCTGAGCAAGGTAGGCTATAGTTGTATAGCCTATAATTTGGGAATGGAGGTGTGTGCTCCCTGGTCAGTTAGTCTAACTCAATTAGTGAGCTCAAGGTTCGAGAAGAGAGCCTGTCTCAGGAAATGAACTTGAGAGTTCATTCCAAAGAGCACCCAGAGATGTCCTCTAGCCTTCACATGCATGTGCTCACACAGACAGACCCACGTCCACATACATGAAACACCACCTCCTACATGAACATATATGTATATCACACAATGTCACACACACAAAAAGTATATTTTAAAAACTGAAACAAGGAGAAACCTCAGGAGATATTCTACCAATGAATGCTAGCAAAAATTTGAGGAAAAGTAATATTATGCAAAATCTGTCAGCAGAGAGTAGGAGGAAACTCTTAATTTCCTATTGTAGGAGAGAGGCATTATCCTCACCCAGAACCAGACAAAAGCAGTTTCAAAAAGAACATCATGTATTCATACTTGTTACAAACATAGCTGAGAAGTTAGGCTCCTATCAAATAGAAACCAGCAAAGAAAAGAAAGTTATAGTAGGACCAGTGTGGTTTGTCCTGGAAATGCAAGGTAGGCTAAACATCTGGAGGTCGATGTAATGCAATATATTAACAAACACTATGTCCATAGTTACAAAGATGTGCTGGATAATTTTCACCATCTGCTCACAACATACATTCTTGGTAACCTAGACCATGGCATTTTCCTTCACCTGAACAAAACCCATTCCTAAAATCCTTTGTAGCTTGTATGATAGTTGATGAGGAAATAATGAATTCTTTCAGCTTGAAATTAGAATTGTGTTTTCCACTCTGGTACAGTGTTCATACAACAGAAAATGAAATGATAATAAGAAATAAAGGTAGAAAGTTATGATATCCAGGAGTTTAGGTGGTGGTGGGGAATCCTTTTTAATTTGTATGTCTCAGTTATTATTTTTTGTTTCATAGAGAATTTTAAATATACTGGGAGAATTTCCCAAAGTTAAAGGTACAGAGACTTTTCAGGAAGTAAATAAAGGCAAAAAGTGTCTTTATCTTCTATCAGTTCATAGTTAAGACACTTAACTATCAAGATGGTGGGTTGTCAAGGGAGCTGGAAGTTAAGCTGCTCATGGAGCTACTATGGTTCAGCTTGGCCTAGAAGGTTCTGAATGATCCTTGTTTTAATCACCATGTAACAGGGCTGGTGTTTGGGGAAACATTAACAAAAGAAAATCAATACTATGATTTAGAGTTCATTTATGCATTGTTCAGAAAGCTGTAAATATTCCCACGACTCGGAAAATCTGACCCCTAGTGGAGAGAAAATGCATTAGCTAGAATCAGGCCTGTATGATCTAGGCTTTAGAATCGCAGACAAGACTTGGATGGGTCTCCATGTAGGGCAATATTGTTAGTACATATTGCTACCTTCTGTACAACTCACTGAATAAAAAGAAGTAGAAATTAATTTTTGGGCTCTGCCTTATTTGGAGATAAAAATACAAGTAGAGATGCATACTGTCCAGACAGATGCTTGTGTTTACATGGCCAATGGCATAAGGAACATTAAAGGAGGCTTGACATAGGAATCTTTGAAGCCACAGAAGATCACTTCTCTAACAGACAAACAGAGGCTGTGTTCACAGGGCCTTTTATCAGCTGCTGATTTTCACTTCTGTTCTTTGACAGTAATGATGTGGGAATGTCTTTCTGTATGCTGTGAATATCATTCTTTAAGTAAAGGAGCTGTTTGGCTCTTGGTGAACGCTGTAGAAGAAGTAGGCAGGGAATGGAGTATAGTTAGGAGAAGGAGGGCAGAGTTGGGAGACACTTGAGCCAGACGCCTAAAGAAGCAACATGTAAGGAACACAGGTGAGCCACGGGCCATATGGCAGGATATATTAGTGGACATGGGTGGAGTTAAGATGAAGGAAGTAGCTAGCAATGTGCCTAAGCCATAGGCCAAACAACATGAAATTAATATAAGCATCTGAGTCCATTTTTTTTTTGGTGGGGAGGAAGAGGCTGCAGGCAGATCTGGACTGAGGGGCTAGCCTGGGACAGAAACCTCGTGTTACACAGAAATAAACCACAGCTATCAATCAGTCAGCATATCTGTATTACGTGAGTCCTTCAGCCAATCACTGAGCCTGAGGAGGAGTATGGGGATCTTCCCAGTTATATCTCAACCATACTGACTCAAGATTTCTACTAGATACCTTGACCATTTCTCAGCACAAGAAAAGACTTCTCTAGATGAGAAGGCAGGTGAGAAGGCATTAAGCTTTAGAATATTAACAGTCTGTGGATGGGGCAGATAGTAACGTAAACTTAAAGAGTCAGGGAAATATTTTTCTGAAATTGTTAGCTGAATTCTGATGGGTTTGAATAAAGAACCCTGAGGGAGGCTTTTAGTCAGTGGTATTACTAAAGACTCAAAGCAGTCAATTTGGACCATGTAAAAAATGTATAAGCCAGGAAAATCAGTCAGAAATGAAAGGATGGATAATACATGGCAGAAAAGAGCAGCCAGAAAACCAAACAGTGCTTCTGCAAAACAGCAAAAAAAATAGCCTATGAAATAAATACAGGCCTGGCGTGCTACATTCTAGCCCACAGGAAGTGAAAACGTAGCTAGCTGGAACTTTACAGTGTAGCTCCTTAGTCATATTTGCTTTAGTGAATTGAAGCTTCCTACTAATAATGGAGCCATTAACAAACAGAAATACAGCATAAAACGTTACCATGTGTCTAGAAGTATCTTCCTGTAGTCTGTTTTGTAAGGCATTTAATTGTTAAAACAGATACTTTGAAAGTTCAATAGTAATAAAATATTTTTTTTCAAAAGTTACCAAAGTCAACACAAACATCTATTTGCTCTCATTTAGCATTGTTCATTACATCTAAAGGTGACCCTCTTTTTCTCTTGAAATGTCTATTTCAATGCCCTTTTAATGAGCATTATGTCATCAGGCTGTTAAACATTAGAATCTGCCTGGACAATTTAAATAATTGTAGCCTGAAGTGGCATTAAAAAGAAGTGAGAAGAACCCAAGGTCTTTGGAATTAGATCAATTAGATTCTTGATTCTGTCCTGGAGTTTCGTTTGTAGCCCAGATGGACTTTGATTCGAATGTTCTGAAGTGTCTGTTTTCTTCCAACCCAAGGAAGAGCATACCTTAAGTTTGTGTGCTGTAGAATCTATTCCAACCCAGACACTGTGATGCACTCTTTGACGACACTGTGGTGCTGAGTCAGGGCCCTGTTTATTTATAGAGTCCCTCCATCAGCTGTTCAGATCCCAAGAAATGCAAGTGTTCTACACCCTGTACAACCCTGTCACAACAGCTGTCTCTGTATGAAAGAGATGCTACAGAGGCCAGGTATGGGATCCCAAGTTCTCAGTGTCTATCCAGAAAGACTGCACTATGACCACTGAATGGATGTATGTGAAGATATGGGCTTGGTATTTGCTTTGCTCAGAATATTGCTTATTGTATACAACGTAAACTTCTCCCTGGATGAAGCATAGGAGTAACATGACAGACTCTTCTCATCCAACCACAACTCAAGGCTTCAGAAAAGCAAACACTGCTTTCAGATCCGTGCTCTGTCCCACTTGACCACTGTGATGATGACACAGAATCTCTTGTGATGATGCATAGAGAATACCACAGCAATAGAAAATAGGCTGCCCAAGTGACCTGCGCTACTTGAAGTCAGACTAAGTGTAGGTTAGCTAACTCTGCATGTGTACTATTGTTCTAGGTACAGTTCTAGACAAACAAGGAGCTTTTAGGATACTAAAAAAGGATGGTATAGTTCTATGATGTGAATGTGTGCTGAATTTCATGTATATGTCTGTAATACACATTTGCATGCATGCGCTCGAGTGAGCATATGCATATAATACTTGAAGTTTTCCCAAACATGTATGCATATATGTGTTTGTTAGAGAGAAAGGGATGGGGCAGTGAGGGGAAGGAGGCCAGAAAGGAGGGAGAGAGGGGAAAGAGAATCCACCAACAAGGACACAAATAGAGTACAAATAAAAGCAAACTGATACAGCAACTTGGTTAACTGATGTTCTGAAGAAGGGCAGAGCACATCACATTGAGTACTGCCTCTCATTTTCTGAAAAAGCACAGGCCTAAGAAAACATCAGCACCACCACCAGATCACTTTAAGCCAACATACTTCTGAACAGGATCTAGAAATTTTTTGCCACTGCTGTGGCCCTGAGACAGGTTCCCTGATTGCCGATGTACCACTATGATACAAAATGGGTGAACAGGCACCCCCAGGAAAAGGCCTTCACCAACTCATCTCTACAGACATGGTCAGAACTGAGTGAGCTGTGCTCACATGGAACCACGGGAGGAAGACCCCCTTCCTGATCTTCAGCGAGAAGGATCAGAATATCGAGTCACGCAAACATTGCAGAGCTGTACTATTTCCCAGCACCTTTACAGCTCTCTCCAAGGCTGACACGAACACTCAACGGTGTGGACTCATTTGTCAGAGTGATCTCAGTCCCTGGAGTCGAAGCAAATAAAGGCAGGAACATACTCTTCTCTGGATACTTCTATGGCTCATTTTTTCAGGGCTCACCACTCTCCACTTGAGGCCTGGAACAACTCCCCATCTTTCCCGTCCCCACATGTTTCTTACCTTTGATTCCAACAAATTATTCAAATAAAACATGAATTCTCTACCTCCACTTCTAATCACTGTGAGCAAATACTTCAAACTAATGGGAAAATGTCTAAATTTTGGTTTTCAAAAGGTTCCCTTCATTGGAAAACAAAGAAAAGGGCAAAACTGCCCCAGATCCTTCAAGTGTTATTTGAATGGCACAAGAATCAGGTTTCTATAAGATCAGTTACAAACCATGGTTAATGAAGCAGGAAATTGTTTTCCTCTAGCAAGTAGTGAGGTAAAGCCATAGGCCACAATCAAAACATTCAGTGCCATCAATTACCACCAAGAAATATATCAACTCATTTTCTGAGGAGACACTCTGGCAGGATGAACAAATGTTATAAGGGATAAACATTTTCAGTACTGGAGTGTTGAACTAACAATAAAGCATTAGTGTAATGCTCAAGATGAAGACAGTTAGCTGTTAAATAATTGAATTTCTCTTTCTGAGGGGACAACCATGCCCTACAATGGAAAATGCCATATTTGCTTGAGGCTGAGTATAGAGTTAAGATCCGGTACTGAGCAATTAACTGCTCAGTTAAGATCCAGTACTGTCAACTCTGGTCTGAGCATTAAATCTCATCTTTGTCATTTTTCAGTCATCATATCTTAGGCTCAAAATAAAGTTGATAAGGAGATCAAATATAATTTAATATGGAGATTAAATGTCTACTGGAGATAAATAAGTTCACCCTTATAAGGTACATTTAGTTTAGTGGAGTACATATTTAATAAGTGTTTTCTCTTAAATCATCTCAGTGTTGACAGCACACATCTGCTCTCTCTCAAAACTTATACTTAAGAAAACTTTTCACTTAATAAGGAGTCCATTTCATTTCCTCTTAACAGACAGTATTAGAAAGTGTTATTTCCATATTTTCCTTGGGACCTCAGGCATGACAGAAACCATCACCTTTGACACAAGTCAAACTAAATGTTCCTTTCTAAAACAGTCCTTTTAATGTCAAGACGCCATGTTCAAGTGAATTTCCCCTCCCCTATTGGCCACTTCATCTTCTTTCAGCCCTTGTATGACATTGCAAGCTTCGCCTTCCAGAAGGCATCCAGGTTCTTAGGAATCTGCAAATATACAGTTTATGTAGATGTACAATTACAATACCTCAAATGACAAGGTTTTCAACTGTCATGTGGAGTCTGCAAGTGGTTCTTTTACGTGTCAGTCTTGTCCGGCTGCAACAGGGCCCAGGAAGCTCCAACACCTTTCTAAGCATATTCTTCAGAACTCTGTGGCTTTGGACTGAAACCATTGTTTCATTCTGCCCAGCTATTCCCAATTATGTAGACTAGTGTTCTGTCTTTAGTGATATGCCCCATTATCATCTTAGCGTTACATCACTGTCCTCATAATATAAAGACCATGAGCAATCCAATGTCAGGACACATGTTAAAGGTAGCATGAAAAGTTTACCACCAGCCCTCTCTCCTCTGAAGAGAAGCCACTAAAGTAATGTTAAGTTCTGACACCAGGTCTGTGTGTTCTAGCTTTTTTTCCTAAATAGACTAGACATCTTCGGCACATGCATTATTAAATTCTGTTTTACAATACTTGCCTGCCTTCACTCCTACTTTCTGGTACTACCATCACAAAAGACTGGGAAGCTATCTGTGATGCTCTCTGTTTAGGGAAATTAGGCAGCACTGTTATGACCATTGCCTTCTGTTTATTTACATTTAATCATGTAAAAATTTAATTTTGGTGTCAGCAGTTCACAAAAACTCCAGTGATGGACAATTTATTGCATCATATGAAGAGATAATAATGACAATGTAGGGGGGGGGGAATCTCAAAAGTTCTCATTCCTAGATGAAGAGCTACAAGCAATCAATGGCTGTGGAGATGGGGAGAATCAGTGTTCTCCAGGGCCAAGCTCTCTGATAGGGTTCCAGTCCCAAATGGTCCACTCTTAACATGTGCATGTACTAGAAATCCTAGACGGACTCTGTATGTCACACACACACACACACACACATGCACACACGCACACATATGCATGCGCACTTGTGCACGCACACATACATCCCAATAATTATAAAGAAGGGGTCTTGAATTTAAGAAATGGGGCATAGCATTAGTTGAGGGGAACAATAAAGGGGGGATGTTGTGAATATAATACTTGCATATAAAATTCTCAAAAGTCTAAAATTAAAAAAAAATAAGAAACAATAATAAGCTATTCTTAAGTAGAACTGATGATAAAAAGACACCCTAGGAAGACGCTCTGTCAGTACTAACTGGGAGAGTGGAATGTGAGTGAGTTTTAGTTTGTGGTCACTACTTTGAAAAAGTTAATGGGTTTGTGCAGATGGTTTTCCAAATAACTTCTCAGGTTTACAAGGCTTACTAAATAACACGGAGCCTCTCCCTTAGACAGGCATTCTCTACTCCCTTCCTCTCTCAGCCAAGACATTTTGTATCTTTATGAGGTTACTCAACCCATTCACTTTGAGTACTAGGAAGTTAGCACCTGCCATGGGGAATCAGAATGTGAAATGTGATGAGGGTACCCTGTGATAAGTGTGTGACCTTAGCAAACAAAAATAAAACCTCCTAGTAAATGATGGAAATGCAGCCGTATCCAACCCAGAGTGCTGTAGTTTTTAAGGCAACTGCAAGTAAGTTCCACTCTGCTAAACGCAATGATGGGGTTTCTATGCCATACACAGAAGGGCAGTGCCAGATGATGCCATGGTAGGTCCCTGCCCCCACTACCCCTTCCTCAGGACACTGTAACAGAATAGTCTCCACGGGGGAAAAAAGGTCAACAAGCCATCTCAGCAATAGGACCCTGTGGCCCATTTCTCATCTGGCGTAATAGTTTGCGAAGCAGCTCCAGCACAATGCAGGGCCCTTGAAATCGCAGTAGCTCAGCACTGTGGTCAGTGCCAAAGAGCAAGATGAGAAACAGGGCTGATATAAATATTCAATTGGGAAGTTATGGCCAATCTCCTGTCCTGTGTGCTTAGTGCAACTCAACACGGCTCCACCTGGTCCCTTCTGGCTCCCTCATGTCTACCAGGGGCTGGCAGCTGGAAAGCAGGCTGAGCTTGGGAGACCTTTTAATTTGCTGTGTGATCACAGAGGTAGGCAGAAGGGAAGATGATGCATGGGCTGGGATTCCATTACAGAGTGGTCTCTTTCCAGGTGGGAAGCACCCTTGTCTGTAGAGGATTCAATGTTTTCATTTGTTAAGGTCCCTTAGGAAATATTGAGCAGTTTGTAAACAATGAGTGTAGAATAAAACGCTGTGTTCTGCTGTCCCAATGAAGATTTTTGGCAAAAAATAGTAACAATAGGCAAACTAAATAAAGAACCTGTTAGATTTATGTGTACTCTTATAGCCCAGGGTATAGGAGCCTTGAACTCACAAAGTGCCCAAGGACACTTGGAACTTCTGATCTCCTACCTCACAAGTTTTAATTTTCAACTATTTCTCATAACAAGATGACTTTGTCACCCCCTCCATGGGAAATCATCTCCAGTGAAATGATTATAAATTGAGGCCCATCTATTTTCAAATTGTATAGCATTGCTTCCAGATCTTCCATTTCTTTGTTTTATTTTCATGGTTAGATGGGCTTAGTTTACTTAAAACAGCAACAAACTGCAAATGTTTTAACTTTATCTCTCTGAGTCATACTCGCCTTAAAAAGAACCAATTTTACTGTGGTAATTCTGGCACTGATCAATTTTACTAAACCAGGTCTCTTGTCTCCTCCATCAAGACTTTCCATCGCTCTCAAAGCCATTTCCAAATTCCCTTTTCTTACTCATGACGTAATACTTGTTACTCTAATTCTTTGACTTCATCCACTAAGTGATTCCCCTACTTCCAGAATTCAAATCCTCTCCCCCAAACACTCGTTCTCCAAACCTGCCTAATGCACTCTCAGATTAAATCAAATATCTTTTTTTCTTTTCCCTGAAAAGGTATTCTTAAGGTAACCTCTATTACGCTTAGACCTCCTCTGTCCAAAGATTTCCTTCCCTGCCATCTTTATTTAAAAACAATTATATCACATAATGGCTGTTAACCATCTTCTTACCCCATTTTATTCTTCTTTATGGCAACTAACACCAAGACATATTTTATATTTGTTAATTCTATTTCCCTCCTCTCTCTCCAGCTCTTTCATTGTGGAATGTATACTCCGCGAGGACAGGGAGATTGTGTTCATTGCTCTATCTCTAAAAGCTTGAATGGGTTGGAACTGAATTAACACTTGCTGGATGAACAAACAAACTCTCAAGAACCAACATTGGACTTACTTAGCTAAGACCTATCTTACAAGGTTCATTTTATATGTGTGAGTGTTTTGCTTGCATATATGTATTTTCACCACCTCTATGCATCACCCAAGATAGAATCAAGAGTTGGTTCTTCAGGAACTGAAGTTACACATGGTTGCAAACTGCATGTAGGTGCTGAGAACTGTGTCTGGGTTCTCAAGAGTAGTATCAAGTATTTTTTAACTGCTGAGTCATTTCTTCAGTACCAATATTAATTTATTTTTTCTGTAAGTGCTAGAAAGATGGCTGAGTGGCTAAGAGTGATTTGGTGCTCTTTAGAGCACATTGGATGGTCCATAACTGCCTATAACTCCAGCTCCAGCTCCAGAGAATCTTGCCTGGCTCCTTCATCTGGTCTCTACAGATACCTGCACTCATGTGCATGCACATACCTGAGCATATGTCTGCACATGTCAGTACACACATACACACACACACACACACACACACACACACACACACACACACACACACGAGGGGGGGAGGGAGGGAGGGAGGGAGAGAGAGAGAGAGAGAGAGAGAGAGAGAGAGAGAGAGAGAGAGAGAGAGAACCTATTGATTTTTCTGAGATAAAAGCCAACCCTCACCCTTTCTATTCCCTCCAGAAACTTGGAGCTTTCAAAGGTGACAGATTTAATGCAACTGGTCACTGGTATAATCTTCATCACAACCCAATTAAAAATACTGCAATTGGAATCTATAAAGGGGCTCCAGAGGAACTACTTCCTAATTAATGATTTGACATGGGATTTCATTTGATTTTGTCCTGTTCCGTCCACTCTTCTCTCATTTCCCTTTGTCATTTTTCCAATGACTTCTCAGCCTATACCCTCCCAAAGCTTCCCATATCCACAGGTAGTGAGCTTTCTTGACTGGTTATGCCCACGCCCACTCCTTATACCTGGAGAATCTTGAGCTTGCGTGGGTATTCATCACTCACTACCAAAGATCAATGCTTCTATGGAATTAATCCAATATCAGTTCTAGAAAAGGGAGACCTAATTCTTCTCCCAAGTCAGTGGTTGTTTCAGAAAACATCTTCAGACAACTCAGTCTGTTCTGAGAGAGCCTAAGGGACAGGGTGGGATCATCTGCATTCTTCTGTAGAGCTTTCCATATACCTCTTGGCTATACGGGAATGAGGAGCACAGAGCTCCAATTTCTACTCCCAGTCAGTCAGTCAGTCTCTCAGTGAGTGACTCTCAGAGAGGAGTGAGAGGCACAAGACAGAAACTATGGAGGGCGGGGTGAACGGACACAAAGGAGACTATTTCCTTGATGAGATCACTGAGCTCCTGGGTCAGCTATTGCAGGCCACTTCTGGAACTCTGGATATGTGAGCAAAACGTAACAATCACTCATTGTTCAAGGCTAGGCAAACCTGTTTCTTCTATTACTTGCATTTGAAAATATTTTAAGTGATACAACTAACTGTCCTTGGTTTCTTGACGTCAAGTCTGGCCATCAATTTCCAATCTAGTCCTCTTAACCTGTTTATGGCTATGTCTAAGTCATTCAGTTCATCGCATTCAAAGTATGTACCCTTTGAGGGTGATTATACATGTATTTGTTTTCATAAGCTGTCCTTTGTTGGTTTTGTTCTCATTTGTTTTCTGAACAATTTCAAATCTACCTTTCACTTGCCCTCATCTGTTTTATGAAAACTAGTCCATACCTTTCATACCTTCAATTTTACACGGGTCATCTACTGAAAATTTTCAGAGTCTTACAATTTCCTACATTTACAAGTAAATTCATTAGCTTCTTCCGCCCACTCTTACTTAATCACATGATTTGACTGAACATGTAAATCAAAATCCTGTGTGTTCCTTCCAGCTCTAAACCTTTACTTCGGTAACCTATACCATTGCTGACACTGCCTAAATAATTTCCAAAGTGTCCACTCCTTTTGTACTAATACAGTATACATAAATTCTTTCTAGTCGCAGCCATTTTAGGAGGCTGCACCATCACTAAGAATTTTAACTGGTCACTTTTCCCATGTGCATACCCCATAATGGCTGCTGTGCTATAACTCCCCACGAAGCACAAAGCATTTCCTGTTTGTTCTCTTGTCTTCTCTGTACCTCAACCTCCAGATAATCTTAGGAAATTCTTTCCCCAAATTCATCCACAAACTACATCACTTTCTTCCTTAGATCTCTCTCTTCCCCAGTCTTAAAGGGTTATTCTGTGATTCCAAAAGCAAATATCTAATAAATAGTTTCTACTTCAAGGCTAAGTGATAAGGAAAAGTGACATGAGCTTTTAAGTTTTATTTTATGTGCATTGATATTTTGCTTGCATATATATTTGTGCACCACATGGTGCATGGTGTGCTTGAAGGCCAAAGAGGGTGTCAGATCTCCTAGAGCTAAAGGTATAAATGGTTGTGAGCTGCTGGGAATTTAACCTGGGTCTTATGGAAGAAAAGCTATTTAGCTTAATCTCCAGCCATCTCTCCTTTTGTATTAGCACCTCTGAGTTGTAATTTTGGGGGGCATATAATTTAAGAAGACATAGACTTTGTTATGGCAAACATATGTATTATCACACCAAACTATAACATGGAATTTTGAACTAGAATGTTCTCATATTATTTTTATGGTTTATCTCTCTAGACCTGTATTAGCACTATAAAGTTAATTTTAACCAGTATTAATAAATATAAATTTCTGTAAAATATATGTTTGCTTAACTGTCATTGTTGAATCCAGAACGCTTTCTTAATCTCAGCATTAATTAATTAAGGTTTGTTGAGAAAATGTCTCATTCTGTATGCCAGGCTTGACTTGAACTTATCACAACCCTTTTGACTCAGCTTGGAAGTGAAACTATGCTTGATTTAAGTTCAGAATTTAAATGCTATATTTAAAATAAGTAACTGTAGTAGACTGTGGATCTCATGATTGTATTCAAGATATCATCTTGAAAACATATGTTCAAATTCAGAGATTTCCTCAAATATTTTTATGCTATGAATTTTCCCCTGCAGAAATAAGATTTACTTAAATTTCCACTGTTTTGTAGACGATATCATGTCTTTAATCACTAATTTGATAAATTCCTGAGCATATAGGCCCTTGTCCTTTTTTGTCAACAAAACTGACAAATTTTCTGTGCTTTGTGGGGCTTACATTTTAGTGTGGGGAGAAAACTGTATGTACTTCCATTGCTGCTGGCTTTGAATATTTCAGATGGGTTATTTCACTTATTCATATATATGAATGTTGATGATACAGCTCACACCTGAGTGCAATTGATGAAATCATACCCAAACACTCCATGGGAGATGTGGCTTTCTAGTGTGCTTACAACGCCATCAAGACATAAGTAGTAGAATTCAGACAGACAAAGAAAAGAAGAGCAGCTAATCAGATGAGGGGACAAGTGATCCCCAAAGCACAAGCTGGACTGCAGGTAGGTCTTTGAGAACAGATTGAAATAATAGGCTAGCTTGAATTTATAAGACGTATTTGAGTGATTGCTACAGTAGTTACAGTTTTTAAGAAATGCCTATAAAGCACTTTGATTGACACACATTTATAATGTACAATGTGATTCAGCAATTTGCACGTACATCGAATGAAGTACAACCGAGCAGAGTTGGCATTATTTATGGTAGAGTTGACTCTAAAGTATAACAGTGGAGAGTGGAGATGCCAGAGGGATGACGAAGAGGGGGCAGTCAACAGGTGCAATGCTCCTGTTTGAGAAGAGGAATAAGTTGTGGAGTTCCAGGACTCAGCAGGGTAAATATAATTAACAATGACACATTACGTAGTTATAGGTCCTGAAAGCCAGACTGTGGAATATGATAGGGGAGAAATGTAATGAATGTAAGTCTTTGTAAGGGACTAATCTAGATAATCTGTGTTAGTGCTGTTTTGAAAATGCAGACAATATTGACATAAGATGTAGGAAGCTGGCCCGAAAGCTGAGGCAGGAAGCTAAGTGATTTTTGACTAATGTGATGACAGAGTCAAAAATAAGTGGAAGGTATTAGTGATATTTTGATGAGAGGGTAACAGCCTAGTCATTAAACCACCCATAACTTATTCATATCACTGAGCACATTGCTGTGAGTGATAGGAACTCATTGGGCGCATACAGTTTATTATGTACCTACTAAGTAACAGATACCTTATTTGTCACTACATGTAAAAGCAAAGAGCCCCAGCCTTCACGCATACTTTGACCATGGACATTAAGGAAGGTGCTTAGAACAACACAGAGATAGAACAGTGAGTGGTCACTGTAGCAGAGAGGAGAGACAGTTGATTTGCAGTTTTTGATTGAGTGGACATAGATGTACTAGTAATGGAAAGCTCAGACAGTTGTGAGGTTTTGTTTGCTTTTTGCTATTGTTGATGCTTGTTTATTTTGGACAGAGATATTTTAAGAGATGGAAATACAGGTATCTCAAAGGCAAGAACTGAGTAAAATCATAATTTGTTAAGATTTCTGCAAGTATAAGTATTCCTGCATCACAGAATTTGGGCACTCATTTTGTTTAGTGACAAAAATCATTGAGTTCAGCCCAGTGTGAATTGACAGGCATATACATGTATCTACTTGGACTCTTCTCTGAGTATGTTAAATATACCTCAGTAAGACCTATTTTAGACAATTTAAAGTGGAACAAATGAGAGCTGAATGCAACCAAGCAAAATGATCAAAATGGCAAATTGGAAAATACATGCTGAGCTTATGAAGGATGGACATGGGAGAACTGAAGCAAAGAGGCGAGAAAAGAGCTTGGTGGAGAATTGCAGAAGACAAGGGTGAGGTCTACAGAAAATCAGACATGGAGGTTTGGGAGCTACGGAGCAAGATGTTTGGCCAGAACTTGGTAACCCATTAGACATGAACAGAGAAAATCCATAAATAACTCACTTTTCAGACTTGATCATCAGAGAGAGAAAAATAAACAAAAGATAGAAAAGGAGTTTTTTTCAATGAATGAAGAATGATTTGGTCTGGGAGTGTTCTTGGAAGGGGGACACAATGAGTAGCTGAGAGCCTTGGGGAAGGACATGAGTGATTTCAGTTCTGTTCACTGCTTTATCTCTTTGACCTCTTGCATGTGCTTTCTCTCTGCTTCTAATTACATTTTCAGATCTTTGACAATACATACTTGCATTCTTGAGCACATAGTTACTTACTAGATACCTTTACATGCCAGACACTATACTGGGTGCTGAGTAACAATAGGGGTTAAACTATCCTTAATGCTTTGGTTAGAAGAAGTGTAGAAGAAACTGCATTTTTCTCTAAAAGACATTAAGAGCCCATTAATTTAACAGCTGGAAATAATATAAACATCCATCAACTTGTGAATGTATAGACAAATTGTGGCACTGTTACCCGATATAACAGCAGCTACATAAGGGTGATCCATGGCGTATGCCAGCAACATAGAGGGTCTGAGTAATTAGGAAAAGAGATGTATGGTCAGCAAAACAAGAAGAAACTATTAAAAGGCAGAGGAAAACTTTTGAAGCTGATGAGTACATTGATTGCTTTGATGACTGCCCTGGTATAGTGTTTGTCCTGCCAGGTACTTTAAATGCATATGTTTATTGAGCCTTAATAAAGTTGTGTTTAAAACTGAACATTACACTTTTCTTCTTGTAATGAGTTATGTATTAAATTCAATTATCTGTTTTAGTGTATTTGTGCTTTTGGTGACACTGTAAAATTATATTATGGATCCATTTTTTTCTGAAAATTAAGCATGATAAATATAAAAATATCTATTAAAGTAGCAACCTAACTGACAGTATTCTGAAATCAGTGGATTACAACTTTGAAAAGGATGAGAACTACATCAAATCTATCAAGCTTTCAAAGCACTAAAAACTAAGTGGGAGTCAGTGTGAGCTGGAGTGTGGTGAAGGAGGTAATTTCCACACATCTGTTGAGAATGTAAAATAGTGCAGGCCATTTGGAAGGCAATGATGCAGTACCCAGTAAAGTTGAAAATGTGTTTATATTACTAATGATTACAATACCAGTTTTCAATTTTCCATTAGTACATTTTAAAATATTGGCACCCATTTACATATTTGGCATAATGCTGAGGTTTCAGACTTCAGTAGTTTACTTCACCATCCTATATTTCTGCTTATTTTTTCTCTGTACCCTTGTAAATCTTCTCATCATTTTATGTCACTCAGGCTCATGAAGTTTCTTGCATATTAACAAGTCCCTTTGTCTTCCCTATTTCTTCTCCACCCACCTACTCCCATCAAAGGTAAAGATTTGTCCTTCTGCTCCCTGGGTTGCCTCTGGGATCAGGAGCAATCTGGTAGTGGTCATGGAGAGATGACAGGATTGCAGAGCCACACAATCAGGAAGTCCACCCCTACAGCATAATCACTGGAAGAATCTCGAAGGTCCAGGACCAGGTAACTCAGAGGGAAAGGAGATTTCTAAGGCCCTCTGGAGAGAGGACCCAAAAGACGTGGGTAATAGAACACTCACTAATCTTAATTAGAGGAATATTTTCTAAGTGTATAATTTCTATTTATCATTGCCTCATTGAAATGTTTAAAATATTTCATCCACTAAATGCTTTTTATTAAACACACATGTTCTGATACTTAAAATGTTTGCTAAAACTTGTGTTACACAATAAATGCTGAATAGATTCCATGCACTAAATTCTTAAATTTCCTCCCTTCTGTTTAAGCAGAAAAATTAGTCTATTAAATTGTTTATTTGTAAAAGTAGAGATTTAGAAAAAATTAAATATTCACCTAGAAAAGAATTCATAAACACAGTAGAATGTTATATGGTAGCTATAAAAATTGAGTAGGTTTACATGCCTTTGTACAAATAAAAGTAAAGAATGTAATGTTAGATCAAACAGAAAGCAGAATTATATATTCCACTTTATAGATCTATGGATACGAAAATCACCAGAAGTGTATTTGATAAGAATACAGTAAAAGATGTAATGTTTCTAAGTTAATAAATATATACTAATATATATTAACAATAATAAATCAAGTTAACAATAAAATAAGTTAATTTATGTTAACTTCTAAGTTCAGAAAAAATGTTTTCCTGAATATTTAAGGATTCACAGGTGTTCTCACAGACTCTTTCTTAATTCAAGTTAAGGTCTAAACGGAACAAAGAAAATATGACGTGTAGGTAGAAAATGAATATACAGATGGTCTCATCTGTATGAGATGTCATAAGTAAAAAGAAATGGTTATAGTTTAAAAACACAGATATTTCCTTTTTAAAAGCAAAATGCATTATTATTAAAGGGACTTGATACTTTCATACAAAAAAAATAATATAATGCTTGTCCTGCAGACACACGGCAGCTTTAAACATCACTGTAGTGAGAAATAGGGAACTGCCCCTTTGCCACAGAGGTAACACGGGCTGGCTATATTTCCCATCCTAATTTAATCCCTCATCTGTGAGGTTATGAATACTGGGAGATCATGTGGCTGTTCATAGCTTTATCCTGCTTAAGCTACCATGGACACAGTTCATTCAGCTCTTAGCTGTCCCTCTAGGTCACATATCTTTTAAAGCTGATCCCATCACGTTCACAGTTAGCTCTTAGCAAAAGAATCAATAAACACGGCTCCATCCCATAATATGATTCCCACATTTCAGGAAAGTCTGGACTCGGCAATTCCTTTACCGCCAGAGTTACTTAGAAGCCAGGAAGGGTCACCCAAATACAAGGGTACTAAAATGATGATCAGCAGTCTACTTTTGAGAATCCATGTTAAATAAAGCATACTGTAACCCAACTTTAGGCAAATGGAACAAATTCAAAGCCTTGTGGCTGGCCACAAGCTCCGTGTATTAAACCATATCCCAAATGTGATATTACTTGATTTATTGAGATTCCCTGGCATGTTTGGATTAACATGCTGGCCATCTCATCACCTTTTCCTGACTTCTATGTAATCTTTGGATAGAAGAGCTCAGCTAGCTTGAATGATATTTCTACTGGATAAATGATTCCAGGTGCAATTATAATCAGCATGTGGAGGGAACATCCGTAATCCTTCTATATGACACTACTGCTTAGCACATCCTCAGGCAAACAGGGAGCAAAGACAGAAGTGTCACTCTGACCTATTGGCCTCTTCTTGTATGATGACATGTTTTTACTTGTCTTCTCTGGATAGATGCCCAGGCTAAGGACAACTCAAACAGAAGAATGAAGTGTCTGCCCATCTTTTTCAAGAAACCTGATGTGGAGGCCAAGCTGCAGTAATAGTAGTAGGAAATGGGAGCTGGATAAAGCTGTGAAACTGTGGCTAGCTCTGTGGACTAAGTTCAGCTTCCGGAGTGTGGCAAGACCCCATTCTTCTTAGACTAAACTTTATGTCATGAGAAAGAGAGTTGCCATAGTCCCTGTGACTCCTTCCAGGAATAACATCAGCTCTAATAGGTTGTGTGTCATTCCAATGCAGCCAAACCCTAGAGAAAACTTTTTGGCTTACAGTCCTCTTCAAGAATACCATGAGTTTGGAATAATTAATTGGGACAGAAACAGGAAGTTTACATAAGTGTTCAAGTTGTTTAAGGTCATTGACATCATCTTTTAGTACTGTTAAAAGTAAAAAGAAAATTCAAGAATCTTCTATCGGAGTCTAGTCTTGGGGCTGGAGAAATAGCTGTTAAAGCAGCAGTGAAGAGTGACTGCTGCCCTTTGGGAGGAGCAGTGTCTGGTTCCTAGCACCCATGTCAGGTGACCCACAGCTATCTGTAATTTCAGCTTTAAGGGATCTGACACCCTCTTCTGGCCTACATAAGGCACCTGCTTACCTATGCACATATATGCACAAAATTTAAAATTAAATATATTCTTAAAAGTCTACCTAGGTATGTCAAAAGAACAATTTCTGGGGAATTTGATGTTCCCCCTCAGCTACATACTTGGCTAAATGAATCTATGACTTGGCTTCCTCTGCACTTCATCTTTCATTTATATATATGTAAAAGCAAGAAAATAGTTGCCTAACAAGAAAGGTGGAATAAAGACAGATGTGTACTTAGGAAGGCACTATTAAACTCTAGGTTGCATGAAAAATACTGTTACTTGTTACTTATAATATTTGTAATAGCGGCAAAAGCATAATCATATCAGAAAACATTTTCCAGAAGGCAGCCCGTTGTCTACAGTTTCTAGTATTTACTGTCTGCCTTTTAATCTGCTATTTATTTAATTTTTTATTTAATAATTAATTAATTTAATTAATTTAATCTGCTATTAATCCACTCTTTCTGCAATGATGGTGACCACAGAGACTAGTGAACAAGACTATGTCTCAATTTATGGGAAAATTTTGCCTAATAAAAATTACCAAAGGTTTTGTTGTTGTTGTTATTAACAGGTTCTCACAATGTAGCCCTGGTTTGACCTGAACTTGCAGTGTAGATTGGGTTGGCTTTGGACTCATGGAGACCCACCTCCTCTGTCTTCCAGGTGCTGGGATTACATGTCTGTGACACTAGACCTGGCCAGCGAATGTTTTGATTCTTTTTCCTTTTGATGAAGTTCTGAATACAAGAATTATAGCCCTGTTGAGTGGTTTACAATGCAGAGTCATTTGCCCCACTATCCCTGCAGCTTCTCCAATGTGATAAGTCTCCTCAAAAACACAATTCTCAGAGTTTACACTGATATTATCTTCATCTTCCCACTTACTAAAGGTAACAGAATGTGTCCCTAAGGCCTGAATGCAGTAGAAACAAACAAAAAACTTGTGAGTTTTCAGTGCAGGGCATCATTCATTCATTAGTGCCCTCTCTATGCTAGGTTAAGAACCAGAAATATAAAATGAAGAACTCTGAGTACATGTTCTATATGACACTGAAACTACCTATGCTGTTATGGTTGCCTACATTCCTGGGCTATACTTCTTTCCTTTCTAAACAACAGAGATCCTTTGGGTTTTGACATTCTATAATGTGTTAATTTGATTCTTCTTTTACCCCAAAGAGGATTACATGAGAGATGACACTCTTTATAGTTAATCTGCAAATTTCTTACCTTTTTACCTTTATTTTTATGAAAGATGAAAGCTCTTCATTCACTCATGTATGTTTATCTAAGATTTACTGTATCAGAGGCACTGTGAGGACTACCAAGTTTCATAACCAAGAATTTATTTCTAACAAGAGATTTCACAGTTTGGCTAGGAATATCAATCAAATAATCACAAATGAAAGATGATACCAGGCTCCATATCACAGAGATTGAGTAAAGCAGACAAGATGTGTCTTGGGGGAACTAAGATAAAATCGATCGTGTCACGTGAAGGAGAGTCTTAAACAGAAAAACAAAATACATTACAGTGGAGGATCATCACCATGGAAAGTAAATTTTCTTTTCAAAATAGAGCATTTGGGGGGGGGTACATACCTCACCGTCAAGAGCAAACCTCGATTACACACAGATGAAATAGCACCAACGGACTTTACCCCTCCCCCAGCTACTGCACATCTGTAGAGGCTGAGATTTTCAGAACCTCACCCAGAATCTCAGAATTTAAGGAACTCATGAAGGAAACTTTCAAGCACTTGTGTAGAGTTCTACCCTTTCAAAGAGAAGAAGAGTATGCTCTGTGTGAATACAAGTAGACAGTAACAGTGAACATCCCAGAGACAGGTAGATCAAACAATGTCACACCACTCCATTCACACTGAACAGAATGACTAGGAAGCCATGCCAGCAAATCCCATTTCTTCATAAATTATTGCTCACCTCTGAACTGTTTTAGTCATGTTTAAAGTATATTTAAAATATATATTTATGTTATTCTAACCAGTGAGTGGCAAAATCATAAACTTTAAAATCGTCGACCACTAGGGAGCATCCGCAAATCATAATTCATATTTTCTGGTCTGTGTGCGCAAAGTGTAAATGTGTACATGTTCTGTGTGTTTACTGCAGGGGTACGTGTGTGATTGTGCATGGGTAGGTGGCATTGGCCTTGACTTTGGGCACCTAGTTCTCTATCTTGTTTTATGAGAGAGGTTCTTTTTGTGAACCTGCAGCTCATCAGTTCAAGAGGACTAGCTGTCAAGCAGGTCTCACTGCTCTCCCAAAGCTGAGACTACAAGTGAGTGCTGCCACAGGGACACATTTATAATTGTATGCTGGGGATTTGAACTCAGATCCTCATGCTTGTGGTGCGAGTGCTTTATTGGCTGAGCCATCTTCTTGGTCCTCCATAATTTATCTTTTAATTCTTCTTTATATCTACTTGGTTTTCTTCTCTATACAACTGTGCTCAGTTTCTGTACCACTCTTTTTTCTCATTGATCTGGCTAAAACAGAACGTGTTCATGATGAAAAAAATTTATGTTTATGTTTTAGATTTTTTTTTATAATTTACAGGTATACTGGATTTTCAGTTGGTATATATAAAATATATTAGAATATGTGTACACTAATGTTTTTATATTAGTGTATATCACACATAGCAAATTGATAAGCATCCAAGCAAAGATGAAATCAAGATTAAAACTATCAAAGGGCAATCTTGCAGAAATGTTTTCTATCCTGATCATTTTTTGCCATTGTAACATATGTTCAATGTTATAGGGAAAAATACCACAGTATAATGCCAAAAATAACTTCCATTTAGCATGCATAGTTTTGAGCAATTAGTGTATGTGTGGTACTGTGGTAGGCATTGTGGGGACAAGAGATTTGTGTGACGTCTGATAGTCTAAGCATGTGCATAACAAAGCTAAAGGATCAGCCACAGCTGTCACATTCCCCTGTTAAAAAATGTGAGCTAGTGCTCAGACCCACACTATAAGAACAGGCTCTGCCTAAGACACCCCCACCCTGCATTCCAGGCTGCCATGGAAGGGAGGCTTGACTTTGCAGAGTTCTGATGGGTAGCCTGTAGGTTCAGAATGTACATACTGACCCACACCAGCTGTTAAGGATGAAAAGCTAAAGAAAGCTCACAAGCAATACTAATACCAGGATGTGCTATGTCTTTAAGCACCACTGTCTTTACTGGCAACATAAAATACAGGGAAGCTGTAGATATCATTTAACTTAACTTAACCAGGAACCAAACAATGGACTATAAGGGTTCACACCAGTGGAGTTTCATTCACTGCCTTCAAAATACATCAGTATATTAAGTCTCACAGTTAGAGCCCAGTACTCAGAAAAGTCCCGTCCATACGTCCATACCTTAGTTTTAAAAATTCCATTTTAATTTACAAAGCTTGTTTTTATGTCCTAGCTTAGATATTCATGCTGATTTGTGAATTTACACAAATAGCTAACATCTCCGAGCCCTGCGCTTGATCATTTGATTACTGAGCTACAAATCAACTCATCTCTGTGAAAGATAGCTCTTTCCTCTCTTTAGGCATCACATAGCTCAGAGAGAGAGAGGAGAGAGAGAGGGGAGAGAGAGAGAGAGAGGAGAGAGAGAGAGAGAGAGAGAGAGAGAGAGAGAGAGAGAGAGAGAGAGAGAGAGAGAGGAGAGAGAAAGAGAGAGAGAGAGATTGAGAGAGAGAGAGAGAGAGAGAGAGAGAGAGAGAGAGAGAGAGAGAGAGAGAGAGAGAGAGAGGAGAGAAAGAAATATCAAGCAACAAAGAAACCCATGTGTGAGACAAGGACCTGAGTCTGGTCTTGAACCTCCTAAAACCTCTCAAATTGTGTGCAATTCATTTAAGCTTTTTGTCTTTCAGGAATTCCACTCATAAACTGAGTAAATATGCTCTAAAGGATTTCCGGATAGCTTCTCTCTTACATGTACTTATTTTTATATAATTTTCAAATGACAGAATGTATCGATGCAAAAATCAAGTGAAGACGATAATCAGGAGGATCAGAACAGGGACAAGGGCAGCAAAGGGCATTATTAGCATGTTGTTCTATAGTTTTCCACGTGAACAACAGGTGTTGAGCATGTGCCCAAACCCATCTTTACACCCACAGTGACATCACTACAGTGCACAGTTGGCCCCAGGCATCTCCATTCACAACTCCACAAAGTTTGGTTTGAACCTCAGAATGAGATGGTATTTTACACTGTTCTCCCACTTATGTGCATACCAAGTTTTTGGGAGGAATATAGGGATATTTTTAAAACATTTATTTTCATCTTAAGTGTGTTTGTACTATATTTATTGCCAAGAAAATTATAACAATCAGTTTTGGTATCACTATTAGCAATTAAAAAAAAAATCTCCAGGCACACATTTTTATCCTGGTGTAGTTTGTCTGCTTTCAGCGATCACTCCGGGGAACACACAATGCTTTTTCTTTGCCATGTGTTGAAAAAAAACACAAATTTGCAGTTTCTTAACTCCCATATTTTGCACAAGAACCTATTCTTATTTAAAAAATCTGTTTTCTCTCCTTCTTAAGTGGCTGACTCCAGTTAAAGCATTAGTAAAGATCTTGCCTTTTTTCCCCTTGGAACATTCCCTGAATGAATTGAGAAGGAAAGGGTGCTGAGTGTTTCTACAGACTCTACTGCTGCCTTGCCACACCATCTTATGAATATCATTCCACCTTACTCTTTGATTATACATTTCTAGAGGTGCTTATATTGCTTTAGGGCTTGGAACTTTAATTAGTTAACCAATGAAAAATATCAATTGATCGCCTATAAAGTACCAGTCACCATTCCCGGTGGGAGGTATGAAAACACAAAAAGGAGACCATATCATCTTTCAGAGTATATGTATGTGACAAGTCAATAAATTAATTATTTTGGCAGAATAGTAAGTTTTTAGGAAAAATGCATTCAAGATTAACACTGCTAATCTAATACATGTCTCCTTTTCCTCATGGGCATTTCAATGCCTTAAATCTAGAGCAGGAATTGACTATGAGGAGATCAGAGGTAAAAAGAATTCTATTAAGAAAGAACAGCTTGCAAGAAGGCTTTGAAAAGAAATGTTTATATCTGGCAAGTTTAAGGAAAAGTCAGGAGCCAGAGAACTTGAGAAGACCAACAAAGAGAAGAGTAAGAAAATGGTCTAACACAAGGTGGGTCCACACACTGCCCTTGCATCCAAGCTCGGAGAGTGGTTGGGCATTTACTCCTAGAGACACAGGGACCTACTGTTCAGCTTTCAAGCAGGAAATAGATAGGTAAGATGTGGCCTTTATCACAGGACTGAGTCACTGGTTTTCTGTAATGATTATTTCTACTTATTAACACAGTCTTGGCGTTCCCTATTAACTTAGTCTGAAGTTTACTAGCCAGTGCTGCTAGTGAGAAAGCATCTTTCACAGCACATGAGCCTGTTTGCAATAGGATGTTATAAGCCTTGCGGCCTCACATCAAACACGTCACACTTATCTGCCCATCTAAGAGTTAGATAACAATATTTTGCAAATACAATGAAATAAGTTCTTATACAGAGAGAATTAAAAGTGAAAAGGACCAAAAAATATACATTTTCTTTCATTTTGAAGGCATCTTATAAATTAAACATCTTAAAACTGATATGTAATGCCAGCTATCTCTAATAGCTACACACATGATGAACTTTTCACCCCAAACAACTAATAAGATCTATGCTACGCGAGTAGAATAGTGTTCTCAAAACACTGATTATCAGACAATGTAGGGCGATGGTGCCTGAGAACTGAGGAGCAAATTTAGAAAGTTCCATATTTTTTTTCTGGAGATTCTCAGATGACTTCACAAAGGAGGGTTCAATGTTAAAGACACACGAGCCGGAGACAAAGCCTGGGACAGTAAGGTGCTTGGTGCTGTGCTTCCGGTTGTTCCTTCCTTCACTCCGGGTTCTGGTATGGTGAAGCACAGGGCCATAGTTTGGGCCCTAAAGCAGATGTCAAGCAAGAAGCACAACAGCACCTAAGCAGCATGATTACGAGCAGGAGTTGAGACCATCCTCAGGCCAGATGTTGTAAAGGGAGTCATAAGATGTAAGCTGGACACGGGACAGGGAAGATCTTTAGAGATGACATGTTGCTAAAACATGGACCCCTTACGTGCCTTCTTTCAGTAGGTGTCAGTGGAAACAAGGACCAACACACATCTGCAGAGTAATGTGGACAAATACATAGCCAAGATTCCAGGCAGGGAAAACATTAACACCACACAAAACATCTTTCATCTAAACGGAGAAGGTAACATGGCATTTAAAACAAGGACACAGTATTCTTTTCTCCTGAAAAGGAATCATGAGGGGTAAATCCAGGAACGGATCTTGTTTGGGGTCATTGCATAGGTGTGTACAGATTTTTTTGATAAACCATACCATTTCTCATTTATGATATGTGATACACACTTTTCTGTATATTCCAAGGACATAAGTTAAAATAAAATGAACTAAACACCGTCAGCCAGCTTACATTACCAAATGAGTTTGTTTTGTTTAGTTTTTAACATAAAATCATGGCTTTTTTAAACATCTTTAGTGTTGGCTCGGTATGGAATTATCAAAGAATAAAAATAGCATTTCACAAATTTAAAAAAGTATATACAAGAGGCAAAATTCAATGCTGTGGCATGAGACAAAAATTTCTGTGTTTGTCTTGATTTTTAAAGGACACAAGATGGGCAGAATCTTCTTGCTTTAAAGAGGGCACAAGGTGTGATTTGGATTTACATTTCTGGACATTAAGTCAACAAATACAAGGATTTATGCACATATATCTTACACAGGCTATTTTTTGGATACAAGACCCTGAAAGGAACCAAAATACCCCTAAGTGACCAAATGATTACACAAACTACTAAGTGCCATTGATATGATATTATTTGCAGCATAATGTAAGGTATAAAAACTCAGGATAGAAAGTTAATATTTAGTAATTTAGATTCATATGCCTATTAGAATTCTAATAGATTCAGTATTATTTCAAAGTATACGAGGAGATGGGCCAAGGGCATTTACTCTTGAACAGATTAAATTTCAGATTAATCAAGTGCGTAGTTTCTAGAAAGAAAATGAGATACTTTTTTGACAACTGATTCAAAAAGCATCCTGCTGGCGCATTTTTGCTCTTTTTTAAAAACAAAGTTTCATATTATTTCTAACACAAATAACAGCTGTGTCTGCTGCAGGGGGACCTACTGCCTCTGGATAAGGCACCTCTCACCCCTCAGAACCTTTACTCACAGTGCCTTCTAAAGAACAAAAGTAGGTGTCCAAAAAATACTGCATCAAACCTCATCTGTCTTCTATAATTACACTATAAAAATGAAACCGACATCAAACAGTATTGGGCTGCTTGTATATAAAAGTAAAAATAAAGCATGTCTAACTGCACAGCATATGGCCTAACCACAGGACCCACTCTGTCTTCTAGTTGGCTGGATAGGTTAAAAGGTCAGGGAGTGGGGGTTGGGGAGCAGGTGAAGGAAGAGGGGCAGAAGACAGAGTCTAGGCCTCAGCTCTGTGTCTAAGGCTCCAACTCTAGCCCTGACACTTTGATCTTCTTCCAACAGCCTTCTCTTTCCCTCAGGATTTAAAGCTGAAGGAGGTAAGCTCCAATAAGGAGAGAGGTGAATCAACACCCGGGGCTAATAATTTAGCCACCTTATTGGGGAGCTGAGGTCCACTTTGAAGTGGACTGCAGGGGAGCACACAGAGGGGAAGAGATCCCGAAGGGCAGAGGGCTGTGCCTACACTGGCAAAGTAGGAAGCCTTCACAGGAGAGGGGGACCCACATGATGGATAGAAGGTATTAACATCTTCATTCTTTGGTGAGGAAATGCAGGGGTATGCCTTCAGGATCCAACTGTGCCTTTTCCTGTGGAAAACATTCCCTTTTCAAAGCTTGCTCATTAAGAGTTACCTCAGGTCCTTAAATAAGCTCAATTGCCATCAGGAACACTTTCTGAAAATTGTTTCTTTCCTCTTTACCCTCTTTATACAATGGAATTCACTTTAAAATTTACATCAGATTGCATAAACACAATGTGCAACTTATGTTTAACATACATCTATCTGGGCATAGTGGTTCACACCTGATGCCAGTCCTCAAGAGGCAGAGACAGAAAGATAAGTTTTATATTAGCAACATTCAAATATTAGAATACAGTATTTTTAAGGTTGAAAAACATTCTAATTTTCATCCTGATAATATTAGTCATTCTAATATAAATTAAAATGTTATTTAGCCTTAATATATGAGGAGATTCTACCATTTGCAGCAATGTTCATGAACCGAGAATACATGATGCTAGATGAAATTGGTGCAGAATGACAAATTACTATAAAATCTCTCCTACATGTTTTAAAATGGTGACTAAAATTAGAATAGAAAGATGACAGTCAGTGATGAGCAGGGAGCAGGTGAGGAGATGTGGGTCAAAGATAACGTTTCAGCTATACAGGATGAATAAGCCCAGAGATCTAATATACACCGTGTATATAATAATATACATGGTTAATAATATTGGATCAGACTCAGAATTTGCTGAAAGTATAAATTGTAAGTGGTCAATCCACCAACCAAGCCAAACAACAACAAAAAGACACATAAGCAAAATAGGGAACATGTCAATTGCCTTGAGGAGAATACACCATTTTCTATGTCCTTCTAAAATCACTTCATGTTTAATATGCATACAATAAAATATATATTAAAATTTTCTGTTTCCTTCTTCATGGTTATTTAAATAGCTAGTCAAAGGTATGGGGCTCTTAGGCTTTTAAGACACATCAAACATAACTATGACTTAGTATATTGCTAGTATTTGAAAACCAGGAGGCTGTGGATGTCTTAGTGGTAGGGTGCTTGTAGAGAATTTATAAGGCTTTGAACTCAATTCCAGAACCATGCTTAAAAAAAACTAGCTCTGAGAAAGAATATTAATAAATAGGAATGATGTTAGACATCATCCAAGTGTCTTCAGTGCTACTTAACCCCTGTTAGTTCAATTTCTGTAATTAAGTCGTTGAGATCATAAGAGTAGACACTAACGCTTACTTAACTGAGCAGATAAATCTGCACCTCCTAAGCTTGCCACTGAATACAGTTCAAGAAAAATGAACGACCCATTTCTAAAATACAATGTGCTATTGTGTGTTATTAGTGTCTATTTCTTTTCCTAAATACTATTATAATATCCTAGGATGTTATTCACATTAAAATGTAAGTGGATTCTTCCACATGAGACGATATGTACCAACATGAAGAACACTGTGCTTTGTTAGAATTGATTTTGCTGAGACAGAGTTACACTCTATAGGCCTTGAGGACCTTGAGCTTACTATGTTGACCAAGCAGGCCTGGACCTGTGGTCATTCTCTGCTTCTGCCACTCCCCTCTGAGGATGAAGATTAGAATTGTGCAGCTCTTGTATTTACCTACTGAGCCTTCTCTCCAGTCTCAGATGTGCTTGAGAGGTTTATTTCAGCATTCAGGTTACAGTCCATCACCCAAAGAAGAAGCCAAGACAGGAGTTCGAGGCATAAATCTGGATGCAAGAGCTGAAGCCAAGACAATAGAGGATCAGTGCTTCACTTTTTGCTTCCCTTGGTTTGTTCAGGTATCTTTGTATACATCCCAGACCCTCCTTTGTAGGTACAAATCTACCTTCAATGGGCTGGGACCTTCTAGACCAATTAACAATAAAGAAGGTGCCCATCATGTGCACAAACTAATGTGATGGAAGTAATTGCTCAGTTGAGTTTCTTTCTTCCCAGGTGTGAAAAGCTGCCAACTGAAGCTAACTCTATCAACATACTGCGTTATATTATTACATGATGATAATTTTATATATCATAATTTCTTCATTTATCCATTCACGGTTAATTTTGTTATCTCAGCATCTTGGCAGTTGTAGATAATGCCTCAGTGAATGTGGGACTGCAGAGTCCTCTACAAAGTGCTTATTTCATCCCTTGGCTAGGGATCCAGCGTCCAGTGTCTTCTGTGCCAGCAGGAGCTAAGTTTCTTATATGTAACAGCTGACAGCTACACGGAGAGATCTAAGAACCATGGACCCACCAACTCTAGGTCACATACAATTAAACCCAGATTGGAAAAAGGGACTTCACAAGATCAAAGTCAAGCTGGTGAAGGTGAACTTTTGTGTTTGAACTACTTACCAAAGAATTAAAGTTGCTTTTCATTTGAAAATGATCCAAACCTCCATATACATAATCAAAACCAGCATTAAACTACTTGCCAAGTGAATCCAAATCAACCCTAATACACACACACACACACACACACACACACACACACACACACACACACACACACACACAAACACGGGGGAGAATGAACTCTGGTCTGGTGAAGGCTGTGACTAATTCTCATGTCATGACTAACACAAGTGATTAGTAGGTGTTAGGTACTGTCACAAAGGCTTTGCTTATATAAAGTGATAGAAAGCTCCTAGGAACAAATGAGACTGATAATATTGACCTCGTATCGTTTCAGAATGGGCTACTGAATGTTCAAAAGTAAATCATCGTTCCCAAACTTTCAGTCAACATGGAGAATTCATGCACCAACATTGATTCTCAGTTACACTGACTCGAGAATGTCGTTATCAAAACCTTTCCTATTTGGTCTGTAACTAAAATCCTGCTAAGTCTTACTCAGTCTTATGTACAGATCCTAGAAACCACACAGCAGTGTTTTTTTAACCCTCACATAAATCATCCAGGAGGCCAAGCCTGTACAGACAGTCCATTTGCCATGTAACCACATGAAGGAATCCTGAACAAATCCTACCTATTATGCAAAGTGTTTATGGAATCTGCCAAGGAGGTAGAAATCACCCTGGGCAGAGAAGTGTCTTCTCCACTTTACAACTCAAGTGTCCAGAAGGACATTTTCCACAAAATTCAGAGGAGTGATCTATCCCCCATATAGAGATCAATTACAAGAAGCCTGTGGTATTTAGCAGAGAATTCCTAATTTGTGTCATGAATGCTCACTAACATGATCCGAACTACCCAAAAGAATGAAACATACACCAGAGAGATAAGAATGATAATTTGGGGGGAGGTTTTTATAATTAGCAAGTAAACGCTCATCTTAATATGGTTTTTATGTTAGTTCTTCATATAGGTCAATGTATTCCTTGTCTCCACTTCAAATCCTCCAAAGAATGGGTGAGAAAACCAGGCAACCAGAGCAAGTAGCATTTGATTTTCTGACACTCTACCCTCTAGAATGCATACTTGAACAGCAAGGCAGACAGTGGCGCTAGGAATGTAAGAAACACGGGTTTGATTTTAATAACAATATTTATAAACCCTTTACGGGGAAGCTGGAAATAAAACAAAACAAAAATCACAAACAAACAAGGAAGGAAGGAAAGAAGGGAAGGCAGCCGTTATACTTCTACCAGTTTTCTCTTCTAGGTGGTGGGGTGTGTGATGTAACAAAAAGCAAAATCCAAACCCTAAATTGGCTGAATCTATTAAAAGTTCACAATTTGATTTAAAAATTCCTACTAGGCTCCACTTAACTGAATCTAGGAAACTAAAATCCCTAGAGCTAGAAGCTTTCTGATTGCATTTCATCTGGGGCACAAAGGGGTTCGGATTATTTAGGAGTCAAGAGAAGCTGCTGCTTCTGCTAAACCAGCTGTACTTGGAGGCTACTAACCAAAGACAGCTTTAGTCAGAGGAGGAACAGAAAGTCTGCTATTCAATGTTTGGGGCTGTCCGAGACTCCTTCTCCTTCAGCTCCCATCTACCTAGTTCAGTCTTTTCTCAACCTACCAGGACTAAATAATCAACCTCTTGTAATATAAACCATCTCTTCAATTAAAAGTTGTCTGCCTTGACTACTTAGCAGTGCAGTGTCATTAAAACGTGATAATTTGGTTGAGAAAATGGAATAAGAATTTTAATGGTGAACTTAAGTAGTTTAATATAGGAGACTCAGTTAATCCATCTCCTAATTATAAAAAGGGTTATAACATCCCTTTTTCTTTCTAAATTCAACTATTTCCCACTAACACACATACACATAACCCAACATGACCTGCGTATAAATTTATATAAATTCTACACAAGTGAAACAGAGGTTTGATGAAAGTTAGGTGACCACAGTATTCCTATACACTATTTTCTCTAAGTCATCTCAATTTTACATTTCTGTACTTTGTTCTTTATTGTACTTGAAAAAAACCCATTAGTATTGAAATGGTGAACTTCGTGTATTTTATTTTAATGGAAAATATCAAGAATTTTAAAAGTTTAATTTTAATTTTAATAAAAAGGTGACATTTTGATAATTTCATATGTGTAAACAGTGCATTTGTGACCATGGTTAGCCTCCCTGCCTTCTTGTAGTACATTCCTACTTTTGCCAACCCCTTCCTCATCTTAACATATTTCTCATTCTCCACATATTTTCATGTCATTTTGGTTTTGCAGCCAATTGCGTTTTATTAGAATTGTTTTTACGAGCCCGGGTATTGGGTAATTTATGGTAGGATGAGCATTCTATAGTGGCTAAACCATTGAAAAAAGTGGCCTTTCTTCAGCCACCATTAACTGTCTTCAGAGACCTGTGAATCATATATTTAGCTATTAAGTTATATATCCAGTTAATAGTTGTACATGTACATGTGAATACCTGCATATGCTATGCTGTCTCATTGATCGATGTTTCCGTTTAGCTGAAAGCAATAGGGATTTTGAGGACCCTGGCATCAAATGAATGATGTCTTGGAACATTTTTGGTGAAGAAAATCAAAGAATTTGTGTCATATTCATTTAAAGTTTCTCTAATATTGACTCAGGCCTTCCAATCCAGTCTTACCAAGTAATGCTGCTTTCATAGATGATGGATTATAACTTTTCTCACACTTTTATTACCACAAGTGATTTTGTTTCTACCTCTAGGACACAAATAGATTCCACCTCTTCCAGAAAGTCCCAATTCCATCCTCTGTCCAATAGTTCTCATTTTCTTTTACAGTTCTATTATCTATTACTTCTTATGTATGTATCTTACATTTCCTGTTATTCTGAAACCTCCTTGAGTCAAGAGTTATGTCTAACAGGTTTTAAAGTACTTTCAATATCTAAGACAGAACTGTGTGTTTAACACCTGCTTGTTAAATTAATGAACAGAAATACCCATTTTATGTGAATGTCTGTACAGTACAGAAATAAAACCTAGTAGAAGTGCTGGAGTGTGTCTCTAACTGCTCTCTCCTCTGTTTTTCCCCTACTTTTGTCCTATGCTGTGCAGTGAACCCTAACCTCCTGTGGATACATCAGCGCAACACTATAAAAACTGAGGAATTGATTTTATGATATATTCATAGCTCAGCATCTCAATGGCCAAATGTAGATAGTGCCTACTGTACCAGAGAGTACAGCTTAATGACATTCCCATCTCAGAAATTATAGTGGGCAATAACATATCTACAATTCCATCCCTCAGGAAGTAGAGGCAGGAGGATCAGAAGTTCAAGGTTATCCTTGGCCAGACACAGATACTTGATACCCTGTCTCAAACAAAATAGAAAACCAAACAAATGGAAGAAACCATACTGCATCTTCCCCTTTGTATGTTCTTCCAATTTTCATTTTTCAAAAATAATCACAAGAGGAGGAAAAATAAGTAAATAAACTAAAACCAGAAAAATAATCTCCAAGACATAAATTTAAATTCCTGGGACATTTTGCCAAGAATATTGGTTAGATGACTTTCTCCTAGTTATAAAGTGATATATGAGGAGTGGCTTTCTTTATTTTATAAAATAAATACTTTCATTAAACCAATATAATGTATTTAAACTGAGCAAATAATTTTAGAGAAGTGCAATCATTAAAAAAAAAACAACCACAAATAAAAAAAAATGCACTTTTTTTGACATCAAGAAGAATCCCTAGAGTTAAATTTAAACTTTTAATCCTCAGAATTTTTTTAAAAAGTATTTTGTAAAACTCCATGCTCACAGGTAGGGGAATGTCATCCATACTCAAATTTTTTGGTGTCTATTTTTCTAAATGATTTATATGCAAAACAGAAAAACATAAGCTGTCCCCTTCGGTGTAATTTCAAAGCCAACTTGCACATACGAGTCATTTCATGTTGTTTTGATTTTTCACACAAGAAATCAGAACATATGACAATCTAGTAAGAAAAAGTCCATCATTTAGCATAAAGGGCAGGTCTTAAGTGAAATAAATTTAAATGTGAGCCTGAATACCTAGCGTCTATGTATCTAAATATGGCATTGTTTAAAAAAATACATTTAATAACTATACTCCTAGCCTTGAATTCAACAGTACTGAAACTCCCCCCGAGGCAAAATATCCACTGTGTTTCCAAGCGTTCCTCTAAATCAACATCTGATGTTTCACAAGAGGTTTGACATGGTTTTCTAATTTGTATCTAGATCAGCTAATTCCTTCATAATAATGGGCTACTGATATACTAAGAGATATCACCACAACAAATCATCCATCAATAGCATAATGCTTCATGCATAATATGGACTAGGCATCTTTTATTTGAATAGAAATTAGCACATAAACTAATGGATTTCACTGTGACATTTTCACACAGATGCATATGGCACCTTGTTTATATTTCAGGTGCTATTTCTTCCCTCCTTGTTTCTGAGTCCCCTTGAAGCCCATAATCAGTCCCTTTTTATTCCTTTTATGTATCTTATTATTATAAATATGTAAACTATACATATGAACACAAATTTTTATAACTATGTAATTATAATTTATTCCCTTTATGTATTTTCTTATATATTGATTTGTCATAAAATTATATATATTGGTTAATCTATATTTTGTTGTAGGGGGATTATGTTGTTACACTGTAAATAATTGTCCTGCCTACTGGCTTAATAAAAACACTCATTGGCCAAAGGCACACAGGAAGTATGGGCGGGGCTACCAGACTAAGAAAACTCCAGGAACAGGAAAAACAGGGTAGAAATGCTACATAGCTACTAGACAAGCCAGAAGATGCAGAGGACAACTATGCTGCTCTGAGAAAAGGTACAGAGCCACATGGCTGAATAGGATAAGAGTCACGGGTTAGTTTAAGAGCAAGAGCTAGCAAGTTATATGCCTGGGCCCCAAGTCAATCAGTGTACAATTAAAACAGGTGTCTGTGTGTTTCAGTGGGACTATGGGACTGTGGGCTGGATAGTCCAGGCCACAAGGCTAAGCCAGAAGGTCTGGGCCATGAGGATATCCCAGAAAGTCAGGCCATAAACTCCATACAACATTTCGTACACAGGAGAAAATAGTTGTTTTCCCCCATCTTTCCCTTATTGTCCTCTCCCTCCTCTTTTAGACACTTCCCCCCATACAGCTCCTGTTTCCTCTTTCCCATAATATATATGTACATGCACATTTCTAAGTCTGCATTCCACACAGAAGAAAAACATTAAATTCATCCAAAGAGATACAGAAGCAAATAAAAATTAGAAGTAAAGTTGATAGATTATTGCCTTCTGGTGTGCAAACTGAGAAGCAGAACCCAGGCAATGTAGAGGCAAACCACTCGATAATTACTATGCAATGTGGAAACATGCGTCCAAGATTGGTAGCCCTGTCTCTTTAATGAGTCCTTCATCTGCCCCTTGTAATTACTCAGTTCTCTCTCTCTCTCTCTCTCTCTCTCTCTCTCTCTCTCTCTCTCTCTCTCTCTCTCTCTCTCTCTCTCTCTCTCTCTCTCTCTCTCTCTTACATTGTGTTGTAACTATGGAAGAACTTGAAAAGCTAACATCAAACCATTGCACTCTCATCAAAACTTATTTTAAGCAAGCTGCTCTAAATTTCTACATGCATGCTGTCAAATATACTTTTGTAATAGGAAGGAAAAATGTCATTAACATTTTTCTAAGTCAGGAAACTACTTTTAAAACCAGAAAGCACAAAAGTCCTGTCACTTGAAGGTGACTTTGTTTCATGTCGGAGTACAAATTCCTGCCAGAATTCAGTGCTCTAGAACTCCTGACAGCCTGATTTTCCACAGATGTAGTCAATGCTGACAGAATTCTCCTGTGAATCATTTAGACATATTTTCACTGAAAACATAGTCTTGATTTAAAACATAAGTGGCCTCCCCGGTTGTTTTTCGCTTTGCAGCTTGTATCAACCTGTCTTTAACTATCTAACTATTCCCCTTTTTCCCCACCACCCACCAACATCTTGAGCTAACCAGATAATGAATAATAGTGAGTGTGTCTCTCATTTTGAAAGGGGATAAAATATATTCAATTACTAGCTTAACACAAGTAATTTCCTTCAGTTTTGTCAGGGCTTAATTTGTGCTTGTTTCAAATTAAATAGTTTATAAGCATACAAGAAAACCTTGACATAGAAATGTTGAGACTGACTAAGGAATCGATAAACAACAAACAAAAACAAAAGCTGAGCATGTCTATATTATATTCAGCATATCCGTCTGAATAGCAGGCTGATTCTTCTCTGATGCTGACCTGGACAGAGCATTATTTGCTATGGGTCTGAACTGAAGTAAGCTGGTATTGATCTAAGAAGAAGGTGGACAGGGCAAGTCCAGGGTGGTGTTGTATCTTACACCTTTATGTAATTCTCTGGTCCACGTGCTTTATGAGTCATCAATAATCCAAGTCTCCCACAGCCTACATCACTTACCAAGTTTCTTTCCCACATGCATAATTCACCAGCTTCATTTAGGGCCAGATTTTACTACCTTCAATTTTGAACGGCATTTTTTTCCCCAAACCACCACAATGAACTTTGTTTTAGAAACTGGTCTTTCCCACTCAACAAAAAGACCAGTTTTTCAAAGAAAAAGCCAACTTTTTTCAGGAGAAATTCTGGACTGTATTAACTCTGAATCTTCCCGATGTTTCAACCAACCTTCTGTACATGGCATGCATGTGAAGCGAGAGTTTTTAGAAAAAGACTTTGAAATAAAAAACACATGTCAGACTTAAAGGGTCTAAACGTTATTACTGACAAAATAAACAGAAAAGCCAACTGGGTCAAACCAATACAAAAATATGAAGGGGATGAAAAGAAACAGCTGAAAAGCATCAGACACCCTGAATAAGAAGAAACTGAGACCTATCTTCAGAGTTAACTCAGTAGTCAAGGTCTAACCAACTGATAACAGCTTCAATTTGGCTGTAAACATGCAACCGCATACAAACCTACTGCATAAAATCTCATCTCCCATAAGAAAAGGTGTAAGGTTACTTCGAGAAAGTAAAAACAAAAATCAAAATGCCTCCAGTAAATTGACTCAATACCTCCTACTACGCACATACAATTAATTCATCATTTCAAGTAAAAAGTTAGTTTGCTCACTCTTGGGAATGGCACACATACAAGGCAAGCATTGTTTCATCTGACTTCTGATCAGAAGAAAAGACTAATTCTATCTATTCTATCTTTTTTATTCCAATTTAACTTCTTAGTTTAACACAAAACATTAAGTTTCTATGAAGGTTGACCTTCATTGTCAACTTTATTTGGCTTTAGAGTCACATAGGAATCACACCCCTGGCTGTGAATTCTGGAAAAATTGGGATGCTTTCAGGATAGGTTTAACAGAAGAGGGAAAGGTCTACTTGAATGTCAGTGACACCGTTCTATGTGCTGGAGTCCTAGACTCTAATAAAAGGGAGAATGTGAGCTGAGCATTGGTCTCCATCTCTTTAATTCTCCTGACTTGGTACACATATGACCAGCCATAACATGCGCAGGCCACGATGACTTCTCTGTCATGATGGACCACAACTTCAAACAACGAGCTGAAATAAAACCTTCTTTCCTGCATTGCTTCTTATTGGATATTTGGTCACATATCAATAAATATAAGTTCTACATAATTGTTTAGTTAAATGGCCCCTCAATGTAAAACCACAAGGGAAAAGCTAGAACATGAGTATAATGTAAAAAATACGTGGAGATTTACCTTATAAACAGATAAGAGAAGTCAATACTAGGGTTGGACAGATGATTTAGAGCTGTTTTGTTCACCAGCAACCAGTAAGAAAAATCTGGACGTGGTAACTCATGCATATAAGCCCAGTGCAGGGAGGCAGAGATAGGTGGATCCACAGGCTTGCTTGCTAGCCTCTAGCCAACACAGCAAATCCTGGGTTCAGTGAGACACCCTGTTTCAAAATCTAAAGAAGTGAAGTGATTCAGGGGGGTTCATCCAAACACTAAACTCTGGCCTCCAATCTCTGGCCTTCATGAGTACTCCTTGTGTTTATCCCTCCCCCCCTCACCTCCCCCCCCCACCTCTCCCCCTCAACTCCCCCCCTCACCCCCCCCCTCACCCCCCACAAAAAACCACAAAATCCAGTTTATAGCAGTTTACTAGCAAACAATAAATCAGGAGGTGGTTGTCAATTGTTTGAAAAGTCAACTATTTCCAATATTCCCCCAAGGTCATTAGTTTCCATTTTATAAAGTAAAAATCTTTTCCATGACGTAAAAATCAACTAAACCAGCAAAGAATGAAAATGTGTTAGATAAAATATTTTTTAAAGGTTCTGAAAGCTCACATTATTCTTCTGCCAAGGTCAGGGAAAGATACTGCATTAGGGTCCAGAACTGAAGGACTGTCTACACAGCACCCACAGTCTGGCGCTGTCATTGGGACACCGACCTTGAGGTCTGCTTCTGAGGTATCAATGAGCTTTGCTTTGCAGCCAGGACTCAGGAGGTATCCCTGCTGCAGTGTCAGGTGTCTGGAGGAGCCATGACTCAGTGAACTCTCAGAGGCCACAGAGAAGAATGCCTTTGAGAGCAGCAAGGTGAGCCTACACATCCCGGACCCTCCCAAGTGTGTCTTCACTAAATGAATGTTCTTGTCTTCACCAAAACTGTTTCTTATCCAGGGCCCCTTGCTTTCAGTGTCCCTTTATCTCCTTTGAGCATGCCCACGGTGTCTGGGCACTAATGGGCAGATATACACAATAAAGTTGCCCCTGATTCCTTTGTTTGAAGGACTAGTTCCTACAGTGTACTGTTTGGAAGATAAAAGTTCAGTACTCTATTACAAACATCATCCAAGGAAGACTGGAAGGAGGAGAAGGTGGGAGAGGATGGGAAAGAGAAACTCATCCATTGTTCCATTTTTCTCAAGAATGCTTGCTAAGGCCATGAACTTTAATGCAGTAACCCTAACATTGTATCAATTTTTTTTTTTTTTTTATGAGGTGTGCCTCATTAAAGGAACATGGAGACTAGGGCTGTAAATTAGAGCAAGCTAGACTATAAAGTGACCCTATAGAAAACTTAGAGGTCATTTTCTTGTTTGAATTTGCTTGCATATGTCATTGAATATTCTTTAATTACTCTGTGCAAAGGGACATACCTTTGATAGAGTTGTGTAGGAAAATCCCGAACAGCTCCTTGTATTCCATAAAAGTACTCAGCAGCTGCCTACTCTATCCTTATGATAATTGCAAGAGATGAGATCCCTACTGTGTGCCAGTTGCCATACTAGGCTACCAAATTAACCGAATATCCAAAACCAAGCCAAAACAACCAAATGAGCTAGATAGACCCTCGAGTTCTTCCTGTTAGTGGACAAAAACAAATTTTTCTACAACCCCAAGCTATCCATGACCTGTGAAAAATGATCATTAGCATGCAATTGAGCTTTGTATATTGTTCATTTTAAGAAAAATATCTAGTTAATAGTGGGTCATCTTGCATAGAACTAATTGTCAAATGTAACTATTCAGAACTCAATGCAAATTTTACTGAAGGATTCTGAATGACTAACACCTATTGGAATCATCCCATTGAGCTAAGGTACAGCAGTGTCCTCTTGGGATCTGCAAGGGCACACTGTGTTTATAGAGTGAATGCTAAAATGTCCCATGATTCAGTACTCTGCATTTTTTCATTTATGCTTCAGTGTTTCTCAGTCTCCTCTTTACTCTGCAGCTGTCCCTTGTCAGCACTGCCTTTATCGTCTCGTAGGACGAACATTGACATTCACATATTTCTATCTACGATTAGCTATATCCCTCCTTTTAGAGTGGAGCCTTACACATGAGCCTTCAAGGACGGTGAAAGGAAACATGGCCGCTAGCTGTGTCATCAGGCTTTTGTCTTCCTCTCCAGTCCTCAGAGGTGTGTGGATGAGATTTGTGTGGATAAGTTTACCAAGTGTGGGGAGTCTTGGAAATTAATTACCATTAAAAGGAAAACATTAAAACCAAACTGTATGTACATTAATCTTCCCAACAATTGTTATGTTGAATATCCTCCATTAAGAATCTACATTTGAAGGAAAGTCTAGTTTAATTCTAATTCTAAGACCATAAAGACAGTTCTTTGGCACAGTAAGCATGTCCCAAGACATCAGGTATCAGGTGATAGAAATTCCTAAACACAGGAACAGAGTCTTCATTCATCATCCACTGGCTTATTGAAATATAAATGAAAACATGGCAGATCATAGGACAACTGAAACGTGATGATCACATGGTGAAATAATGAGCAACTTCTCTGAATATTTAGAAATCAAGTTTTTGGAACTGTTACTAAACCCTCATCTATGTCATGCGGAGACTTTAAGACTGTTTGGTATTTAAAAAGCCAAGATTTTGTGGAAGGAGCTTGGAGACTTCCATGCAGAGTAGAGCCCTGGGACTGGAGGGTATGGATAGTGTGGCAGAGAGCTGTCTTGCTGGATCACAACCTCATCTTATAGTGTTTGGTAGCTGAAGTGTTCATTTATAAAATTCTTCACATATATTTTCAAAATCTTGGGAAGACAAGAAATGGCCCATGGCAGCGTGTTACTATTTTCTATTTTAAACATTGGGCTCATAAAGTACCAGCAATGCCTTCCTCCCTTCTTGCTATGTTGCCAGAGCCTTCTGAATAGACCAGCGTCCAGAACAGTGAATGCTCAGAAATGCTCACCACCCTGTCTAGTTCAACCATTCCCCTGAAGATAAGCCCTAGCCTCACCTACTCACCAAGCTCACTTCTACTGACTGGTCTGTGCCCTGGCCCACATCCAGGGAGATGGATTTCCTCTAGCTCTCCATTCTCTCACTTTTTCATCACCTTCCAGTTTTCTTTAGCTATCATCCAGTAAAAAAAAAAAAAAAAAAAAAAAAAAAAAAAAAAAAAAAAAAAAAAAAAAAAAAAAAAAAAAAAAAAAAAAAAAAAAAAAACACAACTTTTTCCCTTAATGCATCCAATTCTCCTTTAATTCCCTATGTATTATCTTCAGTTACTACCCATCATCATATACACTCATTTTGAAGTGTCCTAAACACATTTAGACACACATTAGTAACATTAGGGCATGAATAAACATTCCTATAGCTGAGCTGCTGATAGAAAAGCCATTGGATCCCATGGTCTTTTCCATCTATTGACCTAACAGGAAATATAAAACCAACATCTTCCATGTTCTATTTATGAGTGTAGAACTTCTGTACTGAAGATGCTCCAGATTAATAATTACCACAAGGTATGGATCTTGGGCTCAAGGGATGTATCAGAGATTAAAAGCATTGATTGCTCTTCCAAAAGATTTGCGTTCAGCTTCCAACAACCAGATCCAAAAACTCACAACATCTTGTAACTTAAACTCCCTGTGATCTGATGCCCTCTTTTGGCCTCTACAAGTGTCAACACACACAAAGCACACCCAAACACACACACACGTGAGTTTGAAGCTATCTGAAAAGCACACTTACATGTAAATAAAAAATAAAATATATATATTTTAAAAAGAATGTATGAGTCTCAATAATACCATGCTAGGCTCAGTATTTGTCTATAGATACTTGACATCCCATCTAATTCATTTATCCCGGGGGGGGGGGGTGGGGGGGGGTCTTTTCCTAGCTCCTAAGATTCTTTGTATAAAAGTCACTAGAGACAGGAATGGGGGAATAGCTCAGTGGGACTGTGCATGTATTTAGCATGTATGAGGCCATAATTGATTCCCACCATCAAAACAGATTATTAAGGTACTAGACAAATGCTACACTCTGAAGTATATTACTCGGTCCAAATGAATGCAAAGAAATTGACAATTTCCAGAAATACTCTTGCAGAATATTTTTGATGTGCTCAGTTTACTTCAGAAGAGGGTGACAAGAAACATAGCTATTTCTGCAATTAATCACTAATAACATGCGGGACAGTCAGGCATTGTCTCATTGCTGGAGAATAAAGTAAGCTGTCAGGATGAAGTGGCCAGATTTCTCCCTCTTTTATCACGCCTATTTCGGGCCAAATTGACCATTTTACATATATATATATATATATATATATATATATATATATATGTATATATATATATGTATATGTATATGTATATGTATATATGATGCTTAAGGCAAAGGAAATGAATATGCAGTGTAGAAAATATGCTTAAACCATGGGGAAAGTGATGCCCAGTACCTTTTTAAAATAAGCCCAATTGTTTAAGCTTCTCTCAGTGTTTTGAAGCAAGTGTTGGAGCTGACATCCCTGCCTCTGAGTATCTGGCCAGAGCTCACGTGTCACCACAATCACAAACTTAATCATGTTATTACCTGATCAGAAACCCATTGGTGACCTTGCCATGTAGAAGGCTTGCCATGGCTTTAAAGCTTTGCTGTTATATATTTGTGTCAAAGACCAGGAGTCTCTGAGGGTTCATTACAAATAATAACAGAAACATAATAATCGAAACCTGGGTATTAATTTTAACAAAATTACCTTCAGAAAGGGAAGTGATTTAAGCCAGACTCTAAAGTGTGTTAATCAGACAATCTAGGAACTAGACAGGAAATGGAGAGAGTAACATACTACATTCACAGTTTTTTTGAAAGCAGGAGACTGATGTATTGCATGATAAGCAGTCAGTTTGGATGAATTCGGGAAGTTTGATGGAATTGCTTATAGAAGGAAATGTATGGAGCAAGTAACTCCTGCATTCATCTTTGGCTACTCTGTCTTGAGCAATCTTTACTCAGCATAGCTTAGTTCACAGATGACTGTCACATGAAATGTTTCCATCCTAGCAAAATGAGTGATCAAACCATAGGGTTATATCTAGTAGCAAAGAACCTGCCATTTCAGCTTCCTTCATATATGCCTAAGGACCTAAAGTGAAGGGTGTAGAGTTGGATGTTCAACAAAGAGGAGGCTATGCATTCTGGGAGAGGAAGGAGCAGGGTCTATCAGATATTTTGTATGTTATAGGCTTCAAGGTATGGTTTCTAAAAGCCACATGTGATGCTGCCTTCCTGATAACATTCTAGTCCCTTGGAAGGTAACAGATAAAGAAAAAGAAGTGCTAATGTCTGATAGACTAATTGGGAAAACTTCATAAAACCAGGATCAAGGTGGTGCCAGCCTTTTCCTCACACTACTCCTGTTGTGTGACTCAATCCAGATAGACAGAGGCTGTGAGGCAGCTAAGAGAGCATGGAAATGGACAAGAGATGAGCAGAAGGTTCTGCTCCAGCTTCCCCACCTTTCCACTGAGCCAGTCCATTCTTCTCAAGGACTCTTAAGAGTTCATATTCTTAGAAAACAAAGCACAGAATAAACATAACTCTAATGCCCTCTTTCTCCTTAAGCAGTCTCATATTTTTAGCATTAACCAGTCAGTGGAATACAAATAGGAGCCCAAGCAGCTCTACCATCTGTCTAATTTACCTAGTTCTCAACCTGTTCTGCAGTTTCGTCACCAGATCTGGAGTGGCTGTTCAGCTGTATACAATGTATTTTTCTACTTCAGACTCTGCAAAGCAGAGCATGTTGGGTCTGACAAGCTATTCCTAGATCTCTAATTAGAGAATAGATATGAGAAGGTTAAAAGAAATTACAAAATTGAAAAGAAGACCAAAGTGAAGTACAAAACTCAGGCACCTGAGAGCTAGGGAGCAATGATATGTATGTAAGTGAGATACTGAGAGTAAGGTTTGAGCTCCAGACACCCCTTTCCTTCTATGAGTTGGAATAAGACGTTAGTCATATTGCAAACAAATGAACTATCTATTACTCCATAAGAGTAGCACACAAGGTATAGTGCTCACCTACCCACTTGGAAGACCATGGGCGGACACAGGGTGTCAGTTTAAAAAAGAAGGCAACAAATAGACAGCTAGCACCATGCTCTGCCGACAAGTGACAACAAACCACTAGATGCTTCCAGTGAAATGTAAGATATGACTGACAATGATATACTTGATAAAACACATAAAAAAAATCTGAGTTTTGAAGCTTATTTAAGTCTTCAATTAAGACTGATTCCAGGGATTTAATAGACAATTTTCTAAGAAATCTGCTCAGTTTGCTTCTATGACCAAAGGTCAAGATATGCTAACTATTGTGGGTACAATGACCCACAAGGCAGAACACAGCATTTGTCTGCATTCTGGCTCCAGCTGCATCCACACCTGTAGGAATCTGTCAACACTGCCCAGAAAAGGCAAAATGAATTAAAACCCCTCCAGCGATTGCCAGCCAAAATAATGAAGAGAATGGAGAGGAATCCACATGAGGTCAGACTTTGAAATGAGACAAAACATCCCCCATGTAGGGAGAAAGGGATTAAGCTGTATTATGACTTGAGTTAACTAAACCACAAGAGAATTAAAGCACAGTCTTAGGTTCTCTCTCTGTCCATCCATCATCTATCATTTCCAGAAGAAGCTTGCTTTATAAATTGAGAGAATCAGCTTAAATAAATAGGAGAAGTGTGCTACTTTGTGTTCTAATTAGGATTTTTCTGAATGAATTCCCCAAAACAGCATGCCCTAATAATGTAACAATGTGCTAGAAATAGTTTCCTGATTGCTTGGGCTCCAAAGCTACATCATATCGCTGACAGAAACAGGTTACTGCAAAGATAGTCTGAACTTTGCAAGATGTGAGGAAATGCAAAATATCAATAATGATATTTAGATACATATTGGAAACAGATTATTGTGATATTTGTGTGAAAGGGACCTTGAAGGCAGCACAAGACACTCCAAGACCAAGTTCTCAGCACAAAGGAGATTTATTTGCTGCAGTGGGACAAAGAACAGAAAATATGAAACAATGATGAGAAAGAGGAGGAGAGAGAAGGGAAAAGGACTAAGGGAGGAGACAGGGACATTTGCTGCCTCTGGATAGAGAAGAGACAGACAGACTAGGCCCATTGGCAAATGGTGGTTTATAAAGGGAAAGACGGGGTAGCGGGGAATGTTTAATTTTGATTAGACATGTTAATTAGCGGAGCCAAATGGAAGCTTTTGATTTCTGGACTTCAATACTTCCATATCTAGACCTTGGTAGTCAGCCTCAGAAGGAGGGAGTGGCCAAATAAGGGAACAGACCTTGTTGACTAGCTTTAGGGATGGGGAAGGGTTAAGGCTGACATCCATGTTTGCTATGCTAGAGCCTGTTAGAAGCCCTCCAAGATGGGACCTTTGATTTGACATGGTAAACTCCTATGCAGGACTTCATAAAAATAAAAAGCCTCTGAGGTTTTCCTGCTGTGAAAACTGAACAGCATTCAATTTTTAGAAAGGTGATTACACCCAGATAAAGACTTAAGCCTTCTGGAAACACTGAAATACTTGTTTTACTAGCAGAAAGAAAAAAAGGATGTGAGGATGTTAAGTTAATGTGATGTGAGAAGTTAATGCCTTAACTGTACCACTGCTAAACAGTGCTATAGTTTATATAATGCACAGTTTACAATGTTTATATAAGATGAATTAAGCACTTTTAAAAGTGTATGGTCCTTGAATAAACAAATGTGTTGAGGCTTCTTAAACATGAGTGATTAAACTGAAATAAATTCTAGCACATCTTTAAAGTTGGCTGTTCATCTTCCCTTTCTCCCAGAAGTTACAGAATTAGCAGAGCCTGAGTTAAGAGGACAGAGAGCAGGGCCTTGGCTGAGTTCAGGCAAGTGTTAAAGCAAATGATTTCCTTAACATTTGACGTGGGAAAGAGTCAATTCTCAGTATCCCCCAGAGGACTCTGTCCCCTTCCTTCACTCACTACAAATATTATCTCATCTCAGCTTCTCTATAACATAATATTAATAATACTTCTTCAATCTCCCTTAGTGGAGTTTTGACATGGTACTGTGGTCTTGGTGAGACCAAGCTGCCACAGAAAGGCAGCTGGCATTTTTTTTTCTGCACGTCATTTGATAACCCAGGTTCAGCAAAATGTTTATTCCCCCCATTCCTTAGGTAATAGAACAATCATTGCACAAAACTTGCGTGCTTTTAATGACCTTTCCTCCTACGTCTATGACTTCTTCTTGGAGATTATATAAAGTCTAAAGTCTCAAAATAAAAAGGAAAAAGAGGGTCAGAGAAGAGAATCAAAAAAGATACCCATCAGTTATGACAGAGATTGCTTTAACATGCCCCCCCCCCCCGCAAGACATTGGTAACAAACGTAATTAATGAAATAAATTACTTCCTTCCCTCGGCCAGGAATAAAGAGAGATAGAAGCAGAAAACTTAATTTTGTTATTATTGTTTTAGGTTTTTTTTTTCCTTTGTAAACAGTGATTCAGAGAAATCTCGGGGGGGGGGGGGAGGGGGAGTCAGTAGTCACCTGTCCAGGAGCTGTCTGTTATATTAAACAAGAATGGCATAGATTCAAAGAGAATCAGTTGAAGTACAGACACACATAACTGAAACCATGGTGACTGTAGGGAAAAACAACTTTGAAAATAATGTTTCCGTTTGCTTTAAAATGGTCTATCCATCAGGAAGCTTAATCATAGAGCAAGGTAAACCATGAGAAAAAAAAATTAGACTGTCTTTTGTTTGCACCCATTTTAAGGTCAACATTAGGATGTGAGAATAAAGGCAAAAAGCAACGGTGAACAATGCAGATGAATGCAAGGCAGAAGCAGATATCCAAGGAATGGACATTTTTCTATAAAGCACATTCTACTCTTTTCCATATGACATCGAGTTTATGGTTGTAGGAGTCAGCAAGTGCAGCCCCTGATATCTGGCTCTTACTTATACATGCATAGCTTTGCTTCCAAGTTTGTTTCACTTTGCACTGCATGCATTTATAAATTCTCCTTTTCCCAATCTACCAGTTACATCTGCAGTCAAAGCATTTCTTCCCCAAAGAGGAGTTAAGGCCAAGAAAGACAAAGAATTTGCTGATACACATATATCACTCCAAGAATGGCCCTGACAAGTCTCCACACCCAATTTAATTACTTCCCCACTATAAAAACACTTCCCATCTGCATATATTCTAATCATTCCAAACCCAAAATAAACACTCTGTAAAGCTCTCTGAACACGTGAATGACATTTGCTTTAGGCTCTAAGCGGGGCAGCATTTTGTCAGGCAATGTTTTCCCCAGTGTACATTTTATGCTGATACATTGTTCCATATGGAGTTCAATTCTTTTAGATTTCTTCAGAATGCCATTACAAAATCCCAGGTTCTAAAATTTAAGCTGGGAACACCCTCCCCCTCACCCCCGCACACAGCAGAGCCCCATTGGTGTAGTAGCCAAGTGCCAGTTTGGGCATCCCTAGACCTAAGACTTTAAGCAAAAACCTGATGACAAACGAAGGATAGAGATCAGTTAGGCCTTGAGCTCAAGGTGTCTTTAGATTCTCCTGAAGGCCTTTTTATCATGGGTTTCGGGAAAATCTGTTTCTTTTATTTGATTTTGGTCATATAAGTTTTAGATTTCTTAGAAACTGATCTTCCCATTTACCCATTCTATAGGTGATTTTAAGAAATAGCTAACCCATGGCAAAAAAAGAGAGAAAACTCTAAAGAACACACACAACTTTCAATTTATAGAGATATATAGTATTAAAAATATGACATATTTTAAGCAATATTTAAAAACAACCATTATTCATCTTAAAAGCATCTTAAAATGATACCTTTTGTACTATTTATTTATTTGTAATGTGGGGTCAAACCTAGAGTCCTAAGCCTCTTATAGAAGTCTTCTATCACTTAGCTACACACTTACCTTAAAATAAAAATTTTATGGGAACACAGGCAAGGATTCTATATAGAAAAGGATGATCCAGTTCTAGGACTAAGATCATTAAACTTCTGATTTGTCCGTTTCTTTTCTAACTCAGTGATACAATTTGAATCAAGAATAAATTGCTTCTATAGTTTTCTGATAACTTAAAATGTACTTAGTGTTGTATGTCAAAAATCCTGAATAGAATTAGATATGAAATATTGGACACGAAATGTTCATACTAAGGATAATTGTATTGCCATTTTCCATCTAGTTTCCTTATGTTGCTAATAAAAATGACCTAATCATATAATTCTTTCAAAATAAATAATAAGTACATTTTTCGTAGAAGCAGCAAAAGTTATTTGGAAGTTCAACAGGAAGAGGGTCAGAAGACTTCTCTCCTCCACACACATTCTAGATTTCTTTGATTTTAGGTAAAAAAATTAATAATAAATCTTGAAAGACCTTAATACATGAAAATTATTCAATCCTATTTTGAAAACTAACTATAAAGAGAAAAGTCCAGATTCTGCATCCTGTTATGTGCCCATAAATTATCTAAGGAAAAGAAGAAAGAGTACATAATCATTTAATACATAGAAGAATAAATTATAGGAATATTATACCATATAAAAATTCTTTGAAGGGTAAATGGATGGCCCATGATGGACATCGACTTTTCCCAAAAAATGTATGGTAGCCTTAGCAGATTAATGAGATCTGTATTACTTTGGTGTACTGGGAAAAACACTACACTCATTCTATGCAGGATAAAGACACAGTACAAGAGGACCCAAGTCATAATAAGCAGTGTCTTAATGAGTAAGCCATAACATTAACATGTTAAAAACATGTGCTTTACTGCCACGGTATTCATTCTGCTTGTATTTGTTCATCTATAATGGTGCTCTGAATTTTGAAAAGAAAGCACTGTCAATGCCCAGGCCTAGAACAAACCTGTTGGGCAAATGGCCCAACCACCACCAACTGACTATTGTTAAAATCCTGTTTGAGGGGCCTGGCTATTTCAATTCATCTTTTCTACCAGTTTCCCCCAACAATAAACAGAATATTGTTAATGTTAAGATTTTTAATTTGTTGGTATTCTGAAAATTCTTGTCACATTTCATTAGCAGGAAAATTATAGGGTTTAAAAAGTAAGAGATTCCATGATTACTCAGTACCAAGTACAATCCCAGATAGAAATACATTGTAAGAAAGAAATGCAATGAAAAATTAAGATTTTTCAAAATAATATCCATGGAAGAATTTAAAGTATTTCTGAAGAATCTTGTAATATTTTTTGAAGCTGACTACAGGCTCTTTTAAAAATTTATTTTGTGATCAATAATGCCCTTTTATTACTATACCTGGAATTCTGGGCTTCTGAAACATCGGATTCTGGACACGTTTTCTTTACCTGTAGAAAAAGAACACTAGTTATTCTCATATGAAAATACAGCTTCCTCACTCAGGTCACACGCTCTTTAAATGCAAATGGCTATGGTTCTGCTCACCAACATCTCTGCAAGATACTCTCTAGGTTTAATAGCAATAGTGGGCAGTACTAGATACCAAATTTCATTACTGTCATGGGAACAGCTGCCAAATGTACTTTCCTGGGCTCCATTACCATGCAAAATGTTTGGCTAAAATAGCGGGAGATTAGCTGAACTTGAAACAAAGAAAGCAAAGATACAAACTTTCCAGTAAGGAACTAAGAAGTCACGTTGTTTTTAGCGTACTGAGAATGTTTCTCCAATTGACCTGGCTCCTGTCTTCCACTAAAGCACACAATAATAAACAATGTTCTCAAAACCATCCCTACACTAATTTTCCATCATCTCAACCCTGACTGAACATTTCATACATTCTCTGCATGTCAGTTAAGTTTGAACATTGTTCCTAGACATTTCAAACACCTATTCAGTTAGTACCAGGTAAAAAAGTCCAGATCAACTTGAGGGTTTTAACCTACAATATAGGTAAGAAATGAAAAATAGCATTTGCTTCTGGGGTTCGCTATCCACTCCTGAGGAGAGGTATGCAATTCATCTTCTAAAGTAAAACTAAACACAAACACAAATCCGCTGTCCTTTGAATTTAACTGCCAGGACAGATACCTGTCTGATTCCTATCAGTTTATGTGGGAATGGCTTTTGAGACATGGCCTCATGAAACCTAACATGGTTTTAGAGCTTGCTATATACCTGAGAATCACCTTGAACTTTTGAACTCTCCGCCCCTGCCTCTACCAGCTATTTATTGGGATTACAGGTTTGATTATTGTGGTGTTATAAGAATATTATATATGCAGCAGATTCTTTAAACAATCCTTCAGTTCTTATTAGGGATGTAGAATATACATCTCCATGTCACATATTATGAAAGTACATATTCTGGAGGTCTTTTTGTACAACCTGCAGGATCAAGGTGGATTTAATTTCAAGTATGTAGCCTGGAGAGGAAAAAGGAATATCTACACAATACAAAAAAACACCTACATTTGAGTCATACACATCACCAAATACATAGCACACCTTGAAAAGACATTTTGAATTTTTAGGCTACAATACTGATTTTCAACTCACAGTATAATCCCTTCTTCCTCTGCTGGCTCAGAAGAATACTTTAAAAACAAACACTCAAATCCTTGCACTTTCGAACATCTGTGATTTTTGATTTATTTCTCAGCCTAGAACTGTTTGTTATCTGGGAAACTACTCTTTCATTTGATCAGCTCTACCCTCTGTTTTATTTTTCACTGTATGAAAATAAGACTGACTAGGAGAGAAATGGTCACCTTAGGTGACTTCAACACTAAAGGCTGAGGGGTAAAGAAATATTTTCAAAAGTAATTAAGAAGAGAAAATAATGAGCTAGCCAAGGCAGTGCTGGAGATCTCATCTGGGTGGTGACAATGAGGGAAAGCTATCAAGCTGACTGACCCAGCTACCACCCACCCCAGCCCAGAACCAGGGCTATGAGCTGGCCCACCTCAACATCCACCAAATCTATGAACCCTTGGAGCATGTGAAGGGGATGAAGCCTATACATTTCAAAACAGCAGGATCTCCATGTCACTGGACAACAGGATATTGGAGAGGAGCCCCAGTGAGAGCCCATTATAGGTGATTAACCGAAATCAGAGGCCTCAAGCCAGACCAGTGACTCATGCTGATGAACACTTGCAAGTGCAGATGAACAGAATAAAGGATATGTTGTGTATCTCTATGGGCCACACTACAGTTTCCATGAGTAGATGATTTTTCTCCTCCTTCTTCTCCTTTTTCATCTTTTTAAATTTTTTTGGTTGGTTTTTTTTTTTTTTTTTTTTTTGGTTTTTCTTTTAAATTTGGTTTTGATTAGTGGGAGTTTCAAGGGCAGAGGATGGATGTGATGGGACAAGGAGATAAGTGCGATTGGAATGCACGATGTGAAATCCACAAAGAATCCATTTTTTAAAGAGAAAATACACATAGAGAGAAAGGGAGAAAAAAAGAATACTTCCCAGGGCTGTCTGTGTGACACTGGGTTTGGAACTGTCTGCTGAAGCCTGGGCTCTCACTGAGTATGTAAGTAAAGACAATGAACTTCTTTTCCAAGAACATATCAGTAATCAGTAGGTCAGCAGGGAGAGACAGGGTCCCATGAGAGTCCTGCTCCCATCAGTGACTGTTGATAGAGATGGTCATATGCAGGGTCAGTGAACATAGCTTTTTAGTTAGAAGTATTTGTCCCAAAAGAAACTCTCAAATACCTGTCAGCTGCTTCCTAAATAACTGACACTGAGGCTTAATATTACTTATAAATGCTTAGCCAGTAGCTCAAGCTTGTTACTAACTAGCTCTTACATTTAGTCCCATAATTCTTATTTATGTTTAGCCATGTGGCCTGGTACCCTTTCTCAGTACAGCATTCTCATCTTGCTTCCCTGTGTCTGTCTGACAACTGCTTCTCTTCCAAAAATTCCTCTAGTTTGGTTGCCTCGCCTATATTCCTGCCTGGCTACTGGCCAATTGTATTTTATTAAGTCAATATGAGTAACAAGTCTTTACAGTGTATAAGAACGTTATTCCACAGCATAGATCCAGCTGTGTAATGTCCAGAAGAAGACATTTTTCAGCTTTTCTCCCTGTCTGAAGAGCACAGGTGAAATCTGTGGTGGTAGAGACATAAGAAAGAGTGGGAATTAGATCAGTCACAACACATACATATGTATGAGATCAAAGAACAAATTGGATTAATGAAATTGTTTTTCTAAAACACAAATGATTATTTAATTTAGTTCCTATAAACTAACCAAGAATTTAAACTCATACAATTTATTGTAAAGTCTTTGATAACCTCCTTATCCAAGAAAATTAAGAACTAAACAGAAGGACATCATGACCCAGATTTCCTATCCCATCACTATTTCCCTCATGATTCAACATAGGAACCTGTAGAGAACTATCATAAATACACAGAAATCACCCCAAAGTGAATGCAACTGTCCTCAGGACTGTGACTTTGGGACTGACTGAAGAAGCACCAGAACACAACAGTGGAGACACATCTTCACAATCAAGAGACAGATGACAAATTCCCGGTAACTTGTACACAGAGTTATTCAGGCTTATCACTTACACTGTAAAGAAGAAGTTTGCTAGTCTTCAACAATTATTGAAGTTATATTTCCTCCTCAATGGTTATTAATCTATACTATATATTAATTATATTAATCTACTGTATCTAGTTTGCGCATGGCCAGATGAGCGAAGAATAGTCTTTAGGATGTGCAAGAACTGCATAAGATTTGAGCAAATGCACTGAAGGTATGTAGAGAATAAACTAATTCAGCATAAAGGAGAGGAAAGAAGAAAAAAAAAAAACCTAGTGAATTGATCTCTGAACAGAGCATTAGAGAATGTAAACAATAATGACTCTGTCTACCTAAGGGTAGGTACTTTACTGACATGGGGTTTGCCAGACGAAGCATACCATAATGCCCCTATACTAGGTAAAGAATTTAGAAATTTACTTTGAGGCAGTACAGACTGTTGAAAGCGTTTAAGATACATGTGGCATGATGATGGCCTAGAAGACAGCTGGAAAGAGGTTGAAGTAGTACTGAAGTTCAGAAGGAAGCCTTCTAAAATAGCGCATGGTCTAAGTTCCATGAGTACCCATATGCCATTGACCTTGTCAACACTATGCCCCCAGCATTGTGGAGGCGCTTGCTTGCTCATTAAGTGAGTTGGCAGCTTAGCAGTGAGGATGGTGAAGACCCAAGCTGAAATAGGAGTCGAGGGAAAAATGAAAGGACATTTTGTCTAGACATTACTAACAAAACTGACTGAATATTGCAAGGGGCTGAAGTACTGCTATGATCTGAAAACTATATCTGTCCTTGAAAAACTAGAGCTGAACCAAAGTTCAAAACTCTATTTTATGATGACTTCTAATTTCTATCTATCTATCTATCTATCTATCTATCTATCTATCTATCTATCTATCTATCCTGTCTGTCTGTGTCTGTCCATCAGTCTGTCCATCCATCCATCCATCCATCCATCCATCCATCCATCCATCCATCCATCCATCTATCTATCTACCTACCTACCTACCTACCTACCTATCTATTCTCAGTTGAAATATCAGATTCTGTAACCTGGGCATGCTAGGTAAGTGTTCTACTACTTAGCTATACCCAGCTTCTATCTTATGTCTTAATTAATAGAGAAAATTCAAATGGAACTTTAAAAAACTTAGTCACTAAGCTTACCATGTTCCTTGATAGTGAAAATAGACATCCATTGCACAATTTTCCTGCTTTGTACTCATTCTTCTATTTGAATAGCATCTACTGAGTCACATGTGTTATGGAAATAAGTATGTTCTTACAGAACACACCATCTCTGTCTCCAGTATAATTCCAACCAACTTTAAATTTGTTTTAAACAAAGTGGAATCAAACTGGGTTGGAAATAAGACTTAAGTTCATAGTCATAATTAAAGTGCAAATCCTTTCCTAAGATATCCACGAGTTCAAAGCCAGCATGGGCTACATATATAGTGACAGTTTTGTCCCCAAAGCCACTATCCCACTAATTACAGTCAAGTCTGATATAAAAAGCAACTTACTCTCTGAAATATCAGAGTTTTCACATAGCAAGGCATTAGTGAAAACCTGAGAAATTCCAGCTACTCTTCATGCACAGAGCTGCACAGGGTCCTGGCAGCTCAGCAGTGTGGCCAGCAAACATACAGAGCCCTGGCTGCTGGCTTCTTAGAACTCACATCATAGATAAACTAAATGAATCTATTCTTTCCTTAAAAACTCTGCACTTCAAAATCTAAGTTTTGAATAAAGAAAGTAAAATACTATGATGTCCTTTATGTTATAAAATGAGATGATTTCTTGGATATACTAATTTGGATAAAAATCATTTTTCCCTTGTTCATCTACTTTTATCATATAGCCACTAAAAAATTTAAAAGCTCTCTGCATCAGCTTACAGCTAAGTAGCTTTGACCTAGTCCAGCAAAAGCCTGTCTGCATGGCTCATTCAATCTAAGGAAGAGACCATAAGGAAGATACCAATTATAAACAAAGAAAACAAGTTAGTAGAAGCAAAAGCTCAGAAGAAAATGAAAAAATAATAATTGAGTAGAGAAAGTCAGCCAATCTTTATTTAGTTGGATAATCACCATTTATAAGTCACTTTCCTATTTCAAATATAATTTATTGTTTAAAATTTCTAGGCTACATTTACATGAGTAACATAAGAATAATATAAAGTAAGTTGTGAGAAATATGAGATTTTGTGTTACAAATAGAAGTATTTATTTTTTTAATATCTAGAAAATATAATTTCTAGAATGTTTTCTATTATGACAAGCATTTTGAAGTCTAAAAATCAACCCAAATATTTTCCTGACATTTTTTAACCTCTAGGTACTTTGGGAAGCTCACAATCTCTTAAGAAAAGAAAAACAGAAGTAAGCCTAAGGAAGTGCATAAGTAAGGACAAACTGTGTTTTAATTCCACTAATAGTCTTTTCAAAAGCTAGGACCAATTGTCACAGTTATTTCATACTTTATCTTGCCATTTCCAGTTCCTGAAACATTAACAATAATACACAATCTAAGGAAAAATGGAAAGTAAAATTTGAGGAAGACCATTTTTCAAATTTCAGCATTTTCAAGTAAACCTATTACATCTCATAACTTCCTCTACAGAGAATAAATTTTGAAACTGTAAATCCAAGACAAAAACATCAAAAGTTTCTCAATACAATGGACAAGTTATTATTTGTGTCATTATCAATGGTGTGTGAGATAGTATTTATTCACTGACATGTGTAGGAACTATAATACAAATTAGATTTGTGTGCATTGTTATTTAAGAATACACACACACACACACACACACACACACACACACACACACAAACACACACACACAGTGTCAGGAGTGTGGGTGGGCCAGAATTTGTTCCATAACTATGAGATGTAGACTGTTGTATGCAAAACTCTCCATAAATAAGAAATTTCTATTTTCTAATTAGAAAATTAGATATTTCTATAAAAATAGAAATTACTTTCAACGATAATTTAAACTTGTTAGCTTGCTTCTATTTCAAACATGAATTTTCTAAACGTGAATCTGACTGAACAATTAATATGTAAAGAACAATATAAAGCAAAAAATTCATGTATATATGTTATACTTTATTCAGTGTGTTTCATAGCTGGGTTGAATAAAATTATTGAGAATAGCTTCATACAGCAGAACAGCACTTAATTCTAGTTTATTATTTTCTGAAATAGCAAAGATTATACAACTTGAAACAACAATGTTTATGTGACCTTCTCATATTTCCTAATACAGGACTGATCATATTTAAATTTGAGAGTAATTTCTAATAATTATTCCATCTTACCCTAAGGATTTAATCATCTCTCATTTAAGAGTCTAAAACAAAGGACCTTATTTTTAGTTGATTTTCTTTAGAAAACTGATAGCCAGCTATTAGATTCTGAAGAGCTTCCTTGATCTCCAATTCACAGAACTCAGTAAATAGAAATTAAAATATATTCTTTTATTGTCCTCAAGATGTACATATAAAATAAAAAAGTGTAAGTGCAGATGTAACATTTTAAGTCCAAATATATAATTTTACAATATAGGTGTATGCCAAAAGACATTCTAAAGTTTACTTAAATCTGTGTGCATCTTAAATAATAATTCTTCAAAATCAACACCAAACTAGAATTTAAAACAGATACACATTGTAATATAATAGCCTACAGGCATTGTGTTTCAAAGCAGATAATGTGATTTGTCACAGGAAGCTCATCATACAAGTGGTGAACCACCATATCTGTGTGTGCATTGAGTGAGGAAGTATAATCTTGACCGGCTAAACTGAAGTGTCTCAGCATTTCTTCACAAGATCTACTGGATATTTTAAAAGAGAAATGTCACCGTTCATTTCTTTGGTCTTAAGTGACTCAAAATACAGAACATAAATGCTGCCTTAAAGAGCTTTGAAAAGTTTGTTTTAAAGATTCACAGACATTTTGGAGACTTAATGCCACTTTGTCAATTACTAGTCACAATGAGAAATAAACTCTGAAAATCTAATTATGACAATATAAACTGATTTTAATACAGTATCTTTTTCCTTAGATACACAAATCTCGGAACCTTCAAAGGTATACATCTCTAAAATCTGTTTCATAGAGCTTGGAAGTTTTCTCTCCTCCCTATTCTATCCCATTTTAACATTAAGGCACCAATTCCTACTCAGTTTCAGTCCTGCACCACTAAAGACCAGTTTGTAAATGGCAAGCATTTATTGTAACAGCAAGCGATTTCGAGTATATAATTGGGTATCTTCATTTATTTCAAAGAAAGACAGACATAATTCACACTAAGTGCTATATCAAAGACACAAATGAATATTGTAATGCTTATTATAATAAGCATTTAGATTAAAAACAGTAGTGTTAGATGTACATGTGTATATACTACAAGCCGCACATACACGTGAGCACACATATACAAAAACACCTACTCACACTTGCAGGCATACCCACGCACACATGAGTGTGCACACATGCACACACTCATACCCTCATACACATGCACACACTCACACACCCACACACACGCACACATGCACACACACACTCATGTATGCATGCACACACACATATATACACGGGCACACACATACACATGCACACTTATACATGCATACTCACACACACACACGCACACACACACAACCAAACCTAAAAACGGTGGTAGAAGAATGTTAACAAATAGAAGAGTAAAATTTTTCTCTCTTTCAGTATTTGTTTCTGGTGTTCAGTGCAGGGTTCTTGGCTTCGGGAGAGAGGCATCCCGCACTGGGGAGAAATTATGTTTAAATGGAAAACTATAACTATAAACTATAATTATGGAACCAGATGTCAAACCCTATCAACCTTTAAAATTCTACTACATTTATTTCTTTTGATATACCGTAGGTTTTTGTTTGTTTGTTTGTTTGCTTGTTTTGTTGGTTTTTTGGTTTTTTTTTTTTCAATCATCTGCCCGGAAAACCACGTGCACTAAGCATTATTTAGAAATATTTCAACCCCTCCCAATGGTAGGCTGTTTCATTATCATCTAGCGGGGCAAAAGTAACTGAGTACTTAAAATATCACAAACGGAACCAAGAGAAGCCTTACCATATTGTATTACAACTCCGGGGAAAGCCCCCCTCCCAGTTTAAAAGTAAGACTAGGTTGTCCATTTTTATCACTATACGTAAATACTGCACCTAAGTGTTTTTAGAAAGATTCATTTTTTCTGCTTAAAATATGTACAATAAATATTAAAGCCATATCCATTCATGTTTCTTGTCTTTTTAGAAAGATTTTATATTGACAATTACTTGTTATTTTTTAAAGTCCCCTCTGTCATGAGATAGGTACAATATATTATACCCAAAACCAAATGGGATATTCTGTCTGAACTGTGAAGTGCTGTGTAATGAACACATTTGGTTGAATTTGGTTGAATCTGCTGAAACTAAACTAAGATTGATTATTGTACTGAACATGTCACAAAAACCAGGGAATAATAATCCCACCGAATTTACATATTAGTATCTTTATTGGTAGGCTTCCCTCTGTGAAAGGGAACACATGGTTTCTCAGGACTAGCGTTTTAAAATAATCTTAAGAATTTATCCTCAACCCCTAAGTAGAGAAAACTCGGTAATGTTTTGGCAACATCTTCTACCCCACTACGCCCTTTTCAAGATAGTGGAATGTTATGGTCACAAGTGTAAGAAAAATTCTCCCATTTATCATGGCCTGCCAAGCACCACAGGACCCCAGACAACCCAGCCCTCTACCATTTAACAAAGTCAGCTCATCTCGGTCATGAAGCTTCAAAAGAATTTGGCCACAGGCACAGATTAGATATCACATTTTAAAGTGTAACTATCAATCACTGTGTGAAATTCTCTAGTACACTTAACATCACTTGCCTATATGCGTAATTGATAACTGGACTTCCCAATTTGAACAAGTCACTAGAGAGCTTGTTCCTATAGGGGTTAACAATGTCATTGAATCCATATGTAAAGGTTTCTAAAATGTTTCTGTTTCTCTCTCACCCTCGCTCCCTCCCGCCCCCTCTCTCTTTTCTCTTTCTCTCTGTCCCCCTCTCCAATCCCCACTTGTGTGGACTTTGAAAAACTACATTTTCAAATCATACATTTAATAGCCCTTTTAATGCACCACATATAAACATTATTACTCTGAAGGCAACTGGGAAATCCTTTAACATATAAAATAACTTGACACAATATAATCGAAAACTTAAAGGCAATATTAAATTGTATATTTATAAAGTTACTTATAAACAATGCAAGTATTGATTGTACCACAGATTGATTTAAAAGTATATAAATACATAAAGACTCCTATATTTTCAAATTTTGTGTTCTTTATCTATTTGAAAAAGCTATAATAATAAAGAAATAATTCTAAGCTGTTGGTATTATGTTCCTTACATTTAAATTTAAATTACAAAAAAGCATGTAGTTATAGTATGGTACATTTTAACCTATTTTATGCAATATTATGCAACATTTTAAATTTATGGAAGCTATTCTAAGGTAATTTTCATCAAATGTTTCTTGCATGGCAATTGTTATAAAAACCTTATAAATCACTTTTTTCCCTAGGTCATAGTCTAAAAATGAAATTCTTCATTGACAGAGCTAATAAAATACAGACGATAGTATAATTTACACTCCAAAAACCACAGACGATGTGTTTTCTGTTTAATAACTTTTCTATCAAACTAAATTAACAATCTGAGTAACTTGCCAGCAAAGAACATAAAAGAGTTCCATGAAACACATCATTTCACACATAAAACTAGTGGACAAGAAGAGAGATCATTAACCATATAACTTCAAGAAACGGCTGAGCGCATAAACTTTTGAGACTACACAAACCTTTGCAAGTGGAAGCTCGTTGATTCAATGGAGTGGTATTCAAGTAGTTAACGTCACAATTTTTCCCTAAATATTTGTCCATCCTAAATACGTGGATGTACACTGCCTCCTAATTGTACAACAGATTCACGCAATAGAATGACGGAAGGGTTACAGAGTAAAGGAACTACAGATAGGGACTAGCTGCTGTGAAGGTCTCATTTTAGATAAGCCTAGTAAATAATTGAGATAAACTTCTACTTGTTTCCTTTTTGACCTCAATCAAAATGGCTTTCTGAGATCTGGTCTAAGCACACTTTATCAGCTTTCCTCAGTGCACACTCCTGAAGTCATCTGGCTTTTGGACTTCTTCAGCAGCTGCATTACCTTTAACATTGCCTAGCAGCATTTCCCTAAAGTAAGTGGTTTGGCTACCTTTGGACTCACCAAGGTACCTTTCATTTCTGTGTGATAGCACTTAGCTCTGACAGTTATGCCAATCAATTCTAGGCATTCCAAGAACACTCATAAAGAATGTGGAGGGGAAGAAAGAAAAATCAAAGTAGTGATAAAAGATCATTGGTCTCATTCTCTCTCACCCTCTTAGGAAGAACTTTTACCCAGAGAAGTTATAGCTCAAAGCAGCGTATAGTTTATTTGTATTTGCTTTTGGGGAGTCATTTTGAGAAGCATGTGTTAGTAGTTTAGTAAAGTGCTGATTAAAAGAGAAAAATCAAAATAATGGCACAGTATTTTGGAAAATAAAACTGCGGCTCCGAAAGAAGCAGGAGACAGCAGGGCTGAGTGTGAACAGCTCAGTGGATCCCATTGCAGACCACGTGGGAAATCTCACTACCTGGGCGATTTATTTTCCTTTTCGCCTTTAAGGTCCCTAAACATTAACTTTGGCAGTAAATCAGTTTTCACGGATACTAAGAACTTGGGACATTTTCTTCTCTTGAACTGTGCTTCACATTTTGAGAGAGAGAGAGAGAGAGAGAGAGAGAGAGAGAGAGAGAGAGAGAGAGAGAGAGAGAGAGAGAGAGAGAGAAGAGAGAGAGAGAGAGGAGCGTTTGTGTGTGTTTGTCTCGTGTATACAAAAATATTAAAGGAATACCAACTGTACACTCTCTTCAACTGTCATCAAACAAATGTTTACTGTTCTCACTGTGATAATTCACCCAGTTCTTATCCTAACACAGCAGGATTTTGTGTTCTCATTTTGTGGTCCTCAAACATAAAGTTATGTTTAGATGATTTAAGGCAAAACATTTCAATAGCTTTCACATCAAATTTTTAAATCAAAGTACATGCTGACATCCATATCCAAACACTCACATACAAAAATCAATGAAATCTTTTAAGACGTTAGAAATTAAACTTGTTCTCACAATTTAGCTCCAGAATATCATTCCCAGTAAAATATCATAAATGGAAGAAAGCATATGTTCTCTCAAGCCTATAAAGTGCTAATTATTAAGAACACATCTCATATCTCTTGAAAGTCAAAACTTCTTTTGAGATTCCAAAACAAATTACCTAGGGAAAAATGGTCCTTAATTTAAGTAACGGGGAATATATTTTAAGATCTTGTAACTTGTAACTATTAAGGAAAAATCTTAACTTTGTCTGTTATGGTTTCCAGATGGTGTAATATTATCAATTATCATCTTTACCTGCCTCTCGTCACCATTAATGGAATTAGAAAAGGTGAAGTTTTGTAAACAAAGACAAATTATGTTTTCTATTTTAAGCATGGATAAATTAAAAAATGTTATCTAATTGACTTCCTTGCCCAATTTTTAGACATATTTATTCTCTCATCTCTATTTTAAGCATATCCATCTTAACTAGGAAAAAAGTAATCTGCCTCTGAAATAGAAATCACCAGCTAAATGCAGGAGTGGCTGTGCCACATCATAGTAATACAGATAATACTTCTGTCAAAAGCTAACTATAACTTACCTCAAATTCCAAACACCTGAAACAGATTCAGGTTGTATTTGGAAGTGAGTTTTGTGCATGTGTGTGTGAAGTTCAACAGCCAATAAATTCCATTCTGCAGTGTCAGGAAAATGAAGCCTGGTCCGAGGATTACAGAACACTGAGAAGTTTATGGTCCCTAGTCGACATTCAGGTAGCCTTAAAAATCCTTTACTGGAGTGAGAATGCTCTGACTCCCTGACCAGTACAGTGATGTAGGTTAACTAGATGGAGGCCTGGAGACTCCACACTCTTGGCTCAGGCCACTGGCTTTCCACGCCCTTCTGCTTATAATAAGATGACTTGCTGGCAGAGGTCAACCCCATCCCAGATCCCAGACTCTGTAAGATCTGATGTGTAGCATATATCTAGCGGCAATTTTACAGAGCCACATACATGTCATGGACTCCTGGGCTCTGTCCACCTGCTGTCATACGACACATTCACAGCCCATTGTCGTCATGTTTCACGGAATTAAAACCCTGTGTTCAGTTTTCAAAATAGGAAGATTTCACTTTAATGTTTTTCAAAGCAACATAGTTTATGGCAGATAAACTTTAATAAGAATGATGTTTATTAGTGTTCCCAAGCTACATTTATATTTGTGTTTGTTTCCAGAAGGAAGACAAAGATTTTGAGATTTCACTTTCATTATTCACACACACACACCAAAACAGAACGAAGAAAAAAAAAAAACCTCAAAATGCTCTTGGTCTTTTTGTTCACAAATGACAAAAAGGGAGACAATTCACCTTCCTATTCAGCTCACTTTCAGTGCGGGTTCTCCTGAGGTAGAAGAAGAGATTCATGCAATTAGGATGAGTAAAAAAAAGTCACCAACTTAGTTAAGATTTTTTTAAAGATAAAACGTGTTTATATTTATAAAAGAGGCATGTGTTTAGTTTGAGTGGAATTAAAAGAAGGGCACAGCTGAATTCTAGATAAGTTTATTATTTAGCGCTGATAGATACCCCCTTTTCCCCTAAGAATTTATGAGAGCATTATTTTCTTACAGAAAAGTAACTTGTCACTTCCCCCTCATCTCTCTAAAAATGTATCTCATCCCTTAAAAATGTAACTCATCTCTTTTAAAACTGTAACTAAAAATAAAGATAAGTTTAGTTCCTAAGTTCTTCATAAATTTCTGCTCCGTATTTACAGGCGTTGAGGGAATTATGTTCTCCAATTTGTTTATATAATTCTCAGATAATTTCTTTTCTATCATTTTTTTCTTGGTCTTTATGGCTTGGTGCTAAGTGATTCCATGGCCCCCAGGCAGGGGGTCAATGTCTCATGAAAATAAACTGCAGCTCTAGGATTGTTTGTAGAGATTCGCATTTTCCAGGAAGGAGCTGAGGAAAGGCATTCCTTATTTCAACCGTGCACCTTGAGACAGGAACCCCAGAGTCCCACTGACTGAAGTTGGCCCTGTCTCCAGACTAATTTTGTTGCTGGCTAATGCTGTAGCAGCAGAGAGATGGACAAGCTAGGAAAACCCCTTCCACCTGCAGCAGGAGTCAGGCCTCCACCCTTAAATGCATAAAAGATGGAGAGCTGTCTGCCTGTATTCAGTCAAGTTCATGAAAGTGTCTGTTCTCTGGGGTAGCAGAGAGCTCACACAGACAAGGGCAGTTCTTTGCTCCTAGACAGTTTAGGATCACTAAAGACAATGTCTGAGATCCGAATCTTATCAAGGATTAGGAATCTTGGGTATTGTGCTATAACTTATATATTTCTTTAAGTCTGAGAAAATATGCTTTAGAGATGGCTACTTTCTTAAGGTATTATAAGTCATTCAATATTTGCTGTTTATGAGTTCCAGCAGCATTCACTGGAACAAAATACATGCCTGTTCCTGATACAATAGGGGCCCACTCAACCATACCTAAAACTCTGAGGAGAATTAAGTCACGCATTAAGAAAGACTGGGTGAGTTATAATTTATTTCTTAACCGCATGGAAGAGGAAGAAACAAGAACAACAGAGAAGTGGACTAAGAAACTTCATGAATTCAGAGGGGACAACCGGTCTTTGGCAGTTTCTCTTAATCAGGACAAACAACTACAAATTTCCTGAGGAGAAATAGAATCTTATTTCTTTGGCATCGCGCCATAAAAAAGTGAGTGTTCTCTCTTCATTTATGCTGTTATAGCCAAGAAGGAAAATGACATTTGATTTTTGTGAACATTCTATGAACAGAATTTAGCACCATGTCCTTCTCTTTCTAACACAACAGCTAACCCACGGACAGAAAGAAACAGACGACGCCTTTTCTAAGTGTTGGTTTCTATGCTGCAGAATGGAGCACTCCACTGCTAATGGAGATTCTACTTAGTTTTCCAACATAAACAATCGGTTTTTAAAGATTTCATCTACAGAATGTTTCAGCTAATAATAATGGGAAAAAAGTTACCCTGTGTTTAAAATTAGGCATCTAGCTTTCAATCAATGCTAATAATTACAATAAGATTATATGGACAAATGACTTATTAAAGAAGTTCCAATGAACAGAAATAGATATTCTTAAAGTAGTGAGACCTTCTTCAGAAAGTAGAAAACTACCATGCTGACCCCACAAAACTATATAGTCCTTAGGAATCCACCTGCCAATGACTTAAGTCCTGTCAGTGAGGGTTAAGATTTGCCCTACAGTAGATAAGAGTAAAATATTACAAACTGTTGACAGCTGCTACATTAAATCAGAGTGACTTGCACATTATGAATGCCACCCTGGCATTTATCAAATGCTTGAGTTTCCTTCAAAGTAATATGAAAAGAAAAATTAAATCTAGTCAATCATTATACCCGTTAGGTCTGAGCACTCTTGACAACTTTTGTTTTTTTATAAAAAAAAAATATTTACGACAGTTTCATGGCATGCTTTATTCTCCACTTTGGTGCTCAGTGTCTTTGACTTGTGGCATCCTGCACATGGCCACACATTTTATATACTTTATGTCCTTTCACTTTGGGATACCTTCCCCCCTTTATTTGACATCTTTTCTCTCCAAAATGATGAAATATCTATAAGGTCTTTCGAAGTATTTCATAACTAACTATAAGACATAGTTCTGGACAATTCCCAGAAAAGATACTTAAAGTTCAGACATTAGAGTACAACCATCATGGGTAAGCAAAGGGGAAAGGGTGAAATGACACGATTTTGACAGCAATTACAAATTTATGACAGAGAGAAAAATGACTGAAATTTGATGCATGCATAATAATCTCCCTAAACGAGCATGTGAATAAAAAATTAAATAGAAACTACACACTGTACCAGTTTCCTCAGATATTAATAAGGTGTCTACATGATATACACTGGAGATGTGTCTATGTCACCATGTTACAAACTCCACACGGCATCATTGCAATAATTATATTGTCCATTTGTTTTTAATCTTCTCACGCACAGTGAGACTGACACACTCAGCTAGTGTTAGGAAGCCAAGCACTGATAAAATGCACCGTTAGGTGAGTCTAAGGGAGTATTTCCCTCTGTGTGATGAGGTCCTAGGCTAAACAAAAGTAGAAACGAAGAAAACCAGATAAATGAGCGTCTCCTGGCATCCTGCTTCTCCATCGGGTGTACAATGGCCTATACCCCCAATCTGTGAGCCAAAATAAAAATTACTTCTGACTAGTTAGCTTTAATTGTCAACTTAATAGGCTGGAGTCATCTGAGAGGAGTGTCTCCGATGCAATTGCCTAAATCAGACTGACCTGTGAGCATGTCTACCTGTGGGTGGCAGCATCCCTAGGCCAATAGTCGGAAGTTGTAAAGGAAAGCTAGATTAAGCATGGGCTACAGAGTAAGCTACAGAGCAAGCCATCAAGCAATATCCTTCTATGAGTCTTGTCTTCAGGTTCCTGCCTTGAGTTCCTACCTCAATCATGTGTTCTAATCCAGACATATAGACTAAATAAATCCTTTTATCCCCAAGAAGATTTTGTTGGGGGTATTTTATCAATACAACATACTGAAATGAGAGCACCTTTTCTTAGTCTCTTCATGCCAGATATTTGTTCATGGAAGTGAGAAACAAAACTAATACACAGAGAATAGGGATGCTCGGTGACACAGTTTTCTTTTCAAGTATGTGATGAATATCAATATGGTCTAGGACAATTCAATCCAACAAGAATATCAAAGTGGCTAACCAGAGTATGTGTGGTGTTTGTTCTCTCTCTCTCTCTCTCTCTCTCTCTCTCTCTCTCTCTCTCTCTCTCTCTCTCTCTCACCAAGGTCCCCCCAGAAACCTCAGCCCTTTTACTTACAGTCCTAATGAAAGAGCCCGAGATTGGGATGGAAAGGGAAGTAGGAAACGATGAATATAAAATAGCTTCACATTAATAAACAAGATACATCTACTTCCTGTTTTCAAACATCACCTATACCATATTTATTTAACATACTTTACACTCAGCCATTCAAACTTTATGCTACTAAATATACTTCCAGTTTTGATTTGGCAGTGGGCTCGGGGATCAACCTGAAGGACCGATGTTTTCAAACTAAGTTATGCTTCATATTCTATCAGCAAAATCATCATTGTAAACACCATCCATTTCATCTGGAAACTTCTTTACTTATTGCTATAACCACTCCTCGAACCACATATGACGGTTGTTCTATTCAGTTGACTGGAGTATGCTTTTCCCAGAAACATATATTTTTTTGGAATCTGATTTCATTGAGGGATGGTACTATTCTCTTGAAATGATAACATCTTAGAGTGTTCCTTATTTCATCGCAGAAGTGATGTAAGTTTTGCAAGGCAGTGAGATGACTCCAAATTTTTCTATGGGCGCCTTTCTCAATTTTCCAATCACTAAGGCTTTGACTAATAGTCTGCCTATTCTAGGACAGTGACAGCTCAAATAATTCACCTGTGGCTTCCTTTGAGACTTCTTCCTCTTTCACAGAAACTCTCCAAGAAAGCCAAAGCTCACCATAGAAGTCCAGACTCACTCTAAGAAACTAAGCCTCTCCCTCTGGTCTCCTAATGAATCTAACATTGACAACACAGGTTTAAATAAGAGCAAAATTCTAAAATATCTCTCAAATGCCAGAACCCCAAGGATGAATATTTCCTCAATAAGAATCATTTATCCTTCATCTTCTGACTGAACTAGTCAGTGTTATAAACATTAAAAATAATTTCCAACTTCTCTATTTACTCAGAGTATGATACTGAAATCATAACTGTTTGGAGCAGTAAGAAACTTCCTTTGAAGTAGGGTGGATCTTTGGAGCATATTTCATAGCAAGTATACATCAAACTTCCTGCCAGAATATTAAGGAAGTCCTCTCACCCAAAATAAAGTTAGAAACAGCCAGTGTATTTTAATGAGAATTTACTTTGTTCTATTTCCAGATACTTGGATGACAATCTCAATTCTTTTTCATCAATACAGTAAGGTAGATAGACACTGCATTTCCGAATTGATCCAACAACTTGCTCAACATGTTTGCTGATGATGATAGATTGTCTTCAGAACTCAAGATTTGGCCCATGTGATTTTGGTACTCATAATAGCTTCTTTTTTTTTGTCACTGAAACACCGAGAAATGAGACTGATTTGAGGCTGTAGCCTGTTCACAAGCTAACAAGCAAGCCAGCCATAATTTCCCAGATGCTGGCTAAGGATCAAGACTTCTGAGTCAGAGACTTTATTACTCAGATCAGGAATAGAAGCTAGAAGATCAGCATTTTCTGTGCTGTCTCCCAAGTTCGAGTTCCCAGATGTTGATACATAGAGACATATCGTGTGTGTGTGTGTGTGTGTGTGTGTGTGTGTGTGTGTGTGTGTATGTGTGTGTACGTGTGTGCATGCTCATGTGATGGAGTTCCTTAGAGCAACACTGAAGTTAGAAATCTCAAATATTTTATGATGAGCTGTGAACACCAAGCCCAAGCATTCTATTATTGCAGTATACAGTAAATAAGCCTAGTGCTTGTTACAGAAGAGGGCACGATCCTTTCATTTCCTTCCAAGTCTGTTCACAAACATCCTTGAAAACACAGACAACACCTTTATCAAAAGACACACAGAAATTTAAGGGATGAAGAGAGAGAATGGTCTTATATGAGTCTATTCGTAATATTCTGGCCTGGAGCACTTTTGTAGCCTCCTTTGTCACTTAAGATCACAGCCCTGTCTCAAGTACTCAAAAAATTCTATTCATGTTGGTGTCCTTTAAACATCCCAATGTTACTTTTTTTTTCCTGGAACTTTAGACCTGTCAGTATATAGAAAATAAAAATAAAAAAAGATTTAAGTCCACTGAGTTCTTGGCTTAGATATAGATAGGCCATTGGGGAGGGTTGCAGTCAGCTTGCTGTAGAGAAATGTGCCCCCAAACAGCTCAGCTCCCAACGTCCACCAGAATCTAAGTTAACGGCCACTTCCTTGTGTCATCACTGCTATTTGTTATACTAGAGAGACTGATTCCACATGGTTATTGTGTGACATGCCGATTTTCTGGAAAAGGACAGACTCTAAAGCAGTAGTTAGCACAGAGAGGATGCCGAGCCACCATCTTTCTCCCACACTCTCTCCATTCAGACATCTGTTTTTCTCAGACTGAACATGTATTTATAGCCTTCATTATGATAAATGAGGAAACCAGTACTCATTATGTTGCTATGGATTGTCCTCAAAAACAAAGCAAGAAAAAAGTATTTTCTGGTCCCTAGGCCCCTAAACTATGCTTCTGGATTTATCCTACCTGATTTTAAAACAAAACACAGTTCTTGCCTGCAAAACACTACCTAAATGAAATCATATGGTTTGGTACTGCCTAAACCGTTTGCTTTTTAAATAAATACTTTTTTTCATTTAAAAAAAAATGGCATCTCCATAAATGTATCTCCTGCTTCCCCTCCCCTCCGCCTCCCAAACCCTCCCAGTCAGCCCTCACCCTCGCCTCTCCCCATCCACCCATACTTTCATGTGGGTATCAGGTACTACATTCCTCCTTATGATTAGTAAGAGAAAAAGGTCCATGGCAGTATGAATCAGCTGCTGTCTTTAGATGCTGCCTGTCTGGGAGGTACTGGTACCATTCTAACTTCTGGGTTTGAGGACAGAATCCTGATTACATTTGCTAAGCTATTTGGATAAAGATATAACAAGCATGATTTATTTAGGTCTTGAGTTCCACTAAGGCTCTACAATCTGGCTTTATTAACAACACATTCTGAAACTGTTCACAGTTCATTGAAAAACCGTAAGTAAATAGATGAGAACAGTTCCTCAGATGCTAACAATTTCACAAACAGTATGTCACTCATTGGTAAACATTTTAAAATAAAAACAATTTTATAATTAAGAAAAATTGCATGTCATTGTCTCATCTATCAAGACAAATCATAAGAGAGATGCAATTCCAATTCCAAATACCAAAATCTCTCACCCATATAATATTGAAACCTTTTAGACTCTACCTGCAAGGAAAAGATGACAAAGGCCAAAGTCATCCTCTGAAAAGTCCAAATGCCACAGTGAGAGGAAGACCAACGGGACAGCCCATATTTTTTATTTAGAGATGAGTGATTTACACATACTTTGAAAACAAAATACGCTGATTTCCATGTTAGCAGCTCAGACAATGGAATGACTGACAGGAAGTGGAAGAACCAGCAAGGGCAGAAAACCCAGGATTCCAATACAAGAACCCAGAAAGTCTTTCTGCAGGGTTGACTGTGTCTCCACACTTCCGCTCTCTATTAGCGCTCAGCTCATTAACTGACTGATGTCTAGAGGATATCTCAGGTCCAAGTGCAAATACTAGGTCTCTTGTCGTGTTTACTGTCAGGGTGAACTTGGGCAAGTCATCTTTAGCTCTCAATATCTCTCCTGAGAACCACATGGTCACTACTCCCAGCTGTCGCCCCCCCCCCGCCCCCAGACATGAAGTCACTGTCCTTAACATCTTCATTGATTGTTGTAAGATACTGTAAATGTGACAGTTTTAATTGTCAGCAACACAATCGGCAATCAGCAGGGAAGAAGTGACTATCTAGACCAAACTGGCCTGTGGGTATGTCTTGAGTTGAGGAAATTAGCCTAATTGTGATAAATGACTTTGGGAGACCTCTATGAACAACACTGTTTGGTGGGCTTCGGTCCTGGGCTATGCAGGAATGGAGAAAGTGAGACTGAGCTGATCACCAGAAGCACACAAGAACCATTTTCTGCCCTTGACTGTGGATGTGAAATGTCTATTTCAGGGCCCTGCCCACTTGGTTTTCTGTGACGGACTGTAACCTAGAACTGAGGGCTAAATAAAGCTTTTTTTTTTTTTTTTTTTTTTTTTTTTTTACTTTTTAAAAAATGTATTTGATCACAGAAACAGCCATGACACAAAGATGGTGAACATGCCTTTAAAAATTATAGAATTCTGCATGAGATGTCAGGCCATTTCTCTCCCATGGGATACCATTTTCCTGTCAGAGTGAGTTCTACCAGCATCCTGAAAACAAAAAGTGCTCTTTCCTCACCTCGAAGCACCTGGTATACTCCCCATGTTCTGTGAGACTATCTCCCTTATCCTTGAGACCTCAGCTTAAATTTCACTTTTGGGTAAACTGCTTTCCTGACCACTTGTCCTGCAGGACTTCTCCTTTATTCCTCAATGCCAACTCATTTTTCTTCATAATAACCACAATATGGATGCCAATTATTTTGGGGGTGCCCCTACCCATTAAATGCACACCCTGTGAAAACCAGATTCCTTTTTTTCTTCTGTCACCTTTCTTACAGAAGCCATGACTAGCGTCCAATGATTCTTTGTGTATGGCTGAATTAACAAATGCCTAAGTGTGAGACAAGAACATTGGTGCTTTCCAAAAGCAGACAAACATGAAATAAATTTTAGAAAATATTCAACTATAAAGGCATTTTAGCTAAAACAAAACATAAAACCAGTAATTTGTTTTCAGTGTGAGTTTGACACAGAAATGTAGCTATGGATACATTTCCTAACAATGGAAAAAAATATTTAGATTCATCTACTCAGTATTTATTTGGTCTTTGGAATATTATCTCAGTTACACTGAAAATGATCATTTAAAAATTTAGGTGGTTTTTTTTTTGTGATCTTCTGAAGTCACAAAAAGAATTTTAAGTAGTCAAGTCCCAGATTTAGGTCTCTTAATGTAAACCAGCACCTGCCAGTCCAGCATTCTAGCTCAGCATTAAAGAGGACATTCCTAAGAAAAACTAAGTAACAACATTGTAGTTTCTTACTTTCAAATTGGTTTCAGACCCATGTTTTGAAGCACAAACTTCAATAAAATTTACAGTAAGTCAACAGCAGCTATGAAGTTAATAGTGGGCTTCATTTGCCTTAATTCAAACCATATTGAAGGGAAAATTACATGGCAGCAAGATTTCACACTACCTCATGTAAACAGGGTTTAGTGTTGTGGAGCTATAGATACATACTTAGTCAGATACACCGTATAACTATTCCCCAATACATAGGTATTGTATATATTTAACTTTATATATTGATATCTATGTGGTTATATAAGTATTTTATCTATTAAGTATTAACACAATATGGAATCTATGTGTCATGAAAGACTATAAAAAACACAGCTTGCCCCCCACTTTTATAACAAGACAAACAATCCTCACAAAGACAGGTCATATGTATGTGACTACCGCTACAAAGAAATGAATGCTAGGCAGAGAACATAGACTCCTGTGTCTGGGATAAACACGGAATGAGAAACAGTTGAGATCTTTGACATGACCTGGAAATGAGAATGCTTGGGTTCATGTCAAATTCTGAAAAGTACAAAATAAAAATGGTAAGTTATGACAGAAATTATGATCAATAATCGGTACAGTTCAAAAATTGCCTTACCATGGTGTTAAATATTAGTTTGACTGCACTGAGGAAAAATTCTCTTTCTAATACTTATCTGGATATTTAAACAACATTCTGTTGTTTCTGTAAAGCAAACTTCTCTTTAAGAAAAAATATATTGTCTTCTATTTTATTGGTTAGGGCATGAAACTGCTGGGCTTTTATGTAGAAAGAGACCAGTAAAATTTTTCTGTCCTGTTATAATACAATGCAAACTCCTAAAATAAGTCATTTGAGAACAGAAAGGCTTAATTTAACAAGAAGAAGAAGTAGAAGAAAAATGACAGAAAAAATAAAAAATAAAAAAGAGTTAAGAACCAATAAACAAAAAATCAACAAGTATATGCATTGACCCTGCTATAATAATTAACAAAATTTACAGTGAATGATGAATTAAAATAAAAATTTGCAGCCACATTTTCATAAACTAATTTTATCATTTGAATTTTACTAATAGAAGAATCTTTTAATCATTAGCTTAAATTTAGCGATCTTTTTAAAGTGAAAAAAAAAGCCTTTCAACAACATATTAGTTACAATAAATGAACAGGGTGATTTAGTGACTACTATATGAACACATATTTACTATTTCCTTATTACATTTTCCTACTAAAAATCGGTTGCATCTGCCATGGTATGGTGGTGTATGCCTGTAATCCTAACACTTGGTAGATAAAATCAGGAGGATCAGGAGTCCCAGGCCAACCTTGGCTCTACAGCCAGTATGAAGTAAGCCTGAGCTATATGAGAACCCATCTCAAAATAAATAAATAATAAATAATAATAAATAAATAAATAGACATATATGTGTATACATATATATATATATATAAAGGGAAAAATAATGGTAATATAATGGGAGGGCACTTGTTCCTTTAAAAATAAATTCCTTGCTGTACTAGCCAATGCTTTTCATTCCCATTTTAAAACATAGAGCATAGTGTTTTGGTTTCTGGTGCATAGCAGGCTAGACTTGTGTAAGCTTATGCGTAAATCCCCTTCACAATCATTATGCAGTTTGGTCTTTACGCTTGCTGGAATGACTGGCTTCATTATAACTTCTATCACTTATTTATAATCTCTTACTGCCCCAGCAGTCCATGTCACCTATCTTCTTGGGTTTTGTTGGTTTTGTTTTGTAACAATGGCCACTAAAAATACATAATTGCATCAGGATTACAAAAAAGAATTTTTTGGAAAAGTAGCATAGAGACATCTTTCCAAGCACTAACTTTTCCAATGTGACTTTTCCCCTCATCACAGGTATCACTGTGTACATTCATCTCATTAGGGTGAAATTGCACACATTCTATACCTTGTACCTGTTGATCTATTTGGGTAAAAATTTTGAAATATCTAGATTTGACTTTAATGTTAATGGAAAATGTTGCAGAATCAAGCTCACATTTCCCCTAAATTTGTAGTTCCAACTGAGGTAACCCTCTCCTGTGTAAGAAGGGGGACCTAGCTATGCAGGAATCAAATCTACAGTACTCCAAACTAGAGATAAATTGATTCTGTTTAAGCTTATACTGCCCCATCTAAGACAGCAACCTGAGCCAAGGAAGGCAGTCTACAACTACATACTGTAGATTATCACTGAGAATTATACTTCGGATAAAAGTACATCCTTTATTTTATCCCTACTGCTTTTTACAGCCAAGATTCCAAATTTCCAAATTAAAATAGTATAAAAACGTTTTTCTACTATGAATCTTCAATCAGAAAAATTCCACAAAGGTTTCTAGAGACATTCTTAATGGGAATTTTTGGATAAGGCAATTTAAATTTTACCCTAAGTTTTAAGGCAAAATGCAAACACAGGCTTTTGGGAAGTCATTGTCTTTAGTGATGTAGCCACTGGTGAGTTACCTGTGCCTAGGTCAGTAGCTCCACACCTATGCCCATGTGAGTAGCCTTGGTTAATCCTGACTCACAAAGGAAAAACAAAAGCAAAGAGAATTGAAAACAGTAGAGATTTGGTGGCAGGAGGTTTGGTGTGTGGTAGGTAAGAGTGTAGATGGATGAAAGTGACCAAAACTAACATTGATATAGTAATATAATATGCATTGTATATACAAATATAACACACACATATATATCTTTGAAAGAATCAAACAATAAACTAATATTCTAAAGGAAATTGCATTTGTTATTTATTTAAAACTCTTGGGATCAGAGGTGGTTGCAATTTCAGGTGTTTGTGTATTTTTGAAATACTTATATTTAACTAAGGAAGTGCACGAGAATTCAAACCAAAACTATAGAGTTATTCATGTTTAACATATAGGTTATATACATCTCCAGAAGTTAATTTTTACACTTTTAACTTTTTTGATAAAATAAATTTTCTTTGAAGATGGCTTTTTCAAAACAACTTGCTGAAACTGTTATCAGGTTATCTATGGACCTAAAGAATACTGCTGGCTCACTATCAAAAAATATTATAGGAAGAAGTTGGGTAGGTTCTGGGCAGAAGCTGTGTTCTGAAGTAGACCTTGTGTTTAAATCTTAACACAAACACATCCCAAAGCACACTCCTCTATACACATTCTAGCTCAATCTGTTTCCAATGGATTTGTGCCCTCACTTCATACAGAAGCTAAATACCTTCATAAACAGAAATGTTTTCCACATTCTTATTTTTCCCTGGCATAACTTTTAATAAATTGCAGAACTCTATTCCTTTCTTCCCTTATAAACCATTCTTGTTCCAAAAGCCATCCCAGGAATGTAGTTTTAATTTTTCATGGAATTTCTTATAAAAGACTTGGCCGGAAAAAAAAGCAGTATCTGGATTGGTGAGTGAAAAATTTGTGTCACATAGTGTGACATTCTGCATCAGAAAAATTACAATAAATCCAAAACCTTAGTTACTGTGGTGAGTAATCAGATTAGTGTAAACCATAGAGCATATAGTAATGTCATTAGCTAGTTGCTGACTTCTTACTCTACTACAACTATTATTACTAATGTTGGCACTATAGCTTTTCAAAACTGACATCTATCACCCTCACAGTTTCAAACAATGATAATAACAATAGCATCAATTATATTTTGGAACGTTCTCTTTTGATAGCTGAATACTACAGTAGTATCTGTCTAGAGTTCCTAGTGGCATGCAACACAATCAAGAAATTTGGGTGACAGTTGGTCTCAGGATCTGTAAGCAAGGATTGCTGAAGCATACATACATGCATACATACATACATACATACATACAAACGTACATATATACATACATACAAATGTACATATATACATACATACATATATATTGACCAGCCTTATCTGAACTATCTGTTGCAACAAGTATTTTAGAATTGTAAATTATTAGATTTGAGATCTCTTGAAAATGGAACCCAAATTTAGGCCTGGAATTCTCATTTATGATTCAAATATACCTCACATGACTGGCATGACAGGGATTTTATATGATTATAAATATAATATAAAACATTATTTGTGGTTAAGACAGATTTTTAAAGTGCTGAATTTTCTGTTTCTGGTGTCGTTGGTAACACTCGAAAGCTTTTGGATTCTGAAGGATGAGAACATAGCTCAGTGGTAGAGTGCTACCACTTTGCTAATTATTTACAAAGACCTGGATGTAATACCAGTGCTATAAACGAGGCTGGATTTTGTTTTTTTATATTAGGGACATCCAACCTATATAACCTAGCTTTTACCACTACTACAAACACACATACTGTAACCATATTTTTAACTTTTGTTGAAAGACTATGAAAAGTCCGTGAATTAATCCAGGCACTTAGACTTCAGCATATTTGGGTTCTATAAGCACTCTAGATAAGATCGGGACAGAAGGACGCCACTTTCATCATTTCATGTTGGTGGCCCATTGTAAGACTTCTCATATCACAATCTTCACTAACAAGCATCATTTTAAAAGTTAGAACGTTGATACCAAGCATGGTTTTTCATTGATGGTAGCAGTGGCCTTTTGACTAACACTCTGAATGGCAGAAATAAGTTAATATGGATAGAATTAAGAATAGGTAAGGGATGTCAGTCACTACAGTGTATCTTGTACTATTAGTATGAAATAAAGTATACAATTTTCAGAATTCTTTACTATCTCTCTTTGATGTATGAGTTTGGACATTTTAAAGCCACAAATATAGAAGATTGTGACTATCTAAAGGATCTTAGCTGCAGCTCTTACAACTTCTTAAGGGTAGTGCTAATAAAATTTCTTAGAACCCACATGATGGTAAAATTTCTTAAAACCTACAGCAGACTCTGGAAATAGTTTTGTGTGTTTGCTAATAAATGTGGAAAAAAAATTCTATACATAGGGCATGATCTGGCTTTATACTTTTCTCACTTTTGGCTTGAACCAAAGTTTGGAGTAGAGAATGGAATATCTCAGTATTAGTAAATAACACTAAAGAACTGTGACTTACACACACACACACACACACACACACACACACACGCACACACACACACACATCCCATCACCACCACACCATAGCACACAATCACAAATAAATATGCCTTAGAAGCATGTGAGTAATCATAAGCAAATGCTATTTTCTGGAAAGATGTTAGAATGGAATATTGATTAATAGGTAACTGAAATTTTCATGTTTCAATTTTACAGGAAAAATAATATAACAATACTCCCAACACGTTAATCTGGAAAGTTCTCTCCATTGGGGGAGAAACTGATATCTTCAGTGCAAATTTTAGCCGGGATATTTTTTTTTTTTTAAACTGTATGTGATGCTTTACATTGAAGAAATAAAATTACTGTACACAGTGGAATTGTACTGTGATACATTTTCATTTATAATATTTTATGGATTCATTGTCATAAACTTGTGAATACATGGCCTAAATATCATTAGTGTTGGGATAACAAGATAATCAACTTATTCCCAAATGCCAACTGCGGTACTTTTTAACTGAAATGCACTGCTTCCCTCGAGCTATTGGGTTTGTTGGCTTTGCTGTGGACGATTGACTTTCCAACTTCTATTCTGTTTGCAAGGGACCTCCTTTTGTGAAACTTGGCTGTCACTTCAGGCTTCTGCCTATTGTGCTCCGTCCAATGCAGCTGCATTCCTGGCCTCATCACTAAACTAAACATGCTTTTGTTTGTGAAAAATAATCCACTGTTTTCTGTTTTTCCTAACTTGTATTTACCAAGTGAGACAGTGTTAATGGGAATTTTCACAGAAAAAAATACGTATGTTATGATTATATATTAGAAAACACATTCTATACATTGCCATCTTCTGCATTCCTTTTAATGTAATTCCCAAGGCTGAGGCTAGAGCTCTGTAGTACACATAGGACCCCGAGTTCAATTCTAGCACCATAAAGCAATAGAAAATAAAGAAAAAGAAACGGAAATTACATTCTCCAAATGTTGCGTTGCTTTTGCATGAGCATTTTAGCTGTTTATTTAAAATGTGGAATAAACATTACAAATCAGAACTTGCAACCCCCTTTTCAATACTAGCTTTTCTAGAATTGTTAATTTTTATTATATCATTTAAAACTACTTTTCATCATTTCACAATTTTTCTTCTCACTTTTAGGTTATATTTTTTATAAAATACTTAGCATAAGATTGGACACGAGATTACTGGCAAGGTCACAGCATCTACTGAACTGTGAGGTTCTGAAGTGTGTTCAGTTTTAGCCAAATCAGGTCACACATACACAAGACAATGCACTAGGTCCACAAACTGTCTAACTATTAACCTATTCCAAAGCAACTGTGCAGTAATAAGATAAATATACAATCAAAATTTGTTTTTAAAATCAATTTGATTTCCCAAAAATATTATACTTAGCTGTACGTTTTCTGAAATGAGATCAACAAACCTTTTCTTCAGGAGTGAGCATCAAAGTAGGAGATTCGGAAAGTACCGTATTTACCCTTGTTATTTTTTCTTTAAGAATTGAGTCTTACCATGTGTTCTCCTAAATGATTTTTGATAATTTATTTAGAAATAATCTAAGTAGGTGAGCAGCCAAAAAAAGCCAGTAAAGCAAACAAGTCCTTCACTTTGGGATTACTGGTTAAAATGTATAGCAGGGGTTTACTAAGGTCCTTCTTTTACTTTTTTATACATTTCGAAGTGTCCATAATAAAGTGCTCTATGAAAAGAACAGTAATATGGTTCCTGATGTTGTAGAATTTGTATCAGAAACTTTGCTTATACTAAAACATATCTGTTTTCCAATAAGAGAAAGAGAATGGATTTGAATATTCGTGAAGGGAGAGGTAAATATCTGGGAAGAGTGATTGGGGGAAAATGATCAGAATATATATTATGTGAAAAAAACACATTTTCAATTAAAAAATATAGAAGCTGAAGCATATATATGTAATCATGGTTCTGAAACACTAGGCAAAGGCATCAGAGAACAGAGATCCAGGGAAGGGCACACAAAATTTTCCCACTGCCCTTTGGAGACACTCTCTTAGCGGCAATGCGTAGAATGTAAATCCCAAGTTAAGAAGACATACAGTTACAGTTCTGGAAGGTTAGGTGGGGCAGAATGCACTGGGGCAAGGCTCTGTGGACCAATGTGCACCAAAGATTTGCAAAGGGTTTCAACACATAGTTTCCAAATACTAAACTGCATATACATCGACTGGTTATACTTGGGGTTGGAGATGTTGCCTAATGGTAAAGCACTTGCCTTAAATGCATAGAGCCCAGGGATTGAATCCCAGCCCTGAGTGCAACTTTTCAAATAAATATGTAAATAAGTAAGTAAAGAATCTATAGAAATAAAATTGTTTAAAACACACATGTACATGCATGTGTGTGTGCATGGACACATGCAAGCATGCATTCTGAGATCTCAAACATTCCCAACTAGTTCAAAGCCGACATCAGAAAAAGTAGATACAATAAAATCCCTCTGATTAACTTTTAAAAAAGTATCTAAAACTCATACAGCTTTAAAAATCACTTAATGCCGTTTAAAAACAAGATTTAAAACTCAATGAAGGAAGACAATAAAATATAGATTGTCAAAAACTTACATTCAGCATCTGATAAAATGTTTCTAGTCGTTCAAAGAATGTGAAACCAGTTGAAATACTGTTCATTAGTCATTGACCCAGAAATAACAGAGATAATATCATTTAGAGAGTTTTATATTGAAACAATTATCACAAATAGATTTAAACTTAAATGTAACTACCACCACAATGGAAAAGAAATAAAATGTATCATCACAGAAAATTAAGTGACATTTGTAAAATGAGAGTACGCAACATTTATAAAAGGAATTCATTGAACTGGATTTGTAGCATATGCAACATTGAGGTAGAAATATCAGAAAGTGGAAGATGCAACAAACTGAAGCATAGAAAACAATTTAGAGCCAAGAGGACTTATGAGATGAAATTATGCTAATTTTACACGAAATTATGAAGTAAAGAAAGTAAGGGTAGGTGGGGACAGAAAAGCATTTCCTTAAAAATATCAAAAAAAAATCTCAATTTTAAAACGAAGTAAAATTTTAAAACATTCTATTTTTTTAATGATACTTGTGATCACAATGTTGGGGAAAAATTGATATACAAATACATAAAGAGGAAATTATGTCTAGAATTACTTATAAGAGACCCCCTCATCCTAAAAGTAAATAAAATAATAAAAACAAACAATGTCTGAGCCAAGGAACTAACTATATTTTTTCTTCTAAAAAAGACCAAAGACTTCCCACAGTCAGTACTTCATAAATGAACGTTCAGCAGCGTCAGCAGCAGTTAAAATGGCAACACACAGATAAAGCATTGCAAGGTGACACCGAATGTTGGTGAAGTGTGGAGCATCTGGAGCTCTTAGCCATATTGCTGAGTATAATAAAAGAGAAAGGCCATTTGGAAATTAGCTTGGCATATATTAAAATGCTAAATACCAAGTGAGCATATGATCCATTAATTTTACTATCTATCCAAGTTAAACTAAGACAAACTGCTGTCCAATCATCGTTCAGTTACATGTTATGCAAAGGAATGCAGAGATCACTGATTGCTGCAAGAATACCCTGTATCACCCAAACAGCATGTTTGTAGCAAGAAGTTAGACAAAAGAAAACACACCTAGATGCATAAAGAAGACATTCTAAGGAAGTCGAAACTAATCTACTGTTAGAATAAGAGCTACCATTGCCTGGAGAGAGGGGACTGGATGTAAAGAATGGATAACTTTCTGGAATAATGGGAATGTTCTATATCCTGATCATTACGGAAGTTATGAGTCAAACACATAAAGTGTAGTTTTAATGGATGTGCTCTACTTCAGATAAATTATTAAACAATAAATTTGTTCTTCTAAAAAAGTATCTCTCACGTCTATTCTACCTGTTCATTATAGTTCTCACCATCAGCACAGTGATGGCCTGAGCTAAGGAACTAGAATGATCTCCTTTCCTACTGCAGAAGTCTTCTCCATGCTCACCCTGGTGTCTGCTCTCTGTCTCTCATTTTTATCTATCAACCTGCTCACCTACCTACCTACCTACCTACCTACCTACCTACCTACCTACCTATCTATCTATCTATCTATCTATCTATCTATCTATCTATCTATCTATCTATCTATCTATCTATCTATCTATCTATCTATTTATTGATCTATCTATCGATCTATCTATCTCCTATCTATCTCTACCCACTTACCTACCTACCTATCTACCTACCTACCTATCTACCCATCATATCATAGTTATAGAAAAGCAATTTAAGTATTAGAGATTGTTTACAAATATCAAATGATAATTATAATTCACAAATAAATGAATAATAAAGGCCAGAGAAATATTGTAGCAATTAAGAGAACTTCTGCTCTTTCAAGGACTGGAGTTTGCTTCCCAGCATCCACTTTGGGTGGCTCAAGAGCACTCAAACTCCACCACCATGGAATCCAGTACACTCTTCTGGCTTCTCTTGGTACCTACACACACACACATACACACACACACACACACACACACACACACACACACACACACACACACTTAAATACTTAAAACATTAATTCTAGTCTATCCTAAAACTTTAATCCTTAGTTTCCAACATTCCTCATGTTAATATTTAAATATAACAAAGTTGCTACAATGGGTAACATTTTGTGATTTATCTATTTTATCTTATTAACATGAGTGTATTACCTGCAATGTCTATATGTTCCCACATGTGTACTTGATGTCTGCAGAAGTCAGAAGAGGGTGTGAGATCTCTTGGACTTGAAGTTCCCAGAGTTTTTTCTTAAAGCCATTGCGGAGGAATACCTAATCCAGGCAGAGCTGCACTGACAACCAGTCGGAATGTCCCTGACTGAAGGAGGAGGAAGTGCCAGAGTCTAGTCTAGAGTCTGTCTCTTTTGCTCTAATTGCTGGCCTGTGAGCGTCAGGCCTTCCAATCTGGGTTACTGTTACTCCAGTAAGTCTGAATAAAGCACTTTATTTCTCTGAAGATGTCTTATGGCCCCTTAGGTGTTATAGAAAGATTTACAGAGGTATGTAGTACATTACTCCTTAGAATGACTCACTCACGGCGATGAACAATTTCTTTTGAAAATCAAAAGAGAATCTAATAAATAGACCATGTTTAATAACTCCAGTCTTTTGTTTGGAATCATTTGTTATGCTGACTACTTAAAAACACACGTGAGAGGGAGAAGAGGTTATATGAGCAAAGGGGTCATGATCATGATGAGGAATCTCACAGAGACAGATGACCTAAGATACTGGAAACTCACTGACTCTGGACTAACAGCTGAAAAACCTGCATGGGACTGAACTAAGTCCTCTAAATGTGAATGACAGTTGTGTGTCAGGGGTAATTTGTGGTTCCTCTGGCAGTGGGACCAGAATTTATTTCTAATGCGTGAACTGGCTTCTTGGAGCACACCCTACAGAGGAACACCCTGCTCAGCCTTGATGCTGGCCAGAGGGGCTCAGTCCTACCTCAACTGGATGAGCCAGACTGCATTGACCCCCCCCCCCCCCGAGAGTCCTTACCCTCTCTGAGAGTGGATGGGGGAGGGGATGGGGAAGCTAGGGGGTGACTGGGAAGAGGGGAGCGAGGGGAAACAGTGGTGGATGTAAAAACCTTTTAGTAAAAACCCCACAAATTAACTCTCTAGTTAATCATTATCCCAAATTGTAATTATTTTCTGTTTTACTTTGTATTGTATGCATGAGTATGGTGTGCATACATGCATGATTGTATCTGCATGTGAGTCAGTATGTGCACATGTATGTGTATGTTACATATACATATGTATACATGTATGAAATGGCCAGAGATGGGCATCAAGTATTTTCCTCCATCCATCTCCACTTTGCTAGGGTCTTACAGAACCTGAAGCTTGCTGATTAGGACTATCTAGCTCACCAGTTTGTCCTTGGGATCCCTGCCTCTGCCTCCTGAACACTTGGGTTACAGGATAATCCCTGTGCTTCCACCACCTTTATGTGTGGGTCTTGGTACCCACCCCTGTGAATCAAGCACTGTATCCACTGAGCCACCTTCCCAACCCTCAATTTTAATTTTTAAGATGCATTCAAATGTGATTTTAAAATATGTACTTGGCTTTCTTAAACGGGGTAACATTTTAATCCTTCTCTGTTTTCAATATGCTGTTTTAGGTCTTGGGTTGTGACCCAGTGGTAAAGTGTTACCCAGAATGCTCTTGAGATTTGTTCTCAATCCTCAGCTGACTTTAAAATAAAGAGGAATGGGAGTGATAATCAACAAAGTTCACAGTATTTCTTTGGAAAACTAAAGTTAAATGTGTTAGTTGGGAATTTATTCTTTTAATTAAAATAGTCTAGGAAAATTTTTGTACAGTCAACTCTGTGAAATATAGCATATAAATAATTGTTAGTGTCTATGTTTCTTTTAATATTTTAAGGAATTTCTGAAATTAAATAATCCATACCATCCAAATAACATATACCATAAAATATAGTTTTAAAATAAGTGACAGTCAAGTTCCCATCATTTCTGCCCTTGATGGCACAAGCCTATCATTGCTGTTAGTAACCTAGTTGTTCAGTGAGATCTTGTATTTAAAAAGTTAAAAATAATTATTTGTACAACTTTTTCTCCATTTAATTAGTAAAATATTTCAGGCTAAATTTTCAACACAAGCTTATTGTTTTTATTTCGTTCATAGCTCATTTCTACAGTTCTTGGTTTAGTTGGGCTGGAGCCTCCAGCTCACTCCTGCTTGGTCCAGAAAGCCCCATTCCTCTTTCCAAACCTCGCCCTCTCAGAGAATCTCCAACAAAGAAAAGGTGCCCAAAAGCCCAGTTCTGTATTTGCAGTGACTGTGGCAGCTCCTTCCCTGAAGTTTCCAGCAGCCCAAGTCCCTGCCTAAAGCATGCAGCTTTTAACAATATTTGGACACAAACCTAGTTTGTGGCAGACACATCATCACCCACTGCCTACAGGCTAGCTAAGCTCCCTACTTTGGTTTGGATACGTGACATCTTCTACCCCTGTCTCTGGGGCTGGAGAACTCACCTGGGAATTGCTTTGCTCAAATAAACCTATTCTTTTACTTTTTCAATTTGGCTTAGTTGAAGCTAAGCATTGCAATACAGAAAACCTATTAGTGGTTAGTTCCAATTCTTTGCTTTGAAAGGGTTGATAGCTAAAATCAACCATCCTATGAACACCTAAGTATGAAAACAGCCTATCAAGACTAAAGAAAAAAATACCTAATTAAAAGAGCTTCAAAGACTATCTAATCAATTTTCAAAGTGCTATTTTTTTTCCAGAGTAGAAGTCACCTGCTTAACCATATTACATAAAAAAGATGAAAGACCATCACATCACTTTTAGGTAAGAAGCTAGAAAAGTTTCTCAGCTCTAATACTGATATTTGAAGTTATTATTGACATAGGAATGGTTGAATAATTATTAAGTAATGATTGACATATGGAGTAACTTAAGTAAGTACCGTAAATGTTATGAGGATGGAATGATAAACATAATGTAATATTAGAAACTTAATGATAACTATAAATATGAATATGGAATAGTAGAGGAAAAGATAATTTGATATGCTTATAGGTATGTTTATCAACACTCACAAACTGAGTCATGTATACTCCAAATAAATTTGGATTTACTGATTTGAAGTATTCATCATTTGTATGAATGTATGTTAAAATATGTTATTTGAAATCTGATCTCATTTAGATATGGCAAATTTGTCTAAGACAGTTTTCTTCCCTAATTGGCATGCCATCTAAAATTAAAGCATGCATGAAATCAAATCAAATATACTTTCATTCCTACTTGAAATCTGGACCAAACAATTAATTAATTAATTGTTAAAGACAAAAAAAATCTGAGATATTGAGAAGTAGTCAGAGAATATACATCTCTGTATAGAAATCTCTTAACAGAAATACTTGAATTATAATGTCTAGATATACTTAAGTATATTTCAAATGTGTAGATGGAACACACAAGGTTTTTGTCTCCTGACCAGTAGGCTGGTGCCTTGATGTACAATTGTGTCTGACTTTTAGCCAGTGTCAACACATGTTCAACCCTTTTTCTATGATGTTCTGGGTAGCAGTCTTCATTGTTATTTACCCTGAATGAAGCAATGATTTTTTTTTCAAGAATAAATAGCATTTACTGACAATGCCTATTGAACTGCAAAACATTCAGAGAAATGTTTTCTAATAAGCAAATAAAACTTTGCATATGTCTAAGTCCCCATCATACCATAAGAATGCATTTATAATGAAATGTGTATTGCTTTAACTATGTGGAAATACGTATACTAATGAAAAGGAGTTTTCCTTAAACTCTTGTTTTTCTGTTTCTGCTTAAATATAGTAACCAGAACTCAAGCTCTTTGTAAATAGCATTCTTTGTTATTATTAGTCTTTGTTAAGCGTATCAATACAAAGTGTGCATAAGAGAGAATGATGACAGAGATTTTGGAGAGGGTGGCAGTAGGGAAACTTCAGGGACAGTGTGAAAATTGTTACTGGAAATTTTGGTGAAGCCCTGAGAAATTGCTATGAATGATTTTTATCCACAGCCACCAGCTGAAGCTGAGTCTAATAATGATGTATTAGCCATTTCAAAGATGGAACAGAAGAAGATATGCCTGAAGCTCATGACACAGGTTAAGGGAGGATGTACATCAGAAACAAAACCACCAAGAGATCTAAAATGAAAAGAAGATGGAAATAGCTCTTCCATATAGCTCAGCTATGCTGACACACTTGCTAACAACAGAGACATTGTAGCATCAATGTTTATTGCAGCTCTAGTCACAATAGCTAAATATTGGGCCAGTCCAGCTGACTAACAACAAATGAATGTATAAAAAGGTAGTATATGCCTCACAGTAGATTTTTCTTAAGCCACAAAGAATGGAGTTGCATTGTTTGTAGAAAAATGAATGCAAATGGATAATTATAAGTAAATTAAGCTAGTTTAAGGAAGACAAATAGCATGTTTCTCATATATACTGTCTAGATTTTATATGACCAAATACGATCACACATTTGTGTAATGTAAGCAGAAAAGGAACAATTTAGAACAAAGACTGTCAGATAAGAAGGAGGAGGGTGTAGAGGTACATGCTCAACTTATAACATTTACTTGTTTGACCTTCCTCAGCCTCCATACTAGGAGAAGGGGCTTGGCTCTACCTCAACTGGATATGCAAGACCGCATTGACTCATCTTGGAAATCCTTATCCTCTTTGAGGACAGGATCAGGGATGGAGTCGGGCGAATGCTGAAAGATGGTTGAGAAGAGGGGAGGGAAGGGAAACAATGGTGTGTATGTTAAAAAAATTTAAATAGAAATCTTTAAAGAAAGCTAAAAAATTTTACTTGCTGAAATGTACTCATACAACATAATACCATGTAAAAATGAATATATAGATTCAAACTATGTTTTCAAAAGTATTTGAAAAAATTAAAGCATATATGAAATCAAATAAAATTTATCACTATTCCTACTTAAATTCAGGACCAAACAAATATATTAAAATAATTAATTGTTAGAGAAAATAACAGGAGTCAAATTCTCCGACATTGAGAAGTAAGAAGTAAAATCATCTGAGGAGTCATGCCTGGCTACTACTGTCCATGCTAAAAAACACCATTTTGTTCTTCCTGCCTCTCTAACAATCATGCTTTTTTTTCAGGTGAACTCATATCAGTCTCTTTATAAAGGAAGCCTACCTCTCATTTTCTAAGAGTCCTGCACATATTTAGAACTATATATACAGCATTTCAGAGATCAATTGATTTTCTGTCTTCAGAGTGGAAACCAAATCAATAAATCAAATAGCTCAAAATGGCCGTTGATGCCCAAGTTTTCATATTTATTTTGTTTTTCTTCCTTATAATATATAGACTGAATTACATACAAGCTTATTCTATCAAAAATAACAACAATCAATGCAACTAATACATTAATAGGTAGATTATATGTCCACAGTACAGAACTGTTAAAAATAATAAAATCTATATCATCATAAAGAAGAATCAACAACAGAGTGCTGCGGAATTGTCATCATTAATATCAGTTAATGTGCTTGTAGCTCATATCAAACTACTTGATGATTACGGTACAGGGAAATTATTCAGAAATTCCCAATCTTTCTATGATGACCTTTACACCTGGAGAAATGTAAAACTTATAGAGTTACCGAGCCTGAAAAATTCCACATGTACCTATATTAAGTTCAGTTAAACCTAGGAAAAATATTAAGAAATACACACACACACACACACACACACACACACACACACACACACACACACACACACATGCGTGTGGCTTTGGGTATGTGTGTGTGTGTGTGTGTGTGTGTGTGTATGTGTGTGTGTGTGTGTATTACAGTAGACACCTTAAAATAGAGAGTGATGATATGTTTTCATATATGTTCCAATGCGGGTAATAAATGACCGAAGCTGACATGCTCCCTTGCTTCTTGTGAGCAAGCCTGCAATCCTGTCCCTAAGATGAGAACATAAAATCCTCCTGAAATTCAGCCCACCTGGCTGGACCCTGAAAACATAGCCAGACTATGTGAAGGTCTTTGGGGGTCTGTGTGTCCTTTCTTTCTACCTTACTTACCTCCTGGCTAGACTTCACTTTTAGATCCCTATCAGCTATGATCTAAACTGTTGTATAATATCAGCATCTGACTTCACTCTGCCCTAGATAAAAACCTGCCCATATGGGTCCCCATCTAGAGTGGTCTCAATTTCAGCTCATTTTCCGATTTGGTTTTTGGGGCTCAGGTCTGTTGCTGCTACAGCAAATGCTTCCTTTAGGGTCCCATCATGCTTCAAATGATCATTCAAGATATCTTTGAGAAATTCTCATCACGTTATGCCAATTCTATCGTACAATTAACCCCAAATTTGATGAGAAGACATGTTACAGAAGTAAACAGGTTGAAAACTTTATTCATTCACTTAGGGAGACTGTTAAATATCAAATTTCGATGAATGTTATCCATCCCACACCAGTTCACTTGTTGGATTTTTTTTTCTTTCCTTAAGTGGTAGTTGGCTCAAAGCCATCATTCCCATTAGCTACATAGTTGGTGAGAAACACTGGAAATCTCTGTCCTGCTTATCTGGAAACTCTGCTCTCCCCTAACTATTTGTGTGTGAGTTCAGGTTTTTTTTTTTCTTTTTTCCTTAACTCAACTATTGCAAAAGCCTTTTGTTTCAATCATAGGAAAGAAATTTTAAATTCTGTTCAATGCTGCACCTTTAAACTACAATTGTATTCGGCAATTTGCATTCAGAAACTTATAAAGCTAAACTCAGCTGGATCTTGCGCTCTTTTGTAATAACAAGCTTCCTAAAGGGCTCTGCTGTTGATATTTTGTCCACATGTGTCAGATTAATTCACAGTGTAAAAGACAAAGACAGAATGGTGGCTTTGGGCATAATGCGACATGAGTGTAAATCTTGGATTTTCTGCTTATCTTTATAAGTGAAATCACTTTGAGGATTAAAGCCATTCACCTGTCCATTTTCAATCATTTATTAGTCCCAGACACTTTGTAGGCATTCTAAGATAAAGCATGAACAGAACAGATTAAAAACAAACAAACACCATCTGTTGTAGTGTTTCTGACACTTCTGTAGAATTAGAAAAGAAAACATAGGTGAAGGATGTTCATTAAGGATGACAAAAGAAAAGTGGGACTAGAAAGGTGGTCGGAAGGGGAGGGCTGGATTCTGGTCAGATGACCTGTTAATACAGGATTCAGAGACACGAGAATTCCACATACAGGTGGGAGATGGGCATTCCCGGGAAAGGACATAAGCCACCTCTGAAACTGCATTTATAAACAGCAGGAAAGTTATACAAAAGCAGAGAAGAGTAAGAAATGGACTTGGAAGACAAGGTCAGGGAAGTGGTGAAGTTTCTGTTGTTAGATCCTGCAAGCCAACAAAGATCCTTGCCTTCCAAGGGAAGCCACTGGAGGAGAAGAGCAGAAGTATGGCAGGTCCAATTTAGCTTTTCCAAAAAAAATAAATGCTGTGTAAGAAAAAGCACGCCCAGACAGTGCCACCAATGAAGTATAATCAGGATGATTCAGAGTTCTTCTAAACATGAGGGGATCTAGAATATATAGACATCTTAATTTGCTTGTGGACTAGGTTCAAATTAGAAATTGTATTTCATGGTGAAGAAAAACCTTAGAAAAATGATGTCTTAAGTTGCCCATATTTACACTTGCTCTAGCTAGATTCTATATAGGATCTCAAGATAGTAAATGAAGACCTTGAATTTGCGATTTTAAAAGGAGTTCTTTGAGGTGAGTCTGGTGTGTTATAATCCTAACACTTAGGAAAGTGAGGCAGGAGAGTTGATATTGAGATCAGCCTTTGCCCCCAAACAAAGTAACAGAAAGGGGTGGGGGTCAAGGAAGACAGACAGACAGATGAAAGACAGACACACATACACAGAGAGCGGGAGGGAGAGGGAGAGAGGGAAAGGGAGAGGAGAGAGAGAGAGACTGATTTTTTAGATACTCAATATTCCAAAAAAGATTCTAGAAAATGAAGCTGTGAATGCATATGCCACCAGAGTAGATCATGTAATGGAAGAGAGAAGGAAAAGTGACCTAGACAAAAGCCTAGCCAGACATTTCCAGTGTTTTTCAGTTGGTCTAGTTATGGGTCAAAGGGGAAAAATAATTCTTTAATCCAGAGGACTGGTCTAAAGTCAACTGGCAAATAAGGCTGTATCGGATTATACAATATTCTCCCTCTTTTTAAGTTCTCTTCTTCTATCTATAACCACAATCCCCATGAAACAAAGAGAGAGGGTACTGATGTGGGAATGCCTTTCTGTATGCTGTGAATATCAATCTTTAAATAAAGGAGCTGTTTTGGCCCATGACAGGCACCATAGAAAAAGTAGGAGGAGAAATCAGAGCATAGGTAGGAGAAGCAGGGCGGAGCCAGCCGCCCAAGAAGAAGCATGTAAGGGACACGGGTGAGCCACGGGCCACGTGGCAGACAGATTAATAGAAATGGGTTGATTTAAAATGTAAGAGCAAGCTAGCAATGTGCCTGAGCCATAGGCCAAACAGCATGAAGTTAATATAAGCGTCTGAATCATTTTTGCGGCTTGAGCAGTGGCGGGCAGCTAAGGGGTCTGTGGGTCTGGGCCTTTGGCCGCCCGGGACTAAGAAACCCCACTACAGCAGGGTACTGAGTGAACTCCCATCCGCCCTCTAAAATACTAAGCTCATCCATAGTCCTAACATTGTAAATAATGTCTTAATCCCTATGACAATTTGTATTTTCTCCTTTCCCTTAATTTTTCTCACTACCTTAAGTTCATCCTCACCAGTGGGTACCATCTGCCAATTCTAGGATTAGGCTTTGACCTGGTCAGCTTTCTGTTGCTGAGGTAAAATACTGGCCAAAAGCAACTTTGAGGGGGGAAGTGTTTATTTGACTTACAGGTTATGGTCTATTGTTGAAGGATGTCATGACAGAAAATTGGAGACAAGAACTGAAGCGAGGACTAGAGAACAGCTCTGCTTACTGGCTTTTGTTTCCTCTGGTTTACTCAGTTACCTTTCTGGTACAACTCAGGAATAACATAATTTACCATGGCCGAGTCTTTCCTCTGTCAGTTAGCAATCAAGCAATGTCCACAAACACGGCCATGTGCCAGTCTGACGGAGCAAAGTCCTCAGCCAAGGTTCCCTCTCCCCAGGTGTGTCAAGTTGACTACTGAAGCTATGACAGACTTCCACATTTACTTGGTTTCTGTGTGGATTTTATACTTCTCTGTAACCCATCCTTGATGAATCAATGCTAGGTTAGTAGCTATTAGAATCCTTCAGATTCATCTCCACTTAAGCCTCCAAATAACACCTACCAAGACCTTCACAGCACATTCACATTATTAGGCGAAATGTTAAATGCTCAGCTCTCAGCAAAACTATATATTTAGAGAGTCCTACTAGCACAGAACCTCCAATTCTATTGAGCATTCTGCCCGAGCCTCAGAGAGAAGACCCTTCTGACTGCCCTGTTTCATTAGGCACCCTTTCAGAGAAAAATCTTACCAGAAGCTGAGATGGCTCCTTCTCACTTACCCTAGACATTCCTATTCTTTCAGCAGGAACCTCTGTCTCACAGATCCTCTCCCAGCAAAGGCATCTTTAACCTTACTTTTATCGCCGGCCCTGATTTCAGCACCTCATAATATTCTTTGACAATAATGAAAATGTCTAAAACAAAGAATTTCTTACAACACCAAATAAAGCCTAGAGACATTTTCTTCACAGGAAAAGTGAAAGTAGATGATTCCCAAGAACTTCTATTTATAGCACATAACAATGTGCCATTTTTGATTTTTTATGTGTGTACATCACATATTTACAAAATACTGTGTAGTGTTAATGAGGACTAGAATTGTTACTCCTTTATTATGGTAAACACCACCAAGTAAGGGTGCCATAATGTTGGTTTAGGAACTGCTTAGGGTACTAATTAAAGCAGAATACAACCAAAGGGCCAACTGTAGCAAGGCCTGTGGACCTATGTCAAAGGATGAATCATTTTGTCCATCATTAAAACTTTAGCCATAGTGAAATGGTTGTGATACCAAATTGTCAGCAAGAGGTAAGAGGTTTGCTTTCTAGTAACTTCGGTCACTTTAAATGACTCGATGCCTTTTCAATAGAAACACTTTTGAAAGATAAATACAAAGATGAAATGGAAGTACCCATCCAGAAATCTCATCCAATGAAGACAGTAATATATCCACAGATAATTAAAAGGTAATCATTCCGTTTAGTACATGCTAGCTAATAATGTAACTTGAGCTTAAGATATGTACAAATTATTTAAGGCACATTTTAGTAAACTTACAAGTATTTTTTTCTTTATTAATTAGAATTTTGTAAATGTTTCCAAAGTAAGTATTTATAATCTACCATAGGAATATCATAGCAATGATTTGGTGAGTAACCAGATGCTCAAAAATATACATATTTTGATTTGCCTTCTAATCTTAAAAATCCAGTACTTTTACATAAAGAAATTCTGGAAAAATAGATTAGGTGCTATTTCATGTGGTAAAGCTTCACAGAGAATAAACAATGCAACAAAGTGCTTCCTGTATGTGTCTCATTGCAGAGTTATTTTGTGTGTTTTGCCTGGTTGCACAGACCTGTAGTATCACATCTGGGGTGAGGGCAGAGGGCTGCTGAAGTCGGAAAATAATAAGCTTAAGGCCTTCAAGGAAACTCAGAGAGATGGTGTCTCATTAAAAATAAATAAGAAGGAATGAGGATGCGCCCTTGGCCTAGCATGGGTGAGGCCTCACTTTCAATCCCTAGTCCTTAGAAACAAAAACGCATTTTTTTTGCTGTAAATGGGAACACAAATAAAAATACATAAAATCAGAGCTGTTTGTTGCAAAAAATTCATAATTCCTTCTAATTTCTTTCTGATAAACTCACTACTCAAAATGATCAACTGACACATTTCTATTTGCCTCTCTAAATATCTCAGAGCCTATGATAATCTAAAACTAATGCTGTCTTTCCCCAAACTTGTCTACTTTGAGAGCTCTGTACTCCTGTGTCTGACACCACCATTCTACTTCTCCAAGCTAGAAACTTTTGCCTTTGTTTGTAACCCCACTAACAATCTAATATTAAACCTGATCATTTCTAACCTTCTATAAATTATTTATTTCTCACATCCTCTACCCTTTCTCTCGTCACCTTGAACCTGGTACAAAGCTATCATATTAACAAATAACAGGTCTATTGGAACAGCCAGACTCCTCAGTGGTGCTGCAGATCCCCTTGTTCTGGGTTATTTCTAGAGCCACACATTGTCTGCGGTGATCAGCTTGATATCCCTGGCTCTCACTGGAGGTCCACAGTCTCAGGGTTGCCACACATCATATCTTTATACTACTGACCTCAGTGTATGTCCTCAACACTTAGACAGATTTGAGGTTCTAGATCAGAATGGCTTTTTCTGAATTGGTTAAGTTTACTACAGTTCAGTCAAGACCAACCAAGGCCATCACTAAATCAAGGAGATACACGCTTGTCTTCCACCCTCCTTTTTATTACAAAAGCTTTTGGGCAATCAAATATTGAGAAACTAGTGCAACAAACACAGGCATTTTCTCTTCTAAGATGTCACAATCCTGAACATTTTTCTTTGTATTTCTCTTCATTTCTATTGCATTGTCATCGTGGTTGTTAAATCATTTGGAAGTAAGCCGTGAGTTTCCTCTTAAACATGCCACCTCACGAGAACAGGCTCATTATCCAACACGTAATAAACAACACTATGATAGTGACCCCACCTGTCAAAAGAAAGTGTTCAGTGTAGCTTTGTAAAAACCAAAATACAATCAAGGTATTCACAAGACGTTGCACGGTTTTCCATTCACTTTTAATACTCAATGGCTTTGTCAGCTTTTTTAATCTATGGCAGAAAACTTTAGGAGCTTCTAGGGCAGGATTCTTGTCAAGTACCCAACTGCTGGTGTCACTTAATTCATTCTCCATTTTTGACATTCTATTACTAACTCAGAATTTATTCTAGAGCTGGGTTATGGCTAGGTTAAGTGGATTTTTTCCTATGAGTTTGGGTGCTACATTCACATTGTGTTACATCACAGCTGTCACTTCAGAGTTTCTCATCATTGGTGATGTTTAATGGGAAAGATTAATCCCTGGGTTGAAGTGATGACTTCCAGCTCTTTTCACTCAAAAGCTGGAATTTATTTTATTTTTTTGTTAGTAAGTAGGATTCAATTCTGACAATATAAAAACCCTTCAATACATATTTATTTAATAGTTTTAGTACCTGTTGATGCCATCATCTGTTATCCGATGGGTCCCATCATTCCCTCTACTTAGAATAGCCAGCATTTGTTGGTTTAAAATGTTTCCTCCATTCTACCTTTATGGTTTGGATCTCTACGTATCAGCCTAATGTCTGTAAATGTTTCTCTGGTGCCCAACCTGCTAATATTGGGAGGTAGTGAAGCCATTACAAGATGAAGCCTAGTGGGATGACCTTAGCAATTGAACGTATGCCATTGATGTTAAGAGAAGACCCAGCATCTCCCTCAGCTTTACTTTCAGAGTTAGAGCTAGGAGGTGGTCAGTTTTGATGTACAGCATGTTCCTATCATCAACTGCAATAGGACCTAAGGATCATGGACTGAAACTTCTGAAACCAGAAGCTACATGACCCCTTTCAGTCTACACACTGCTTGTCTCAGATACCTCCACAGAGGCAGAAGCTGACTAGCACACCACCCTAGCCATGAACATCTTTATGCTCAGATAAGAACTTCTTCCATTCATTACAATAAACCATGGTCATTATTTTCTATCCGGTACCCATGTTTCTATTTTCTGCACTGTAAAGCAGCCCGAGCCATCTAGTCTGAATGTAAATCTGATTCTAACCCTCTCACTTCAGAACTTAAAGGACTTCCCATGGAGACCTGCAGGAGCCTCTAACTCAGGTCCTCGCTCACCTGGACAGCCCTAGCACATATCGCTTTTCTTTACTCTCAGGTTGCTATTGTTCACCGTGCTGCTTCCTCCCTACGTCTATGGAGAAGATACTACCTAGAATGTTCTTCCCATCAATGTACTCACCAGCTATTGTCTTTTCTCAAATACATCCTCAGAGAAAGTTTACTTAACTAGCTTTTCAAGACTAAGGACAGCTACATTTTATATTCATTTGCATGGTTTCTGCTTTGTCCCCTTTTGACTTGACTGGAAACAAGAATAAAATTGTTTGCTTGCGAAATTGTTCACTTATTTACTGTTTATAACACAGTGACTAAAACACAGTAGGGTGACTGATAAATAAGCATAGTACACAGTGAATCGTGTCAAATAGAGAACAAAAGTAGTTGGGTGGAAAAGCAAATGTATTCAAACCAGTCAAACAGCAAACATTTAAAATAGAAACCAAAGTCTTGAGAATTTATGATTGAGTCCAGAGCAGAAACATATCCCAAGGCATATGAAAGAACATTGCTGAGGTTTTACTTGGGTGTTTTTTCATAAATTTATTTCCATTTAAATAAGATTTTTTATTTTGTAGTCATTCAAGACAATGGTCACAAAATAACTTAATGCGTAGTAGACAAGTGTCTCCAAGCCTTCATCCACATCTTGATATAGTTTCCCTTCGCTTGTTGTTGAAAAGTAAGACACTCTACATCATAGCAACATAGAGAGCTATAGAAACAGATGTATCTGAAGGGACAATTAGAGCTTGGAAGACATTCTCAGTTCTCATGCCTAAATAGCTAAAGTTTGTTACTTATTGGCTGGAGCTGCGTATGGCTCACTTGCTGGCTATATTACAAAATTTCAGCAACCAAGCAAATTCTTAACGAAATATAAACAGACCACAAAATATTTTAGATGGGAACCTCTTGCACTATGTCTATGTATATATACTCATGAAGACACTCACGGTATCTAAGAGAGTTTTAACAGAACGAACATGGATGAAAGAGCATATTTATTTTACAAAGAACTCAGTGACAGTTAGTAGGTTTTGTCCTCACTAGGCACGATCAGATAGGAGGATTGGCAAGGACACTCAGCCTCATGTAGGAAAACTACTGAAATACAATATAACTTCTAGTTTGTGCTAGGATGGTCAGCCTGGTGACACATGCCAACTATACCATGGTCAACAGAAAAATACATTCAGGACAATGAATACAATTTCCAGATATTCCCCCCCCCCAAATAAAACAACCATTTAAAATCTTGAATTGCTTCCATTATTCACAAAGAAATGTGAGGCCACTGTTGCATAAATTCTGCCCCTATGTCTCCTCAAAGCATATCAGAAACAATTCCATCCTCTACAACCAGAAAAAAAGATGCTTTGGATTTATCGCATACATATGTAGACTCAAATGAATGTTGTCTTCTAAATTCTAAAGCTGGATAAGAATCTCATCTTTCACATGCTCACTGACAGGGGCTGACTGAACAGCACTCAAGGCTAGAGCCCCTGAAGGTTCAATGTTTAGGCCTCCATTTTATCAATAACACTAACTGATCAGAGCTGATATAAAGCAGAGGGCAGTGAAATTTTGCCAACTAAACCATATACCATTTATAACCCAGCCAATAAAATTCTTAAAAACAAAGTGATTTTTTTCAGAAGGCAAGATTAATGCAGTTACTTGAATTTTGTTTGTTTATTTCTGAGACAGGCTCTTGAATAACTCATATGTATCCCAGGCTGACTTTGAACTTCTGGAGGGTCTCCTGCCACCTGAATGCTGGTATTATAGGTGTGAACCACTGTGCCTGTGTACTTATCTGAAGTTTTGTGTTTTATGTAGTATAACTCAGAATCTATAATTCCACAGAATAAGATGTCTAGGATGTGGACTGACTATAAGTACCCTCCCTTTTTCTATAGTGCTACCAATATACTAAGAAATGTGTTCTGCTAACATGGATAATAAAAAATGAAAACACAAAAGTCAAAAAATTATAGAAAATTAGTTATACCTTGGTTTCACACAATTCACTCAATAAACAAAATGACTGAATAAATAAAATATCCAATGCCTTTACTAAACCAAATATTAGAAGATGATTATCTAGGACTTATATCTATATCATTTACTGTCTGTTTTTACAATTTTCTAGACATAGAAAATCACTATTAGTTAATATTTGGATAAATTTCAGAAAAAAAGCTGCTGGGAATTGGGAGGGAGGCAAAATAATTTAACACAATACTTTATAAGCTCAAGAAGATAAGAGACTGTAACAAGTAAACAGAATTTGAGTGAGGATTCTGGGAAGGCTTCTCAGAGGAAGCAGTCTCGAGATAAGAGCTGAACATGATCACAGACACATTTGGAAAAGATCCCTAAGTAATAATGGAGAGAAAAACATGGCTCATTCTGAGGACTAAAGTAATGCAGGGACCAAAGAATGCCAGAAGGTGAGAGAGCAGGAGGGGAGGGGGGTAGAGAGTGAGAAGGAGCAAGTACAGGGAGAGTAGAGGTGAGGGGTAGGGGATGCAGGGCAGAGGCTTAAGGGGATGCAGAGATGGGAGGATATCTCTCTGTGGGTTTGAGAGGGAACCAGTGTGGACTGGAGTTCAGGTGATGTCAGGACGAGCTTACAGGGCTTACTGAGGACACTTCATCTCAGTGGGAATAAAATAAGGAATCCACAAACAAGCTTTAATAGGAAGGGTGAGATAATCAACTAGTGTTTGTTTGTTTTTCATTTTAAGACTCGTCTGTTTTCCTGTTAATACAAACCCTAACCACATTTTCTAAGGTTACAAAGACATGACTCAGGCTCCTATCTCTGTAACTGAAGGAAAAGGCGTCCACAAGCATGAGTATATAGAGCCAGGAACACTGTGGAGGCTGCTGCTTGCCGGAGGTTGGATGGCTCATATTAAAGAGTACTGCTGAAGCCCAGTGGATTGTGGGTAAATCTGACAACCCACCTGTCTTGTCTATCAAGAGCTGGGTAGACATGATTAGTGGCAGCTAGTGGCACAAGTTTCAGTCAGTAGTTGACAGACCATCTGTGTCCAAACTTAGTTTCACACTTTAAGTTGATAACAATGTGGAGTAGAGTTACCACATTTTAGTCTTTATAAGAGAGACATGACCATGCTTAAATTAGGAATATCCCATAAATTACTCTATAGGCATCTTTTTTATTTTTGCCACCTCCCAAGTATTTTAAAAATTGGAAATAGCTTCAACCCAAAATTGATAAGTGTGCTAGGAATGTATAGGTTTGGAATTCGAATCGGTTTGAAGAAGCCTACTACTTTCTCTCTAGGTTATGAAATAAAAATCAAGCTAGCTTCTTGGGTGAATACACTGTGAGGATTCAGCATAAAAGCACTGTTGTAGTTAAGTAGGTCCTTTCTTAGAAATGGAACAGACAAAGCACTCATGTATTATTCATGCGACCTGTGCCCATGTCAACTCCTAATGAATAATTAAAATTAATCTCATTACAGAAGATTTCATTACAGGATAATTTAATTAAATGAGGAACTGGCTCCCAGATGTTACCTTCCATGCCATCTTTTAAATAATGCTGATGATGACACCACACGAGGCTTTGCTAGGTATCAGTGGGGCCTGAGGGGAGTGAATTATTTATTGGCTTCTGCCATTCTGCTGATAATAAATGCTATCGATCACTACTCTGCATTAACCTTCCCCAAAGTCACACTTTCCCCAGATTTCTGATATTTTCACAAGTCTAGGAAATTCAGTCTCCGATTTGTTCACTGTTTCATAAGTGGGGGTGGATTGGCTCAGTGGAAATTTTGATTCAAGACATCTATGAATTTTATAGAATAAGCATATCAATGGATCTCAGAATAAAAGCTGAAACTACAAAGAAAAGAAGAAAGGGGATATTCTAATCACAGCATTGCTTCTGGTTCAAATAAGTTCAACAATTCAAACAAGCCAAATAGCATTACAAACGAAACTTGGGAATTTTCCTTGATTTGTTTACATGAAGTAACTTGGAAAGTATCCCACATAAAGGTGCAATCTCTCTCTCTCTCTCTCTCTCTCTCTCTCTCTCTCTCTCTCTCTCCCTCTCCCTCCCTCCCTTTCCTCTTTCTCTCTCACTTGCTTGTGCTCTCTCTGCCTCTCTCTTTGCCATCAGTCATCATAAGCCACAATTTTTAGTACCTTGCAGATTAATTCCTGCATTGCATAGTAGAGAGCCATACCTTGTTTACTTCAACCATTCTAATGGAGATGAAACTGTTGGAGAAGACATTTATTTATTTATTTTCATTTAATAGAATGAAGATCTGCCTCCTAGATGTTACCATCCATGTCATCTTTTATTAAATATATGCCACCTTTAAATAAAAAGGTAAATATATTTTTATTTATTTGTTTGTGTAACAGATTTTTGTCTTGTTGTGTTTCTGGTGCTGGGAATTAAATGTAGGGCTTTGTAGATGTTAGACAAATATTCTGCCACTGAACAATAGTATTGACAACTTGTTCACATGTTTATTTAATGCCACAGTTTCTGACAAAATTAATTCTATTCAAAAAGTTATTAAACAGAGATCTTAAGTATGATTTTTTTTCTTAGTGATTCAGATGCCCTTCAAAGAGTACTTCTACACTAAAATCTGTCTAAAAATTAAGTTTTGATTTTTCTCCCCTAATTATCTTATGTGAGACTTAGGAAGTGGAGTTTTAAAATTCCATATATTCTTCCTTTTAGAAAGGATCTGTTCCACTTAGGAACCTCTAAAACTTAATCATCCTGACTCAGGAAGGTAACTTGTGACTACAAAGCACTGTTTTGTCATGGCATTCTCACATTGCATTGACCAGCAGCTCATCAGCAAGATAAGTTGTAGGGCCTCCACATAGCAGAGCTCGAACATCCTTCAAGGGCATCTACGTTACCTCCTACCAAGATTGGAATTCCTTCTCTAACCTCTAGCTACCAGACACTCTTGACCAGATTTTCTCTATTGCAGAACACTCACAACTTTGCTGGGCAGCTACTCCATGTTCAGTTAGCTGCCAGGATAGAAATATACATATTCTTAGATCACTTAAACCATTTGTCTGCCTTTTTTATTTCATCTGCTCCACTGTTTCATTTAGTGATCTTTCTGGACTCCAGGAAAATTCATCTACTTGTCTTGGTTAGAAGTACCTCAGTCCTGACTATCCAAGACTCCTCTGTCAGATCATGTCCCTTCTTTAGAATTGATCCCAACATATTAGAAGAAGTTTTGACACGTCATTTATTCCAGTAACTATTTTTATGCTTATTCTGTTGTTTGTAACATGACAATTTATATGCAGGTTGATATAGACTAGGGTGATGATCTTAGAAACACCAAAGCCTCAGAATTGTTCTTGAATACGAGATAATTAAACCAGACTTAGTGGGTACATTTTCAAAGTCTTCACTGGAGAAGAAAATTAATAAATTAATTGTTAATCTAGGCCTTTTGAGAAGTACCAAGCACCATGACATTTCAGCCTAGCAGAGAAGCACTCACGGCAGTTTTGTAACCAGACACTGAGACTAAACAAAAATAGATGGTCACCCCGGGTAGTACATGCACCACAGAAATAGTGTGTTAACAGCCTAATGAAGACGGGCTCTCCTGATCTGTTCCCATTAACTGGAATTCATAGCCTGTTCATTCACAACAGAAAAAATATATTATGCTAAGTTCACTTAGCTATGAAAAATCAGTAGATTGGGGAAAAGTTGTTGACTCCAAATTCCAGGTGGAACATGACGTTTTTCCTTCACTGCTTGCTATAAAGTACCATTTTGCTTCATTCCTCCCTAATTGTGAAAATTTTGTAGCATCTAATCAATAGCTTTGAAATCCAAGCTATAGAATGGGTCTGCTGATGAGTATTATGATTCTTATAGTGTGTCCTATTGTCAAGAAAAGTGAATATGAAGGAAAAAAACTGAAAAAAAATCTACAAGTTCTGAAAAGTTTTAATACTGTAAATACAGAATTAATCACCAAGCTAAGATATAGTACAATTGAAACCTCACTGATTCCCAGGATAGTTACCACTTGAGCAAAAGGACTTCAGAATTTAATTGTGTCACTCCAAGACCAAAGATAAGATTCTTATTAAAAATTTTTAAAGATTTAGACAGGGAAAGGGGGTGCATAGAAAACTGCCAGGATGAGGACATTCTTTTTGCATCCAACAGTCCTCTGAAGAACTGATTCATATTTCCATGTTTTTGAAATTAACACTAAATTGAGCTCTTACACGAACTGTCAGTACTAATTCTACAAGCTGGATGTTCATCTGTGACATATAGTCCTTCTGAAAATGCTTGCAATTATCTAAACAATCCTCCAAAATTTAAGATTTCACAAGTATTCGATCTTTAAAATAATCTTCTCTGTGTTTCTCACTCTCTCTTTCTCTGTGTGCATGTATGTGTGTTTACATGTGTGTAATGCCACACATATGTTCACATGAGCACATGAATACTTTAGCACATGCATATGGCATATGGGTAGAGATGGCTGCAGAGTGTAGAGGAGTGCTATAGTTCCTTGTGACTGTGAGCCATCCAACACAAGTACTAGGAATCAAACTCAGATCCTCTGGAAGAGTAGAGAGTACTGAGCTGTTGAGCAATTTCTCCAGACCAGGTAGGTAGTGGGACTTCAAAGGACAGTTTTATATATACTTTCTAGTGTTTATTTATTATTTGTCAAAAAATCCCATGGAATTGGTGATTATATTTTATAATTTTTATCTAGAGGAAATCTATAATTTAAATAAGTATGTCTTAAAGATGTTTTGTATTTATATATATTTTTTTCTTTTTAGAAGCAGCCAGATCATTTATATCAGTTTTTTTTCTCCAGAGAATAATAGTGAGTGTTATCATTTACTGAGCAGAAAGCATAAATTAGAAGCTTGTGTTTACATATCTGAATTAATTCCTAAAGCCATTCCACAGAGCAGGCAATATTTACCCTCATGATGAACAGAAGTTTACTTAATGAATTTAGTTAATATTCCCACTTTTGTGTAGCCAATATATGTTAAAGCCAGCACTATCACATCTATGTGACTCCAAATGATATTTAAGTGTTCTAGATGCCCAACCTATATTATCTCATTTAGTCCTTAAATAACCTACTCCATGAACCTAGTTACTTTTTATCACTGCTGAAAACATTAAAAAGCTAAACACAATGAGATTAAATCATTTTTCCAATATCAATTTCATAGGCTTTGACATCATCAAGTTTGACTTACATATTTTTGGTAAACCATTGCCTTCTACAAGGCTAATTCATCCAGAAGATAAGGTTAGTTTCATAAGCGATCCTGATCTTGACTAAAAGTCCACCAGGGTGACCTGTAGGAAAGTGATGATGCCTGTTCCCAGTCTCTGAGCATTTTCCCCATTTCACATTTCCTGTCCTACTGGTCTACCTCTACTGTCCAGAGTTCAGTAGGGGTCTCTGACTTGGCTTTAAGGCATGGAATGTTCTCATTACACATACAGTAAACAGTTTCTGTGCATCCATTTTAGAATAGGAGAAAGCTATCAATTGGGTGACCTCCTTATGTTTCATACAAAAAGAAGAGCATTGTCAGTCTCACATCTGACCATTTACTGAATTAGAGAAGCACTTTGACTCTAGAATTGTAAACAATCCACAAGCAAAATTGTCATTTAGGGAAGCCAGCCCACATGCTTACTTTTGCTAATCTGAAGTTACACAATCTGTACTATGATCAAAGAATCACCCTTCTTATCATTTACTCTGTCTTTACTTTATTTTTATTATATTTGAGCAAATACCTTAATGTTCATTTAAAAGTCTCCTAAAGTCTAACATGAATAAGTTTCATTTGTGATTTAACCAATGACAACTATAAAATATGGGTATTTTGACAAAATATTGAATTCTATGATTATCTACTGAAAATAATCCATGGGATCCTACTCTGGTAGACTCACACTAGGATAAGTACCATAAGAAGTTCAGAAACAAAGGCAGAGATGGCACCAGCAAAGAAACCAAAATATGCTTGGCTCAAGCCAGTACTGAGTGCCCAGAAAGAATGAACAAGGCAATGGATGCAAGTAGTAGGCCTAGATAGCAATCAGCCACCAGAGCTCAAGAGGAAGGGCACTCTGAGGGAGGTCCACTACTCAGTGAAGGCTCTGAAGTCACAGGAAGATGTAAAAAAAAAAAAGAAAGCTATAACTATGACCTGTCCACCTAAGAGGCCGTAATGCAGTTCTGGCAGGTCAACAAGATCTTGTGTACCTGGGCTCAGGGACAAAACCAGTTACAAGTAAGATCCAAAATATTGTTTATTAACAACGTTAATGTTGAGAGTAACAAAATGGTCCACACCAATAAGATGTCATGTCATCTCTGTGGAAGGGGAAGGGAGTATATTACCACAGACTTACCTGGTCTCAAACCCGCCAGTAGAAATTACTCCACACTGCCAGCTTCGGGCCCGATGCTTGACCAAACTTGAGCCAAGAATGGCTCTGGAACCCGACTTCCTTTGGCAGAAGGTAAAGGGCAACACTGCCTCCACGTGTGGGGAAATGAGGAAGGACAAAAAGAGGCTGTACTTCCTATCTAAATACAAACGTGCATACGGGTATAAGAGCTCATGAAATTCTCCCCTAGAAACCACGAGAGATAATGGTAGTCCATCACACATGCAGGCACAACATTACAACAGACGTGTCCCCGGAGACCAATAGCTACTGATTGAGAACGTTGGGAAAGAATCGACAACACTTCCCACCTGTGTTCACGCTTGTATGAGCATAACTTAGCTAAAGCAAGAGGAATCTAAAGGCACATCCATCCATGGTCACCATGCAGGTAGGTGCTGACCTCTAGCAAAGTCAGAGATAAGACACTGAAACCGAGAGTCTATAGCACAAACTTTCATTATCTGACCCATTCCAGAAAGTCAACTGACTTCCACCTGAGAGATACCAGACATTCTAGATGCAATCTGATACATAAAAATAATTGCAGCAATGAAAATTATTAAACTGCAATGTTAGAAAAGGTAGAACATACAATTATCATATAGCTCAGCCAAATCAGTTGTATTGCAGATATGAAGGCACAAACAATAGCAGTTTTATTATTATTTTATTGTTAAATGCCAATATGGTCCATTTCTCCAGACAGAGAGATAGCTAAATGATAGATTTTTAAAAATATGTCAACATTATGTTTACTTTTATAATGTGGCATCAATCCTTTTTGGAATATTAAATCTTTATTGACAGCTGTCCTTATCATTTGTCTACTTGTGATGCTGCAATGTCCCCACTGTGCCCACCTGCTGTGGGGACCTCCAAGTGCCACAGTGGACACTGTTTTCCCACGAGCTAATCTGGTGTTCAGTACATGTGCTGACTGCTTTAGGAGGCTAGACTGCTCAGTTGAAATCATTCCTGAAACATGCAGCATGTGTGTCCAAGAAAAACTGGGAAAGCATAAAAGGGGGCGTGGTTTATTAATTTGATATTTTTTGAGGCGTTGTCTGATTTCTGATGAAAATTTCATGTTAACATTATTATTAATCCCCACTTAAGAAAATTCACACAACCTCTCATTCCATAAGTATTTCTTGAAGAGTTAACCATGTATCTGAGCTATACTATTGGGAACCACTTTGTATCAGAAAATCTATCTGGTATTATTTTCCAATTTTTCACATTCACTGATATCCTATTTTCTCAACACTTGAGGCCTGTATTATTATTTTATACTTATTATATGAAAGTATTAAAAAGCAATTCATAAAAACAAATAGTAATTATAACCATGTATTCCGTAATAAAGGAAATCTTTTAAAATTGAACACTTTAAGATTAAAAGTTGGAGGAAAATAAAGAGATGATACTTTATTCAGTTTTCTTATTCAAAGAGAGTCAGGGGAGAGGGAAGTTGAGTGGGGGACCTGGGAGGGGTGGAGGTGGTGAGGGGCTAACAGAAAGGGGTGGAGGGAGAGGGAAGCTATGGGGAGGGTTAAAGATTGGAGCGAGGAAAACTGTGTACAAGTGGATTGTGTGAGAGAAGAAAACATAAAAAAATGAAGTTGAGGATTTTCAACTTTTCTTTCTTTCCTTCCAAAGTTAGAAGCTGTGCCCACTGTGAAGCTACAGAACGGGAGCTTTGGCAAAAGAGGACGATCGACCTGTGTTGTGTCTGAGCTGGAATCCCAATTTTCCAATTGTCTTTAAAACGTGAAGGGCTAATCTTCAAAGAAAGAATCAATAATTTGTGAATCTATGCAAAATGAAGATTTCTTAACTAGATGGAAAGTAGGTTTTTGCCTCATAAATTATTTTATTTCCTGATAAATAAAGGTGGCCACATAGTACTCAAGTAGCTTAGGAAGACTGCGTTAGGAATCCTGTGTTCTCACTAACTTTCTGTTGAGGCAGACCTTAGGCTTTGTGGAAAGCTGCTTAACGTTGGGAAGACGACAGAGTACTATCGATGATTCCTCTGTGGCTCTTGACTGCATCAGCATGCTAACTATTGCTGGGAAATGAGGTTTTTATGCCAGACACTCATTTCCAGTCCTTCTCTCTCATACGCAATGCACAAACAATCCTACAATTGAACTATCAGCTATTAGATTATTGCATGTATACCATAACATGACTATTTTTACTGAGTTGTGGACGACACAAATAATTCTGTCGTACATAAGAAATAGAAAACACAATGTTTAGATACTGAAAGTTTACATGGTTTCCAACATACTGCCTGTTACTTAAAATAAAAAATCAAAAGAACCCACAAACCCACAGCTAGACCCTGTCAGTTTTGATGAAATTCATACTCAGAAACCCAGGCAACATTCCCAGGGTGCCAAGTCTCAGAACTCTTCTTTGAGCCACTTTAATTCTTAATGTCTTAATTACTTGCACTTTTTAAATAATTGAAACTCTAGCAAACAAAGATGAGATGACTCTTCTTCTGTCTAACCAACATAATGGTCTACTCTCATTCTCAATGAAGAAAAATAGGATTTATGGTGACAGAATTATGTTCTTGAATAGAAAAATAGTGTTCACTATGAGCTTTTGTTCACTCACACATACACACTCACTACGTCATGCACGCATAGTAACATACATGCACACATGGAGAAACACACACACATATGGATTTTGTATAGATTTCAGGCTGAAAAGCTTATCATGGAGCTAAAATTGGTTTATTAAATATCATTTCTTACTCATCTCCTCAGCACCAGCTTGTGACACAAAATACCTATAAAGTTAAAAGTGTACTTTCAGACTATGATCCTTTTCTACCACACGCTTTAATTCAAAGTGAAAGCAGCAACAGCATGCTTTGCCACTGGTCACTTGTCATTGGTCACTCAGTATTTGCAGGACACAACAGCTGGGAATTTCTTCTTGATGTCTATTTACACAATTCATTGGCAATAGCACACTATAGAAACTGAGAGATAGTTTTGCCATATGATGGAAGACTGCACATCCACTCACATTATCTCCCCAAAGCTCCTACTACCAATATTCTTTCTCGGAGTGCTTATTGGAAACAAGGCTCTTCTACCAGGAGATGTAATTCCACACATATTTTAGAGAAAAATTATATGCATCTATTGAATAAATTCAAGAATGAAATTTGCTTCATATGGCAGTTTGCAGTTATCAATAGTCTTGCACACCAAGTCTTCAGACATTAAACCTTTTAATGATTTATATTACATAATGATTTATATTGACATAATGATGTTTCTTGTCAAATATGCTACTCAGTAGCCTTGAATAAGGTATCAATGAGAGGAATAATCTGCATCTCAATTGTTTTATCTATATTTAAAAGAGAAAGGCCATTCTTTCTAAGGCATGATCAGTATGCAATCTTACAACCTCTCAGTCTCAGACATGTTTCAGTCTGAATAAGAAATGATACAGCAACTTGAACTAAATAACCAATGGCTACCTCTACCTGTCCCAACTCCAATGCACATAATAATTACATAAGTGTCAAAGCTTTTAATTTAAAAATGTAAAATTTATGCACATACATACAAACATGCCCATATCTGAAAGAAAGCTTTCACAGCACATTAGAAAGAAAGAGATAGAAAAGAGAAGAGAAAATGGGAGAATAAGAGAAAATTCAAAGGTAACAAAAGCTGAATAAATAAACTTCACTATGAAACCAATGAAAATAAATACTTCCACAGATTATGAGCTGTTTTTAAATTTAAGAAGCAATCTTTATTTATTTTTTTTTTAGGAGCTATTCCTCAAACAAAACAATGCAAAAAATTAAGCGAATAAAAAACATGGGGATGGGACGAGAAATGCCCTTTATTACTAACTGTAAGAGTTCTAGTACAAAAATGTTGATATGGAAGTACAAAGTTCAAGTAAAAGCATTAATATTGTTAAAAAGGGCTACTTCCCTCCCACAGAGGGAAGTCCCACCAAGAAGCCTTTAAGCTATCTCACTATACACATTTTCCATGACAGAAAATGAGGCTTCAAAACCATCAAGAATGGAGACCTAAGACTTTGCTTCACCTAGATTAAGGAAGTAGTAGATGTTTGATCTCATCTAAATTCTGATCGGAGATTTTTAATCTCAGAGGTATAACCCCTGTTTGTGAAATTCTCATCATGTGACCTGCTGTGAGAATCCTCAGATATTTGCAGTGTTCGCAGATACAGATACTGGATGTATTAAGATACAATCTGAGATTGAAGAGCTGAGAAGTCTGAACAAAACTATGGAGAAAGGAGGTGAGGCTCTGAGAGTCTACAGGCTGACCGGGGAGGGAACACAGGGTTTTACCCTGCAATTGGGAAGCTCACCACACACACCGGAGACTGATTAGATGCCATGATGACCTTCACGTGCATTTGCTATGATTTTTTCAGAAAACACTTAGTTCCTCTTTAATTTTTCCCTCTTTGTAAGTTATCACTGTGGCTGCCACTGTCTTGCTATATTTTCTGTTTCTACTATGTAAACCATCTTTTCAATGGGGCAAATCTTAACAGGAAGCAGTCAATGAAAAATGCCTTTAAATAAGTGGAGATGGTGAATGGTCCATGTTCTGGCCCCCACTGAGAGAGAATTTCTCACCACATTCTGGTTCCACATATTTGCTGCTTGCATACAGAGTTTAAACTTGGTTCTTCTGTTTCAAAGTCTATGGATTCACTTTAGTTGCCTTCACTGTTTTCTACATCTAACATTTCTTAAGATTTCCCACTTTCCTCTTAGCATCTTGTATCCCTCCTCTTTAGCTATTCTAGGGAGAATTTAGAAAATGCTCTGAGTTTCAGAACATCTCACAAAATCTCACCCAGAGATAGAGTTTTTATTCTGGCCAGTATTTTTTCAGAAAAAAAATTATTTTAGTATAATTTTTCAACTAAAAACTGAAGTGTGTGTATTTATGATTAGAGAAATACTGCACCTGAAGTTTGAAGTTGTCCTATGAACAAAAAGATGCCCTCAGCTGTCCCTGAAGACAGTTATAATATTTAATATGTTAGAAGTACTAAAAAAAATTGCTCTAGAAATAAAAAAATTGGAAAAAAAAAGGACTGTCTGGCCACTGTTCTGAAGATACTCTGTAATATATCTAACATAGCTGCTTTGGCCAATATGATTTAGTGTCCTTGAAACCAAAAGTCTCAAGGATTCAAGAATCACACATTCGTATAGTCTGGGAGTGTTCCACCCACCTCATTCTCCAAGAGGCTGTCTCCTCTCTGTGGGGGTAGGTTTTCCCTCAGTTTAGACATGTGGTTTTCTCTGGGAGTAGCTAGGGAGATGCCACAGTTTATACAGAATGATCTTTAAAGTTGTATGAGAAAGTCAGTCACCAGCCCAAATTACACACTTGTAATGGATGAGGGGGGAAGCAGGGTGACTTTTGAGGTTGGTTCACTGTAGACTCCAATTTCAGCTAGAAATTTCCAGTGTTGGGAGTTCCTACCACCAACTACCAAAAGAAAGGAGCTATGAGGTACTTTATATTTTCCTATAAAACATTTTATAGGCTAAAAATGTCTAACAGTTAAACATGATGAAGACAATAAAATGGAAATAAAAAGTAGCCATTTTAACATAACCATTTTATTAATATGGTACCTCTATTGCTGTATTAACAGAAGCTTAGAAAAATGTAGTTTGAGAGGCTGAAATATTTCCACTTTATACCACTGTTCTCAGGAGGGAAAAAAACTTGATGTTTTATTATTATATAGGATAATTGTTGTACTTGATTAAAAATAATAAAAGTAGATATGCAGGTAGACATGTTTTCATGAAAATTATACCATCAGTAGTTACGTTTGACATGTACACCATTGAAAGGAATATTGCCAGCCTAAAAATTAGTATCAAAGATGGTCCCATTTTTCCCTACAAATTAAAAAAATGTGTCTTTAGGTTTAAGTACAATTTTAAGAAATCTCTCTAATAGGGATACATAAAAATCAGTAGCAGAGATGAAAAAGTCTCATAGAACTTTGTATAGACATCAGTAATGTTGTGTTTGTGATATCTCAAGCACAGACTCAGCCAGGGGCCTACAGTGATACTTACATTTTTCTCATGTATAGTTTCCATAGCTTAGCATGAAATAAATAATACTCAAATTATTTTTCAGATTTTGAAAACTAACTCGAAAGTCATGAGTAATTTGTATCAGAATTATAATTTGCCAAACTTATGTTTTCAACACTTTTAACCACACATACCACAATCAGAAGCTCCACTTGATATTAACACAAAACTTAACAAACTTTCCACTGCTTAAAAAAGTGTTTTCCATCCATGCATAGTGGTTGATGCCTGTAATTCCAGTACTAGCAAGGCTGGGGCAGGATTATCAAAAGTTTGAAGCAAGCGTTGGCTATAAAACAAGGCCCTATTGCAGGTGTGTGTGTTTGTGTGTGTGTGTGTGTGTGTGTGTGTGTGTGTGTGTGTGTGTTTAAATATAGAAATAGTCTAAAAATTCAGCTTTACAGTAAATTTAGTAGTTTTATCTTTTATGAAAAAAAAATATTTTGCAAGTTGAAAAATAAATGAGCATTCTAACACTTTGAAAAGTGTGACATCAAAAAGATTTTCATGGAAAGGACTCAAAAATTCTTTTTGCTTATATTTTCTTTTTTGGCCATTGCTGTATCTGAAAGATCCTTAGTTTCTAATTATCTTACAAAAACCACTATGAGATCAGGTCAATGGCAGTAAAGAACGGTTCCTCATAGCTAGACTTCAGCCCTAAAGAGCATGTGGATTCATGCAATAGATAAAATTCTAATATAATTCCTGTACATCTGCTAAACTAATTCCTCAATAGGCTTAAAATAAAAGTAATTAAATGGATGAAGAATATAGCAAATAATGTCCCGATCCAGCAGCTGTTTAAGGAAAAGAAGGCAGATTTATTGCAGATCTTTTTGTAGCAAACAATGGGAAAAAAAAAACAGAGTTCAAATTTATAATACAAAATCAATTATTAAAAGCCAAATGTATATAACTGGATTTTGGTTACACTATTTTGCAATTGAGTACTTAAATTGGTTGTATTTTTCCAACTGAACATCAATAATTAGTTCCCCAAAGGCTTATAACTAATTAAATTATCCCAATTTGCATCTTTCTTTTTTATAACCTAGAATATATATCATAGAGCAATCAGAATAAAATAAATAAAATAAAATATTCATTTTAAAGTTTTTAAAGGAACAGTTTAGCAACGTGAAAAGATTGAAGACATACAAAACAAAGAGACCGTAGCTTAAAATGGACTACACACGAGGAACGAGGAAGAAGAAAATAGTAGAACCTAGGGTTATAACTATAAAGTCAACTCAACAGCTTCTTGGCGTTATGATAGCTTTTCTGATAGTGGCTGAACCAGATGCTGATCTATTGGCACAGAGGAACATCATTAAAAGCCATTATAAAGCTATGTTCCTTTAGCAGCGCAATAGTTACTGGAAGACTCAGTTCTAAATGGGATGCCTCTACCAAATCTCTCTCCTCATGGCTCAGGAAACTATGTGAAAGAGAAGATGGGGAAAAAAAATATATAAGAGCCATAGCATGTGGATGACTCCAAGAAAGCATCATGTTTTAGATACCACGGGGCTGAAACACATATGAACTCTCAGAGACTGTCGGGATTGAAAGGGCCTAAAAAGGTTCAAGAAATACTGAAATCCAGTACTCAGAGAGGAAAATAGACACAGTCTCCCACCCCTAACAAAGAAGCTATCCCCAATTGACAACTGTTTGCAAAGGAAAATTAGTTTTACTCAATAGAGTCCCCTGGGTATGTAAACCGCACTTCATGGGAGGCCCAGGCCTAGCAGTAGATGGCATACGTGAAGTAAACTCAATGGTATTTGAGGGGATTTTCTTTTTGTCTCATATTACTTTGTTTGGGCATTTTTTTTGTCTTACTGATCTTTTGCTTGTATATTATGGTTTTCAGCTTTGTGTTTTTAGTGGGTTTTGGTTGTATATGTGTGTATGTGTGTGTTTTCTGTACTTTTTATTATTTTTATTTTTTTCAGGCTTGTTTGTTTTATTTGCTTGTTTTCTAAAACAAGAAAGAAATTACCATAACATTGGAAGGACATATTTATGTAATTACTTATATTTGAAATAATCACACGTGCACATAAATTAATATACATATATATGGTTGCGAAACTGATTCCAAAGCAGAATAAGATGAAAACTAGAAAGTCAAACCACAGTGACCAAACAAAATTCATTTTTTGGCAAAAATTATTAAAAATATCATAAATCAATTTTAAAGATGTTTTTGTTTATTTTATGTGTGTTTATAAGCATGGTTGTATGTGTGCATATACAAGTCATGTCCTCAGAGGCCAGAAGAGGACATCCCCTATAACTAAAGCTACAGATGATTTTGAGCTGACATGTGGGTGCTGAGAAGTGAACCCAGTCCTCTGTAAGAGCATCAAGTGGCCTTAACCATCAAGCCATCTTTTCAGCCCATATGGAGCAATTTTTAATCAAAATGCAGCACAACGCTTTCACACAGGCTTTTCATGTTAAGCTGGTAGGTATGCAATAATCTCTTGGTCATCACGGAAGCTTCTCACAGAGAGATTGTTTAAGACTAGCTAACCAGCCAGTCCTGAATGCCTTCCTGATCTTTCCCACTCATCTTGACCTTTAATCTGTTTCTCTCTTCATGTGTAGCCCACAGCATCTCTGAGTACATGAGTGCTGCACAGTTCAGGCCAACAGTGCGCACATCACAGTGGGTATGAATAAGCACTCCTCACTCTGAGAGTTGACTTGACTTACCCTCAAGATGGCCAAGTGTCAAAACATAAAAACAAATCTAGCTCCAAAGTAAACATTGACATTCATATACTAACCATGGTAAATGGTTTTTATTGGTCATTTATTAAATAAAAAGTCAGAATGCACAATATATCACTAATTAGTAAGACATACTCAGGAGCATCTTTGTAAGTAGTACTATCGATCAAAACATGAACCAAAGATTTGTTAGGAAAGATTTATAGGGCTTTATAACAGAATTTTCTATGAAAAAATAAGTGTGTGTGTTTCTATCACATTTAAGTATGAATACAAGAAGCTATAAGGGTAGACATTAGAATTGTAAATATTTTAAGAGAATAGGACTTATAATTGACTAAGTAGTCTAAAGTATTTCATTTAGTTTGGAGGCTTTCACCAGACTCAAATGTGTAAATTTTGGAGTTGCTATATTTCCATTATCTTATTCTGCATAAACTCTAGAATAATCATTTAAATCATTTAGACAGAACTTTAATTCCTACAATTTGAGGATTATCATATCTTATAAAACAATCTATCATTCCAATAAAGCAAAAATGAGTGTCAAAGCTGTTGTCATAGGAATAAATATATATTTAAGTCTATTTAAGGACATTTAAAATAGTTTCATCTTAAAAAGTAAATACAATATTCCAGCCTATTTATAAAAATATCTATTACAAAAATTATATCCATAACTATAATCTTAGCTTCTGTCTGATTCAATTTAAATAAAATATTCTAAAATCAAAAGTTAATAAATCTTTTGAATTATATATTAAATTTGCTTTAAATATTTTACATAGATATACTGAAGTTTATACAATTTTTGAGAATGAAGCAGCGTGTATTAAAGTGTTGAATTCAGAGTCAGAAATCCTAGATTCAACTTCTGGTTTTCCGATGTTACATATGACTTGAATGGCTTACGATACCTCATTGATCCCAGATTTATCACCTGTTTAAAGGATATAGTTTTCACAATAGTGAGTCCTGAGAACACTGGCGCATGCTGTGCACTGTTCCATTTCCTAGTAAGCAAAAATGTGTCTGTGGGGATATCTGCCTCATAAGGTTGTTGCTATAAATGTAAATGGATGGGATAATTCGTATTAAGTGCTTGAAACTTTGCCTGGCATATAGCAATGGTTTATTAACTTCTACTGTTTTATTGTTATATAAGAACGAAGTAAGCACAGAAAGCTCTGGAAAAAACTGAGATCAAGCAGACCCACACAATAAGATAGACTAGCTGGATTTTTTTTTTATTTCAATATGCATGGGTGGGTGGGTGTGGGTGTGCCAAAAGTCAGTTTTGAGTGTCATTCTTCAGGAGCCTTAGTTTTGAAATTGAATCTTTCACTGGAATCTGGGACTAGCTCCCCAATAGTTTCATGCTGGGATCATAGATGGGTCCCACGGCAGACAATATTTTACACCATCCATGCTGGTAATCAAATTCAGGTTCTTGTGTTTGTACGACAAGATCTTTACCTACTAAGCCATCTTTCCAGTGAGGCTACTTAAAAGTTTGATCTGCTTCTGACTCATAGCAATTAGGGGGTAGCAGAGTGAGGTCCTGCTTGACGTTGCACAGTAGATTCTTAGTAAAGGTGAGTCAGTTCCAAAGGAGGGGCTGGCTGTCCTTACTCGGTCATGGACTTCCACTATGAACTAGCTCAGCAGATGACATATTCTGCTGATGCTTTTAAGGAAGAACTCTGAACTTTCTCTCTCAAGACCGAAAGGAAACCTGAATGTAATACTGTTTAACTTCATTGGTTTGGTTCTTTGTGTGGCCAGTATAAATGTCATGATCGATTAAAAACACTCAAAACCTCAGGGAGCTAGGACGGATGTTGGAATTCTTTCCAAGTGTGGAAGAAGTGATTCAGGATGCAGAGACGTGCTGGAGGCTCCTAATGAAACTCAGCTCACATTCATCATGTTCTGGATCTTGGAACAGCTTTTGCTTTGTCCCAGATGGTGTCTTAAATGCATTTCAAACTATTGTTGGCTTATATAGTACAAGACAGAAGATAATTTAAACATACTGTCCCAAATGTATATTTGTTTGGGTTATAACACTTACTGTGTGTGCAAGGAATGCCCTACTCTGAAAATAATAAAATATACTTTCCTTGTACATAAATCATTCCCTACTTTGTTGCAGTGATTGCAACACATAGATTAGCTACATATGATGCCTATTTTCTTCCTTGAGACTCTACTGAGAATCCCTGTCAAGTTCAGTTCTTTTATGACAAATTCAAGTGAATTATACACGAGGCACATTCTAACCCTTGTATTTGATTTATAAGAATAACTTTTTAAATATGCATTTATTATCAGCCTCTATGTTAAACATTATAAGGTGTGTCACTGGGCACAACACTGTATTACTGAGAAGAGAAGGAGGAGAATATTTTGAGAGTAAAGAGGAAGGAAGCAGTTCAGAATCTGAATATGATAATTTAACACAAAGGGAGCGGTACAAGTCTGACCTTCAAATCAAGATTTTAGTTTCAACAAGTCACCACGTTAAAATACTCAGTTGCTCAGAGACTCACAGAGAATATTTAAAAAAAAAAAAAAAAAGCTTGCTTTTTCCCCAAGGGAAACATACTTTACAATTGGAAAAAGTTCATGAAATTAAGGCTGTACAGGGTAATAGACATGAAAAGCATAAATTATAATACTGGATCGAGCAGTTCCTGGCCACGGAAAGCCCTTCTGCTTACCAGTACTATCACATACAGAGTGAGAAAGGTCCCGTAAAATCACTATCATCATCATCTTGCTGTAACTACCTTCTACATTCTACTTCGTGAGAACATGGGCTCCAGTGTGATGCTATTTTGTGTCTCAAATAAAGATTTCTTTAAGATCAGAGGACAGAGCGAACCACAGGGTTAGTCATAGAGAGAGGTCAGGCAGTGGCGGCACACACTTTTAATCGTAGTGCTCAGGAGATGGAAGCAGAGGCAAAGATCCATTGAGATCTCTGAGTTCAAGGCCACCCTGGACTAGACAAGATTAATCCAGTCCAAAAGAGAAACAGCCAGGCAGGGGTAGCACACACTTTTAATCTCATCGATAGGAAGGTTGAGACAGGAAGTGATATAGCTGGGCAGAGAAAGGAATATGAGGTGGGAGGAGACAGGATCTGCCCTTCTCTTCGCTTCCCCTATTCAGAGTGAGGATTCCTTTCCATCTGAGGATTCTGTGGTGATGAGAAAGAATTTTCTCTATTGGCTTGTTCCTCTGTCTCTCTGATTTTTCAGCTTTACTCCTATATCTGGCTCTGGGTTTTTAATTATAACATCAATTAGGACTCCTGAAACACTCCAGAGCCAATCTGTTGTTTTCAACTTCAACTGCCAACTGATAGAGAAATCATTATCACTAATACAGTTTAGAATAGACATCACACACACACACACACACACACACACACACACACTCACAACCACACACCATACCATAATTGTAGGAAAAGTACCTAACCCTTAAAATGTTTCAAATAATTGTAAAAATGTGTAGTGTAGATATGTCCTCTATATGTTTATGTCCTTATATATTTATTCTTGGCATAGTCTGTCTAAGCAGATGAAAAGGAAAGTCTGGTGTTAAAAACTGTAGTCCTGGTCTCCATTTATTGATAGTATAAACTTAGATGCATTCACCTTTTCTACTAGTCATGCACATAGCAGGAAGGCTGGTATAAAACATAGTGAGAATATTTCCTTGTTGAGAAGAATTCCAGGGAGGTTGCCCTGAGAATTCACCTGCTAAAAGGTATCGATTGTTATTTTCCCTAGCAGAAATCCTGTTCTTCATTCCTTCTAAAAGCTGCTTGGGAGTAATGTGTTAGCTGGACATGGAATATTTCTCTCTCATGTGGATGAAAATCAGTCATATGATTATATGCTCAAGGAAAAGCACAATGCCCATCAAGGGAAGATGTATGGCCACCTAGCATGTGAACATGTGAGGAACATGGAAGATGATAGAACTTCCTGGAAATGCAAAAATGATAGTAAAAATTCCATGTTATAGCATACACTTGGCCACCATGTTCCCGTGTAACATGAGTTTAAGGCGCCTTTTCATAGTACACATTACCCAGCAGGCTCCTTGACACCCATCTTTCTGATTGTGATTCCTACTGCAGACCACACGTACTCCTCTTTGCCAGAGCTAGTCCTTCAGCCTAAAGGGCTCCTCTGCTCCTCTTCCTCCTTCTGGTTTGCCTGTATTCATATTTATGGATTTAACTGGAAGATCAGAAGGAAGTGACTACTATCTTCCAAAACCAGTCTTGAGTGGGGTGCCTCCTCTGGCTCTCCAGAACCCTGTACATGCTTTCAGAGTTGCACATTTTTTGCATTACAATTTGTCTTCCTCCGTGGATAGTTAAATAATTACATATATCATCATATTCTAAAATAATACTTAGCATCAAAATGGCAATTAAATTCTCTCTGAATAGTGACCTTAGATACACCTTAAAAACTTTAGGAGAGAAATTTCTAGAGTCAATAAAACTGTATTCACTGATCATGCTCCCTCTAGGAGACATTCCATCACTGCACTGTTTTGATCCCTCTGTGTGGGAAGAATGACATCACACTCCACGTTTATAAGAATGTTGAGGAAAAATAAGGGAGACAAATTTCCCCACCTGATACCACCTTCACTCTACACCCATCTCCAAGTGGGTGTTAATAATTTTGATTAAATTCAGCACCATGGAAATTTCACCCAAGGGACATGAACAAAGTCCAAGCAGAGCTGAGAAACATGAGATATCATTTTAGGTTGGGGTAATAGGATAAGACCACATGAAGAAAATAAATTTGATTAAAACTAGAGCTGCTTATATTGTTACATTTGTAAAAATAGACTATAGTGAGAACATCTTTAACTACTAAGGCGTGAACTAAAATAAGATATTCTGTCTTCCATTCTGTTATATGGAGTCAGAGAATTTAGTGGAGCTAAGGTGCTACTGTGTACTGACAGTCAAAACCTCTACAGCTGACCTGGAGAGAGGGCAAGTCAGAAAAGAGAGGGAGGAAGGTCACCAGGTACCGTTTACGTTAGAGGTGCAGAAGGGAGGACGTTAACTCTGGTCCCTCTAGTTTTCTAACTTTACCATAGCTACGCTATCACTTATGTGAGCTTCAAAATGGCCTTTTAAGAGAAAGAGCTCTTATAAATGAAAATCTGAAATAGTTGTCAAAAAGGGCCCCAATCAAGTCTCTATGAAGAAAAAATGCGAAAAAAGGTATAGAAGTCAAAACAAGTTACTACACTGTAATTGTAGTAAACATAGAAATTAACATATATCGCTGAGGAAAAACATTACTAAGAATACATTAAATGTTAATGTACTTACATTCATTTACTGCTTTCTTAACTCAAATATAGTATTTTTTAGAGTAAGCTAGCATCAAAATAAATAAAAATATAACATGAATAAGCAAAGTTATAGCTCATGAAAAAGAAAACTATGGTTCATCACCAAAAATCCATCTCATCTCTCGTGTGTGTGTGTGTGTGTGTGTGTGTGTGTGTGTGTGTGTGTGTGTGTGATGTTTTATTAGAACACATGCACATTTACTCTTATACACTGATTGCAATTGGCTCATGCCAGAGAGATAAGTGGCTGCAACAGAGACAATATAACTATCTAAAATCTGAAATATTTTCTTTTTGTTACAGGAAAGTTGTAAACTACCAGGAATCAACTAATAATATAATCCATTTCTCTGCCATTTTTCTTGATAATAGATTTCTTGACTACAGCTAACTTTAAATTCTACAAATTTTACCAAAGTTTCATTGAATAAACATATATCTATCATCAGTGCATATCAATACCATTAAATCTGTGAAAATCTAATATCCTAAGTTAAAAATTTAATAATTTGTAATAATGCAAGGATATAATAGTAAGCTGTGTAAGCATACCTAAATACATCACATGTATGCTTTTGTAAAAATTTTAACTTTGTGGAACAGTCAATAGTTAGATGGAAGATGTTGAGATAAAGATAACAGGCTATTGGCTCTGAACAATTTTGTTTCTAGCCTACTGAAAGTTTTGGCTGACTTCTATCTAAGAATGAGCTTCACAGTGTCAGAAAGTGTCATGCAAGCTTCCAGTGTAAGAAAGCAACCATACACTTAAGAATTACAGTTGCCAACATGACATGACAACCCAAAGGGTTATCCTGGTGGTACCAAACAGATCTCTAATTGGATTGCATCCTACTTTACAGGAAGAAAATTATGCCTGGTACTGGAAGCCTAGCTAACTTCCCAAGGCTAGTGAGGACATACATCTTGGAGAAGAACCCCAACTTTATTAAACCAACACAATTTCCAACTACATTCTAAATATTTATCTGTATATCCACATTTAAATGTAGCCTCCAACCTTGTCAAAAAAATCTTCACTTCACAGCTGATGGAGGCCATTGCAGAAACTCATAAAGCAAAATGCAAAAATAAGACATCAGGTGCTGCTCAGCCTGAACTAGTACATCTATAGCACAGTTCCTGCACCTGAAGTTCAGGTCACATACTGAAGAGCAGGCAGGAAGATTGGGAGAGGCAAAGGAAAAGGAAGCTTGTTGTGACGTGGTGGGAAAGGCTACACTCATGAAGTTTGAACAACATGGCTGCCTAAACAAGACCTGAACAAGGATAATACCAGTCAACATGCTCACATGAAAGGGGGAAGTCTCACGGGGATTGATCCTAGATAATAAGTAAATAAATAGTCTAGGTAATCAAAGAATGTTGAGAGGGGAAAAAAATTAGTCTTTCCTGGGGAAGAGATCCCCAAATGGCTATCCACTTCCAAATGATCAGCTATGAAATCATATACATACAAGAGACTTACTATAGATTGCTCAGATTGTATTTATAGATTTAGGAACACAGATATACACGTATACATACCAAATAAAAAAAAAAAGAGGCCGTGAATTTGAGAGAGAGCAAGGAGGTTCACAGAAAGCATTGGAGGAGGAAAGGAAGGTAGGATTGTGTAACTGTATTTTAATGTTAAAATTTTACAAAATTTTCATTGCAAAATATCAGCTGATTGAGTTCCAAATTCATCTTACTATAAAATAACTGTTAAATGGCTACACTCTTAATGATGATTTTTAACCGAAGGGCACATAAACTCCAAAACAGCTTGATGAACTATAAATTTAGTATTAAATTTAAAACCCAAGCATTTTTTCCCTCTCTGTCTCATGAAGACTTTAGTCAAGAAGTTCTGAGAGGACCCTGTTCAGTGTTTCTAACAGGAACGTTCTTCCCCAACGAAACTCATAATCAGATCTGATTCTGTTACTGTGATAATTTTTTAATGATATGCCCATGTACATATTGCATAAGGCAGAAATATTCCATTCAGCACTTAATTCTTTTCAAACTCTACCTTGAATCATCTGATGAATCACCATTCTGAGAACATTGTCCTCATTTCCTGGATTTCTCTTGTCCCTAGTAAGCACAACCCACTCTGGTCCAGCTAAAATTACATCTTTCCATTCTGAAGAGCCAATCTGATGTTTCCGATGCAGTACTCAGAATCTGATGAAGTTTTTTTTTCTTTTCATACCAAAGGCATGCTGCATTTATTAAGCACACATCCTCACTAAAAGGACAAACAGATCAAAACCCTGTTGTGTGAATGAATGTACGTGTCAACAATAACCCATAGAAATGTAATACAAATCTGACAGGCAGACACCTTTAATCTCAACACTCAAAAGACAAAGACAGATGGAGCTCCAAGTTCAAGGAAAATCTAGTCTACCAAGTGAGTTTAAGGACACCTAGGTCTACACAGAGAAACTCAGTCTCAAAAACCAAACAGAAAGTACAATATGAATTTCATTTCTAAAGACAGATTAAACCACACTTCCACCACATTCCAGTTTTTTTCAACCCTTAAACAGAGATAGAGCATAGCAATTATTTTCAGTGACTTTGTGAACTTTAGATATGCAGATAAATGTCAGTGGTGATGTCAGTGGTGGGTAGGCAGTAACTTTAATTAATAGCTTTATACCATAACTATTATCATTCACTCTGCATTAGAGTATTACTGAATATTACTTCTGCCACACATAATGCACACACATGTACATTCATACACTTATAACTTAAAGTCATGCAAGGACCCAGCGGCACCTTGACAATCACAAAATTCTTCTTGGTGCATCAAGATTTCTCCACATGGAAAGAACCAAACTCACCCATCAAAGACAGTCAGTATTTTCATCATGTGTCATTAATACAGTTATTACTGTTTAAAATATAAACATTAATTTGGCTAGAGTAAGATTATTATTCGTGAGAGTAAAAGTGAAAAATGGGCATATATTTTATTAATGCTGTAAAGAATATGTATAGGTCTACACAGAGAAACTCAATCTCAAAAAACAAACAAATAAACAAATAGAGTTTGGGGAATATGTGTACTTACTATAATCACAATCCATTTTGGGAAGAAACTCTAGCTATAGTCTTACAATAAAAATATGTAGAATGAAAGCAGGTGGTATAGAGAGTCAAGATTCTGGTGGAGTTGGCCATCAGCAATATGTCTCAGAATGTCACTAAAACTTGTCATAATTTTATAAGCACTGGAAAAATAATTAAGCATACAGATTGCATAAAGGAAGCATAGCGAGCATGAAAATCTCTTTCTGCTCATTAAAAGTTTTAAAATACTGCCTCAAGAGAAGATAACTTAAAATCCCCCTCTTCTGGCATTTCATTTGCTGAAGGTCCCTGACATAAACTTCACCAGGATGGAAAGATAGCAATATCAAAGGAAGCCAAGAGGCGATGCATTCTGCACCAATATCTGTAATTAACGTAGAGACCTATTAAATACTATCCAGTCAAAGAAACCAATTACTAAAGGAAAATCAACTGCCTTCAACCACATAATCATGTTCATTCTAGAACTTTTCAAGATGATGATGGAATCATGCGTTAACTGTCAAAATAATCACGTAGTAAGTTTCTGTTTGTGAGAAGTGATCATGTTAGCTAGACTTCAAGTATTTACTTGTAATTAAAAATGTGATAGGATTTGATTTTTTATATAAGGAAGATGGATGTGAATTATTTCTAAACATCTTAACAAAATAGCATTCTAATATATTTGTTAATTTTCTGTTACAGAAATCAGTTCATGATTCTTAGAACTTCCGGATTGAATCAAAGTCATACAACAAGTGGACATTTATTTTTAATTGACCCCAATGATATCTATTGGAAATTCCTGAAGAAGTCTATGATCTGTGATCTAAAACTTCACTCTTTTCATCCACCATAATGCCAGACTTTGTATCTTGTCCTCAACTGGCCCTGATAACCTGAGATCCCTGCTCGTCCCATCCTACAAGCAGAAAGCACCACTGTGAAACCTGATTTACAGCCTTGTTGCTTTCCTTCAGCAGGGTAAGGAATGTTTTATGTGCACATACCCACTGCAAGCATACTCTTGGTGGTCTGTGACAGAGCTGCTTTGACTGTGTATTTCTTAGGCTGGACCAAGTGAGATTTTCAGTTATGTGGATCAAAAGTGGTCAGAAAGTCACAGGTCAAGTGTTCGTAATTTTTTAGTAAATAATTAAATGCACAAATGCTGAACTCTGAATTGGGCTGTGTGTGTGTGCGCGTGTGTGTGTGTGTTTATATAGACAAAATTAATTTTGGACTAGGAAGCCAAACACAAGTGTTCTCATTATTCAGTCTGTGAATGTGTAAAAACTAAGATAGACACATAGTAATGTTAAATAAATTATGTAAGGCCAAATAGCTAGCCTTTTCATCAATGTGCCATTATTTTGGTACTGATTTTTTTTTTTTTCGTTTTTTTTTTTTTTCTTTTAAAACAAATATACTTGTGGACCATGATCTTCAAGGGGGAGTCAATTGACCTTTTCACAGGGGTCACATATCAGATATTCTGCTCATCAGATAATTACATTATAATTCATAACAGAAGCAAAATTGCAGTTATGGAGTAGTAACAGTAATTTATGGTATGGGTCAGCACAACACGAGGAACTGTATTAAAGGGTTGTAGCACTAGGAACAGTTTTTTGTTTTTTGTTTTTTTTTAAATTGTTCTAGTAATTAAATTAGTCGATTTTGACCTGAAATTCTGGGGAAATAATTTTTAGCTCTTCCTATTGAAAAGGCAATAACAGTAGCATCAGTTTCAGTGTATGTTTTAGAACCTGATCTTGGTGTGTTAATGTGATTTCCATCTAAAATAGTGGGACATCCTGGGGAGGAACATGACTGATCGCAGATCTAGAGCAAGGAAACGCCAACCAAATCTGGAATATTGTGGCATACTGAAGAGAGACACGAATTGGAGCTTAAATACAACATAAAATGATGAAGCAGGTACATAGAAGATTGTCACTGAGTACATTCAGAACCATTTGAATGAATATCGCAATAACTAGTCTGGGAAAGAATCAGAGCACCCTGCTTCTAAAATAGTCCATGAGACCACAACAGAGTAGACAAATGTGAAGAGATAACTGAAGAGAAAACACTTCCTTATAGAAAAAAAGAAATAAATAAACAAGAAACCCAGCAGCTCATAAACACAGATACAACAGTAGACTTCCGAAATGATGTACTATGCATTTCAGTGTCATAGAGAGTTAGACAATTGCCATAGTGGATGATGGCTTCACTGTGAGATGTGGTATGGAGAGGATCCCTGTCAGGCTTGAAGATGACTCATTATAGAGCTGAGTCTTAACCAACTCTCATGAATTTACTGCTTTGCATAGTAACATGTACTGTGGACCAGATGTTCAGAAAATCCTTTCTGGGAACATCAGGCTTAAAAACTTACTTATAAGAATTAAATATATTTAAAATCATGTCAACAAAATAAGAAACTTTCAAGACAAGATGGGGAGATTCTGCAGGGTTGGTCATCCTAGTCTAGAGTTATACTCAAGGTACCACCACTCTATGGTGGATTTGAACTTGCAGAGTAATAAGACAAAACAGTGCTCAAGACATCAATGTGAAACACATTACATTGAAATCATAGAAGGGCTTCACCCTTAGTGATGGTTTTTCAGAGGCCCTAGCATGCAAGCATGATTTGATCTTCAGGCAGAAGCAAAAAGAAATGAGGAGGAAAACTTCCTGAGAATTCCCCACCAAGGTCATTCAATATGGTATCAAAATTCATGCTACATATAGAACAAAAAAATCCTTAATTAAAATAAAGCTTAAATTGCTGCCAAATGATGGAATTCCAGGCATCTAGTGAGAGAAAATTTGAATTCTCAATGGAGGAATATGTTTTAAATCCAAAGTAAAAATAATATTCTTGATCAAATATCCTTTCTTTTTATTTAACGTCCTCATAAATTGCTATTAGTGAAAAAGAGATCAATCCTGCCATTTAAAAATAACTGCTTATCATTACCATGTTGAAACACTTCTTAATATTCATTGAGTATCATTATATTCACCAAAATATGAATATTTATCCTTGCTCAAAGCATGTGATATCCTAAATGTACTCAAATGTTTCTGGTGGATTCCTGGCATTAATATCACAAAGACAGGCTCAAAAGCAAAAGCATAGATGGTATAAAAAAGAATGCTATTTGTAGCTATGTTAATAAAAATATCTAAGTAAACTTTAGAAACAAATTGTTCATTAACAGTATTATTAGATACCAAAATGGGGCTAAGTCCCTAAGGTCTTGATATACAGCCCCTAGTGAATAAATGTGTGTGTGTGCGCATGTGCATGTGTGTGAGAGTGTATGCGTGTGGTGTGTGTGAGTGTGCATGTGTGTAGTGTGTGTGCGTATGTGTGTGAGTGTGTTTTGTGTGTGAGTGTGTGTGCATGTATGTGTGCTTCCTTGATCTTTGCTTAGGAGATTCATCCCGAAATGCTAAAAATGGGATAGTAGAGCATACAACTTAAAAATCAGACTAAGTCAGAAATGTGTCAATTCTATGTAAATTTGGATGAAAAGATGAGTTCCCACTGGGATCATACTGTTTCTTCTTTGAAAAGAAATGGTTGTTAAGTGCTCAGCCAATGTGTAACATCTAAGTAACCCCCTGAAAGATCCAGGGGGCATCACAGAAAGGGGAGGACGTGGAGAGACGACCAGAACCAGAGGATGGAAGGATGATAGGAAACACCGCCTCCCGAACAAGATGAGACAGGTATATTGAACACACAGAAGCTATGGACACCTGCACAAGATCTACACAGACACAGACAGACACAAACATACACACAAGCTCACACACACACAGACACAAATATGCACACAGACACACACAGGCACACACGGACACACACACAGACATACACACAGAGACACACACAGACAAAAACATACACACAAGCTCACATACACACACAGACGCACACAGACATACACAGACACACACGGACACACACACACAGAGACACACACACAATGAAAGTAGGAAAAAGTAGAAGTGGAAAGAAGAAAGGGCCTGCAGCAATGGTAGGGGGTTTAGAGCATAATAGAAGGTGAACATGACCAAAACACACCGTAAGCCTATATCAATATGTCAAAATTACACTTAAAATGTTAGATTTTCTGAAATTATTATATATGTGAATATATAATATTTATAATTTTAAAAGGAAAAAAGTTACATGAGTATGCATACTTTGTATATGAAAATCACGTCATATACTTGCAGTTAGTATAATAAAAAGAGTCTGGAGGACACATTTCAATGGCATGTACCACTACGACAGTCTCTGAGTGGATACAGGGAATTATTTCACACCCATCTCAATGTGACCCAGATAGAAAGTTGTTATCATCAGGCTCAGTAAGACTCTTGGAGTGCAGTTTCAAATGTGTTTTCTAGGTCAGTTCAAGTTCCTGGCATTAATTAGTGACCATACGTATAACAAAACTGAGACAACACTTGGTAGTCAGATGGAGGACAGAATCATGAGACCGATCAGTTGAAGAATCACTTGTAAATTCAGACACATTGATTTAGTATAGTTTGGGGGAACAAAAACCTATTGTCCACAAACATGATGCAGATGAATATAATGTATCAAAGTTCAAAATATGACATTGAAGGCATAAGAAACATTGGGATGCATTTAAAATATCACCTATGCTTTGATCAAGGATAAACCTTTATTTTTGAGACTTTAACATTAGAAGAGAGTACAATATTCTAGACAGTCCAGAGAGAACACTAAGAAGTGTTTCAATTATGCAACGGTACGTAGTTATTTCTAAATAACAGGATTGATTTGTTCTTTTTTCATTAGTAGGCAATTTATTGCAATATTGAGTGAAAATACAAAGGTATGTGGCCAAGAATATTATCCAGTGGATACACCATGTCTCTTAGGTGTTGACTTCCAGTTCCTAAGAACATTTTGAGAGGTTTAAGTCTGTGAAGACGTTATCATGGAAAGATGGCTTCTGCGGTCCACATGATGGAAATCATGACGGCCGTGTTGTCATGATTCATTTGACGTAGCATTACATCTATGAAGAGGTTGATGTTTTAGAAAGTGTGTTTCAATATGACCCAGTGATGCAAACCAGCATGAAGGTGATAGATGAGGAAAGAGACTCAGAAGTTGAGTAGATAACATAAACTCAAAGGGGACAGAAGAGTAAGATGTGCTTTGGAGCTTTTGTAACCCTCGGCAGGGTGTCCCCCTTGAAACCCCGCTGCTTTTCCTCTCCTGTTCCATATATAACTTTGCTAGTCATTTGCCAAGCACGTCTGAGAGGTTATTTGTAACAAAGCAGGTTCCTCAAATATTTCTGACTACAAAATATGGAAAATAAATGTAACCAATGCATATGTGTCTATATTAAATATATTCTTTAAGTCAGTTCACATAGTTGTGCATCATTAGTTTTAGAAAGGGAAAAAACGGTGCTTGGAGGTGTTGCTCCTTAATGAAATAACAGGAATGAGATCTTTTCATGAATCCTTAGAGAATACATCCTAGATGGAAGATCAAGGGTTGTATTATGGTAGGATGATAAAAACGATCTGCATTTTTGCAAAATATGATAATAGAAAGAGTGGCCTAAGAATGAACAAGAGAGATTCAGAATTCTTAGAGGAGAGGTACACAGTATGAGAGGATGCAGGAAAAAAGTACCACAGGAATGTAATGCAATAGAGACCTTTGGGACTAATGAGTGAGCTATGAGTGACCAGGAAATATCTCTGAACTATGCTGTGTGCCAGCAAGTTTCTTGTTTGCTCCTGTACATCACTATGCACACTGATCCTTCTTGGATATCAATGAAGTGATAGTTGGACACTGAAGTCTCCACTATCTCTTTATATTTAAATAAGCCATGGCTTTTACAAAGTGTTGAGGTTAAAATTCTAGGGGTTCTTTCTCTATATCCAGGTGCTAAATCCAAGAATGTTGTTCAATGATGCTTTAAACTTAGAACAAGATAGTATAAAATTGTCTCTTTTAAAATGAATTATCAAAGACAGAGAGACCAAGCATGGATAGTATACTTCTCACTCTTTCCTTACATAGAGACTGATACATTTAATATAATAGACTCTAACAACAAAGAAACATATATTTTAAGGTCCTAACATGAACATTCAATACATGTTACTACAATGTAGACTAACCTGTAGAGGTATTCAATTAATACACCTCAATGCTTAAGCTATCAGATATCAAATACTTAATAATGAAATACTATATATATGATTCTAATGCTTATGTAATTAACAATAGCATAAATTAAGGGGTAAACTAGTACAAGTAGATATTAAATCTACAGATCAAATAACGTTTAGTGTAAAATCTAATCTGCTGAGGATTAGTAAATTGATTCAACATTTTAAAATAAGTATACATTATCGGAAATTATCGTTAATTATTCCTGATGTACTGAAGACAAATCTATATGCCAAAGAATGTGTCTAAAGCACCAAAAGAGAGGGAAGATATCATTATAGTAAGTCCCATCTACAACGGCCTCATTTCTTTATTTACAGGAAATTTCCTCCATTTCTCATGATATGCCTAAAACCACAGGTTGATACAAATAGTATAAATACCATGCTTTCTGATATGCATATGCTTATTGCATAATTTAATTTATATATTAGGCTCAGTGAGGAATGAACATAACTAATAACTAAATTGGTACTTATTAAAATGTTCTATAATAGTTGTGTCAATTTTCCCCTCAGAAAATGTTATCATGTGCTTGCATGATCTTACATGTATAAGGGCACATGCTTGTAACTCATGCTATTTGGGAAGCTAACGCCTGAGTAAGCACAAGTACTTCCCCAGGTCAGAATACAAGACTAACGTGGGCAACAGAGAAAGACCTAAACTGATTGGGCTGTGATAACCCTTCTTTGTGACAACAGAAGATGATTTGACATATATCCACCAGATGAAACACTGTGAAAGGTAAGTAGTCTTCTTTATAAGGTGCCTTGACACAAGCACAATGGAACCCATACACATTCCCCAAGACTCTGGTACCAGAAGAAACAGAGACTGCTACTAGATAACTAAGAGGCAGGTAGTAAGTGAAGCATGGATTTGCTGGACAGAGAGATGGCTCACATCCTAGGAGAATAAAATAAGGGGATGTGAGATTGTTATCACTGTACTTAGAGCAGTTTCCAGGTGAAAGTGTATAAACTGTTTATGTCTGAGACTTTCCATTTAGTATTTTTGGACCATGGTTGAACTGCAGGTACCTGAAACCTTGGAAAGCAAAACCATGGCTAACAAGGTCTACTATAAACATCTAACAGATGAGCACTCTAGAAAATCTTGTTGGCTTCCTATAGCAAGTTATTCACTACCACCATTTAAATACCTCTTGAGAGGCTTCACAGAGGTTTTCACTCACAGAACTATTTTCTCTAAGCAGGATGCAAGTCCTAGAATTCTGAATGACTGAAAATCCAAGACATAAAGCAAAAAAGTGAGTGGAAACTAAATCAGCCTCACTGGGATCCTGGTCAGCGAAAAATGACTTCATAAAAAGAAAATAAGAAGTTTGCAATTTTATGTGCAAAATAGAAACATTCAAATGAGAATTGGTGTAGATAATATGCAAATTACAGAACACCAGGAGAAATGAAAGCAATCAGCAATGGACAGAGGGGTACAGCTGTAGTAGAGTCCAGTGAACAGTATTTCCTATAAACCAGAGTGGAGAATCCCAGCATGATTCTTTCATCCTCTCAATGTGTGGGCCTCCATTCTTATTTTCTTTAATATTAATACTTGAATCATTGCTAGCACATGGCATCTATCCCCCATATTCTCCAGTGAACATCATCCCCCAACAATGCATATAGTTATACAAAACCATATACATATATACATATGTATCAATTTTACAAAGATATCATTGCTAAATATCATTAGATGTATTAGTTATCAAATGTATTCATTTTACATAATTTCTAAACTAAACCTACACAATGAGGATTGTTGGCACTATTCAGAGGAGAATTATCTAAATTAAGAGTGTGATACTATGATGTATAAAGACATCCTTAACAATTTCAAAAGCAAGCACACTGTCTTTTCAAATTTTTATTGAGTAAATATTTTAACTTCCCGTTCACAATTGAAATCCATTGTTTAATTCCAGGTCAAAATGCAGTAACTCAAATATGCACTCTGTTATATAAATGGCCCAGAGGATGAAATTACATCTCTCTCTCTAATAAGGTCCTTTGAAATTCTATACTGGTATAACTTAGCAGCCAAATTATTTGTCTGATGCTCATGCTGATTGAGCAGTAAATAATAACTAGGAGAAAAATAAACACACAAAGGAGGATGGTTCACACCTTTTTGAGTGTTTGAAAATGTCCCCAAGCTGCCAATTTCAGCTAGTGTTCCAATACAATAATTTAATAAATGTGTATATGAAGCAAGAATTCTCCCATACATTTTCAGGGCCTTATCCCAATGTCAAGAACACTATAGCAAAGGCACTCTCTCCAACTTTAGCCTGGTGTTGAAGTGAATCAAGAAACTTTGCTGCTGCTCTTGCTACCAAAGAAGCACAGATCCTGTCAGCGCAACTTGCCTTGATAGAATAAATTATGTGGTCAGTGTAATATATCCCTTCCGCCCATGCAGCAAGACCTCTAGCTGTCACATTAAGTGTAGAAGATTAAAAAAGAGATAAACTTGGTAAGAATGTATTGCAAAAGGAACAAATGGGCACTTTGGAACTTTCCATCTCATAGAAAAACATCATATACTCCAAATTCCATCTAATGCCTTTTATTTAATCAGTAAATTGAGAACTAAACATGGTTTATCTCGCATTGTCCTCAATGTATTCTTTCCACACTGTTTCTGGTATGATAGATGTGTGCAATAAAGGAAGAATTAATGAGAAAAATAGGCACAGAGCTAATGTTTTCATCTCACATATAAAATTTTAAAACGTTGTTGAAGGCTTTCTTTTAAAGGTAGAGTTCAGGGTTGGGGAATTAAAAATAAGTTCTCTCTAGCACTTTGAATCTTTGAGGTAGACTTCTTGAGTTCCTCTTTCACATACTCACAAAATGGCCCTCTGGACTAGAATCTAGGGAACAGCAATAATGTCCGCCTAATCTCATTGTTGTAATAGGTGAATGACTTTATATGCTTATGTGCACTATGTGTGCATTTTGTTTGTAACACTGATAAAGCCTGTGCCAGCCAGTGCATGCGACATAAAAGCCAGGGTGAGCATCTGGGGCTCAGCCCCGAGGTGCATGTGACTGCTCCTGTACATCCACCACAGCTAACAATAAGTTGTTGATGTCTATTCTCTTTGTTCAACCCTAGCTTGTTTTTTTGCTGCATCTTCCCCCACTCGGTTGTCCCAGTTCCAGCCAAGATGGTGAACATGAGCTTTCCCACATGTTAACCCTTACAAGACTTTTCTGCATCGTGAAGAAACCTGAACTTTTATCAAACTTAATTTAGTTACATCAACAAAAATAGCTACTTATGTTACCAATACTGCTATCCAATAAATATCTTACAAACAACTCCTTCTCTTAATGAAAACATTTGCATTGCTCTGTGGTTATTTTTCTCTTTTGTCGGTGATTTCAATAAAAGATACATAAACTCTTAATGTCAACACATAGTCTAACTCTTAGTCAATGACTTGTATTTTTCTAAAGAGCAAACCAAAAACATCTGAATTATTTCTGAACTGGGTTTCAGATCACCTACCATTTTTGAACAATGGCAATTGCAAATCTTCTTTATACTGCTTAAGCCCTTGATCCCACCTGCCCCCATGTACTTCCTGACCTTGTATGAACAGATGTCCTCGACTTCAGCTTTACTGAAAAAAAAACTAGCGTCGTGTGGGAAAGTATCTCGGAATTCGTAATGATACATGGTCTAACATCCCTAGAGTCAGAGTTTTAAAGCCCTCAACCATCAAATTGTCTTTTTGCTGTTCTCCATCAAGTCCCATCATCCCTTAGGCAATAACCTAAGCATATGATCCATGGATGCATCCTTTCTCAAACCTTGTCATCAGCTGCTTACAGTCTCCCATAAATTATCACCCTGTTTCTTTTTAAGCTTCCAAGCCCTTTTACTTTCATATTATTGTCCATGAGCCTTTCCTTGCCACATCTCTAATGGGACTTCATTCTTAAATGTCACCAATGACCTTTTAGTCAACAAGTGAAACAGCCTTTCTCAGTCCCCATCTGCTTGACCTCTTCATATATACACAGTGGTAACCAATTTTCCTTAACGTTCTCTTGGTCCATAGCCCACTGGTTATCATCTGCTCAGTCTCTCCCGTCCATCCCCTCTCTTACGTCACACTAGTCTCCTAAGTCGGTTCTCATTCTTCTTTCCTTGTCTTAGACACTCTTTTCTCTCAGAAGCATCCCTGAGATGAAGTACTGTTTTGCTCCCCATGGGCACCCTAAGCCCTTCACAGCCCAAATGAGCCTCACTAATTCATAGTTTGACATGTTCTGAAAAACCTAACATCCAGACATACTTTTCTCTTTCCCTGTGTCACTGACTTCTACTCCTGAGTTCCGATTACAACGTCTCCTAGGAAACTCAACAAAGTTCTTCTCTGTCTTCACTTTAACAGTTACCCTTCCTCCCATTAGCTCAGTCTAGTTAATTACCAAGTTCAGCAGTGACTCCCCCTCAAGTGCCATTAATTTTGCCCCTTTGTCATTTTCCATTGTCAAGTCATTACTTTGGGCCACAGACAACCGAAGCATTGTTAAATATCTACCACTTGTTGTTATAAGGTGTTACTGAAATATATTTGCATATATTTGCATTAATGTACATGTCTGTCTTTTTATTTCAGCACAATTGATTAGTTCATACAGAGGCTATTTCTAGAAAATCAAAAATACTTCAGATAATGTTTTTCTTTATAGAGGATATCTACCGGTGAACCCCCAGTTCAGATCCTTTGAGCTTCAAGTGCCCCTAAGTTCTTCCCACTCTTACTTCATAAATCCAGTAACCTTCTGGGTTTAGGTTCATCCTCCCGCCATTTTCCTAGACTTTATTTCGCCATAGATGCATCTCTACAATGACTTCTCATTCTCTGTCAACATCCCTAACAAGTTAATTTTGCAAAAATACTATTCTAACTATACCACATTTTTACTCAAAACTGATAGGATTATGTCCAAGTTATAAATTCAAAGAAGTAAATACAAAGAAGTAACAACAGATAATAATATATCTATGCATGTTGTACAGCGATGGCTTCATGCTGGCTACCCAGGAACAAGATTACATAAAGTTTGTCTTTGTTCTTCTCAGTATTTTTCCAGCTTCTCAGTTGTACTACTCACTCCCCACATCCTCATCCTTCCAGTCCTTCTAATTTGGAAGATCCGAACCACCCTGTGCTGTGCTCACAAACAAAACTTGTCCCCTTCCCTTTTGTAACTCTCAGATGTCTATGTTTGTTTCTCCGGAGTAAAATGTATTGGGTCTAAGAGAACATATTCTACCATTTGAAGTGTCATTGAAGGTATTACCTGTTTTGGAGGAGGCTTTTCCTGGTGATTGGATACTGCTGTGAACTCTAATTCATTGCTGTTGCAATATTATTTTGGTTTCTTTCTTATACTCTGTGTTATGCTTTTGTTTCTCCATCCTAGTTTCTTCAATGGTGTTTTACAACACATCATTGCAATATTAAATGGTCAAAGAATAGAAAGTATTTTTAGATACTATATCCAATATTATAAATAAGTAACTCTCTGAGTCAATAGTGTTACAGATCATAATCCTTGATACCCTCTCCCTTTGCAGAAGACATTTGGTAATATGTCAAGATATTTTTTATTGTTACAAAAAAGGAAGGGGCTACTACTGACATCTAGTGGGTATATATCAGAGAGGCTCAAGCCTTGTATGGGGCAGACCCTTCATTGCCACCACACAACAGAGCTAACCAACTCAAATATGAATAGCGTTGAGGATAAAACACACACTGCTGTGGTCAATTCTTTGCCAACATAAAATGCCTATATATTACATCTACAAGTGCGGTAATGAGAAATAATAACTCTTCAATAAAAAATATTTCATTCTAAATATTTTACCGTTTGGGTAACTTTATGGAAATCCTTGCGGAGTGATGTACTCAGAAATGTATGCTGCTCCTTTTTACCCTGAGATACAGATAAACCCAGTAACTAAAATCGGGGTATGTGATTGCTGAAATTTTTGAAAAGAAGCACAAAAAACCAAAAATTGGCCACATGTGAAAATATATACTCATGGAACAATTCATCTCCAAGTGTGGGCAGCAGGCCCAAGCAGTTACCTTGTATCTTATAGAGACAATCATCTCCACCATCCCTAAACTTGAACTATCCAATGACTTCATTCTTTCAGTTTATTCCTACCTAGACTTAACTCTTTTCATCTAAATTGTTTCTATCAAATTTTTTTCCTTTAATTTCCCTTGATTCCCTAAAGTCCCCACCTCTGTGTGTCCAGTCTAGTCTTCTCATTTCAGTTCCAGACAGTGATATCAGACTCAACAACATGTCTTCTTAGTGGCTAACAGCAGGTAGAATTTCACATGCCCCTATTAGTTTCATGAGTATCTGTGCCCCATGCAGTGCCTCAGCGATCCAGATTCTTCCCCATTCATCACTCTAGGGGAAACAGAAGAACCAAAGAAATATGCACAGACTTTCACAGTCTCATCCTGGAAATGGTACGTGTATCCCATGTCCTTTTGTTTCAGTCTAGAACATGTTATGTGGCCTTTTCCACCCAGAAGACTGTCAAGTACAGAATGATACATGAGGAAAGAATGTAGAATAAGGTTAGGAACACAGCATTGTCTCTGCCATTGTGCCTAAAATGCAGCTCCCAGTCTCCACCCTAGTCTAGTCCTTTCAAGGCATCTCAACTCAATAAATGTCCATCTTATCCCTCCCAGGACTCAGGACAAAGGGTAGAAATCATCTGGGAGTCTCTTCTTTTTCTAACATTATGTATCCAAATGAGTCAACAAGTTTTATTATTGTCACCAAAACAGTGTCTGGATTCAGTACTTCTCCCAGCTCTATGCCAGCTAATCAAATACTACTATCCTGATTCATCCATTTTGAACGGAAAGACAGGGACACCTTTTAAAAATGTATGTCATAGCACGGCCCTCAAAGTACTTAGCATGGAGCTGTTCAAAGAATGCTAGCTTGTTTCGTCAGTGAATTGTTCACCTTGCTGTATATTTTTCAACCTATTACCTGGCATCCTTTTTACTATTTCTCAAGAACTTCTCAAATATCCCTGAGCTCTAGATCACCTCATCTCTTTAGACAACACTAGGCAAATGCTAAACTTCTTTAAATGCCCAGGAAACACCTATGCACTCCCAAGTAGGTAAACTCTGTGACCTCGCATCTACCCTTTTCTATCACTCTCTCAGCCCTGGTGTCTGTGCCCACCCTCACTAATGCCAGACATATTCACTCTGAAGACTGTCTGTTGCTGATCTCTCTAACCCTGACACTTTGGCTCAGCTGTTCACATAGCCAATCTCTTCGCTTCCTTTGGTTCTTTGCATGACATCTGCTTTGTTATACCTTTCTAATATTTTTACCCAAACCACAGCTGTCCTTCACCTATTCAACTCACCCCTTAAGAATTTCCTACCTTCCTTCTTGACACACTTGTTTTTTTCTTTGCATTATCACTTTTGAATAGTTTGTTTAATGATTTCCCCTACATTATAATACAAATTACAAGAATAATCGTATCTGAAAATTTACCAAGTTTCCTTAAGCCATGCTTCAGATACAGAAGTGCTTTCCAAATAATCATGTGATAAATTAGCAGTAGCTTTCCAAATCAACTGAAGGATAAACATGGATGCAATATCATATCATCACGTGCTAAGCTAAACTGTGCAGCAGGACAGAAATTCTGTGGTCTTATCTTTTCATTTATAGCTCAGCATATTTTCTAAACATTAATCTGTGATCCATGAATATTTATTTAAGGAGACTACTGAATTTTATTTAATCCATACATTTAGCCCTCTTGGAACTGCTTATACATAAGTAGAAGTCTTTTTACTGCTTTACTAATGAAGACTATGCGATTTATTTGTAATTATGGTGGAATAATTTATACTTCTCACCAAAACCCACACATACAGTTGGTCCATATCTAAATAAGCTGTAATCAATTTGATTTTTTTGAATACATACACAAAATACTGAGGTCTCCAAACACCATTTAAGTTGATCAAAGCAGCCTGGATTTGGGCATAAGACTCTCTATTGAGAGTCCTTTGTAATAGATTTCTATGACCAACCTCCAGTAAGCATTTAAGCTCAGTTTCAGTGAGTCTTCAGATCGGGGCTATGACAGAGCTTATCACAAGGAACTATCAATGACACTGAATGAGGAGTCACATAAAACATCCAAGATGGTGCCATCAATGACAGCTCTTTCCATCAATGATGTTCTCTATATGCCGAAGTTACATTGTGTTCACTTTCCCCAAGTCTCCACTGGTAAACCACAGAAGAAACCCACTATATTTTCATCAGCAACAATTATTTTTACTTCATTAATAAGATAAAATTGGTGGGTCAAAATGATACAATATGTAAGCTATATGTTTAAATAAGAGACTTTGGACATTCAAAGATGGCCTACCTCTTGTTTGCTTCTATCTTATAAAATAGAACCTGAGAGCCTGACAATTATCCACCATGGACAGTGCAGTCTGAAGCTCCAATGCCTCCTTCTTTTTCTTTCCAAAATAACCTTCTAATAGTCGTGTCCCAAATATATATTGTCAGAAGTGAAATCTAACTGTGGTGCTCTGTATCTGGGGAAATGGCACACAGTTAAAATCTTGACTTTGATATTTGTGAAATAGTTTTGACATATTAAACTGTAATTCTAACAAGTTATAAAAGTAATCATTAATAAAATTTTATACTGATGCACAAGTAGACTAAGTTAGTGACAATGTTGAAAGGAACATGATGTTCAGGCCCTTGATATATAATGTTTAAAGAAGGTAATTTTTACCATGAACTATTACAACCTACTCATTTTATTCACTAGTGTCCACTAATATTTTATTGTGTAACTTTTAATATTTAAAATTATGATATAGCATGCATTTTTTTAAATTTTCAAGCCTTCTGTCTTGATTATAAATTTAGGCCAGATATCATCACATTAGTCTGAATGAATGAGAAAAAAGACAAAAAAAAAATTGCAGTAATATCCTACTCCATCAAAATGGAACCATTATTTATCTTATATAAGATGTATAAGAAATTTACAGGCATTATTAAAATACTACAAATTGCTTATTCTTTATTTGAACTCTAATACAATATAGTTCACAGTTTCAAGGGAAGCTTTGCTAAGTATGGTCTAAACTCATAGTATTTCAGTTACCAAAAAGTTTTTAGAGGCTGGAAAATTGGCTCAATGGTTAAAAGTTCTTGCTTTTCTGACAAAGGTTCCAAGTTCAATTCTCAGCACCTACATGGCAGTTCAAAACTATCTGTGACTTCAGTTCCAAGGGATCCTATATCCTTTCCTAGTCTCTTTTAGGGAGCCAGGCATGTACATATATATGTATGCATGGGCAGACATACAATTCAAGCAACACACACATACCCACCCATATACCTATGCACACACACACCACATATACAAGCACACACATGCACACACAATTAATTTGAAAGAGACAAGTCACATAAAAAGAATGACATTTTTCTTAATTAAAAATGATAGTAAGCTAAAGTCACTTAAACTTCTAAAAAGAAACTCTGGAATAGAAACTTATGACAGAATTCTAGAAAATTTAAGCTATTTATTTTTAGGAAAGTTAAGTATTATTTCGAATTGTCCTAAAACTTTCGAGGTACTGTTAGCCAGACTGCAAAATAAGAGTCTATACAATGCAAATAAACTTAAAGAATTGTTAGGGACAAACTATACTGTGATAATAGGCAGGCCAATTGCTATAGATTCTCTATGGAGTTCTTCTAAAATGCAAGTCAAATGCAAATTTGTGATAAAGTTATGTATTCTGAGAAAAGCATCTTATCTTTCTAAAACATGTCAAGCCATTCGCTGAAGTGCCTCATCAAAACCATTTAAGCATTTTAAAAGAAAAAGTTAATGAGCTTCTTTTGCAAGAAAGTTCAAGAGAGGCAAAGCTTGCCATTGGTCTTCAGTAGTTTATAATCCAGAAGTTGGACAAGCAAGTAAACAGATTAGGTTTCAGTTCTTAGGGGTAAATTCTAGGCTACAGATAATGTCAAAGGGTCACCACAGTACACTGCAGAGGCACCTGATACAACTGTGGCCGACCCACGTGCCCAAGGCAATATGGCCTCCCCAGCATGGGTGACTCTATGTTGCTGGTGAGGTAGAGACAAAAGGCAGAGCTTGAGAGAGGTTTCTCAGAGTTAATGAGCTGCTAGTAGGTCTTTAAGACCATCAGAGTAGTCTAGTAAAAGAGGGGCTATATCACACTTATAAATAAATAGAGAGCCCAGATATGGGAGATTCTGGAAATCAACAGAAACCAGAAATGAGACTGAAGAAATCATTAGTATTTAGTCTTTTATACTGGACTGCACATGATCTTCTCTCTATGGGAAGAAAGCTATTGCAGGATAAGACAGAAAGTAATATTGTGAACTGGCATGTATTCTGAAAAGAGAAGTATTTGTAAACTGGAAAAGGTGGTCAAGAGTTTAAATGCTTAAAGTTAGGAACTTAAGCATGGAGAATGGCTTCAAGTGAAGAAAACAGTCAGGAATGGACAGGCCTTAGGATGGAGCTGGAGGAGGAGGATTATCTGTTTGTTGCTGCTGTGGTTACTGTCTTCCTTCAGCTGTTGAGGAGGTGATAATGAATGTGTTCATAGAAGCTGGTGAAGGAACAGAGAAGGAGGAAGAGGTGGGGACAGAAGAACTGCTGAGGTCAGTTTTAATCTGTTGAGTTTGTTCTAGGTAGGAAAGTCCAGAAAAGAGCCTGCTAGGCAAGAAAGAAAGAACCCTCGTTAGAGATTTCCTATCACAAGTTGCGTGTGTGCATGTGTATGTGCATGTTTATGTGCATATGCAGGTGTGTACACGTGGATACATGTGGATGTATCTAGAGAGTGTAGAAGTTGATGTCAATTGCTGTCTTACTCTATTGCTTGCCATCATTTTTGAGACAGTCTTTCAAACAGAATAGAGTTTACAAACTGACTAGACTGGCTGGCCAGTGGGCTCCGTGGGCCAGCCTGTCTCTGAATCCTTAACACTGGAGTTATAAATACATGTAACTACACTGAGCTTTTTATGTGTGTGCTGGGAATCTGAAGTTGTGTCCTTATATCTGTACTGCAAGTATTTTACTGACTGAATCATCTCCCGTGACTCTCGGGTTATTTAGAAAAGGTATTAATCGTAATGAATATATAAGGATGCACTCACGAGTACATCATGCCACATTATTGTCTTTCTCACTCTGCAGTTGAGGATGAGTTTAAGTAATTTCTCAGTGTCTATAAAAACTATTTTTCAGTAATGTCTGGCCCTACAGCTCAAGCCGCTAACTACCAGTACTATGTTGTGTCCTGAAAACTCCATTACAGACTTTAGAGCAAGATGGAAATAAGTTCAGTTCTAATCTCTGGTCCTTAACCGCTATTTGACCTTAACACTGCCTAAGCGATGTCTCCATCTGTGAAATGGGACTCTTTAGATTTATATTCCAAGGATACGGTAAAGACCAAGGAGAATGTACGGAAAGCGCTGGATGGAGCATGCTTGCTTCATAAATCACACTTATCATTGTATCCATATCCCACGTTTTCATCTTACAAGTTGCAATTCCATCGTAATCATTGTATATTTTAATAAATGTTATACTTTTTTAAAAAGTTTTGAGAAATTAATACATTGCACAAGATTTAAACGTTATTTAATGACTTAACTCAAATATTAGTCATTTTATTGAAAAGGGAATAGTCTTAGTTTTGTGACTTGTGCAGAGTAATGGATGACACAGTACAAATGAACCCATTGTCAAACACAGTGGAATGAGGAAGCAAGCCATGAAACTGGAGTCAAAAGGTCACTGAGAAATTTCACGTTTGCAGCATCGAGCCACAACAACATGAGGCTTCATTGTCACGTCTGAGTATCCATCTGAACACTTTTGAAATGAATAGACTGCTCTATGTGTGCAAATTTTAAGCTCAGAAAATAGAGTCATGCCAGAAACGACAGAGAGCACTCTAGATATTTGATTCTTACGCCTGACTTCACAGTAGCATCTCTAAGAACTTAAAGGCCATTGTTAAACAGTGTCAATCCTGAAATATCACTGAAGGGAAAGCAGTGACATTATAAATGCAGTTCATAAATTCTGGGCATTGTTTGGTCAAAGGTCACCTAAAACTTTAGGTAACACCTTAGCCTCATGTTAAGTGTAAATGTATGTTAACCTTAATTTCAACTGCAATAAATTAAGCATTCTGTTATATTTATATCTTTATATATATATATATATTACATATATATCAATATTTTTTTAAAAGGTCATGAATTTGAGAAATAATAAGGGGTACATGTGAGGGGTTAGAGAGGGAAAGGGAAGTGGAAAACTGATGTATCATATTATAATTTATTTTAAAAGTATTAGAAAATAAAGTAGATAATGTTTCTCATGTATATACATTCCCTAGAGTGACTGATGAATGAGTTATCCTGCTTCTCTTGGATTCATCCCTCTTTGAAACTCTTTTGTCCCCTGCAAACTCCAACTCCTCAATCTCTAAAATTATGTAGATCACCCACCCCCCCCCACACACACACATTTAGGTGAATCTCAGAATATTAGAACAAAGTACACATTACAGCTCTGAGGTGACAGCATCATCCACCATTGACCTCCAGGCACATGATCACTTTCACAGAAATCCAACCCCAGCAAGAGCTACAAACATGTGAAGGCGAGTAGGAGGGCAGATATCATAATGATTAGAAATCACTTGCTAGAGCTTTAGCCATACATATTTAAATTCAGTAACCAGTACTTTTGGAGATTGTTTTAAACCTTTTGCCTGTTATTGTTGTTTGACTATGAAATCAGACAGTTTTCAAGACTCCCATGTTTACTGGTTGATTTCACGTGCCACAGCATTGTGAGTGTTCTTCATCTGTTTCTTACGCTGCTTTAGAAAATGGGTAGTACTATAATTATGTAATAAAATTCCACTAAGGTAGTTTCTAGATATAAAGTTTAGAACATCAATATATAGATGTTTTTATTTATCTTCTAGAATGCAAATTAAATCAGGTTAGAATAGCAGCTTTTTGCCAAAACACACATTGCTTTTTATTTAAAGTGATATGCACTGCAAGCATCTTTGCTATAGCTACAGCATTATATGCAAGCATCTTGACCTCAGTTGTCCCTGGGAAACCTTAGATTTCAAGGTCAAACATGATCCTACAAGCTCAGGAAAAATAGCTCTGCCTGTGGAACACACTCTCGCTGATACCCGTGTCTTCGTCTCTGTGACCTCACCCGTTGCCTGTGTGCAGAAGGATTAAGGTGGCAGTCTCCAGAAGTCACACAATAATGTCACTGAGATCCTACTAATGAGGCAAAAGGAGAAGCTAGATCAAGCATCTCCTACAGAAGACAGAATCTTAATAGGATTGTTACCAAGCTGCCACATTCTTGGTCCGGATGTAGTAAAATAAAAAAAAAAGCCCTTGAGAACTGTGGTTTTCATCCGTGAGATGAGCAATTGACATGCTAATAATATACTTTCTCCTATTATTCTCCCAATAGCCAACAGTACATAAGCCATCCAGAACTTTTGGAACAAAACGTAACAAAGGAAGTACATAAAAACTGTTCAGACTGTCTAAACACACAGCATGATTTCAACACCCTAGTCTTCCAACCTCAGACTCTCCAAGAGAAGCATCAAGGGAGACATCAAAATGTGACATCATCATTAAGCAGGAACAACACACATTGCCAATGGCCTATTTTATGGCCTCAGGAAAACTCAAAAATCAACCATATATATTTAGTCCCAAACCTTACTGCACACAATAGGTTCATTTCTAAGGGTATTTTGAGATTAGTCTTACCACCTCCTTTTAAAGCAGAACTGGGGGTATTAAGACTTACTGATTGCTCACTTAGGTCCTGGCTGTCTTCCATGTGCTTTCTCGCGTCTTTTACCACTCCCACGTAGAAGCAGCTTCCTTGTGTTCAAAATCGACTATCTAAAACAAGAAAATGTGGAAATAGACAAATGAAAGATTACTTTTGATTCATTTTCAGATTCATCAAGCACATAACGGTTTAGCAAGGTGGTTGTCAGTATGCAGGATGCAGGTGAACTTTTTGATGAAAGAAATGAGTCATTAACTGTATCTTACATAAATATAATTATGTGAATAATACTGCAGTAGAACTGGTATATGGTAGAGCTCAGGAAACTTTCAGTTAAAGGAAAATATCAGAAGAAAGCATGAGAGCTACTGTTTTGCTTAGACAAGAGAATTTGAAACTGTATTACTCACTACTGCCTAATATAAACTGAGAAAATACAGTGCATTTCAATATTGTTATCTTTAGAAGAAGAAAATGTGTCTAAATTGTCAGGTGGCCATTTTTTTTTTTTTTTTGTAAAGAGCTGATTTGGGGACCTGATGACAAAGCTTGATAATTGCAAGGCCCAAAGATTGATTCCGAGAGCGCAAAAAGATATTTGTTCCAATATATGGAGTTTTTAAATGATGAGGAATATAGTTATTTTAAAACAGATAGGTAGGGGAAGAAGTATTGAATAGACTCCAGTGACACAATCAGTTAATTACTCAAAAGCTCATAAATCTTTTAATTATCTTTACTCTGCACCATATGATACTTTTTCCCCAGCCAAGCAGACATATAATCTTAGATCCCAAATACACATCTTACTAGTGATATAAGATAACACCAAAAATCCAAATATTCCCCCAAATTCTCATCTTTTCTTTCGAATAAGCATGCAAGATCAAGTAATGCTAAAAAGAAAAAAATAATAAATGGGTTTAGGGGAACAAATTTAACTAGCGCACATAGTGAAAACTGAGTTTTATAAATAGACTTTCTGAGGCCTCCATGGCTTATTCTAACATTAACATGCAAACAAAAGAATGAGCGGAAATAGCTGATGCTAAAAATTTAGTCTCATATAACGGCTCTATGGGGAAGAGCCTGTTTCAACACAGTTTTCGGGGTATCTTGCTTTATGTTAGGACAATAAAACAGAAATGCAGAAAGGAACATTACTAAGTGGAATGTTTTAACTATTCATAAAACTCAGCATTGAAAATTATCTGATAATTCCCTACTTATCTGTCCTCTTCATTAAAAAAAAAAAATGCTCCTAGGAAAATTATCATTGATGCCAGTTAAGGACATTTATTTTTAAACACATATGCTATGTCAAATTTCTAAGATTGTAGTAGTAGTAAAGAACATTCAATTGGATAACATGAAGCAGTAAGTTATTCTGAAACACTCTATGAACCAGAAAGTCTAAACCAAGACACTGGGAGACCTTTGGTCCCTCTGGAGTCAGTAGAAAAAACAAATCACAGTTCAAGCCTCCCCACCCCCAGGCTTCTGGTGGTTTCAACAATTCTTGGCATTCTGTGGTTTACAGATGTATCAACTGAGTGTCTAACTCATTACCACATGGCATTCTCCATGTGTATGTGTTCTCTCTCTCTCTCTCTCTCTCTCTCTCTCTCTCTCTCTCTCTCTCTCTCTCTCTCTCTCTCTCTCTCTCTCTCTCTCTCTCCCCCCCCCCCCGTGTGTGTGTGTGTGTGTGTGTGTGTGTGTGTGTGTGTGTGTGTGTGTGTGTGTTTGCCTAAATTTTTCTCTACAGATATCTTAGTCATAAGATTAGGGCCCATTCAAATACAGTAAGAGCACATCTTCACCGTATCAGTCTACAAAGACCCTAAATCTAAATAATGTAACAATCACAGTTTCAAGCTTAGGACTTAAGTATATCTTTTAGGCTCCAAAACTGACCATAATACATGTTCAGTTACCACAATAAAATACATTAAAGATGTGATCACAATGCTTAAATACTATGTATTCAGAAAGGCTGCATGCAGAATAAACCAAAAATGTTGATTATTGGGAAAACCACAAACATCTTTCAGAGGACCACTATAGGTGTTCTTAATACCTTGAACAAAATTAAATCTAAGACTCTGAGACAGACACTGGCACATAAGAGAATCAAATAAGAACTTTGCAATTTTTGGTTAACCACCAATTTAGAATTTACTTAATATTCAGTTGGGGAGATTTTTGTTTTTTTTTTTTTAACAACGTTCCATGTCACAACATAATGTCTTGCTTTATATTTCCTTGAAATTTAGATTAATTGTTACTTTGCTTCAGGTTTAATGTTAACATAATTTTTGTTCTTTGCCAAACTCACTCAGGTCCTAAAATATTATGAGTCTGGTGATTTATATTATTGAACCACACTAAAGTCCCTTGGCTAATTGCAGACACAGCATGATTTTACATCATAATTTACCAGCGGCTGTTATACTAAATCCTTTTACATTTAGTTTTTACAAATACACAAGAAAAAGATGAGAACACTCCTCAAATCAAGTAAGAGAAGAATTGCCTTATAATAACAATATAAAATTAAGGGCTAACAATAATCTCATTCTGTTTTATGAGGTGAGAATCTAGATGCCTGCTTTACCCCAGGTCACAACTGCAGAAAGTCGAATTTTAGACAGGAATAACAGCAACCTCACCCATTCTAGGGTTATTTCTCCTGTAGTTAAAATTTCAAATTACAGACAAATCATCAAACTATTTTAGTTAACTCTTATGTAGAAGTGAGCTATATATTGTTAGGCCTTAAAAATTAGAGTAAAAATCACTAATAGTTCTAATTCAAACACATCTGATATATACTTATATGTCTATGTAATGTTAAGAATTCACAGAAACATTCAGCACATTTTGGGCTGGTCCAGGTAGTAGAGATGAAGGATTCTTCAGCCCTAATGAATGAAGGAGATTTCCCTAGATCTTCTAGCTAGGAGATCTAGCTAGAAAAAATATCAACATGAATATTCCTCTATGCACAGGTTAACCAGAACCAAGAACAGAAACTGCCCCGCCCCGGGGTGGAGGTGGGGCTCTACAGCTCTTGAGTGTGCACACAGGTGCTAATGCCTTTTACCAGTATTGAAGCCAGATACCTGGGCTTTGTCTCTGACTTCCTGTATAGTCCTTTTCACACTCAAGGGATCAATAAGATCTCAAAATGCATTCTAGAGCTTACTCAAGTCCCACACTGCCCGCTCTCCTTGGTGCCATGGAAAGAGATGAAGCATCATAGGTATTTGCCTGAAGAGGAACATCAGTTTTGCCCCTCACTCCCATTTTCTTAACATCACATGTTAACTAACGCACAGCCAGGCTAACATTTTACACTGTCTGCTTTTACTCTCTAAACCTCTTTCAACCTTTACTCCCTCCTCCCAACACATCAGGTATCCCCTCATTGCTTCTGTTTGCATCTATACCATGTTGAAGGATCATTCTGTCAAAAGATCCTTCAAAGAATGTTCAGGGGTCTAATGCATTTGCTCCTTGGGGACCTTATCCTGAAACCGAGGTCTGAAGCAATAGCTAGAGTAGCTAAGAGAATGAAAGCACAGATACACTCTATTTACCTCTCGCTGTAGGAGGAAAGAGGACAGATAAGAATCCTCTATTTCCTCATCCATGTTCTACTCCTATTAGAACCTCATAAAGGTTTAGACCACAGATTATCCAAGCTTTTGTGGTAGCATTGTTTAGACACTGGGGTGGGGAATGAGATGCTGGCATGATCCATCATCTCGGACACAGCCACCCTCAAGTGATGTAGGTAGGGTGTTTGTACTTAGTTGTCTAGGTCAGGGGAAGACACCCCTAAATTATATTATGACATAAAGACAGTTCATCTGCGGACTGGCATTCAGATTTTCCAGCAAATTTTTGAGAAAAAAATTCAAGTGTATAATAAGTTAGGCATAATGACACATGCCTGCAACCTCAGCATTAAGGAAGCTGAGGCAGGAGAATCACAAATGTGAGGGCAGAAAGATTTTGTCTCACGTGAACAAAATCAAACAATAATTAAGACAAGTTCACATGGGAGTATATTATATACATATACTGCATGTGCCTCACATGGACCAATGTTCAGCTTAAGCCATCAAGAAGTTATCCCCCGCCCTGCCCATCTTATTCTGTTGTACCAGGTGAGTTGTGTCTAACGATATAACTTGCTTAGGGAATAGGCCTTGAAAAATACCAAACTGGTTCTCCTTCAGTGACAAAATGGGACATGGGAGCTTTTTATAGTTATGTGAGAAAAAGCTCTCTAAAGGGGGAGGCAGAAAAAGATCAACCAGAAAGAACAGGGGTGAGACTGGAGAGATGTTCTGGCACCTTGACCAACCGGATGTTGTTATTGGACTTGACTCTCACTCTTCCTAGGGTTTCACTAACTATCTTCAGAATCTTCAGTCAAGCTGTCTTTATGGTTCACGTTGCTTTGTGTAAAAAAAAAAAAAAAATCACATCTATGAAGGAAGTCTAAGAATTCACATTTTTATGCCATGATTGAGAATTATAGCTGTGAGCAGCTGTCCAGTAAAAAACTGCTCCCCAGCTTCTGCAAAACGCAGTTATCTACAGTGCCTTCTATCTTTCAGTGATGAGGCCACCGTATGGCTGGATAAGTCATGGACTGGCTCCCGCTGCCCAGGCATCATGCCAGAGAGGGAAGTTAATAACACAAAGAGCACCTAGCCCCAGTTCCATGGCCAAATACTCAAAGAGGTGAAGATGAACGTACTTGGACTGTGCACATGACTGTTCTCTACCCATAAAAAATGAAAAGAGAATGGGAATCCAAGAAACAAGTCTTGGTGAATAGTAACAAGTACCTTGTTTGACTTCGTGCTCCTTAAGTAGAGCCAAGGCTACAAACTACAGGCTTGGCTGTTTTTGAACTGTTTATAAAGACAGCACATGGACTTCTCAGAATCATCTTTGTAATACAATATTTTTAGTAACATGGGATGATGGGGTCAGGGCTGGGTGCACACAGCTCAGAGTTAGTATACTTGCCAAGCACATGCAGAGGTTCTTGGTTTGAATCCAGCACCCTTAAACAATGGTGGTAGTGCTGGGGGGGTCATGGTGGTGGGTGTCGGTCATGGTGGTGGTGAGGGTGGTAGTGATATATTAATATTTTTAATGCTAAAGGTTACAAGAAGTTTGATTCTGTGATAATTATCTAGGTCATGTTGTACATTCACCTGATGGCAAAAAAAATTTCCTGCAGTTAGAAATTTCAGTCACTTGAACTTTAAGAAACAGGTTCAACCAAAGTTTTCTGCTTCCTCTGTGTAACTAGTTGTTAATGCTTCAGGTTTACAAAATACAGAGGTAAGGATGATGAGCTGTTCTAGACAGACATCTAAAAGAATCTTGATCCTGAACAGCACATGCTGCCTTCACACACACTTGGGCACACTCTGCACACCATGTTTCCTTCTCTCATACTGAGCTCTCTCCCTGTCTGTATTTTGACAATTACATTGATGAGTGTTTGATTATCCAGCATTGATGCAGCTGCCTCTCCTGTAACCTGGCAGAGGAGAAAATATTTGAGCCATTTTTTTTTTAAGAATCAATCTTTTATTTTTTCCTCAATAATAAATCTCTGTTTGGCAACCTAGAAACCTAGGAACATTTTCCAGTGAAGACTATCTGACTGTGCACATCATTCTCCACGTATTCGGGAATGTTGTACTCTCCTGGAGAAAATGGGTTATACTTTAAAATAGTTCAAGAATACATCTCCCAAATTGAGTTCCTGAACCTTAACAAAAATGTAGTTTTGCCAGGAGTTTTGATGTAGAATTTCTAGAAGATGGAATAAGGTTGAAAAATGCTTTGGTTTTGCCATTAACTGACCATGGAACTTGTAGAAATTCACAGTCTCCAAATGTCATGCCTCTTGTCCACAAAGTAATGGCAGAAATATTATTTGCATTACATTTTGGGACTTTATGAAAAAATTATTTCAAAACCATAAACCACTTTGATCATTAGAGGGGTTAGAACAAACTTTTTACTCCTATTTGGCTGTTTGTATACTAAGTAAAAGCAGTATGTACCTTTTATACAAACACAGTGACATTTAATTCTGTCCAGTTACAAATAATATACCAACCAGTAATTTAAAGGTACTGTACCAGCTTTACACAAATGTATTTAAATAGCTGTAAAAAGTCATCAATCTTAACAATCTCAGATAAACGTTTAAAATTGAATAACTGGCAAATCATTAATACTTTTAAAATTTGTCATTCTACGTAAATTCAAAATGTGATGATTTTTAAATTTTTTTTTATTTTACATACCAACCACAGCTCCCCTTCCTTCCTCTCCTCCTGTTCCCCTCATCTCCCTCCCTACCCCCATCCACTATTCAGAAAGGATAAGACCTCCCATGGGGCATCAAAGGCTGAGCAATGCATTCCACCATAGGTAATAGGCTCCAAAAAGGCAGTTCATGCACCAGGGATAAATCCTGGTCCCACTGCCAGGGGCCCCAGAAATAGACCAAGTCACACAACTGTCACCCACATACAGAGGGCCTAGTCCAGTTCTTTGCAGAGTCCCCAATTGTCAGACTGGAGTCCATTAGATCCCACTAGCTCAGGTCAGCTATCTCTGTGGGTTCCCCATCATGATTTTGACACCCCCCCACGCCTTGCTCACTTCTTCCCTCTCTTCACTGGATTCTAGGAGTTTGACTCGGTGCTTGGCTGTGGACTTCTGCAACTGCATCCCTCAGTTATTAGATGAAGGTTCTCTGATGACAGTTATGGTATTCGCCAATCTAATTACAGGAGAAGGCCAGTTAAGGCACCCTCTTCACTATTGCTAGTAGCCTAAAATGGGGTTGTCCTTGTGGATTCCCTGGGGCTTCTCTAGCATCAGGTTTCTCCCTAACTCCACAATGGCTGCCTCTATCAAGATATTTCTTTCATTGTCTGTCCCCTACCTTGGCAATCCTATTTCTTCAGGTTCTCATCCTTTATCTCCTGCCCCAGTTTACCAGGAGATGTTATCTATTTCCTCTTCCTAGGGTGATCTATGCATATCCCCCTTAAGGTTCTCTGTGTTGTCTAGCTTCTCCGGAGCTATGGATTCTAGCATGGTTATCCTTTGCTTTACATCAAATATCCACTTATGAGTGAGTTTTTTTTTTTTTCCTTTCCAAGTCTGAGTTAACTCACTCGGGATAAATTTTTTTCTAGTTCCATCCATTTGCCTGTAATTTTCCTGAAGTCATTGTTTTTTACTGTTGAGTAATGCTCCATTGTATAAATGTATGCCAAGATCAAGAAACAGTCAACAATAGAATGGTTGTGAGAGAAAGAAAATGATTACTTGTCATTATATTTTGACCATCTTAAACCCTAAATAAAAGATAATATCTGATACTATTGTTGTTGTGACATGTCTCTGGATTTCTGAAAGGTCAGATGAACAGCATGTGGAATTAAGAGACTATTGGGAGCTTTATGATGTTGTAGGTGAGAATCCAAGAGAATTCAGAATGATGTCTTAGCTGAGAGGAGACTGATGAGAAAGCACAAGAGAAGATATGACTGAGCCATCAAGAAAGTACTTGAACACAAGAGTCAGATAAGACCATCAAGGGTTACCAGAGTCGTGATGAACTGTTCACTCCTAAGAACTAGAGGACACACTGTGTTTCTACATGAATTTGTTAAGTCATTATCTTCACTGATATAGATGAGCAAGATCAGAAGCTCGGATATCAGTGTGTAAAGCCCTTGCTATTTTTACTGAAGAGTCAAAAACTCGAACCACCCTCCGAATCAACAAGGAAGCTGATCTTGAAGCAGAGCCTTTGAGGGGGAATAAAAGAAAACACTAACATGAGATAAACCAAAAACTCAGCCTTACACAAATGTACATTCTCAAGTTTTACTTCATGGCATGAAAACTTTATACCAGAAAAACCAAACTGAGATTGATCTAAAGGCTTAGACCCAGAGGCTGTGGGGAAGCAAGATCAAAATTGGATCTCAGGACAGAAAGGTTTCTAAGAGAATCTACTAAAATCATAAACTTCATAAAGAAACAAAGTACCCGGAACACAAAATGCAACAGTAAACTAGTGGCCAACTAAGACTTCAAGCTGTAGAGTAAGCTCAATAAAGCATATTAGAGGTATGATTGAAGAGGTTAGGAAAAGGAGAAACAGAAGCCAAAATGGAGGACCCACATATTAAAAACGAACACATAAGTCAAGGAGGAACCATAAGTTTTCTCTCTAAAATACATGCATTAAGGGCTGTAGAGATGGTTTGGTGATTAAGTACATTTGCTGCTCTTGCAGAAGACCCAAGTTTGCATCTCAGAACCTACAGGATGGTTCAGCCCGTAACTTCAGTTCTAGGGATCTTGTGTGTTCTTATGACCTTCATGGGCAGAAGGCATGCACAGGCTATAAATAAATATACATGGGCAAACACATAAGTTAAATAAAAATAAACGAATCTTTCAAAAGTCATGTATACACATACGTATCTCTCTCTCTCTCTCTCTCTCTCTCTCTCTCTCTCTCTCTCGGCAGGGGTGCATTCGTGCAATGTGGAGACAGCTCAATGAAGAAAGTGCTTTCCAAGCAGTTATAAGAACCTGAGTCAGTCTTCGAAACTCATATAAATCTGGGTACAATATAGAGCTTCTATGGTGACATGAGGAATGGAGACAGGAGAGTTTCCTGTCTCACTGATCAACATAGCCTGGGGTGTGTAGTGATGAAGAACAAATATATCTCTTCTTAAACAAGGTAAAAAGTGAGGACTGATGCTCAGGGTTGATCTCTGACTTCTACTTGTTGGAAGGGTGCCTGTGGACTGGCACTCAAAGGAACATGCACTTTCACGGTGTGTACACATGAATATCACATACATACATCATATATGTACTGTATAGATGCACAAGTGTGCACACACGTTTTTGTGATTTGAAACAAGAGCTCACTCTAGCCAAGTTGGCCTTAAATTTATTATCCTTTCACTCAGCTTCCTCCATCCTGACATTATACGTATCTAACACTGTACCCAAGTACATTGAAGTTTTAATGAAAATAAACCAATGAATAAAATAGCCAAAGTGTTAGATATTACCAAAGAAAGAATTAGTAAAAATTGTAAATTCAGAGACAAACTTCACAAGTATTCATTGCTATACTTTTATAGTCGGAGGCAATAAAAGCAGTTTTTTTTTTAAAAAAAAAAAATCTCTTATTGTTAATTATTCCTTTAAATTGGTTTCTCAGCAGAGTGTAATAGCTAAAACAATAACAAGCAAAAAAAGCAAAAACACCCTTATTTTTATTAGGGTAGAGGTCCCCCAAATAACAGTAAACATGAGATGTAATCCAAGCCATTTATTTGAACTGTATTGATAGTGAATATTAGTAAAACACTGACCTAAGTATGATGTTTAACTTACTAAAATTTGAGACAGTTAAGAAAAACATACATAGTTTCCAAGGAAGTCTGAACATGTTTACCTCTAAATAAATTTCCCTGTATTATCAGAGTATAAAATTCATTCATGAGATGGATGTGGTGGTGCACACTTTTAAGCTCAGAGTGAGGAAGTAGAGGCAGGAAGATCACTTCAAATTCAAGGCAAGCCTAGTCTATTTAGTGAGCTCTGAGCTACCCAGAGCTACATGGAGAGAGTGTATCTCTAAAAAGTAACACATCTCTGTCTTCTGACTTCGTGATTGCATTCAAAGTAAGATCACCCGGAGGGGAAAGACCTGGAATTACAGCACCTACAAATGTAAAGAGTTACTGAGAGCTAATGCTGTAAGAATTCAGAAAGTGAAGTCTCAGATATATGTGGTGTTATGGTAACTCCATGTGCTTCTCTTTAAAGAAAACCTAGTGCATATGGGGGGGGGGGAAGAAGAGGAAGGAAGAGAGGAGAGAACATGGGTGTACTGGAAAGTTTTATGTCAAGCAACACAAGCTGTAAGTCAACTGAGAGAAGGGAACCTCGTTTGAGAAAACACCTCCATCAGACTGAGCTATGGGTAGGTTTGTAGGCCATTTTCATAAATAGTGATTGAATGATTGATATGGGGACCCTGCCCATTATGGGTAGGGCCATCTCTGGGATGCTGGTCCCAGGTTCTATAAGAAAGCAGGCTGAGCAAGCCACGAGAAGCAAGCGAATAAGCAGCACTTCTCCATGGATGGCCTCTGCATCAGCTCCTGCCTCCATGTTTCTTCCGATTAAGTTCATGTCTTGACTCGCTTCAGAATGAACGGTGAAGCGGAAGAATAAGTCCAATAAATTCTCCCCTCCCCAACTTGCTTTTGGTCATGGTGTTTCAGCACAGCAATGGAACCATAAGACAAGAGAATTGGTTCAGTCGCAGCTCTTCATCTTGGGATTAAAAGAAATAAGTGGTAGTTGTTTACAGGAAAACCATATGGCTCTGTAGATAGAGTACATGGAACTTCTTAGCTTCAGGGAACAAAGCCACCTCCTCTTCTCCTTCTGGGTTTCAATTCTTCTTTGTTTTAGTGTAAAACATACATGTCAGAGCTTCCAGTCTTTGGTCTGTCCACCATAGCCACAAATCAAATCTTGCTTTCACTTGCTTGGCAGGCTACGAGATATTATGAGTGTGCTTTCCCCCATGCCGCCCCCTAAATCACATTTTCCTTACATACTCCTATTTAAGCAGACCATATCTTTAATGAAATTTTTCTTTTAATATTTGGTTCCCAACAGAAATGATGGCAAATCCAGTCAACCACAAAGCACAATCACCTAAGAAATGCAAGAAATAAAAGGTAGATATGAACTAGGCCATAGAACATCATTATTTTTAGATCAGTCAATTATAAATTGACATTGTACTGATATAGGTCAACAAAAATTTATGTCCAGGTATCACATTTATACTTAACCAAGCATGTGAAAGGAAATAAATTGGTTGAAATAACAATAAATTTTCAAAGCAATAAGAATGCTCTTTTGGAAAAGACTAAGGTTTTGTTAGTTAGTTAGTCAGTCAGTTAGACCACTTGAAACTAAATTCTCCTAAAGGAAATGTAAAGGGAGAAAAAATGATTCTCACGTTTAAACTACAGGAAGGTTTTGTTTGCCTAGCACTGAGGTGTGCCTGGGCTGGTTTTATGCAATATATGCACTGGCTTCCCGGGGTACAACTAGTCTCCTGGGAAGAGAGTTTTCCAAGAACAGAGATCTTGGGATCTGTAAGCAGGAGCCACCAAAAGACAAACAAACAAAGAAGAAGCATTGCCTCTTCCCTCCCTACTCATGGATGGGTGGTGGGAGGATCTATACTATCTTTAGGCATCTGTTAGAGGATTCTGTACCATGAGGTGCCACATACTGCCTTCCTGGAAGTTACTTAAATGCCTTGCAGGCAGTCATCATAAAGAGATAGGAGGGTGAGAAGGTGAGGGTCCAGAGAAACATTACCTGCTTTAGCAAGAGCTATGTACTTTTTGAAGGGGAAAGAAAAAAGAAAGCATGGACATCTGGGTTATAATAGTAACAAAATCTTGAAAAACGCGTATTTCCTGTTATTTGTAAAAATGTAGGTACAGAGAGAAAGAGACAGAGAGACAGGAGGGGAGGACAGAATGTATGAGGATGATTACTTGGAGCAAGGGAGGAAACTGGGAAGAAGGAAAGGGGAGAAGGAGCAGAGAGGACAGTTGGAGAATGAGCAAAAGCAACGCACGACAGTGATGTCATAATCAATGGTATTATTTTATATTTCAACTTAAAAACAAAAAGTAACTCAACAAACTTGAGTGAGAATTGATATAGTGCCCCCCATTGGTTAAGTTAACCCTAATATAACAGTTGGTCTTAGAGGTGGAGACACTGGTCTTTCCACAATTGCACGAGTCCTGGCATCCTCTGGTCACCACTCTGTTCCACACCTACGAGGGACAGCTTCTGCTAAGCTGTAGCTTACTGGGACTTTATTTACAACTGAGAGGGGCTCACATACTACCTATGGCCATTACTTGAACAATCTTTGTTTGATTCCCCCAATTTCTTTTTATTATAGGGGGAAAATGAAATGTGTTTCAAGAAACAATACATATGATACATAATATCATGCCACCTTTGGAGCCAAAAGTTGAATCTTATGAAAACAGTGATACTTTTTAAATGTATATATGAAAGACGAATGGATATGTTGCCAAATAAGGAAAAACTTTGCAAGTACAGGCCAGGAAATGGATCATTTTAAGGAGTTTCGGAGTGAATCAGGCAAACAGAATCCTAGATTTCTATGTTTGCCATGACTCAATGTATGGCTTTAGGAAAATCTTGTAATTTCTCCATATTTCAGTTTCTCACCCCATAAAAGGAATATATTGCTTGAAATTTAATTCTTCCACAGTGGGGAGAGTTTTGATTCAACATTTATAAAATGCTTTTTAGTTTCTCTGATTAATAGGCAAAATAGTGTAATAGTTGCTATAATATGCTTTTCAAGAAGTATAAAAGTAATGGCTCAGATCAATGTAAAATAATACTTTACTTGAGAAATAAATATCAGTCATATTTATTGCCCTTCCATTCCATTTGCTCAGTAATAAAAATTACTTCTGACAGAGAAAGTATCAAATTAATATTCAAGTGTGTAAAAGTGCTATCTTCACAGGCCGCTCCTACCTTGGAGCAAAGAGAATTGTTTTGTTTTTCCAGGCTACCCCACATGTTTATATGGTAAAGTCAGGAATGTCGGGCATGGTTTTGAGGGCCTCCGGCGTATTCACTGGTTTCTGGCATTCTAATGCACTCTACTCTTATAACCATAAAAGTACTCTTGAGTGCTTCTGGAAATATATAACAAACCCTTAATCAATTTAAGAGTGTTTTAACTGCATACATGAAATTTCTTGGGAGGAAAATGTTAGCTATTCTACATACACACAGTACTTAAGTTAGCAAGAGCGAGCCTTCTCAAGGGCTTGGAGCAGTCTCCCTATAGTAATATAACTTTCAGTTTTATGTGCATAAGCCATAGTGAATCCCTTAGAATAACAGGAAATTCTGCAGAAAAAAAAAAACACAAAAAGTGATAGCCATATTTTTCCAATGCTGGAGGAATATGTTAGCTATTTAGAGTTGGATGGATCTTTAAAGGTTCTCAATAACCATTGAAAGTCAACTATAATCTTATTCAGAACTGTGAAAAATGAATGATCTCCATATAAAGAATCTAACGTAAGAGTCTGACCACAAAGAGCAGCATTAATACGTGTTGTTTCAAACTTTGTATATTGACTGCATTCTGATAACCAAGATTAAGTAGTAATTTTTCACGTTTGGATACATTACTTTAATCTTAATGTGGAAAAGATTGCACTTTCATATTTATAAATCAATCAATACAACATGTCTGATGGTTTCATACACACTAATATTATCAACACACTCCAAATGAGGCAATTCTACATTTCTATCATATCTACATATGTTAAAACATAAAACTCTATGTGCAATACTATGGGCTGAGTGTGACACATAACGAGTTCTAATGAAACAATAACATACAATTCCTCATAAGTTTTCATCAATCATATAATTAGAGGAAACGCTAACTATTCTGATACAGTGTTAAATAAAAGCTGTAGTATATATAACATACACTGATACATATACACACATATATTTACCAATTAGTTTAAGAACTACAAATATAAATAATGGATATTTATTTATGCAACTGAACATAATAATTCTTATGTTAGAAATGATATCTACCATATATTTTTGTTTTGTTTTGTTTTTCAAGACAGGATTTCTCTGTGTAACACTGACTGTCCTAGAACTTGCTTTGATGACTAGGCTGGCCTTGAACTTACAGATATGTGCCTACCTTTGTCTCTGCCTCTGCCTCCTGAGTTCTGGGATTAAAGATGTGTGCTGCCACCACCCAGAAACCACAAATATTTTTATGTGTGTGGATAATAAGTTTATTTGGCTTAATCCTTTTACAGTGAGTGTAAATATTTCAAAAAAATTCACTTTCATAAATATTCTTATTAACCAAAATATCAATATTTATAATGCTAAAATTTTCTGCAATTGGTTCTTCTAAGACAACTGACCTCAACCTCGTCATAGGAATGCATGGTATTATAATTTCTCTGCAAAGTGTCTTGTCAACCTTCATCTATGTATAAGGCCCTGGACTTAATCCCATCACAGAAAAGAAAAAATAAATAACTAAAAGCCTTCTTAATAATAAAAATCTGGATACAAGTCCAAGTATGTATGAGAGAGGGGCAGTTAAATTCTGAAAACATGTATAAAATAAATAGAAGTATCCAAAAACATATGTGTTGATATGGGTTTAGCATAGGAATGGAGACATGTTCAAGATTCAGCACAACAGGAGCAAGTTTTAAGAGAAACAGTGATCCTGACTGACAATAAAAATATAAATAAATTCTATAGTCCTTCAGTTGTTTTATTTATATATTTTATCAAACAAAAAAATGTAGAAAACCAAGAAACAACTTACCTTGAGTGACAGAAAGACAAAGTTTAAAACTCAGTTTTTACTTTAAATATATCCTCATTTTTAACAGTTTCATAAAGTATAATATATATAATAAATGAACAAATGAAGTGCCAAGGAGATCTTAGTAAAGTGCTTACTGCACAAATATCAGAGTCTTGGTTTGATCGTGGTCTCTACACTAAAAGACAGGCATTTGTGGCACGGGGCACACTGATAATCTCAGCTCTAAGAAAACAGAGGTAATTCATAGCATGTCCCAATTAGAGACTCTTGCCTCAAAAAGCAAAGTGAACAGCCACAAAGATTCACCTGAGTCTTTCCCATGTGTGAGCACACACACACACACATACACCAAAAAATGCACAAGCATATTCATAAAATACACAAATTTAACAGCTGCTGAATAATTATTTAACAGACACATCCATATCACCAGCTTGCAAAACAAAAATAAGAACATAAACGTTGTAGGGGTGGTTGTTTAAATAAGAATGGCTGCCATGAGCTCATAGATTTGAATGTTTGACAACTAAGGAGTGGCACTATTTGAAAGAATTAGGAGGTGTGGTCTTGTGGAAGGAAGGATGTCACTGGAGGTGGGCCAGGCCTGGTGACTCTCTCTTCCTGCTGACTGAGGATCTGGATGTAGAATTCTCTGTTTCTCCTCCAGCAAACACCACATTTGCCTGAGGGCCTCCAGGCTACCCACCATGATAATGGACTAACCCACTAAGACTGTAAGCATGCCACAAAACAAATGCTTTCTTTTCTAAGAATCACCTTGGTAATGGTGTCTCTTCACAGCAATAGAACACTGAGATGGTAGGACTCTGTTCCCTACCCCTTTCTAGTTACCTCACAGGTAACCTTTCACAAGTCTTTGTTTCAATGTTGCAACAACTATAATTAATATGGTTTCTTTAAAAAAAAAAATGACTGAGTATAGTAAAATAAACCAACTTTGGGGATACAGGTTGAAGCATTGATTCCTCTTCTCAAGGAGGTAAAATAGTAAATATACTCATTAGTTTATTTAAAGGAATCAGTTTTCAGAAGGACCCTGGTCCTGTTACTGAACTGCCCGTCCTGTGTGATTTCAGTCATCTTTCTGTCAGTTCCATGACACACCTATTGTTGTTTCTCTTTATTCCCCCCTCCCCCCACACACACCTGTGGCTCATGAGTTGCAGAGCTGGACACGCACATAGTTACTCTGACTCCAGTCTGTGACTTGGTGTCAGGAACAAGCAAAACCACCATGCAGAGTACCTAGGGCATTGGGTTATATATTTATTCTAGCTTCATTTAGATCGGAGTATTTACTGTCACATATGGAAGCATCTTATGGAAAATGAAAAGGTTAGGCCAGGTCCACTCTTCTGCTCCTACTCTGACAGTGAGCAACCATGCTTCATTGTGATGCAATGCTTCATCTGAGATGATTCAAACAAGAAAGTAGAGCCACGGTTTCCAAGGCTATTGGAAACAATAGTCTTGATTGAATGTTATTTTTGGACATAGGAAGGGCTTTTTTTCCCCCCTCACATAAGCAAGTTTGTGGTTTTGAAGGTTCTTGCTCATATCTGTGTGGAAAAATGCCTAAAAGCAAACCACTAGACACTCAAACAAAACCATCTCCTTTCTCAACTGTAACTGAATAAAGACGCAACTCCTCTCACCGAGGCTTGATGTACCTTCTCACACACCAGGGAGTTCTGAGCTTTAGGATTGAAACACTGACAGCAATGCACACTTCCTCTGAGATGCAACCCCTTAATTCTACAGGTTAAACATTTTGTTCTTTAAAATAACTCGAAACGTATTTCATCGGAGAGAAACTGAGTTAGGTAAATGTTTGATTCTATAGAAAACTAAAAGTATGAACACCATGAACATCCTCAGTCAGAAATATTTCAATTAACTTAGAGTGCCTGTTCATGCTGGGCACGTTTCTTCTACTAGAAAGCAGACCTGCTTTGGGTAGTTGATATATATATCTTAAATAATATGCACACATATCTTAATTAATTTAAAATAGATAGTATACAATAAATGATTTCTATAACCATAAGCAATAGAAAATTAATTTTCTAAGCCATAAACAGAATTCATTCTTTGTGAATACCTAGCATAGCATATGTTCTTGGAAGACACATGTGCAATAGTCCAGCTATTCAGTTACCATTAATATTTCCACTCTTTGGGGTGCAGAGAACCAAAGATGGGGTCTTTCTTGTCAGTGAATTCAGAACCTCTTTGGCAGACAAACTTGAATGCAATGAAGTCCAACACAATATGCTATTATTTTGATAGTCCAAATAGAATGTTACAGTATTACAGAGAAAATAATTAATCCTTCCCAAGTATTAGCGAAAGTTTCCCAGAAGAGGTGATACTTGAACTAAACCTTGGTGGATGATGTATGTTTTTGTTCAGATAGGAAGAAAAGGATGAAGAGGTAGGTGGGCTAAGGGACTTTGGGTAGTGGAGGGCAGGGGAATGAGAAAAATCCCAGGGAGAGTAATGAAGTGCCTGCTTGTCTTATATGCCCCCCCAAAAAAAAGATTCCAAAAATCAGTAAATCTCTCCACATTCAAACCTATAGCACAAGAAACCAACCTGGGAAAGTAGATACATGACTTAAATACTCTGGGGTATTTCCTGATTTATGAGCCAGGGAAGTGCTCATTTGGAAAAACAGAACCTCTGGGTTTTTGGCCCTTCTCCAGTGCCTAAGCGGCTACCAGGTTTCCTGTTCAATGTCTGGCATGACGTGCCTGGATGGGCATGAGGTTTGCTGTGTCTTCTTTGGGCTTCCTGTCAATGTACAAGGCAGAACTCTCCCTCAGAGTCCAAACCCCCCCTAGTTTAAGTACTTTATGTAAATCATTCCTGACTCAACCCCTCCATCCTGGCCCCATCTACATTGGGATCCTTAGCATCTGCTTCTCCTTCCTGTTGACAAGTATGTATGTATTCAGGGTCCAGATTCTCTTAGAAAGATGCTTTGATCACAAAAGGCAAACTCACTTTTCAGTTACTTTCTTCCCTAAAACTATGCTCAAAAATTATAATTATAAACCATAGATCATTTTCTCTCCCTCCCCCTCCCCCTCTCTCTCCCTCCCCCCACACACACCCTCTATCTTTCTCTTTGTGTGTTCAAGTTTCTCTATGAGCCTTCTACATGTGTATCAATTAGTGAATAATGTGAAATCTCCAGGTCAGTCGGATACTGTCCATGTGAAATGATTCATAGGGCCAATACAAGGAAAGTAAATCCACTTAAGATAATATATAGTGTGGGGTTTCAGGAATCTTTCCAGTCACTAATTTATAAGGTAAAGAGAAATCATCTATGGTTCAGGTTCATAAGAATGTGAGTGTGATCCTGTATTTATAACAGTAAAATTTCACAGTTCAAAATAATATTCCCACTTCAGTCAGAGCCAGAAACCCAGTCATCTCCTCACATACTGTATTTGACATTACATGTTCTGCTTTCTCCTTTTCATGATTTATAGAACATCTTTCCTCAACACTTAACCAGTTCAAGGGTAATGTCCAGACTGTAGCCTAGCTTCTATTCAATGCATATTACCTCAAATAAACTGTATATTAAACACTAGCCCAACAGAATTAGACAGTAAAAGCTTAGGTTTGATATCCCCTCCGTAAAAAAGGTTTTCCATATAATATTCTTAGCTATTACTTTCTTCAGATATGTATAGTTGTTATCAAATTCAAATTTACAAACTTATGGTACAAACTGAAATCTATGTTCAAATTTATTCTTCTGTTCAGTGTACTGGTACATATACCCATAACCCCAGGATTCTTTTCTTCTCTTCTCTTCTCTTCTCTTCTCTTCTCTTCTCTTCTCTTCTCTTCTCTTCTCTTCTCTTCTCTTCTCTTCTCTTCTCTTCTCTCTCTCTCTCTCTCTCTCTCTCTCTCTCTCTCTCTCTCTCTCTCTCTCTCTCTCCTCCCTCCTGCCTCCCTCTCTTCCTCCTTCCCTCCCTCTACCCCTCTGCCCATAAGTATCAAACCCAGAGCTTCTGCGTCCTAGGCAAGTACTCTACCACTGAGTTGCACCACAAATGAATGAATGCTTCAATCATCTGGTACTTTGATTTTAGACAATACTATCGGCATAAAATATCCTTTGTGACACTACACTAAAGAAAGAAAAATGTTCTTACTACCAAATATTTTTAGTCATAGAAATAGAGAGGTAATTGTCATTGTCACAATGCAAATAAAGGGTAGCAGTGATGGTGAGAATTAGCAGAGGTAGTTCAAATACTTACTCCCGGAACACCTTCCTGGGAACTCATTGCCCACATAAATCCAAGAACAGAAAGGAAAATATGCTGAAGATGCTCGACTTGCCTAAGCCTATCTGCAAATCCTCTCCGTGTGAAATTCATCTATCAACACAAACCAGTGAGAATTGTTTGTGTTTGTATTTAAACTCAGGAAGAAGGAATTAGGATTCTCCACACTTGACTGGGAGCAGAACAATTCTCTTAGGCAGAGCTCTGGGAGCTTTTCACTATATCAGGAGATCTGAAGATCTGCACAGACTGTGTTCTCAACTAGGAGCAAGTTTTTTACTACAGAGTATATTAGATAAGTCTGGAGACAGTGCCATCATGCTGGGGACAGGGTCTCCTGGCATCTAGTAAGCAAATCCAGGGTAATTCTAAACGTATGCCATGTTCAAGAGAATGCTCCCTGAACAAATGCTTCAATACCAAACCCCAATAATCAGTGTCTGAGAAACTATGATCTAAACATATTAACCAAAGGGATTCAGAAAGTGCATCCATTGCATCACATTTGTACAGATGCACAGAGCTACAGGTCAGGTGCTGCACTAAGGCAGCCAGCCATTTAACTTCTCATATTTACAACTGCTTCATCTTGCTGTCCATATTGCTTTATAATTAGCAATCCAAGGACTGAGTGGCAAATTGTAGAAATAGAGGTGTTAAGCATTTCTAACTCTAACTGGTGAGGTAAAACTCATAGAAATATCTAAAGGTTTTCTCACAGTTACATGGAGTTCATTTATCATGTTCATAAATTATTGAAAATTTGTGTCTTTACTTACAACCGATCAATACCTCTAGGCTTCAATAAGCAAGTTTTTAGTCATAAAATAACAATATACTGTACAGTATTTTTATAATTGTTTAGCTTAGTTAAAGAACCACATTAATTCGAGCCCAGTATAACTAGATAATTGTAATGTAAATATTTGATTAAAAAATATCACAAAATGTAACCCGTGTAGGCCCAATTTTAAGAGTGTACAAGCTCTGCACACACTGCTCTAAATTCAGCCTCAGATTTACCAATATGACCCTAGATTGGGCACAATTTCCATAAGTAAAGGCAGTTTTGGTTCACAAATTAGGGTTAAAGAAGGAAAATCCTTACCAATCTAACCATCTGGATCACTGGGAGTATTCTGCTGAGTTCTACAACCAATATCATACCACTAATGTATGATGTTATTCTTTATAGTTTACGTAGGTGTACCTCTATAATCCTCATTTAAAAACTTATGCAGCATATTCTGCTGCACACAAGAAAACAGTCAAAATCGCACGAAGCAATGAAGCCATTTTGTCAGAACTGGGATTTGAACTCAAGTTACCATATCCAGTTCCCATTATGTTTAGGAATTGGGTCCCTCACATTTTAAAGTTCTATGGAACGCCCACATCTCCAGAGATTTTCAGAATCTTTCTCTTACTCACCAAATCAATGAGTTACTAATACTTGGATAAAAATCACCCATGTGAACAATCTATCCACACAAGCATATAAACATGTATACATATACGCATGTGCTCATACATGCACACACACACACACACACACACACACACACACACTGGGGTGCATTACACACACACACACACACACACACACACACACACACACACACACACACACACACACACACACACACTGCTATCAGTCTCACAGCAAGGATGGACGTCTACTCTGTACCATGGCTCTCACACAGTTCCTTTACTCGCTCACTCAAAGGAAATTTTAATACCACAGACTTATTTGCCAAACAATGCACCCTGTGCTGGAGACAAGTGTGTTGATAAACACAGCTAAGCCCTCCAACCAGGTCTCATCCTGAGTGGGCTTTAGACAGCACCGTGTTTCCAGTCAATGTGCTAAGTGCTATGTCATTGGTAAAAACTGTGTGCTTGGGGAGGAAAGAAAACAAAATATCCAACTTGGGCTCTGAAGGAAGTAGTTACTACTTTGCATTTCAGATCTTGGTAAAGAAGTAGAAACGGGGGTTACAGAGGCAAAGAAAATATACAGTGACTTTAAGACCATATGCAAAAGAAGCAAAGTGGGACCGACCTAGATGCATTTAAGAAGTGCAGTTTTCCCAGTGGCTAGAGAGATGGGACTTGTTTGTGATCGTTGAGAGAGGAAAATAGCAATCTGGCCAGTGTTCGAAGTATGAAGAACAGTGCAAGTCCTGCTGAGAATTTTGGATCTGCCTTGCAGACAACAGAGTTTTCTACGGAAATTTAACTCTAGGCAGGTCTTGAAAGTAACTGTAAACTAATGCACATAGTTGAGGAATAAGAAATTCTTATAGGAAAATTAAACTTACTCCAGAACAGTCCAGTAGAAGCATGAAGATATCACAATTATAGTTATTATGACAACAAAGACTGTGACCAAGTCTGTACAGAACAAGTGTCCATCCAGCATGAGTGTCTGAGGTTTAGACCTGTTGAGTTGGTTACAGTGACTAATCCATTGTGCTAAACACATTCAGAGATAGGTGTGGAACAAGATAGGATGCAAAAAGCCCAGCATCTTCAAAATTATATGGGATAGTGGGGGTAAAGCTCTTCATCTTGTGTTAATTTTTGTTTATCTTCAGTACTTCTAATAAGTAAAAACAATTTCCAAAGTAAAAACATTTACTCAATTTCTATGAAGAAAGCCTTTAATAACTAAATGCAAAAGCTAATGATATAAATAGGACTAAATTAAGATTCCTTTAACACAATCAAAACAGAACAAAATATTACCATCATCTTAAGCCCTAATGTTCATGTAAAAGCAATCTCTGTATCTTTTACTGAGATCATTTGTGTGTGTGTGTGTGTGTGTGTGTGTGTGTGTGCATGTTCCACTGTGTGCAAGTGCATATGAATGTCTCGATACATATATATGAAAGCCAGAGAACAGTCCTTCCTCAGGTGCTCCCCATCTTTCCCTTGAGTCATGATCTCTCATGGGCCTGCAGCTTGCTAAATCATCTCGGCTGGTTGGGGATCCACTGCCTGTCTTCCAAGCACTGAGATTATAAATGCATGACCCCCACAACCTACTGTATTTTTTTATGTGGATTATGGGGACAGACTGAATTCAATACCAAGATGTTCATTCTTAGTTACCTACCAGAAACACAGTTTGAGCTTATAGGCAGACTTTCAGAAGGAAGTTTGAATGTAACTTACCCCCATTATGATCAAATTTTTCTAAAATTTTCTAAGTCATATACACACAGAAATAGACATTTTCATTCAGGTACAAGAGCTTGGGGAAAGAGCAAGCTAAAGAAGAATGCTGTAGACTCTCCAAGACTCCACTGATCTTCAGCATACTGGGAACACTATATTAGAAATACCCAACATCTTAATCCCAGCATTTGGGTCTTTTCAAATCTTGGAGCATTAGAGAGTTCAAAGCCAGAGATGAAATGTAATGAAAAGATCACTCCTTCGGGAATATGCAGAGGTCTGCAAATTGTATATATGACCGGATGGAGATTAGGCCTCCTTGTGTGAGGCACACCTAGGTGATTAAAGATAGAATTTCATCCTTAATGCTGTTGCTTTTGTGAGCAGAATTAAACTTAATGGTATAAGAATATAACTTTTATGATTTAATTGGATTCCTTCGGGAGAAATGGCCCTTTCATTTTGCAAAGAAAGAGGGAAAGAATAACAGAAACAGTAGTAATAATTTACATTAAAATCAACTCAGATGAATTTAAGCCAGTTATTGTATGTCTTCATAAAGTATTTAAAGAAGAGCTATACCAGGAAAGCCCACACAGAGGTTCCTAAGGTCCGTGTTCTGCCTCAGCAGACAAGAAACTACATGTGAGGAACATTTACACTGATTTTTATGTATTCACTGATTTTTATGTATTTTTATGTATTCACTGATTTTTAGGGATCAGTGAATAGAATACTGGAGCTATAGTCAAGTGAACAGAGCCTTCACTAAAATACTACAGTGGATATTCTGTGGCAGTTCAGAGCTTGATAGCTTGCTTGTCGGCTGTACCTGGGGTCTCCTTACATGATGCAGCCTAACCTCCAATTTACGAGGTCAAGTCTTAGTTCATGCTATCCTCCTGTCTCAGTCTTTCCAAGAGCTGTGACTAGAGGCTCACACTACCATTTTTTAATGATGATACTCTGTACATATACTAGAGCCGGTACTCCAAATTGTCACAAAAAGGCATGACATTTTTGCAGTTATTTTCATACATGCAGAGATTCTTGTAGATAGTCCCTAAGGTGCTGGCAGTTAAAGATAAATGTGATGAGTAATTCTTAGGCTATGCCTCCTGAGTCACACAGAGCCCTGACATCTCTCTGGCAGGCACATTGTCAGCTTTTATTTGAATAAAAGGGCCCTGTAGCTAAACAGATAAAAACATAGCAGCAAGAGCCACTAACTTCCTACAAAAATGTATTAAGTTTTTAAAGAGTTATTAATAGGGGAAAATGTTCACATAGAGAGAAAAGTTACATATGCAAAGTGTAATAAGCATATAAACGTAAAGAATGATTGAGAAACATGATCAAGACTCTCACAATGTAAACCTTCCTCTAGAAACCCGATGCACACTCTTAGGCACTTAATTCCTTATTTGCTGGCTTAACATAAAGGTATAGAATTATTCTTAATCAGTTTTCAAGCTTGAGCAACAGTAACAAGAAGTAGCATCGAACTAAATGTTAACGCTTGAAAAGTAACGGAAACTACATGTAAATGAAGTATTCCACAGAAATGATCATGAACTCTTGATGACTGAAAAATACTTCCACAGAATCAGTATTTATTACCAGACTTTCTGATTTGGGCTATCTGGACCAAGCACTTGCTGACTGTTACTTAGTTTCCTTACGTAGGCATTTAAGGTCCCGGTGAGATGACTCAGTGAGTAAAGACATTTGCCACCAAGACTGAAGAAGACCCAAGTTCCATCTGGGAACCCAGTTGGTAGAAAGAGAACTAACTTTCACAAGTTATCTTCTAGCCTATACACAAAAGCACACAAACTCAAATAGATACATATACATTTAAATGTGTTTCAGCTCATTACATTCTGGGACCTGTCTTAAACAATGTTACAAAATTGAAGGTATGATGTCAAGTTCATTTACAACGCAATGTACAATTAAGCTTGTTTTCGAACATCTAATTTCTCTTAGGTAACAAATAATGACTATCATGCCCCTTCATGTAAAACTCCCACACAGAACTGGCAGGAGCCACTGCTTTTAGCCAGATTCATGAGGAGAAGGGTGGTAGGTCACATTGAGAAGTTAGGATCTTGGCTCCATTCTGCTGCTGTACAACTGGATCTCAACACTTTCACCAGTAATGGGATAAACAAAAGGATTTACCTCATTCATTCACAGCACCATTGAAAGGATACAGGAGATTGGCTAGCCCCATAAACAGGAGATTGGCTAGCCCCATAAACGGGACAAAGGTGCTGCTAGCTAGCCCATTAGAAAGGTCCTGATGAGCCCATAAGACGCTGACTTGTATTGAGAGCTATCTGGTGAGGCTTAACTGGTTTTATTCAAAAGCACACTTCAATATATAAATCTACTTAAGAAAATATAGTCTTAGATATAACATTTCATGACATCTCTGCTGTACTGGTATGATGAGACTTTGAAGATTTGAAGATACTCAAGTGTGATAAAAGACATTGTCTTCCACCCCAACAAAGCTACTTCTCAGATAGTCTTCAGTGTTCTAATAAGACAATGTAGTTCTTTCTTCCACGGCCCGAAAGGATATTAAAAACAAAATAGCTTACTAAATGTAAGACTGTTTTACATTATGAATATATTTTATTAAAATGTTTGATATGGAAAAGCATTCCTGATGTTTTTTATACAGTGTCTTTCTTTATTGACCATGTACTGCAATTGGAGGGTGAGGAAAAGGCCAGGCCGATACTGAAAGGTTTCAAATATCAAACTATACTATTAGGTCAGTGCTAAGATCAATTAGCACCTTTGAATGACAGAAAAGGTTATGTGAGACTTAGAGGCACCTCTTTGAAACTGTCTTGAACTTGCCTATAAATGGGAAGTTGATGGTTTAAAATGGTTTCTGTTTTTTAAAAATTAGTCAGTTCCGTATCTTTTTCTGGAAAAGAAAAAGGAGGGTATGGATAGTGATGCACACATTTTTTTTTTTTTTGCACCCCTCTACAGCAAACAGTTGTCTAGTGCAAGAATAAAGCACAGGACGCTCAGGAAAGTGACACATCACTAGGGCATACACTAATGTGCTATGACACAGCAATATTAAGTGACAGTAATGTTTACAGAGTCTTCGGACTTCTGAAAGCCAGCAAAATGGCTTGTGATACTTTGGAATATGTGTCTCGTTTATTTTCTTCCACTCAAGTTCTGGCTACATGACGCCAAGTTTGGCTCCATGCACCATTTAATGAATATTCAGTTCCTTGCGCTCAAACACATCACGCTGTGAAATGCAGCACTGAACACACCAAGAGAGCAACACACTCTTGTACCTAACCTATCTGGAGGGCAAATGCCTGAAAGAGCATGTCGCTTTTAAGTTCACCAGGAAAATTCCATGAGAGGAGCCTGTACACACCGCCTCTATCCATTCCGGGGTGGTGTTGGTTTCCTTCACCTAGTAACCATTGTAATAAAATCTCCCAACTGTACTTCTGAATACAATTAGTTTAAGGTACTCTACTGAGACATGCAGTGTAAGAGTTGAGAAAGTGGAAGGGTAATATTCATTCGAAAAAGAAACTGTCCGATTTTATTCTCACCAAGATATCTAAGTGATTAGTAAAGGTTTGCCCATCTCTTCTATGATAGGATTCCATACTTTTGATGGCATACTTTTCGGATTGTTTCTCAGATGAGTGATCTGAAATATTTACAACCAGACAGTACCTAATTTTAGGTTTTAAGTGCTTTAACAGCTCCATGAAATATGATCAGCAGCTGCAGTACAGGACTATGGTGAACAAAGTCCCCGCAAAAGGGGTGCCTGCTTTTACTGAATGCTGAGCATTCTTAAGTTTACTCAGTAGAGAAAAGAGAGAGAGAAAGAAGATAATACAAAAACATAATAAATGCTCCCAATTCTTAAATTGCTTAGCACTTCACTGAATCTCAAAAGGGATTATATTTCTTTTTAAATTCTGCATCAAATCTGTGGGCTTCCCCTGCATGAAAGTGGAAAGAAACCTTTAATTTTATTATCTAAAAGTTAGAATGTGTATTTCCCCAAACCCTGACTTTCCTATCAACAGCCATAGATTTTTTTTTTTTGTCATCTTACCCTTTCAAAATTTCTACATAACTTAACTCTGGTTCATCACATTTAATAAATGAAGTGCCAAGCAACATAAATATATTTTTAGACATGGCATCAGCCATGCAGAACTTGCACCAGTGAATAAAAACATGAAACTGGACACTGCATTTCCCATTGCTATGTAAAATTTATTTACACCATAAATCACAATATAAATAAAAGAAAATTTAGAGATAGAGCATATGTTGTTTTAAACCATAGATATTTAATATATTATATATATATTACAATGCCAAACCACACACCTGCAAATCTTTCTTCAAAAAGAAACTCTTCTACAAAGAAAGTTTTTCATCCAGCTTCTAGAAAATGCCTAAACACCCATGTCTCCTTATTTTATAAGGAAAATAAAATTGTTCTTAAATCAATGTATTTTTTATGCAAATTATATGATTTTAAGGCTTTTTATTTGACTGTATTAGCTAACACAATACTACTTGTGAATACACAGGCACAGCTTTGTTTTGGAAATGGGAAGCCAAATTTGTAGTATTCAGTGATATCAACACTTAACAAAAAGGGAAGAACTGAATACATTTTTCCACTTTGACTGTGAAATTCCCTTTGGTAAGGTAGTCTTAAAACGCAAAAGTGAATTTCTTTTTACCTGCTTCGCTTTTGAAAGCCGCCTTGTTGCAGACATTCCCTCAGTGGGAGGACAAGGTCTAGTCTTTAGTCATAAGAATATGAGGTTTGAAGCAAGTTCAACTATCTTATGGCCAAAGCTCTGTTGCTGAACGTTTTAGTATTTATTTGTTTATAACATTCATGTACAAACATTACAAAATAATGCTTCACTTCTGCCTACGTCTTTAACTAGGTCGAACAATGTATTTTTCTGCGTTGTAAAAGTGAGAAATGTCTATGTATGTTGGGTCTTAGTGTCACAAAACTCAGATTCCAACACACACAGAAAGGGCTGTTTTGTGGTGTTGTTGCTTTTTTTAAATTTCCTGCGATAATATTATTTTTTAGAAGTACAAAATGTCTTTGAATGCAAATCTCTTAAAAACAAGCCATTAAAAAGTATCAAATTATTTTGTTTTAAAATTTTTTCCTTTCTGAGTCCCCTAGCTTTTGTTTCTCAGGTATAATCTTGAAGATAGATAGGTAGACAGACAGACAGACAGATTTTATATATATAGATAGATAGATATCAAAAGCAAAAAATTGTAGGCATCATTTTTGCTTGAATATCAAACTTTACTGGGGAGTTGTATTAAATACAAGACTTGTCCTGGAGAAGTCTTAAAAAATAAAAATTAGAATTAAATATATATTAGAATTAAATAAAAACTCAACAAACAAAAAAAAAATGTCATGGTCCACTTTGAATGCTGTCAGTCACCTGCGAGTAAATGAAACTTTAGAAGTTGTTGATGGGAACCCGCGGTTGCTAAATGCTCCTAAAGACTCCCACCTAAGTCCCCCAGGAGCCAGGCACTGAAACTGACTAAAGCCCAAAGTTGCAAAAAGGCAATCGCTAAGAGAATAGCAACAAAATGCCATATTGGAGAAGATGTATTTCGCTCCAACAATTACGTTGATCCTAGAGTGCCAAGCCAAAGGGGGCAAGGGAGAAAGAAAACTGTTAAGTATGGGCTCTTAATGTGAAACCCAACCTGTTGGATCTCTTTAGGTATCAGATTTTGGAAGTGTCTGTAATGACAGCCAGGAAAGCAAATTAATGGCCAAGGGCCCACTGGGTTTGAACACGAGACTCCAGTTACCTCCTCACAGATCAAGTACACAACACACACGCACACGGGGGTGCTCCACGTGGAACTGCGCAGAAACCAAAACACACAGACGCCCGGAGCTAGCTGCCACCTAGGTCGTCCAGGCGCGTGGGGGATGCGCACCTTCCTCACCGCCCTCTGGTTCATGAGGATTCCTAAAGGGCTTCTGCGCTGTCAGTAGTAAGGGAGAAGGCCACACTGGTCCCACCCAAACTGCGAGCCCGATTACCCTCCAGGGAAGCAGGAAAATGGGTGCCTGAGAACCTAGGCTTCACCACCCGAACCAAGGGAAAGGTAGAAAAAAAAAAAAATCAAACTGCACTCCCTTAATTTTTCTACAGCTCAGCCAGGAGACTCGGTCAAAAACTCCCCAATTCAGAGTAGTTCTGAATCTTGCATACAAAGAAAAGGGTGGGGGGAGTGCTAATAGAAAATAAAGTGAGAAGTTGGGATTGTTACGCCGGGGAAAATAAAACGGGCTCACACGGTCTGCCTCCGAACCTGTTTCACCATGGCCTTCCCAGACCCGGAGGGCTTAGAGAGAAACCTGCTCTCCCCAACAGGGTCCTCTCCTTTCCAGAAGTTAGAATCGCTCCATGGCATCCGCGCTTGGAGCCAATGAAAGCGACTCCTCGGACAAGGCTCCTCTAATTTCACAGACCCTGGCACGCTGCAGAAGACATTTGTCCACGCCACAGAAGTACGGTCACCGCTGTTTAGACCGCGAGCGGTACCTGGAGATCAGAGCTCGGCCCCTGAGAACTAGCGCGCCCGCCCGGCTTCACGCACACCCCGGAGCCCTCGGCCCTTCAGGGGACACTGGGGTGGCCCCGTGTAGCTGGTATCACAAAGTACTAAATGTCATCGAGTGGGAGTGGGGAGAAGTTGGTGCAGGCGCCGCGGAGACACGGGGGCGGGGTGCGGTCAGGTAGGACCGGCTCCCTGGACGCAGCAAGACCCATTCCGGACAGGCGCCCGCTGCGCAGCGGCCCAGAGGCTCACCAGGGGGGTTACTGGGGACCTTAAGGTTGTTGAGGGTCCTCCTGGGTCCAGCGCACCTCTGCGATCCTAGCGGCCCTGGCCCTGGGTCTTAGGTCACCCCGGGAGAACCCCCAAGCTCACACACTCTAGTGGCGCGCGTCTTTCATCCCCGGAGCCTCCACACGCACCACAAAGTCGCCCGCACTTTCTAGGGGGCAGTTTGGGGATCCACCAGATCTGGAAGTCCTCTGGCTCCAGGAATCGGGTTGGATGGAGAGGGTACTCACCTCTGGCGGCCTGGACCGACTTGGGCTCCTGAAGTTCAATTGTCTGTCCCAGCCCCTAATCCTCGGGTCCGATCTGGGTATTCACTCCCGTTCCTTCCAGTGTCTAAGTTTTCCCTTCGCGCAGTGTCTCTGCTGAAAACAGGACATCCCTTTCGGCCACCCCCAACAAATAGCTTACACAAGTGGGGGAGAAACAGGGCGGGGTGGGGGGGAGCCCGCTGCGAGGGGGAGGAGGAAAGGAGAGGAGCCAGAAGTCCGGGCCGCCGAGCGGCAGGGGAAGGCAGAAGAAAAGAGAAAGCGCGCGCGCCGGGCGTCCCTCCGCAGGTCCCCGCAGCCCGGTCCCCTCTCTAGGGCAGCCGCGGCCCAGCGGCGACTGGCTGGAAGTTTTGCGCGCAAGCCGGGAGCCGCTGGAGCGTGCGCTGCGCCGCGGGCAGCTTCTCACTTGCGCGCGGGGCTGGAGTCTAGAGGCGGGGGCACGTCGCCGCGGGCGACTTGGGGCGAGGGTGGCCGCTGGGGGCCTGGCGGCAGACTGCCTGCCGGAAGAGCAGAGGACCGTGGCGTGCGCAGAAGTCCTTCCTTTTTATCCGATCTCGGGGAAGTGCCTATTGTCATCGCTTTTTTTTTTTTTTTTTTTGCGGTCTCGCGTGGGGACCGCCGAGGCTCCCGGGCCTTGCGCGTCTCTGGTGGCGCCGCGGTAATCTCCGAGCTCTGTGCGCCGCCCCACCCCGCCCCCACTCCGCCAGGCGCAGGCCGGCCGCTGTGGCTTCTGGACTGAAGGGACCCAGCCGCCATGGCCCTCCCCAGTCCCCACCTGCTTCTCGGCTGCCTGACTTAGCTATAGCTCTCTTGCTGCAATGTCACCCGTGCGGGCCAAGGCCCTCTTGACCACTTACCCCAAGAGAGGAGGCAAAAGAGACTTTGCCTACTTGCAAGAAGTTAAACGCCAGTCTACACCAGCTCCGGGAGCTTTCTCTGGGCTGAGGAAATAGTTGTTTTTCTTTTTCTTTCAGTGGAGATGTAAGGGATCAAGGAATTAACGTGCAGATAGGCAGCACCGGAAAGTGCCTGGGCCCCTTCCAAGGCTGGGTGCAGCTATAGGCATCCCTCCCAGGCACCCCGAAGGTCAGATAGCAAGGCCTTAACTTCCAAAGGCCAGTCAGAGTTGCTCAGGGCACACTGCTGAAATGACATTTCAAGCCTCTGCTTCTTATGTGTGCCTTATGTACCTACACGCAGTTTCATTCTTCACAGCTACATCTAAGTAATACACTCATAGATTAAAACAAAGATAATCTCCAAATTTTACCCCCATAAATAACACCTTCTCCTAAAATCCACGGTCTATTTCAGTAACATGTGCTCTCTTTAGACAGTGTGCATTGATCCATTTTATATTCATTGTCCGCCGTTGTTCTGGACACTAAAGTCTCACGTGTGGTGTGTTCATTTAATTAATTTCCCCAAGAACTGTTAAGCCAGTCGGCCGGCATAGAAGATAACCAGAACCCAAAGAAATCAAAATAACTCCTCCAAAGACAAGGGCTCTCTAGCCACAGAGCTCGTGATACAAGGGCAAACCCCTCTGCTGCCTTAGATACGGCTTTAGAGATAGAAATTAGCCCCCTTTGAAGAAATCTAGCTTTAATACTTTTGTCAACTAAAGCATACTCTGAATTTGTTTTCAGAGACACATTTCATTCTCCCCTTGAGCTTAGTTCTATATTACTAACAGAAGCCTTGTCAGAGTTCAAAAGGAAAATTCATTCTGAATTCTTGTTTTTAATGAGTAGGTCATTGGCTACAGTGATTAAGAGAAAAAGGAAGAGATGCAGCTTTGAATTTAAGCTGATAAAGGTGCTTCTTTACCTGCTGTTGCCTACTGGCTGTTCCTTCACAGATCAGTTTCTGAAAGTCTGAGCCCTTCCAAGCATCCTTCTTTCCCTCCCCCCCCCCCTTTCTGGTTCTCTAGCTAGAAAGGTTTCTGGTGATGGTGTGGAGGCCTCCAGAGTACTATCCAGAGCCCATTCCTGGTTAAAAGAAAGGCACTGGTCAGTGTACACTCACCGGACAATAGCGAGAAAGAAAACATTAATTTTGCTGTCCCCAAATTGTACCTCAAGGGTGTGTGGCTGTTGTTGGAGGGGATCTTGGATTCACTTGACAAAGGTGATGGTCAACCCAGTCTCTATATGTTCCAATCTATACTTTTAGCCTCTGTGATGCTTTCAGTAGCTATGGGGGTCGGAAGAGCAGTCATTCTTTTTAGTACAGTGTGTATGTGGAAGCCCAAGTATAATAGTGAGTCCATCAGTATTAGAATACTCCGTGAAAACAGCACATATTGAGTAAAGCCTAAAGAGGGTACTATATTTAGCGTTCTACTCAAGAGCCACAAAGGCTCTATTCTTTTCGGTATAGAACTTTATGTGTTGGTTTCATCTCCTTAAAAGATGGGACGTTTCATAGTTAAAATCTGATGGCTGAGTAAATCATTGAAAAAAAAATAAAAAGATTTTATGCCTCCTTGCTGTCCTTTTAACAAATCTTTTCAGCATACTGACCTTACAGTTAAGGTTACTTTGCATCCTCATAACTTCTTACACGTTTCCTAAGAACATATTTATGAAGTTATTCCTCTGAAACCTCGGAATTATTTGAAAATATTAATTATTCAGTTTCTTATTTGACTTTCTAATAATATTACTTAACTATGTATATATTGCATAGGAGTAAACTAAAATGTCCCGTGTTCAGTCTTGGGACTGAACACTTGGGAGAGAGGTTGAACAGAAATCATAGGTTCACCTAGATAAACAATGTATATGTTGTTTGTTCAAACGAAACCGTTTCTAGCATCTGTTAAACAGCTTTTTATAATTATTGATGTATCAAAATGTGGCAGTAGGTGTATATTTAAACATAATATGGTTGTAGGTATATGCTTATTATTTTTAATCTACTTTTATTTTAAAAGTTTATTTGGAAAGGAAATCTTTTATTGTCACTATAAATAGAAATCAAAAATAGAAAACAACCTATAAATGAGTTTAAATTGTGGAAATAGTAGTGTGCCAATGAAAGCATATATAGAGAAAAAAACATTTCAGGAGTCAACTTTGTTGTCCACCCTGTTAGATCTGGGGTTTGAACTCAGATCTTTGGGCTTGGCAAGAAGCATATTTACCTGCTGAGCCTACTCAGCCTTACAAGTTACTCTAGATATTACTCCTGAGACCACTATTGATCTTCTTTCCTAAGATATATATGAGTTATCTAAAGTTGAAGGATGTTTTTTAAGCTGGTGTCTTTCAGAGATTGCTTTGCTATTTTATTGAGGAAAATGCAACTTATAAATACAGTGTTAAACAGAAAGGCTCTTCTAAAAGATTGTCCCAGTTACTACTACTTACCTACTTGCTCTGCTTTTCTTCCTTCAGCTAGATGTGGCCTGGTGGCATTATGACAGCAGTCCTACTGGTCCAGCACGTCAGTCCAATCAAGTTCTAGAAGGAAGATCAGAAGAGCAGAAGATGGGAGACACTTAAAGAACCTGAAAAAAAAAAAAAAAAAAAAAACAAAAAAAAAACCCAGCCAGACACCTGCTGCTGAACTCAGGAAGATTTCCAAAAATACTACCAAGTCCTCCACATCATCAGAACATGTTTAGAAAAAGGTTTGAGGGAGGAGGCTAGAAAAACAGTGGGAAAGTAAGATTCACTTTCAAGCTGTTCCCTGCACTCTGCACCTCTGGGGTTAGACACAGCCACAGTTAGCATTTGAAGTTTATTTCCAGTTGTATACAGCACTACTTTTGGCATGCAGTTTTGTATAAGTCGAATTAGACAAACAAAACTCTGAGAGCACAAAATCTCAAACACAATTTTTAATCTTAATTTCATTGGAAAGCAAACTTAAGAGGAAAATAATACTGTCATTTTAGTAAAAACAGATTTGTAGGCTCAAAAGTAAAATAACATACTACATCTCACCATTGCTCCCCAAAAGAAAAGAAAACAGAGGGTTGGATATTTGGAGAAATAATTCCACAGCAAACCTCTTGAGCACCCTGGTAATGTACCTTTGAACTTCAGCTGGAAGCACACCCAGGTCTTGAAAACTACAGTCACTCAATTGTTTCTCCGGAGCTCCTAAGCCAAATCCTTTGAGCTTTGGAAGAATGAAGTTTTGAAGGCCAGCCTCAATAGGAACAAGGTTGACCACTGTGTACTAACGACAGCCTACAAGGACAAGCGAGAAGAAACCAGAATCTGAAGTTTCGTGTGGCTGCCTGTCTAAAAATCAACAAATAAACACTCTGCGCAAATTTTGTGCAGACTGACCAGACTTTAAGGTTTCTACTAGTTCATTAAAATTGAAGAAACGAGATAGGCAGGGCCTCACTCTCCTGGGCTCTCTGGAAACCTTCTCCTTTTCGGCAGCATCTAAATCTATGGGATTTCTGGACGAGAGAACTTCATTATATTTACTTTTCAATTCTCTTTTGAATTCTTTTCTTGTTAAATCCTTTCACAGTGTGAAGCTCTGCTTCAACTTCCATGTTTACAGCCAGCCTTCGATGTTTATAAACAGACAGCATACACACTTTCGGTCATCTGTCAACCACATTAGACACATAGCAGACTTTTTAAATCTTACTGCAGTTCAGCTTCCTCAAACCCTTAAGCATTCCTATGGTTCATCTCTGCCCTGTTTCCAATTTCCTAGAGGGTCCTTCTTTGGGGGGGGGGGGGGTTTGAGGTACCCAAAGTTGTATTCTAAGTGTAACCTCATCAGCCACCTTGGAGAAACTCTGCTTTTCTTTTTTCTGTGGCACTGTGTTTGGGTTTACTTTAGTTGCCCATCAATTTATGCTCCTTTTAACTTGTGACACACAGAGAATTTGTTTTTGTTTTCACATCACACAGTGTTTTCATTGGCACATTGTACCAACCCTCATTTCTCTATTCTTTCAAAGGCATATGTGTAAATGAGAACAAAATATAAACAGTGAACTATGTTGTCCTTGTGATTTTGCTGGTTCATAATCACCTACATTTCAAAGTAAAAAAAAAAAAATCTAAATAAGTTCCTCCAACTCCTCCTTCATCTTTTTTTTCTTTTTTTCTTTCTTTTCTTTTCTTTTCTTTTTCTTTTTTCTTTTTTTTTTTTTTTTTTTGCAGGGTCTAATGTAGCCCAGGCTGGGCTTGAAATTAAAAATGTGTACCACTGTACCTTCCTACTATCTTATGAAAAGTTTCCCGTGATTCCATCTAAACGCTTATAAATATACAATCCAATGGTCAGTGGAAAAGGAATTCTGCTGTGGGATATTTATACGCTGTGTGAAGATGTATCGCTGTGATTGGTTTAGCAAAAAGCTGAATAGCCATATCTAGAGAGTAGACAGGTGGGACTTGTGGGCAGAGAGAGGAACTCTGGGAAAAGGGAGGCAGGAAGATGCCAGCAAGACACAGAGCAAGTCAGACATACAGAATAATGGAAAGCTAAAAAGTTATGTGGTGGAATGTAGATTAATATCAAAGAGTTAATAAATAAGAGCCAGTTGGGAATAGGCCTAATCTAAAGGTCAAGCTTTCATAATTAATAATAATTCTCTCTGTCATTATTAGAATGTCAGTGGTCCTGACAAGAAAGACCTACTACACTTGCTGCTCAACTGTAAAGCTGATTTTAACTCTATTTAAAATAGTGCATCAATGACGTCAGTATCCACATATCAAGTATCCAAAAAAACATTAAGATTTGAAGCAATGTTAATGTTAATTATATAATAACAAGGAATGCTTTTAAAGTAAACTGTTATGATACAATAGCATTAAAAACTATAACAAAAGTTTTATAATGTTCCTTCCACTATATTTAACGGCAAGAAAATATAGAAATAAATTTTTGTTCAACACTGTTCAATTTGAGCTATCCATTCTCGGCACCTTTCCCAACACACCTTTGAACAACTTTAACCTGTTCTTCTCAGCCTCTTATTAATCACAAACTTCTACAAGGAGGTGGACGGGTGGAAGGAGAAAGGAGGAATGGAAGAAGAGGAAGAAGAATCAAAAGAAGAGGCTGAGACAGGGAGGAAGAAAGGATAGGGAAAATTAAACATCTGGGACATTTCGTTTCTGTTTCTCCTTCAGGCTGGAAATGTATTCCGTGGTGTGTCAACAACACATGGTTCATAAAGGTCTTTATCACCTTTGATGACCAGTCTCTGAAGAGTCTTGACACAGTTTGGTTCTTCTCTCCATTAAAAATTCCCTGTTGCTTCAAAAGCCTTTTTACAGCAGCTCAAGTGTCCTAGCCAGCTCTGACAGTTGCTAGAAACTTCATCTCATCTCTCTCTTGCCCAAGGTTTTGAACCCACTAGATACTTCTTAATATTGTCCATGTTATAACCAGATCACAGTAGAAGAGCAAATGATACAGAATCTCAAGGACCCATATCTTGGGTGTTTAATTGGTCTGGGGATTGCCAACTATAAAACAGCCCTCTGGGTAATTTGTTATGACCTTTAAGTCCAAACAACTTCTCCTTTTTTGTCGTCCACTTGAAAAGAAAAAACAAATAAACCAACTACTGTGCATCATCAGTAATAAATGTCCTACAGGTCAGAATGTGTGATATTCTACCTCCACAAGGTAACTTTGGAAGTAACCTAGATATTCTCAGAAACAATGCCTAGATTGAGATGCACAGTTTGGAGGGCACGGGCTCCTGGCATGAGAAACTGCATATCTACAGGACAGGGAGAGTGAGTTTACATAAAGGTGGACATGGAAAACTCAGGTTGTCTGCCTCTTGTTGCGTTGTCTGTACTAGTAGTGTCTCAAGTAACAAGGCTAGGGAAACTTCATTCCTAGATGAAGCTCAGTGGACTCATAACTGCAAAGTCCCCACTCATGTGTTCTTAAAATAAAGTGGATCTTACTTACCCAGAAATGAGAAGCCAATTGCAAGATGTTGAATTTCAAGATGCAGTAAGATCTGCTGTATGAAAAATGCTTAGTAGTCTCTGAAGTCTTATGTTCTGGAGTAAGGTGACACCTGGGGAGGTTTGTGCTGTTGCCTTAGTTTCTCCTCATAGAAAGTGTAAATGGGTATGGGAGTATATTCATGAACTCCAAAATCAGCATAGTCTAAATAATAAGGGTATGTCTGGTGTCTCCATGCAGGTCACTGTAACTGTTTTAGTCATAAAAAATTATTAATAAATGAATAATTAAAATAAATTACCCACTGACATTTAATGAGTAACAGTTCCCCAACTTTGTCTTAATGGTAAAACAGAAATACTGATAATGTTTAGAACAAAAGCTACCCAGGACACTGGTCCAAAGGAACCCAAGGGCCTGATGGCCTTGCCTAATTTACATCCTAAGATTTAGGATATCAAATTCCTAAAATCCTCTTCAACTGACAATTCTTGCTGTCCACCTTCCTAGTCAAGGACTGTTCTCTGGTGGAAGATCCTATTGATGATAGGTTTCTGTGTCAATCTCCCCTTGCTGCTTCTCCCTGGTGTGTCTGCTCTGGGCTCATCCAACTCCATCTTTCTTTCCAGTATCTCTGGATTCTTTCCTCAAACCTCTCTGCTGACTATTGTTCTATATAATTCCAGCAGATTTAAAATGAGGGGATTCCAGAAAGGAATACAGACAGGTCTGGGACTCGAGAAGCCTCAATCATAAAGCAGAATACAGGCTGCTTAGCATGTGCTGTTACTAGAGGAAGAGAAAGCGACAAATGGGTGAGAGTTTAATGCAGAGAGAAGTGACCAAGCCAAGGAACAAACCACACAGCACTAGGACTTGCCTTAGATCATGAAGAGTATCAATGTCTCTCTAAGACAAGGGTAGGAACAAGTGCCTTTCCTCCCTCCCTCCCTCCCTTCTTCCCTCCCTCTCTCCCTCCCTCCCTTTCTACCTCTCTCCCTCCTTCCCTCCCTGCCTTCCCAGGTCACACAATCCTCTCCCCACATATGGTTAGAAGTTGTTGGACTCTGTGCCTTCCCAGCCTCTCCTAGGTAGAGATGAGTCTTTTATTTGTTGAGCCTGTTCCTCCAAACAGATGCCCAGTTTTGTAGTTGTTTCTCTAATAAACATGCTTTATCCCTCTGGAGTGCTTCATTTTAATGCTAACCCGATCTGTATCTCATGTACTCCCGCAGACAAATAGCAGTACAATTGGTTCTTCCCATTTTTCCTATCAGATTGTTTATTTTGACATCCAGTTTTGTTTGTGCCTTGACTCGTGGAAGGGGATGGGGCTTTGTTCATATTCCAGAACGTATATTCCCTAGTTCTGCTTCCCTTCCACCATCCACGGGAGGTCTTTGCTCTTCCTCATAAAGGCTTCCTATGGTTCTATGTGCTGTAGGTAGTTAGGCATTGCAGCCCAAATCCTATGATGGTTAGTAACAATACATGAAAGACAAGTGCTGAATTCTCTCTTGAGCTTACCTTGTAATCTTTTAGATATGGGAAAAATCCGTGATATGTGTTGATAAAGTGACTACAACTCTTTAAGTTTTATCCTAAGTTCTTATTGGCTGATACCTTTCATATTGCCTGTGTTTCTTTGAAAGATATTTGGATATTAATTAGAGAGAGTCAGCAATAGGAAAGAGACAGAGAAGAAGGGAGAGAGGGAAGAGAAAGGTGAAGGCAAGAGGAAAGGGAGGGAGGGGAGAGGAGGGAAGGGAGGGAGAGGGGAGGGAGGGGATGGAGGGAAGGGAGAGGAAGGAGGGGTGGTATCTGGAGTCCCAGACTCTAGTGATTTCTTTTTCAAATTTTTTGGCTCTGATGTGAGAAAAGCTATCTCATACTGACAAAAAAGTCAAGTTATTAAACATCTCTGAATATTTGCATATTTATTATTGAAATTGGATTTAATATAGCCCAGTATGGCCTTAGATTTTATATGTAGCTAAAGATGACCTTGAACATCTTTTTGTCTCTACGTCAGGGATGCTGGGATTATAGTCATTTTTCAGCTCACTGAGTTTCTACATAGTCTTTGAGAATCTTAGTCCGTTTATATACTATTTCAAATTAGTTATACATTTAAAAAATATTTTCTGAGTGTTTTTGTTAAAGACTTGTCATTCCCAAGCACTGTGCTTGGGATGAGTTGAGAGACCTGTATCCTGCTTCCATTCCTACTAATGAGCAGTCAGTCACCTCTCTGCAACTGGATTTTTGTATCTAGAAAAAGAAAAGTTTGAGCCTAATTACAACCAAAGCTTTGTGGAGGTTTATAAGCACTTCTATTAATTCTAATTCAGTAAAGGAAAAAGAAAAGTTACTTGGATCTTTTTAGAAGATTTCTGACAACACACGCCCGCGCGCACACACACACACACACACACACACACACACACACACACACACACAAAACAAACTAGAGAAGGAGCAGAAGAAATTATTTTACAAAAATTAATGATCTATCTTAAGACACTAGACATGGTCCTTACAATCCTAAACTTACAAGGGTAAACGTTGCCCTAATTTCTGTCATATAATTCAAAATAGTGTGAATATTTTGAAAAGCTATTTGTTTATGGGAAGCTCACATGGGAAGAGATGTGACTAGAAAACAAAATAGGGGTTGGGAGAAGGAAGGGTCTCAGGAGAGCAGAGATAAGGCAGTGGAACATCCCAGCATCCTACTGTGCCATTTCTGGAAGCAGATGTCCAGTGTGCTTCCATCCAACGTAGACACTTTATGTCAAAATAAGAAATTTGAGTTGTTATCCAATTTTCAAGTGACAAGCAGCCATAATTCTGATGATGTTACGACTCGCCTACAAACAACACATTGTGTCATTCAGTAACTCAGCTTATAGAGTGTGCCTGCTAATTCCTCCCACTAGAATATTCCTACTAGCAGGCCTCTCCTTCCCCTCCCCTCCCCCCCTCCCCTCCCTATCACATCAGAGCCAAAAAAATTGAAAAAAGAAATCAGTATAATGAATAATGTTCTCAGAATGGCACCCAAGCTCTGGCTATAGCTTTAGAAAAACACTAAAACCGAGAGCATTTTGTTTATATTTTCAGTTATTACAAAAAATGTTTGCTGTCTTTTCACCATAAAAATTCATAACTTATAACATATAAACTTTTAAAGCAGCCATTTCACGCTAAAATTTAAGCAACTGCTAAATAAAACATCCAACATAAAGCTATTTTGAAACAACTACATATTTCATGTGTCAGTTCTCAGATAAATATGTAAAGTTAAAAGGCGTTTTCTGCTTCTAAATAACAAACATAGTAATTCAGACTCCTTATTTTTCATAAATGAAACTAATAACAAGATTGTTTATCTATTTAGTTCAATCTGAAAATTATGTGTCAATGAGAGCTGGATTTTGAAACAGATAAAAACTTTCTTTTTAAAAAATTTCGTTTCAATCTTACACTGTGGGGTTTGCTTCTGTTTTTATTGTAATTGTAATTTTTTTTTGCTTTCATCACACTGTGTCTTTCTATAGATAACGGTGACTATCCTGAGTTTTGTGAATACAGTTCCTCTTGGAAGACAGCTTTTGTAAAACAAGTCAGCTGAGGCCCCACTTTGCCTCAACCACTTTTTAAATTTTAAGTGTTATTAGTCCTTTAAGAACTGCACACAGTGTATTTTGATATATTAACCCCTCCCCCATATCTTCCCACATTGCCCCTCCTTTCTTCTCCCACCCAGGTCTGCGTCTCTTTTCTTTATTCCATCAAGAAAGACCACTGGGTGATGCCCAAACCTTCTTGGGAGTGTGACCTTACACTGGAATGCAGTCAGCTTGTCAGGGCTACTCGGTTAGAGAAAACTGATTCCCTCCCTCCCAGCAGCTGAACAGCTGCTGAACAGCAGCTAAGGGCAGGATTCTGTGCCCAACTCTCCTCCATGAAGGCTGCGATTTGGTCTGGCTTGTACATACACAGGTCGTGTGCACGTTAACACAAAGGTGTGAGTTCATATTATGCAATAGCCCTCCTGTGCCCTGAAGACAGTTTCTTTGTATCCATTTACCGTTTTTGTTTTTTTTTTTTTTTGTTTTGTTTTGTTTTGTTTTGGCTCTTCTATTCTGTCCGCTTTCCCATAGTGATCTCTATGCTGTGAGTGGGAAGAGTACAGTATGTAGGCTCCATTCTCCAGCGAAGATTCTGATGTCTTCCCTTCTCTGTGCCTTGGCCAATTGTGGTTCTACTGCTTATTGCCATCTACTGTAAATAGCAATCAATCTGAGGAGACCTGGGAGATGCATTAATCTATAAGTATAATGGTAAGTCATTAAGAGTCAAATTAATTCTCTGTCCACTTAGCACAAAAATCATAGCTTCCCCTCCGCTGTGGTCTATGACCAGCTTAGCAATGAGTTCTTTACTTGGTAATGGTACCAGGTATGAGGTTCATCCTGTAGAGCAGGACTTTAATCCAGTCAGAAAGTTGTTCATTATTCCTACAATGTTTGTAGCACTAGTGCATCAGGCATCAGTGGGCATGTCTTTGGCATGCCAATCATTATTGTAGATCACAGAAATTACAGCTGGGTAAGATTGATGGTTACTTTTCTCCTCTTGTAACATGTACAGTCCCTCCAGCATTACGAATGCTAGCTAATAATGATGAAGCTTCCATGTCAGTGGTAGCTTAATTTTTCCGTATTCTATGACTCACATACATGATATCTTGGACAATACTGTGTTACCATCAAGTTCTGGGCAATCATCAAGAGTTATACTATTTAAGCGATCTATGAGACCATACTGGCCAACATTCCAAAAGAAGTAACCTATATCTGGCAGTGAACTTTTTATTTGTCAGTTTCTGAGCATTTGTTGGTTGGGACATTGTTGTCCCATTATAGGCTAATTCTAATTTCAATATTTATATGCATGGGCAGGAGCTTCTATAATATTGTTAACAAATAAATTTTATAAAAGTCTTCAGTGTTATTTATCCCTCCCCATATTCCTGTGTTTACTCTTTCCTTTCTTCCTCTACCCCAATTTATTACTACTGCCTCATAAAATGTGTTCTTCTACCACATTTAACTGTAAATCAATATAGAAATTGGTTTTGGTCTAGATGAGTAAGTGGATATGTCAATTCACAGTTAAATCTTTCTTCCTGATATGTCTATGAACATACCTTGGTGCTATTCTTGATCAAACATGAAAGCATACTGTCTCTTCCCCTTTTTTTCTATCTGTATGTTCCTAATATCTCTTAAATCACTGAGCATTCAATTTGGAAATGATCCTTCTTTGCATCAAGTAATCCTTCAATTGAAAGCTAAAAATAACTATTCAATGAATATGAGAAGTTCATACTTTTTTGGTGGCTGATTCTTGAGGAAAATTCTATGAGTCCCACCTGGCCTGAAACTTGTTATGTAGACCTAGTATGGTTATGGAAACTAAAATCTCATTCCAAAGTAAATTGTAATTTCTAACAAGCACAGAACAACCATTACTCACATGTTAACAACGCATTTCTAAACATACGAAGAATACAATAAAATACTTCATGAAAGTCTCACTAATATTTGGACAAAAAATGTAATTGCCATGTTGGATAATAGCTAAGCCAATGAAATGTTTACCTTGTAAACACAAGATCTTGAGTTGAATCTCCAGAAAACACCCCCCCACCCCGCCGCCCCAGTCTCTCTCACACACACAATCCAGCTGTGGAGGTAGGCCCTTGTGATGTAAGCAGTCAAGAGGCAGAAACAGGGATAGATCTGATCCATGGGGCTTATTGACTAGCCAGTCTAGCTTAGCTGGTTGGTCCCTGGCCAATGAGAGACATAGTCACAAATGAAGGCAGATGGTACTTGAGGAATAATAGCCAAGGTTGTCCTTTGATCTCCAAAGGCATAAATGCATCCCCCATCCTACTGCTGCAACATGTAACATGAGTACACACACACACACACAGATGTACATACATGCACACACACATATACACAGGCACATATGTACACGTGTGTGTGGTTTATAAGTTACCATCAAGGGTGACAGAGCGATGTGGGAAAAGATTGGAGAGAAAAAATTAACAAAAATGTATTTAAAATATGTTTCATATGCTAATTTAAAATTAAAATCGAATAACTAACTAAAGGAATGAATGAAATAAGCCATCACCCCCAAAGTATAATAAGACAAAGTGGGATGCATCACTGCACTGTAGACCTGGAGGTACTGTCTAAAATGTGTGAGAAATTTAAAATTGTTTTGGGAATCCACCAGACTTTCAGTACGTTTACTGTTTGTAATGAGAGATAATATATTGTGCTCAGTCACTGTGCGAAGTTCATTAATAAGTTCCAGCAAATTGAAGTAGATTCTGTGTTGTCTTCATAATTCATTTTTATATGTGTCCATCAAGAAAAAGAAGAAGAGTTGGAAAAATATGTCACCTGTCAGAAGGGAGCCTGGAAGGAGGCAGAGCTGGATAAAGGAGCGGTGTGTGTGCTGAGTCTAGTCCGCCATACCTAAGGATCCCCATGTTACATTCTTTGCAAAATTCTAGACTTCTCTGTGATTTCAGTTTAATTAGTAATTAAATTAGTAATTAGTAATCTTTATTGATAGCACACTGATAATAATCACATAAGGTAGAAAGGTTGTAAAATATGCAAAAAAAATTAAAATGATAACACTTTCAGTTTTGTATCAAAATACACCATGTGAAAGTGCTGATTTGACAGGGAATGTTTTTACTCAATTATTATTGTAGCACTAAATGAATATTATAAGATCAATCCTCAGCAGTAATAGTAGAGGGCAATTCTGAGTCTCTATGATGGGTAGTAGCTTTAGTCCTCAAAATACTTTTCATCTCTTAGCTTTAATTGTTGGTTTTAGATGTCAGTCACCATCAGGAACCCAGCTGGATACTGATGAATGTCACTTGTGAAAAAGCATTTTGGATGACTTTGAGACCTATTGGATTGAACACGCAAATTTTACGGTTAGTGGCAGATTTCTCTTTATTATATATTTCAGTAAAGTATCACTTAAACCAATTACATGATAGACTCTAGGAAAGGGGACCTCAGATGTAAATGCTACCGAGTGACAACGTGTTAATTAAGTAAACCAAGGAAGCATTTTCGCAAACCCATCATTTCCACATTGTGGCTTTCTCTGGTTAGGATGTAGCCCATTTTACCTCATTCTACTTGGTTTCAAAGTATATTTAGTTTTGAAATAGATCTTCTGGGGAGTTGGGAGAATGGGAGTCCACAGAAGATAAAGGTAGACAATGTGATTTTAGATACAGTGCAGAGCACATGCGTGTTTAGGATCCTGTTAGTTTGTACCTGGCTGCGAGTGATTACCTGTGCTCACTGAAAGCAGTGAGCATCCAAACCAAGAGCAAGACCAATATTTCCTAATCATCTGAACTGTACAGATTGCTGAGGGAGTGACTGCAGAAGGATGCATCCATTCTCCAGAGGGCTGATGAAGACAACCTGGCTAGCTGTTGTCAGTGATTTGAATGGCCCAGATTTGCTTCCAGACATCCATTTTTTTTGATCAACAAGAGGTTGATAGAGGAATTTTTACACCCTTGAAATAAAATCAAAAGTAATATAGTTTAAAGTCCATAGATTCCAATGCACCGAGCTTAATAGAGCCAACTTTAATAGACTGAGTGCTGTATGCTAATATTAGGCAGTCGGTTGTTACTTACCAAACAACAGAACAAATATAAACAAATAGGCAGTAGGTGGCATGTAAATTAGTCAACTTTAATTGTCCTATTTAATGTTATTCTCCACTGTGGTCCAGGGTTCTGCAACCCTTGTTTAACTCTTGAGTATGGATTTCTGGCCTTGTATAAACTCCAGATACATATATATTATCAATCCTCTCACCTAGAAAACTCCCTTTCTTACTTATGTAGATCAGAAAAAAATGCTAGATCTACATATTTTCTTACTTGTGGTATCGATGGTGTGTTTAATCAGCAGAATGGCTGTGGGGTGGCTATGCTGTAAGAATACCCGCCATTGAGGCATATTGTTATCCACCTCACAGTCCATGAGCCAAGTGCAAAAGAAATGAATTTACACCTCTTTATAGAACTGGAGCTACAAAGATAAAAATATACAATATCCATCCAAAGGGTTATATTTTACATTTATATTATATTTAAGCTGCAGCCTTTCAACAGGAAGCATGGTGATCTTGATGACTGGTGTTGATACTACATATCTTGAGTATCAAACTATGCTTTCTGCCCCAGTATTTTCCACTGATATGTGCACCAAGATCTGCTATATCAAGAGCCCAGAGTGAAGGATATCAATCTGCTTCTGCTCCCATCTGTTTGTTGTCATTTATGATTTCTGTGCTCAGGTCAGGCTTAGTGGCACAAACCTGTCATTTCAACTACTGGGAATTTGGTGCAAAAATATCCTGAGTTCGAGACTTGCCTGAGTTACAGAGTTTAAGGCTATCCTGGACAATTTAATGAGACATTGTCCCCAAACTTAAAAATATATACTATACATTAATAATTGAATTTATATTGCATATAATATATAATTAAAATTATAAACATAATTTAAAATTATATATTAAATAATTATTAATACATTAATTTGTGACAGCGTGTTAATCAAGTAAACCAAGAAAACATTTTCTCCAACTCATTATTTCCCCACTGTGGCTTTCTCTGGCTGGGATGCAGCCCATTTTATATCCTTCTACTTTGTTAAATGATGGGTTTGAAAAATGTTTTCTTGACTTATTTGATACTTTGTCACTAATTAAAAATATGTATTTATATATTTTTATTAAACACGCGCACACGCAATTGACCAGGAATATTTCTCTGGGGTAAAACACTTTCCTAGCATTAAGGAGTTCTGAATTCAATCTCTAATACTGCAAGATAAATAAAAAAATATTATGGTGATCAGTTTTCTAGCATTAAGAAAAAAAGGAATCTGGCCTTGATATTATTCTTAATGCATGTTCTGGCATTAATATTAATGTCATCACCCCTTACCCTTTTTAAAGAACTTGATTCTTTGCCAGTCAATGGATGAACATTTAGGTTGTCTAATGTGTACCCAAGTTGGATAAATTTCTTAGTGCTTCCCAACTGTAGCCAGGTCTATAAACAGTAAGTAAATTAAGCCAAAAGCATATGAACCGTTCTACTCAGATGTCGTCAGGTTGTCTGTGAAGAGCAACTGAGGATCAGAGTGTACCTATGTGTATGAGTCTGGCCACTAAATTATCACCAGAAGACCTTTACCAATCCACACTAATCCATTTTTCATGTATACATTATCATTGGTATATATATACGACTTTTATCTTTTATACTACTGTTGCCTTTTAACAGTGTTCAAATAGTTGTGGGAAGAAATGTGATTTCTATCAGTATACATGAAAACCTGTAGAAGAAGAAATAGTATGGAAACTTAAAGATATGCACCCCAGATTCAGTATATAATGTTGTCAGTGTGTTGTGTGTTCAGGTGGAAGTAGGTGTGCTTAATACACAACATTAATGCCTTAGGGCAGCATAGTCAGTGTCAGGTTTCTGGCTTTGACTTAACTAAGAAAACAGATTTCTCCCCAAATGTCTCACTGTTCTCAAAAAGGACTCTAGCAACTAAGGATGATTCCTTTAGGTAAATTAAGATGTATCCCTTCACATGGACACATCTTTGAATAGGTGGTCCCATAAATCTTTCAAGCCAGTTTAGAGTACTTTTATTTCTTCATGTGTCCCATCGAGAAGGCCACCCTTTAAGACAGTGTCAAGACATCCCTGTGTCTGATATGGGACAAAAAAGAACCCTTGGGTGTCTTGTAAATGACCGGCGTCCTAGGAAGGAAAAAAATAATTGATGTGAAGGAGAAAAAGAAAATATCACAGAGGAAAGAGAGGCAAAGGGTGGATGTCTTGGTGAGAATACATTCAATTAGCACTCTTGTGTTTTGAGACTGTTGGCTGCCATATGCATGTGTATTAGGCTATTTTTTAAAGATCTATGTTTATTAGGTTTAATTATGTGTGCATGTGTGCGTGCATATGAGCTCAGGATCTCGTGGAGTACAGAAGAGGGCATCAGAGCCACTAGACCATGGGTGCTGAGAACCAGACCTGGGTCCTTTATAAGAACAGCAAGTGCTCTTGACCTTTGACCTTGACCCTATGGTGGGCATTTTTTAAAAATAAAATATTGCTTCTGTTTCATTTTCTGAGTACTTAAGCCATCTATTTATATACAAACTTGTAAAGTTTCACATAGCATTATATTTTTATTAGTTCTGTTCACTTATAAGTTGGAATGACCATAAGCCAACCTGTTGATTTCTCTAAATGTGATACAGAGATAAAAGGTCCCTTGTCATAACTTCTGATTCTAGAAAATTCAGTGGCAAAAGGGTAAGTATGTCAAAGAGTATCAGCAGCAATAGAATAGGAAGTTCAAGTGGTAAATGTCTTTGTCTTCTTATCAAGAAATTCACAGTGATCTCAATGTCCTAAGGGTCAGAGCTGGCTGCTTCCATTGTGTGTTGACTGTGTGTTGCCCCATTGGATCAACAACTTCAATCAGGACAACTCTACAAACCGAATATGGTTTTTAGTCCAACTTACAGTTGACGAAACAACGGCCTACCGAGGTCAAATCACTGTATCTAGCTCAATCTGCTGAGCTGGAAGCACAGCAGAAACTCAAACCAAATTCACACAACTCTGGAGATAGACTGGTAGCATCGCGGGATGATTCACCATAGTTGGCTCACACTATTTGGGGCAAAGAAAGTAAACAGAGAGTCAAAAGCCAAAACCAAGGATAATTATCTGCTGTGAAATGTACGAAACCATGTGAAAACACATAGAGGCGTATAGGTTGTTAGTTTAAATTGAATCAGGAATGAAAACTGAAATTACCCCTAATCAGCATTTCTGTAGCAGCTTTCCAAGTAGACAACAGGCTAACCATCCTACAAATTGAATTAAGGAATGGTTGTCAGACTACAAACTTACAGTAGGCCTGTGACTAAGTGAAATTTTTCAGAAAAAAATGAAAAATGGAGTGGATAGTATTAGTAGTTTGGCATTGCCATTGTTCCCTGAATGGCTGATCCCCTCTGAAGGGAGAGGCACTGATGGGAAAATTATTTAAACTGGTCCTAATTCCATGGACTAATAAATCTCTCTAGTTCTGTAGCTGTCTTTCATGAAGGCTGATTCCAGTTACTATGACTACAGCGTAGGGTATAGGGTAAGATTACACTAGTGGCCGCCACAGCCATGGTCATGATAGGAAGACCAGGATTTTATGCCATTCTACCCTCACATGATTCAGTCTCCACAAGCATTGCTTGTAGTAATGTCTTTCTGTGTGCTGTGAATATCAATCTTTAAATAAAAGAGATGTTTTGGCACATGACAGGCACCATAGAAAAAGGAAAAGGAAAAATCACAGCATAGGTAAGAGAAACAAGGCAAAGTTAAAAAAAAAAAAAAACTTATAAAAAACACAAATAAGCCACAAACCACATGACAGACAAATTAATAAAAATAAATTAAAATATAAAAACAAACTAACAATATGCATAAGCCATAGGTCAAACAACATAAACTTAATATAAACATCTAAATCATTTCTAAAGGCCTAATCAACTACAGGCAGCTAAAAAGTCTAAAATTTCAAGTCTATAATTCTAAACCTCTGGCCCCCTAAGACCAAAACACCTCATTGTAACAGATGGCTCCCCATGTTGGGTGCCAGATGAAGGTGGAGTTTTTTTTTTTTTAATTAATTTAAAACTAATATTTATTAAAATATAAGCCAACATTTATGATATAGGTAAAAGCTTATATAGGCACCTGATAGACTGGATTATTTACACGATGGACGATGGATGTCAAACTGATCTTTTTAGTAGTTAGGAACTAGAAATGGGGCTTTTTAAGATCTTAGCAGTCTCTTATGAATGGGGTTGGCCACTTTTCTTCTAGGAATCTTGGACTCTGGATAAGTGTCTTTGGACTTTATCAGCTGACACCTGAATCCCAACACAACTGCTTTTGGTTTGTTGTGGCTTTTTGTTTATTTTTTACTTGGGTTTTAATATTTGATGCCAATTCCATGGGACTTGAACTCAGAACCAAATTTTTCCCAACTCTAATTTAGGACAAAATGTAACACAAATATGTAATTTGGAAGACCCATATAAATTTTAAGGTGATAGTCATCTACGAAGTATACAGGGTAAAGACAGGAGCTGTGCTCCTATGTTACCTAGTCATGTCTTGTAGAACTGTGATGCAGGGGAATACCTAAATATAGAAACAATACCTTATTGATACTCTTTCCCCAGGCCACACACACTTTTGTCTATAGCATTCTTTGTATGATGAAAGCTTTCTTGTCAAATAGATGAGTCAGAAAAAAATAAATCCAGAAAAATTAACAAAAGTCCATAGTGACTTGACAAAGGTAGATAGAAAACCAATAAATGCATGAAACATTCAAAATTTTTATTATCAGCATAACAAGTAACCAAATCAAAATTATGGTAACATGTCACTTTTATGCATCTAAAAACAGCAAAAGGGCAAAAGGCAAACAGTACTCAGGGATGTAGAAATGACCTCAAAGACCAGCAAAGTCAAACTTCTTCCCTTTCAGATAGCTTGGTTCATCAGGAAACCCAAAGGTTTGCTTCTGTCTATAAAAAAAAGACACTTGGTCTCTAGAATTGTAACACTGTAACCTGCTTTTCCTCCTTCTTACAACCTGGGCACATCAACACTGTCAGTATTACACAGAGCTCAGCCAGACAATAGCCACCCACTATTCCTCAAAACTGTGACTATTCGTGTACATTAGAATAAGGGACAATGCAAGATGAGTAAAATGGAATTGATTGCACATAGAAATCATTAAATATGTCTAGAAATAGAATGGATCAGGAATAGTAATCATAAGTTATAAATTGTTATCATATTTTTAAAAAAACAAAAGCAAACTAATAATATTAATGATCATACTCAAAAATTCACTGATTATAGAATGCAACATGTAAAATTATTCCATTGTTGAGGTGATAGTATTAATAACCTAAGCTCTGAGTTCAGTCTACTAGAGAGAAAAAAAAAATATCTTCATGGAGGGTTTGGTTTATATTAAGTTACCTAATAATTCATAATACCAACTTCATGAATTAAATAAAATAACATGAGCTAAATAAAGTAGGATCTGACAATTATTTAAACAGTGCATGGTTCATGGTTATGCAATATATATTTTGTCATAGTCATTATTTCTTAATTACAGAAAATTCTTGTTTTATAGTAGATAAGTTGGAAGACTTCTGTTTGGACACTGAATCACTAAATGTTTACTAATTGTTGCTAGGGGAAATATAGAGTTAGAATCTTGTAAGTTGGGGGTAATAATATTTTCTTCAACTGACCTACATATAACCATGTTGGATGCATATTTCTGGTTAGTAGTGTGTTGTACGAGGTCTTTCTGGCCAGGACTTTTCTGTCTAGTCTCCTGGACCAGACTTTCTGGCCTAGCCTGGTGGCCCTGACTTTCAGACCCACAGTCCCTTTGAAACACACAGACACTTATATTAGTTGTACACTGATTGACCTGAGCCCAGGCATATAACTTGCTAACTCTTTACCCTTCAAGTTAGCAAGTCTGGTCCACGAGATTCTTATCCTGTTCAGCCATGGGACTCGGTACCTTTTCTCAGAGAAGCATAGTTGTCCTCTACATCTTCTGGCTTGTCTGGCAACTCTGGAGTGTAGGGAATTGTGTTGTTTCATGGTACCTTTTCTCAGAGAAGCATAGTTGTCCTCTACATCTTCTGGCTTGTCTGGCAACTCTGGAGTGTAGGGAATTGGTTGTTTCATGGTAAATAATTGTCCCACCCACTGGTTTAATAAAAAGCGCTGATGGGCCAAAGGCAGGCAGGAAGTGTGGGCGGGGCTACCAGACTAAAAACTCTGAGAACAGGAAGCAAAGAGCAGAACGCCAGAGAGAAGCTGGAAGAAGCAGAGGACAACCATGCTGCTCTAAAGAAAGGTACCGAGCCCCATGGCTGAAAGGAAGAATCATGGGTTAGATGAAGTGTAGAGAGCTAGCAAGTGACATGCCTGGGCCTGTGGCCGATCAGCCTAAAACAATTGTAAACATCTGTGTGTCTCTGATGGTCTGCGGGTCTGAGGGTCTGAGGGTCTGTGGGTCTGTGGGTCCTAAACCTTGAGGTTAGGCCCAAAAGTCCGGGCCAAAAACCTCCTACTACACTGGAGTCTCTATGGCATTTCTGCTCTGCTCTTCCTGTTCCCAGAGTTTTCTTAGTCTGGTAGCCCCATCCACATTTCTGTCTGCCTTCGGCCAATCAGTGCTTTTTATTAAACTCGTAGGTGGGACAATTATTCACAATGTAAGATTATAAATCCACTACAGTGATGCATTATTTAACATGCAGGTAGTCTATTAACTTTCAGCCTCCAGCACTGTAACTCACTTCTAACTGAGTCCTAGCTCACACAGGTATGTTCTCTATATGTACATTAGATGCATAGAACATTAAACAGCATTCAGTGTATCTAATTCAGATGTAATCATATAATGTAGGTTCTATTAGCAAATCACTTTTAAAACAACTACACAAAAAAAAATTGCCAAAAGTCATACTTGTTCATGTAAGAGAAATGAGATGAGAATGGAGATTGTGGTTCTGGTCATTTTCATCTGAAATCATACACTTTTGGAAAATTGTGTTTCAAACGTGATAAGCATGGGGTTAGCTGATAAATGACCATAAAAGTAAAATGAGTTTTCATCATGTCTGATTACCTGAGCCCCAGGAAGCTGGCTAGGTTGCCCTCCTGTTGAGTAGGCCTAAAGTCCAATGGAAAGTCTGTTGGTTGCAACCAACATGTGAATAATACTTTTTGCTTATTTGTGCATCTTTTACCATGCTGGCAATTGTGGTTCAAAGGCATATCAGCTGCAGAGAAATAATCACTTGTTTCTTGCAAAGTCTTTTCTGGAACCCTGTTAAAAAATACTGCATGAAGGAGGCTTTCAAGTCAGATCCAGTGCAAGTCATTCAGGTTGTGTATCTTTTGTGTGTAGTATCTTGAGCAATAATGTCCACCTTTAACTATCAAGAAGCAACCAGGGCTACAGCCACAATTGATTTTGCTTTAAAAGTCACTTGGACATATTTTTTTAAAGTCACTTTAGAAAGGAGACTTCTTGTGCAGGTACAGGGGTATTATTAGTCTATGGTTGTGGAGAGTAGTCAGCCAAAGTGGCTTAACTTCATTTAAGATTGTGTGTGTGTGTGTGTGTGTGTGTGTGTATGTGAGTGTGTGTGTATGCCTGTTGTGTTTACATACTCTTATGTGTTATATACAGTTTCAAGTAAATATAAAACACTATGATTCCTTGAGGCTTTATCAGACAACCTACCTAATTTCTGTTATGTGTTATATACAGTTTCAAGTAAATATAAAACACTATGATTCCTTGAGGCTTTATCAGACAACCTGGCTAATCTTATCTGTACCTCCTTATCTTTCTGTATTGATATTCTTACCTCTTCCCCAGTTCAAGCCCGTACCTCATAATTCCATTTTCTACTTTATACACCTGTATAGACCAGCACAATTCCTTAGTATCCTACATCTTGTCTTTATATCCACAGATAAACGTAGCTATTAAAGAAGTGTCTCCTTATAGCAAATGGAGACCATCACAGACAACTACAGTTGGATACAATGCAGATACCAAACATATCCAGCCCCAGTGGATATATCTACAACATAGATCTTGAATCTATGGCTCAGGAAACATCGCAGAAAGTGGAAAAAAATTATAAGAGCCAGAATACCAGGAAATGTGCTGTGTACCAGTCTCTCCAGGAAATGGCCGCCTTAACTAGGGTAAAACAAGGGCAAAATCGAAGGACATATTACTGTGCGAGGGGATATTTTTGCTGAGCTCTCCCCCCTCAGACAAAAAAACTATAGGCAACTATGACAAATGGGAAGATGATGGTCAGTCTTCCCCAAGAATTGACTCCTCTAGTGATTCCAATGCAAAGTGGTCATCTTTGAAACCAAATAAATAGCAAAAAATGGACTCTGCAAGTTGTATTTTGTATATTTGTTCATAAGCATACATACATACACACACGTGTGTAACAAAAATAATCAAAGGAATAGACACTGTCACTTTGAGAGTGGGATGCATGCGAGAGGTTCAAGGAAGGGCAGCTGGGAGGACCTAGAAGGTGGAAAGGAAGAAGGAAGTAATGTAATTTTATTTCTATTAAAACATTAAAAGTAGAAAAATTAAAAGCAAGTGACATGGGTTTTGATGCTGACGCTAGAAATAAATATAATTTAACTGGAAAATTTACTAATATAGAATCTGTAGATAGTGAGGATCAATTATACTAACTTCTGAAAGCCTCAAATAAATTAATTTTGCCTGGTTAATAGAGTTTAAAATAGGTCATAAGGAAGAAGTTGGTAATTAATATTCATTCCAAGAATGGTAAACTGTATATCTGGACAGGGTTAAGCCAGGTATTCTGTTAAGTTAGATATTTTTTTCTGATAGCAGTGAGGCACTACTCCTAAAAGTTCCATATAAAAGAATGTCACCCTTAAAACCCATGTAGAGTATACATCCATTAATAACTAAATAAATTCACTATTAGCTAAATAAGTATGGGGAGAAAATAGTTTTAGTAGGTGTGGAAGTAGAAAGACTACAATATTCTTAGTTATTTAACATCTGTACTGGCTAGTTTTATGTCAATTTGAAACAAGCTACAGACATCTAAGAGGAAGGACCTTCAATTGAGAAAATACTTCCACAAAATAAAGGAGCCAGTAGAGAATTTTCATATTTAGAGATAGATGTTGGAGGGTCACACCGTTATGGTAAGGACTGCTCCTGGGCTGGTGGTCCTGAGCTCTACAAGAAAGCAGGCTAAGCAAACCATAGGATCAAGCTAGCAGCTCCCCTCCATGGCCTCAGTGTCAATTCTTGCCTCCAGGTTGCTACCCTGTTTTGAGTTCCTGCTTTGGCTTCCATCAATAAATCAACTTCCTTTGAAGATGAACAGTGATGTGAACGTGAAGTAAAAAATCCACATTTTCTCCACAGTATTTTATCACAGCAATGATATCTTCAACTAAGACAGAAATTGGAAACAGGAAACTGGAGGTATGGCTATGATAGACCTGACCATGTTGTTTTGGAAGAGAAGGGTGGAAAGATTTTGAAACTTTGGACTGTAGAAACCCATCGAGTTTCAAATTTGGTGAGCTGTTCTGTAGGAGCTTGGAAATACGTGTGTTGAGAGGAGTGCGGACAATAGAGGTCTGGATTGGGAAGTTCCAGAGGGAGTGAGGTTTGAGAATTACTTAGAGTCTTTATTGGGGCCATTGCATAATTGAGTTTAAAAGTTATGGATCTGGTGAGCGGGGACTAAAGAATCAACTGGTTACCAAGAGATTTCTGGAAAGTGTTTCTTCAGCATCATTACACAAAAGCTGTGTTCTAGAGACATCCAAGGTTGTACTTCGTGCCAGCAGTCAAACTTGGTAATGCAAGAGTCACCCTAGTGGTACTGGTTTTGAAGGTATATAATGGCCATGGAGGGAACCTGAGGCATGGCACTGTGAGGCAGGGCTGGAGTCCCTGAAGGAATCCCAGAAGCAGCTATGGGTGAAAGAACAACACAAGTGTAGTAGAAGACTCCAGCATCTTGAAAATGCCAGTATTTCATGCTGATCACCAAAGGCAGCATTGAGTAGCCATTGAGTAGAGCCAGCCTGAGCCTACCCGAGAAACTGTGATAAGCCATGTGGAGGACGCTGGGAGATTGTAAATGAATCTCTGAAGGCAGATATCAAGCTTTATCCTTTCAGACTTTGGTTTGACTTTGTTCAGATTACGACTGCTCTCCTTCTTCCCTCTTGGAATCAGAAAGTATCCAACTTATTTTGGTGTTAGAGAAGCCACAGTCGGGAGACTTTGATTTTTTAAGAAGATTTTGTACGTCTTCAAAATAAGACTGAGCTTAAAAGTGTTTGAATTTGAAGTCTGTGGGATTGTAAGAAATGTTTCTTTTATATTGTGATATATATTAATATGAGATCTTAGGGATAAATAATAAAGAAAAATATGAGTTATCAGTGATGTACTTCTGTGTCAAGTTCACAAGTGGTCAATTGTGCTATCTAGTTTTATTCCAGGTGAACACAAGAAAGTATCATCTGAGAAGAAGGAACAGCTACTAAGAAAATGCCTCATAAGACCAAGCCATAGGTAAGCCAGTAGAGCATTTTCTTAATTAGTGGTTGATGTCTATTATGAGTAAAGTCACTCTTTGACTGGTGTCCTGGGTTCTATAAGAAAGCAGACTGAGCACAAGCAACATCCTCCTGCTCTATTGGCTCCTGCCTTCGGGTTCCTGCTCTGATTGAGTTTCTTCCATGACTTCCTTAGATGATAGTGGTATGGAAGCTTAAGCTGAATAAAGCCTTTCCTCCACAAGTAGCTTTTAATCATGGAGTTTTAACACAGGAATAATAACCCTAACGAAGTCAACATCATACTGGAGAGTCTTGTCAAAGTTGTTAGGCCAGAAAATAAAATTAAATACATTTATATTGGAAAGGACCAAATTTACTTGTACTTGAGGATGATACAATTATGTACATAGAAAAATCTAAGAATTAAGCAAAAGCTACTAGAACTAATAATTTCACCAAGATATAATATGGAAAAGACACAATTACTCTGATCTACTTCTAGTTTCATCTATATTACTGTGACAAATGCCCTAACTGGACATGTCTTAGAAGAAGAAAGGTTTTAATTGGCTTACAATTTCAGGTTTCAGTATGTCAAAACAGAAATTAGAAGAGGCTAATCACAGCATATATGTAATCAGAAGCAGTAGGAACTGAATACATCCAAGCAGTTTGCTCTGGTCCATATGGCTTTCTCCTGTTCTGCATAGTTAAGCATGCCTTGCCTGGAGAATGGTGCTGCCTAAAATGGGCTGGGTCTACCTGCATTAATTAACAATGAGACAATCCTCTGTAGACATGCCCTGAGATCAGCATGTTAAAAATGATTATTTAACTGAATCTCTCTTCTTAGGTAACAATAGGTTCTGGCAAATTGAAATTTAAAACTAGTAATCATAACAACAGCACAACAGAAAAATAAAAAGGATTAGGACTGATCAATTATTAGAATGTCTAAGACTGTTTTGAAGAAACGGACTTGTTAAAGATGCATGATAATTAGGTAATAGCAGTGAGAGTGTAAGTTTGTGGAAATACTGAAAACAACAGACATATATAAACATTAAATGGCTGAATTTTATGATGCTTAAATTGTATTTTAAAATAAAAGAGAATCATATCTGATTTATAAAACTGATCACATATAGTAATTGCTGAAGTAAATGCCTTCACACTGTTCATCACACTAAGGGTGAAGTTTGAAAATGAGGTGCACTGTTTGAAGAAGCTACTCATATGGGGCAAATAATTGTGTGCTCATACGGATGCATGACCCATCCATTCCTTGGCCATAGGCTGCACTCTGCATCCACAGGGTAAGGTCTTGTGAGGCCCAGGAACAATACTACAGTGAGGCAGTGAGATGGTGGAAGAGGTTGGCATTTTCCTTCTCGTGAAAAGGAGAGAGGGAGGGGGGAATAGAGAGAGAAAAGAGGATCAAAATTCAGAAGATACAACGTCAAGAGCAGCTGCAGCACGATAAGCCTGACTTTTGCAGTAGTCAGTCAAAACTGAAAGTGTTTAAAAATAATTATGGGGCAATATTGACAACACCAACCAAAGGAACAGTTGAATTTCTATTAATACCCTACCCAAAAGATTTCATTAACTGTGAGCACACTTCTGAAGAGTGAGAATGATGAATGTTGAGTCTAAGCATCTGGCAAATTTATTTAGCTTTGCAGATTCTCTGTGTTGGGCCAAAAAAGCAAGCAATAGGTAGAGTAGAGAAACGTTCTTTGGTAATTTTATACTGCCATTTTTCTCTGGAGCAGAATTCTTTTAGAAAAAATATTTGTGCAAGATTAATCCAGCTAGTCCATTCACATAGATAGAATCCTGAGCCTAAGGTTCTAGGTCATTCTATTAAAAGCACTACCTATTATACAAAAAAATAAGTAGAGACTGATGGCCCGGAAGACAGACGTCAAGGTCATGAAGAAAGAAGTCAGTCTTTTCCAGTGAAGATACCACCATAGTGTCTTTTGATCCAAAGTGAAGCTGTATCTGGCAGTTGTCAATAGTTCTCCTACTGGCTGACCAAAAAAAGTCAACTGGAATTGAGGTTAGGAAAACATGAGCCTGGTCTTATCACATTAACAAGTGCTTTTTAAAAATTGCTTTAGCTTGTAGTAGGTGGTTAGTGACTGCCATGTGCCCTGCTAAGTCAAAATAGGTATTTGTTCTGTTGCCAAAGAGTGCCACTTTAAATGTGTGTGAACAGCAGGGTTACAATGAAACTTAGCACTTAAATTCTGACGTGATGAGACCACATGTACCATAACAAAATTTCATCTGTTCCCTCTAAAGTTCTCTTCTAAAAATGCTTTATTTGAGAAGAAATAGAGCCCCTTTATGTTTAAAATATCCACTCAGGACAGCTATAAAAAAAATAAACTTTTCTGAAAACAAAAACCTGTATCTCTAAGTAGGTATGGCTTTATTATTCACCGTGGCTCCTTGGTAATGTTTTCAAAGAGAGTGGATTTTTAAATTCATTATGCATGAGAAAGCAAAGTTTCTCTGTATTGTATATTGGGTTAAACCCTTTAAAATAAATATCAGGCAGTGAAATTCCTCACAATATGCTTCCCTTTAACATTTTCCCGCAGCTTATGTTCAGTTTTCTAAAGGGATAGCGAAGGGCCCAAAGAGGATCATCTGTCACGGAAAAATATTTCAGATCCCTGGAAAATATTACAAAGGCATTCTAGTGTATTTAATTTTTAAAAGCCATTTGTCAGATTATTAGTCTTTATTAGATTATGCCCTCTGTGAATAGACAGACCATCTTTGTAAAGGGTTGATAATACAGCTTATTGGACTTCCCACAGCTTAAAAGTTTCTGTAAAATGTTTTCCTACCCGTAAACTACCTTTCATCAGTTATATCCAACATCATTTCAATGTGGATAATGAAAATATAACTTAACTGTACTCAATAAGTAACTAAGAGATATATGTCAATAATGTTCTATTTCAAGTGTATTTAAGTCAAACTGTGTAAACCAAGACAAAACATTCAGAACACCACACATATGTAAATGTGTGCAAATATGTTCTACAAATGTATAACTTTGAACCCAGCTTTTTGCATAATCAATTTCAATTGAATGCAGTATGTTAAAAGGTTAAGGATAGAAACCTGCTTTACATAGAGTAAGTATGTCAACTTATTTATGCTACATTCTCTTTAAAAATATATATTACATTTCATATTTAATATATATTATCCACCACATATGTATAATATAGTATTCAGGTGTATTATATATGCAGTATCTAATGCTATATATCATTGTTCATATAGTGATAAAAGATATATAATATAAGATTTACCATAAAACTCATTTTAAGTGCATTGTTCAAAGGTATTTCCAGCAATGGGACAATGAATATGAACTTAAGCATCATGCTAAGTATGTATTGATCTAGACTGATAGAAGAATGTTCTGGAAAAGGATTAACAATGATATCACTACAACCATTTGTATGTCACTATCTCTTTTTATAGTTATAATTCTCATGAAAAATCTTCCATTCTGTCATCTATCATTCATGTCTCTCTCTGCTTCTGGTGCTCTCTCCACTCTATTCTTCTCCACACGTACCAAAATGTGCACCATGGAAAACCCAGAGTATCAAGCTGGCGAGATGATTCAGCTGGTGAGCGACTTTTCTCCTCAAGCCTGGTGACTTGACTTTGCTCCACATTACCCACAGGAGAAGGAAATGGAAGGACAGAATCAATTCCCAAAAGTTGTCCTCAGACCCCCTCCACATGCATGACATGATATGAGCATGCCTACATCTACACACAGATCTCTCTCTCTCTCTCCATGTGTGTATCACACACACACACACACACACACACACACACACACACACACACACACACACACACACAAACAGCAATAATAATGAAATTTGGATCTTAAAAAAGAAAACTCATCATATCATCTCTTTCTGGGTATCCTTCCTCATCTACCATGATGATTTAATTTACTATTTTCTTGTCTGAAACTTGGAAAGAAAAATTTTCTTTCTCCACTGGTTTGTCATTAGTCTCAATGTAAAAAAAAAAAATGGTAAATAATGCTTAGCATGATTCAAAACATGTGGCAGTTTTGTAATAAGTCAACCATAAAATTAAAATTTAATGAAGGTGAGTAACAGTTGTATACAGTATATCACATACTCTACATGTAAAATCACTATTATCTTGCCATTTAGCTGAACCTCATTTTTTATTGTCTTATCTAGTGAATCTTGTTTCCTTGTGTTTCCTCATCTTAAGAGCACTTCTGTGAGTCCTAGCTAAACATCTATTTTAGCTGCTCAGATCTAAGCTTCATGTGATTTCCAGGTTCCAGATGGAAAGTGTCCAATAAAATTGATTCTCATTTTTTGATATCCTGTTGATATATCTAATTTTCTTAGCCTTCTGTGAGTCATAAATACGCGGTATAAATACAAAGAAAATTGTATATTTTCTCTTAGGTTTCCCCAAAATTTATGGTTACAATTTTTAGTAAAACTCTGGGTTTGGTGCTGGGGAGATTACTCAGAGGTAAAAACACTTGCCAAACAGCCATAAATTTAGATCTTTAAATCTGATGGAAAGGCCAGGTGGGTATAAAAGCCTTGTAACCCCAGCAGTGTGTCAAAAATACCCATAGAAAAATAGCTATTCAGACTAGCCAGAACCAGAACCTGAAGTTCAGCAACAGATCATACCTCAATACAAAAAAGTGGAGAGTAATTAAGAAAGATACCAAACATCAATTTTAGACCCATATACACTCATATGCACATGCATGTGAGCCTGCACACCTATATACAACCATATATAGGTGAATACACATAGGCAAAAACCTGAGGGTGGATAGGCTTTTATGCATATTTCAGTGAGCTCCATCAGTTTCTAGTATTACTCAGCATCTTAGTCTCTGTGGCGGTGATAAAACACCGTGACTGAATGCAATTTGAGGAGAAAATGTATTTCACCTTTCATCTTTTAGTCTATCATTCATGGAAGCCAGGGCAAGAACTTGAGACAGAAACTGATGTGTGGGTCATAGAATGTTGCTGCCTACTGGTTCAGTCTGCCTTCTAATAGCATCTAGGACCATCAGCCCAGAGGCGGCACTTTTCACACCAAACATTAGTCACAGGCTCGCCTACTGGCCAACCTGGTTGGACATTTTTTCAGTCAGTGTTTCCTCTTTCAAAGTGACTTTGGTTTGTACAAGGTTGACAAAAAGAAACAGGCAGAAACAAACGTGCCAGTGCACTGAGTTTATCACATGAATATAAGAAATTTTAGTTGATTGATTGGTTTTTCTATGAAATACACCTCAGATTTAGTATACTCATGTTTTAACTTGTAAATTACTCTGACTAATTTTCAGTTGTTTTCCACCGGTTGAACGAACATGAGTCAGTATATTATAGGTTTTTCAAAGATTATTCTTGAGAACAAAACAGGGCATTTTATTCATTTTCACAATAATCGTTGTTTCTACTTCCTAGCACTTGTATAAATATAAACATTGTTACAAAATCCTCTCTAGACACAAAAATATCATAGTTAAAATGTTTAATTCGTTAGCATATTTTAAAATTCTGAAATACAAGAAAAATGTATTTATATTAATTTGGATGTTCTCTATTTTTGTTAGGTTAGCTAGGGGGTTGTGAATTTGTTGAAAGCCTTCAAATAAAGCAGCATTTTGTTTTAGTGATAATAGGTATTGTTCTTTTAGTCTCTGGTCATTTATACCTTCCCTAAACTTAATACTTCCTAACCATATCTGGAATGGAGGTTGGCTTCATGTTGGGTTTTTTTTTTTTTTTTGATTCTTAAGATGCACTATTAGATTATTTATTGATGATCTTTTTAATTTAATTTTTAAAAATGTATGTTTGTTTTTGTGTATATGTTTAGGGTAGCAGTTCCATAACAGCATGTGTCTGGAGGTCGGATGGTAACTTTCAGAAGCTGATTCTCTCCTTTCGCTACATGGCTTCTTAGGATGAACCAGGTAATCAGGCTTGCTGGAAAGCACTCACAGGGCCACCACACCAATCCTTTTTTATGTGAACACTCTTAGACATAAATTTCTCTCTTGAGATGACCTTAGCTTCTACATAAAATGCACACAATTATAATCTGCTCAATGGAAGACAGCTTTCTATACAACTGATAATGAAGAGATAATATAAACTGTTAACTAGCTCAGTACTAAAGTGCTTGTGGTATACACTTTAAAAATCTCACCACATGAAAGCCTATAATACTAGTGTTCTTAGAGTGATATAGGAAGCAGAGGCAAGAGAATCCTGGGACATTCACAAGCTAGGTAGCCTGGTATACACAGAGACAAAAGAAAAAGAGAGAGAGAGACCCTGTTTCAAACAAAGTAGGTGACTAACATTCAAAGTTATTTTCAAACCTCCAAACACTCACTCACACTCACATACACAAATGTACACACATACATACCATAGGGGGAAAAGGCCACTTTATGATAAATAAGGCAATTAAATTTTAATCAAATTTATTGATTACGAGAGTTTTAATGGTACAGTATTAAGGCACTTTGGGCTAGTATTGAGCACAGCACAACACTTATTTGACTGCGATTGTCCTTACTACATTATATCTTATCAGATATGTCTCATTCATCAGCACTTATCAGTACTCCAATAGGTGCCTGTGAATGGTCACCATCTCTCTTTATTAAATTGTATAAATTCAATAGCTATGAATTTGTGCTTGTAGATCACTAACAACAAATCAGATACCACCAATGCATCTTGAGTAATAGGCATTACAGCCACTGGGAATCTAAGTTTCCACAGAGTGAGGAACTTGGCAGTGTGAATGAGATGGTAAGAAGATTGCTTCCAATCAAGTTTTTATTCAATGAACAGAGAGGAAGAAAGAAGCAGTGATTATCCTACTGTCTCTGTGAGGCCATCCAATTTCACCTGCATATTCCATAAATTAAAACATGAAGCAGCTAATGACTCTTAGATCAGAACTGGGGGCATGGTGGTGGGGGTTAGTTATTTGAAATTCAAGAAACCTGATTTTAGACTTGAATTTACCATTAATATAATGCAAGATGCTTTTCTATGTCTATGTTGCCATAACTGTTAAAGGAGATCACATTAGGATTCTATCCTAATAACTTTTAACTAGACTGTTTTAGCTCCCAGGCTAATACTATTTTGTCTGAGCATTTACATTCTAGGTATAAATGTAGTAAATGGTAGTTCATTAACAAGTTGATACCAGGAAGTCATTACAATAATTGTGATTGTTACTTAATTAATATTAACTATTATGAAACAAGTATGGTTTATAAAGTATATAGCATTTAATTACATTTCTTAAAATCTCCCAGCAAGTTTAATTACTGTTATTCTTAATAGTTGATACCATATAAAAAAAAATACAAGGCCATGTATATAAACGAGCTTTTGGATTCTTAAGAACAAATAATTGGGAATACTTAAATACAAAGTCAAGACAGTTGCAGAGTGTGATCATTCTTTTTTTAAAATATTGGCTGAGCAATAGATAAATGCTGTTAGTAAGTGGATGCTGACATCTGATGAGGAGAAATTCAGGCTGACACAAATATTATGAAAAAGTTAGTTTACTAGGAAGCAAGAGACAAGGCAACAGAAGTCACACAGTGATCACAATTGTCTATGAAGAAACAGGAGAAGATAGGTAAGAGCATCATGCAGGATGGGATCCATAGTAAAAGTGAGGGCCAGCTCAGAGGCTAAGTTAAAACTTTCCACCAGATAGTACCCATCATTTACAAGTACGGACTTTTGCAGATTTAACATTAACTTGTCTTAGGAAAAAAAAAATGCCTAAAACCAAAACCAATGCAAATCAGCTTTGTATGTGGCATGAACATGGGAAGCAAGGAAGTATGAGTATGCCATGTCTGTGTGCAGACATGAGTTTACTTAAGAATGAAGCAAAATATCCCCCCCCCCCCATTTCACTTTGTAGAGGCTGGTAAAGGACACGGAATGCTTAAGACTTAAGCTAGATATCTAGACCTACTTTATATTTGCTTGTGCCTTGAAAACATAAAGCTGGGTTTGAATTCCATTAGGTAAAGTAGAATTATCTTGTAAATAATAAAAAGTAGGATTATCTTGTAAATTATTAAAAGGAGACTAGTTCATATCATACGGCGGGGCTCCATACTTTTCATTAGAGAAATGCCTTATACTCAAGAATGTGTTACTTCTTTGTATGCTTTGTATGCTGCCTCACCACAGTTTCAGTGAAGACGGCTATAATTAAAGAGGAGTTTTGTGATCAAATTTGCTTTTTTGAGAGAAGAAAAAAAAAAAAAAAGTCTGTGCTCCATGTTTAAATCAATGTAGGGCAGAAAGAATGGAGTTGATAAAAGACAGAACAATTTAGGATCTTGAAATCCGAAGCTTGAAGCCAGAAAATCATGGAATCAAACTAAGGGTGTGTAGAACTACCAGGAAGAACTTGGCAGGGATGGCTGGAGCTATTCAGTAAGTTATGTATATATCTATTATTTGTGAATTAATTTGCAGTATCTCATATCTACACAAAATGAAGAGTATGGTGGGAGGTGAGGAAGGAGACCAACTTCTGTCACAGGAAATTTCAGTATAAATAATTTAAAAAATGACTAGTTAAATCAGCAAGCAAACCCCGACGTGGGTTAACCAGCTGTGTAACACAGATGATCTAAAATGGTTGACTAGTAGGCTATTTCTACTTCACAATCATTTGTTTTGACATAATATAGACACAGGTCAAAAATAAACACCAAAAAGTAGAACTACATTAATGTTTTTCCACATTCTGAGAAAAACTTGTAAACGTGTGTTTTGTTCTATCAACAAGAATCCACATAACTTTTCCCACTTGCTCTGGGGCTGTGATGTTTAAGTAGGCCAGGGCATTGAAATACCAAAAAAAAAAAAAAAAAGTAAAAAAAAAAAAAAACAAAAAAAAAAAAACACACATTATAAAGAAAGAAGAATTATCTGGTCAGACTGTCAATTAGGCGAATATTTATAACCTCAGCATTCTGACATGGTGTGAGTCATGTGGAGATGACACCTTGGACAACAGATGGCTTTAGTGTTGGTCAGCTTAAGGAGAGAAAGCAGGTGGAAGGAGATAAGCACAGAACCTGGAGAAGACAGAAGCTTGAACTGGGGACAACTGACTATGCTGTTAATGAAAGAAATAATCGGAAACTGTTTTGGATGCATTTTTAAGAACAGGGAATTCTTTAATTTTTATATTAAACCATTCAAGATATCATTTATGGAACATGCAACAAAACTAAAACAAGAGGATACCTAATATCATTCATTAACCTCATACTGAAACAAAACACACACACACACACACACACACACACACACACACACACACACACACGCACACACACACGAGAGAGAGAGAGAGAGAGAGAGAGAGAGAGAGAGAGAGAGAGACAGAGAGAGAGAGCACTCAGCAGTTCAGAGCACTTGTTTCTCTTACAGAGGACCTGATTCAGTTTCCAGCCCCAGCATGGTAGTTCATAATCATCTATAATTCCAGTTCCAGGAGACCTGGGGCCCTCTTGTAATCTCTGAGAGCATCAAGTATGTACATGATGCACATACATACATGCGGTTAATGCATTCATACACATAAAACAAATAAATCTAAAAAAGAAAAAATAGAAACAAACACAGACACAACAAAATGAAGATTCTAAAGTGAGAATTAAAATGTCAACTAAAAATCTAAGCTTCAAAAGCCACAGCATCTGAGGCATTTAGAGCCCCAGTCCTCAGTGACAGGCTAACAGGCCAGAAATCCCAGAACATTGTAAGTAGATGTCATCTTGAGACCTACAAATTCAGACACGTTTTTCTATCAGAAAAGTAAGCATTTAGAACATTCTTACTACTAAACTATATGAAATGCTTAATTTAAAAAGAATTTTCTCCACTTTTTTAAAAAGAAACAAAAGCTTTCCTGTGACATGTCCTCAGAGGTGGTGGAGACACTGTCCTTTCCGAACATGCAGACCTGATGATGTGAGCTTCGGTCAGCCCAGGAGGGACCACCTGTCATGGTGACCAAAGCCCAGTCTTCAAAGACACTCCAAAGATGTGCCCTGACTGTGGAGACTTGTCTATCTGTGAGGAAGCACTCCACAGCTGTGTGTGTGTAAGAAATCAGCTTTCCACTATTCTGTCCAGTTTATAGAAGAGACTGTCAGAGTTACCCATTGAGAAGACTCCATCTACATTAACTGCAGTCAGAATAATTATGGACCTTGCAGCTCAGGGCTCATGACTCACCACAACTTCCATTTCCTTCCAATGGTGTAGTCAGGAGTGTGGTTTCCTGTTTACCAGCTTTTCTACAATCGGTGTAAAATTTAACAACAACAACAAAAAACAGTAAGGATGTAAGTGTGTTTGTCATGGCTCACCCCGAAATTATTTGGTTATATCGCACCAATTCTGTGAAGAAAAAAAAGTGTCTTTTATTGAATATTAGTCTAGATTATTTGAAAATTATAAACATAAACTTCAGTGCATATGTGCATACTTGGTCCTCATTCCAACTCTTCAGAATGAAATATTATTTTGATTATCTCCATCTTATAGATTTATACAACCTGAAGATCATAAAAAAGTAATCTATCAGAATTCTGCCAATGCAGACTTTAGTTGGTAATTCAATGCACAAATTCCTACTAAATTATGCCTCATTTCCTTTCCTGCTTTAACTGTGACTCCAGTGACTCTAAATACACGATTGTCTATAAAATAATTGATTATAAATACAGTTAGCTGACTGTGGTGGTTTGAATAAGGATGGTCCCCATAGGTTCATATATTTGAATGCTTAGTCACCAGGGAATGTCACTGTTTGAGAAGAATTAGGAAGTGCTGCCTTGTTAGAGCAGCTGTGGTCTTTTGGAGAAAGTATGTCACTGATGGTGGCCTTTGGGGTTTCAGAGGCCCATGACAGGCATACTCTTTCCCTCCCTCCCCTTCCCCTCTCCCTTTTTCCTCTTCCTCTCCCCTCCTCTACCCTCTGTCTTCTTCTCTTTCTGTGCTTGCAGGTCAGGATGTAGCTCTCAGCTCCTTCTCCAGTACTTTGCCTGCCTGATGCCATGCCCTCTACAACGATAATAAGGAACTAAGCTTCTGAAACTGTAAGTCAGCCTCTCATTAAAATCCCTTCTTTTACAAGAGTCGCCTTGGTTACAGTGTCTCTTCGCAACAACAGAACACTAAGACATCAAATGTTAATCTAATAAGGACAGGACATATACCAAAACCACCTACCTCTACCTCTTCAACACTCTTATATGTATCTATGAAGATCATTGTTTACGCACACAATTTCCTCTTTTTCATGTTCATTACTTGAGTGGCTTAATAATAAAAAAGGCCAATATAGTTACTTCTTGAAGGCTATCATCAATTCTTGAATCATCTCCCTTGTATACACACATAGTTTCTTTTTATAGTTTTAAATATAAGAAAACTCTTCAGGAAATTTATCTGTTGCAAGCAACGTCAAATTAAATGAAGACCAAGAGAAGGATGTCTAAAAGATGCATTGATTTGTGTATATTTTTATTTGATCAGGAACAAAAATGAGCTAGTGTGCCCCTTGGACACCCGAATCAGTTAGATGAGTGGGAGTTAAAATCACCTTTGTCCACAACTATTGTCCACGCCCGTACTTTCAGTCCAATAAAAAACAAACAATGACATAAAAGGTGAATGCATCATATATTACTGACTGAAAATATAATTCAAGGGCAGAGAAGTTTATTTAGTGAATGCATCAGAGCATATAAACTACTTACAAGCACAGGTCAGTGTTTGCCAAAGGTTCTGTGATCTGCTTCCTTGAGATGTTTGTTCACTGTATAGGATATTTTAGCTCGTCTGCTAAATGTGTTGTGCATTTCCTAGTCAGGCTAAATATAAGCTTCTCTTGTTGAGCATCACTACTGTCATAATTATGGGTTTTGGATCATGCGAATTAATTCCAATTTCAAGTGGTGCCGAAGGCCACAATATGAAGAATTTCTGGTGATCTGACAGAAAACAGCATGTTCCAGCCTGTGCTTGATCAGGAGTTATAGTGCTTTCCAAAAGCACACAACGTTTTAGGTCTAGAACACGATTAAAGCGTCTGGAAAAATGTCAGGCGGATATAGGAAGAGACCTTTCAATTGTTTACATACAATATCCCTTTAATTAGCAAATGATTTTAAGTTATTCTGTTCTTTTCTCAAATAGGGCCATATGGAGCCAAGTTTACAGGGAGAGGGAAAGGGAAGGTTGGGGCTAGATGTAGTGTTTCTTGTCAACAAAAAATTAATAATCTTTGTGTAGATGGAGTGAATAGTTGCCTTCTAGAGTTGCAATCTTAAAGAATTTAAAAAGACTTTGTTATGGGCTATGCTAATAATCTAAGATGTTCTGAAATGACTTAGACGTGTCTAGTGAATAAAATACAATAATACTTGGAAGTCTGGTTTCCTGAGTTTCTGATATGATATGTAGGTAATAAAGCCATGGTATACTTCTGACTGCTGTATTGTCAAATACTTATGCACAAAACGTTAAATATGCCAAAGTCAGTCTCTTCAAATCATTTTCTTCAAATGGTTTTTGAAGGATTTTAAAGTATTTGAGTAGTATGAATATAGAATAATCATAACTACCTATGCTAATCTGCAGGAAGAGACTTTGAGATACAGTTTGGGGTTTTTTATTTCTTAGGACTAGTAATAATAATAACAACAACAATAAAATTTTACTTGACAAAGTTTGGCTGTTGCTTCTAAATTTTAAAATATCCATCTCTGAAACAAAGAGACTTTCTGATTCTAAATACATTTAACTTGGCAAGTATGATATTTCAGTGTCTTTTTTTTTTATCAATTATGAAGACACTTGGATTTCCTAATGCCTGTGAGTAAGATTAAGAAACATGTTTTTATAGAATTTGATTTACTTTTATTCACTGACCTAAAAACATTAGCTTGATATTCACTGTCGGGACTTCTGAAGGAGGCAGCAGGCTTTGGCAACCACTAGCAGCCTTGACATTATGTTAAGGACAGTGAAAATGACTGACCCAAGAGCCAAATATGTGTTTCACAGCTGTCTTTCCATTTATCTTGACATTATTATTTAAGACAAATTACCTAAAATTTCTTAAACTCCAAATGTAGGTACCAGGGCTCAAAAGTGCACTGACTCTCACATGTGGCTTTAACTCAAATAAGACATTTCACAAGCCACCTTCCCAAGAACTAACCTTCATTTCCCAGAGTCATTATATGAGGGTAAGAAAACAGACAAAAAACATTACAATAAAAACTGAAGCAAACAATGATGCCTGCGCTGGATGGCTTGGTGTGTCAACTTGACACAGGCTGGAGTCATCAGAGACTAGAACCACACTTGAGAACACGCCTCCATGAGATACAGCTCTACGGCATTTTTTCATTGAGTGATTAGAGGGAGAGGCTCCAGCCCATGGTGGGTAGTGTTATCCCTAGGTTTGTGGTCCTGGGTTCTAGAAAAACGTGAGCTGACAAAGCCTTGGGAATCAAGCCAGTAAATATCCCTCCCCCATAGTCTCCACATAGTTCCTGCCTCCAGGTTCCTACCCTGTTTGAGTTCCTGTCCTGACTTTCTTCAGTGATGAACAGCAATGTTGAAGTATAAGCCTAATCAATCCTTTCCTCCTTAACTTGCTTTTTTGGCCATGGTGTTTTGTTGAAACAATAGAAACCCTAACTAAGACAAAGGAAGGAAAAACAAAGACACAAGAAAACGTCAAGATCCTGTTGTATGAGGTTTCTGGCCCTGACTTTTGGGTCTAACCTCAAGGTTTAGACCCACAGACCCGCAGTCCCACAGTCCCGCAGTCCCACAGAGACACACAGATGCTTTCAATTGTTTTAGGCTGATCGGCCTCAGGCCCAGGCATATAACTTGTTAGCTCTCTACCCTTCATCTAACCCATGACTCATCCTGTTCAGCCATGGGGCTCAGTACCTTTTCTCACAACAGCATAGTTGTCCTCTGCTTCTTTCCGTTTCTCTCTGGCGTTCTGCCTGTGCTTCCTGTTCTCAAGAATTTTCTTAGTCTGGTAGCCCCGCCCACACTTCCTGCCTGCCTTTGGCCAATCAGCGCTTCTTATTAAACCAGTGGGTGGGACAATTATTTACCATGAAACAACACAATACCCCTACAAAATCCCAATGTCCAAACCAAACCAAAACAACAAAAACCAAACAAACAAAATGAGTAGATGAATACAGATTTATGTGGCAAAGATATTGCCAACTTCCTTCCCATTCATGTCTGATGACGGGACTGCAGTTAATTTGGGGAAATGAACTGGTTAACTGTACCATGGGCAGAGTTGTCACAGAATGTCAATGATGTTTTCTCCCTGCTGCCACATAGCTGTAGGCAGGTTCAGCCATTGTGAAGAATGGTAAAAAGCATTCCTGAAAATCCCAGATTGGAACTGGGGCTGAGATGAACTCCATCTAAAAATGTTATGTTTTGAGTTATTCCTAGTACTTTCTACCTCCATTATCAGTCCCAACTACATATCCAGCCATGAATCAGCTGTCGCTGATCTTGTGAAGACTAGGACAGCTCAAGCTTGTCTTCCAAGTTGTTGCCTCTATTACCTGACCTCTATCTGCTTTTTTGCTCTCTCCACTTTGGATGAGGAAATATTTTCCATGAAGCCGTGAAGCCATCAATCAAATAATTTGTGACCATCCCATTTCTACCACATGACTAAAATAAATTCATTTAAGATAATTAATTAATTAAGATATAATTGTATCATTTAGTACTAGGGTTCCAGAAATCCTGCCTTTGCATAGAGGCTATGTATGTCATGACCTACTTACAAATAGTGTCCATGATTTACTCAGGTTTCCTTCAGTTTAAAACCATGGTGTATGCCAGGAAGGCCATCCTAAAATAAGATGTTTCCCATTTGTTCCATTTTCTTTCTGTATTTCAGATATTTTTGCCTTCTTACTCTATATTAATGGGAACAATTCTGAGTAGCATACAGTTCAAACCCATCACACAATCCTCCACATCATTGTCATGCATCCTCAAACCTGTCTCCAGAAGAGTCTAAGTGGTCACTTTCTTTAAACTGCCACAATCCATTTCTGTACCTAGATATGGAGGATAATGATGGTGTGGTGGTCTGAATAGGAATGGCCCTCATAGACTCATGTGTTTGAATGCTTGGCCCACAGGGAGTGACATTATTAAGAGATGTGGCCTTGTTGGAGTAGGTATGGCCTTCTTGGAGGAAATATGTCACTGTGTGGTTGGCTTTGAGGTCTCACAGATGCTCAGGCTGTACACAGTGTGGGATAGTTCACTTCCTGTTGCCTGAAGATCAAGATGTAGAATTCTCACTCCTCATCTACTACTATGTCTACTTGCATGTTGCCATGCTTTACCATGATGGCGGTTATGGACTATTCCTCTGAAACTCTAAGCCAGCCCTAATTAAATGCTTTTCTTTATAAGTGTTGCTGTGTGTAAATGGACATTTCCAGACCCCGACTACCCAGTCCCAAATAATCATTCAGAGGCTTATATTACAAATGCTCAGCCAATAGCTCAGGCTTATTACTAACTAGCTCTTATGTTTTAAGTTAACCTATATCCCCTATCCACATGCCAGTACCTTTATTAGCATGACACGTTCACCTCCTGCTCCCTCTGAGTCTAGCTGGCAACTCCTCTGACTCTGCCCTTCTCCTCCACAGAATTCTCATGTGGCTTTCCTGCTTAACTTTATCCTGTTCAGCTATTGGCCAGCCAGATTCATTATTAAATCCAGTCACAACAATAAATATTTACAATGTACGAAAGGATTATTCTACAGCAGCTCTTGTGGTTATGATGTCTCTTCACAGTCATAAAAACCTTAACTAAGACAGATGGATAACCAGAACAAGAGGTTCATGGATGAGGAATAAATTAGGTACAAGATGGGAATATGGGGAGAAAGGCAAGATGAGATGCTTGGACAATTTTAAGTGTAGTGTAGTGGGATTATGTTCTGTTACATTGTACATATTTGTCCCTCCTACTGGTCTAATAAAAACATTTATTGGCCAGAAGGCAGACAGGAAGTGTGGGCGTGGCTACCAGACTAAAAAAAAAAAAACTCTTGGAAGAGGAAGAGTCAGAAGAGACACCAGCAGATGCAGAGAAAAGAACACAACCATGATTATTTGAAAAAAGGTACCAAACAACATGGCTAAACAGATTGAATTAAGATGAAAGCGATAGTTAGCAATATGTCTGAGCCATAGGTCAATAGGTACGAGAAATTAATATAAGTCTTTGTGTGATTATTTGGGGCTAAGCAGCAGCTGGGCTGAGAGCAGGTCCAAACCTCTGGGCTAGGCCAGAAAGTCTGGGCCTGAAACTTGGTAGGTCAATGGGAGGTAAGAGTAAAAGAGACATTCTAGAATTGACACATGGCAGGCAGTTTCCTTGGCCAATTGTCTGAACATGTACACAGAATGCCACACACAGAAGGGCCAAACTCTCCATTTTTGATGTCAAAGTCTCCTATCATTACGATTCTAAAATTTTTTAAAAATTTTGAGAAATTGTATCTCAAATAGAATTGTCTAATAAGAAAATCGAACATGCACCTAAAAATAGAGGTAGGAGGCAATGCCTAACACACACCATATCCACTGATCTCACCTCTCCATGGACAAGAATTCCAGAGAACTCACAAAGCATGGGAATCAAGAGGAACCCTGAATATGGAAATATAAGTTATGTTCAAGTCAGGGTGTGGGCAGAGGCTACAGTGTGTGTGTGTGTGTGGGGGGGGGTCATACTTTCCTTAAACTCAAAACATGCTTTAAGCACAGAAAGAAGGTGATAGAAAGAAACACAATGACCAAGGAGTCTCATTACATCATTTCTTATTTGTGGAGCTGCCCTGTTGGAGTTCATTTCTAGATCCAAAACAAAGCTATCTGAGCATTTTATTCTTAGTCTGACCTTCTCTGTGGTAAGTTTAAGGTAGTGAGTGTTAGCAAGAATGTGTGCATATTAGCAAGTAAAATGACAACAGTGTGTGTGACTGTGTGTGTATGTAAATGTGTGTGTTTCTCTCGTGTGTGTGTGTGTGTGTGTGTGTGCATCTGTGTGTGTGCATGTGTGTGTGTGCAGTGTTTTCACTATCTTGGTAAGAATGAAATATATTGGCATATGAAAACTATTAAAATCGAACTGGTTTTCATTATTTCATATGCACGTTAAATACTTTTGTATTTGTATGCTATGCTTTCAAGGCTGGCACCATACCATATAACCACTATTTATGTTAACAATTTAATGTTTTAACTTTTTGTGGGACACCAAACTGTAAATAAATGCCATCACAAGTTTACTGAGAGAATCTAAAAGAAATAAAAAAAACTTTGTTTTTACTTTAGTTTTTTTTAACTTTTTTTCTACTTTTTGCACAAAGTCTTGTGGTTTCATTTTTCACTGACCCCAAATTTTGGAGCCAACCTCACTGCTTCCTTCCATTTTGGGATCTATAGTTGATTGAGTTCACTATGTAACCCCCCAAGAAAAAGATCACATGACAGATCCATCTCTGCCGTGGGACTTAACAAGTAAGTGCTTGGATCATATGAGGTATGGATGCAATGCACCCTTCTCTTTTGTAATTATGAAGTGAGCAAGTGGTTTAATCATGGGGGAAAAGTTCTTCCAATTTATCATCATTTCAGAAATCTTAAATGGTAATATGCTCACACAACTGTTGTTAGGACCATGGGGAAAGCTGCCAGAGGATTTTCTATGAAATAACCAGTTGAGGAATCAATGTTCAGAACGTGAACTGGGTGGATGCTGGACACTTGAGTGACAGTGCTCTAACACAGCACTCTATATGGGAGCCAAGGCAGCAACAGCACACTTGACAGCCCTTGAGAAAGAAATCCTTCTTTCCCTCAGTACCACCTTTAGTGAAAGGTATAACTATGAAAACCAACCCCCTGTCTACTTTCTAGTTTCTCCCTCATCCCTACCATCCCATTGAGGGCCAAAATAACAGTAGGTAAACCGATGGTAGCTAAATAAAATGGAGCTTAAACATTAACAAAAACAAAAAGAATTCTCCTTTTCAATTTAGGGCCATCTATTTGGACAAGAACTGTGAACAACTGAGTGTGTTAGAGGGGTCTTATGTGGAATTGTTCTTCCTCGTGGGAGAGGAGGAGAGAAGGAAAAACCACAGTGGTGCAGTAGGGAAGGAGACACTGAAGGAAGGACGTCAAAGAAAACTGTGTTGCTCTTTTTTGTTGTTGAAATTATCTTCTCCATTATCTTAAAAAAATCTCCAGTTTCTTGTTGGTGTTGGGTTTTTTGTTGTTTTTGTTTTGTTTGTTTGTTTGTGTCAAAAATCAATTTGGATTTTAAGAGAAGAGGTTGAGGCTGGAAATGGTGGGGCTTGAGCCAAACAGATGCTCTGAGAAGGAACAGAGAGGAGCCGATGCCAGCTTGACGTATACCGAGTTTAAAGGATGGCCTTCAGCACTCAACAGAATTAAAAAGAGTTGACTTCCCATTTATTCGCTTCTGTCTTTCTGATAACTTTTGACTCTCCAGGTTGCCTTCTGCCTGGGCCCAGAGTCAATTTTCTCATTCCTTGGTTCCTATCCAAAGGAAGGAAATGAGTCCATTGGCTCCAGTTTGCTATTTCCCTTGTGGTCCAGCAAGTGATAAAAGAGAAGCATCAATAGAGGGATTTTCCATCTGAGGGGAAAGCTTGTGTCACTGGCCACACTCGATCTGTTTCTACCATGCTAAGTATAGAATAGGGCTTTCCTCACACCTGGTCCCTGGCTGTGTCAGAGGATTGAGCCTGTACATGAATTTGAGTGGAACATCAAAATGATATGTCTCGGTCATTCCTTCACTGTGTTGGCATTGCTCTTTCAATGTTATGTAAATGGCCGCTGGCAAGGTGGATCCATTAATGAAATAGATTGCCACAAAGTATCAGGATCTGATCTGACTCAATCTCCAGCACCTGTGCAAAAAGACTAGGCATAGTGGCAAACACTTGTCTTCTATGAAGCCAGGGACAGGCAGATCTCTGGGATGCACTAGCCAGTCATTTTAGCTTAATCTGTAAGACCCAGGTTCCAGTCAGATATTCTGTCTCAAAAAAAAACAAAAAAAAAAACAAAAAAACAAAAAAAACAAAAAACAAAAAAACCAAATTTAGATTATTCTTGATAAAAAACACTTGAAATTGATTTCTGGCCCCTGAAAGCATAAGCATATATTTGGATATACATCTGCATGCTTTAAGCTAAGGATATTTATTAATGAAAAATACTATTTCTTTTAATTTACTAAATTTGATGGAATTTCCATCACTATCAAAATAAGTTAAAAGTTGTTTTCCCAGGCTGCCTTCCCCTTTTGATGAGGAAACATCTCTGGGTTTTGACAACATATGCTTCTTCTATCTGTCCCCAGCTTTCTATTCCGATCCATCCATCATAGGTGGCAAAGTCAAGGACTTTTCCTGATCACATGCAAGCCATGATTCCTTCTAGACTTCAGAATAATCTAACTCTTCAGCATAGCATGCGATAGGCTATCACAATCAGACCAACTTCTGTTAATTAAAAAAATAAAAAAATAAAATGTATCTCTTAATAGTTCATTGACTCTTCAGAATCAGGGACATTCATTTTCTTTTTCTTTTAGTGCCGGGTTTGAGCCTTTCTTCTTATTGGTAGAAAGATAAGAGGTTGATTAAATGATACACATCTGGCTAAGTAGCAGTAAGTATCATTTATCCAATTCTCATTAAAATCCCATGTGACATTTGACAAAGTTGCAGATTTTTCCAAACTTCCTCAGACCTATACCAGAATCTTTGGGAACAGAATACAAGAATTCAAACGTTAAATGGGGGTGCTTAAGTCTATCTTATGAATCTCGGAGCTTACACATCCTATGTAATTGATATTAAAACCAATAGCATTTTGCCTTAATGTCTCAATAATCATTGTGCTTCCAGAACATTAATATATTGACAATAATTACCATAAATGTGTCCTGCATGGGCATACATTGGATACAACAGACATCAGCCTGGGAGCTGATTATTAATCGAACAAGAAAGAAAAATTAACCATATCTACAGATAAAGATAAAAAGGAAGAATATAGAAGTTTTGATCAGGCTCAGTGACTAGAGATGGTAATTGTTGTCATTTAGAAGCCTTCAAGGGAGGTAGAGTTTAGTAAAGAAAAGAAAAGCATTCCAAGTTTGAAAGTGGATAAGAAGAGGACGTTTGAAAGACCCTTTATCTCAGTCAATATGAGTTCATCTTAGGATAAGATGGCTGAAAGACCTTTGCCCTGAAGGAAAGAGTGAGGGTCTATCAGTATAAATACAAGAAGAAATTAGAAGCTTTGGGTGGGTAATTCTTCCAATGATCATTTATTCTATTTGACTTACAAAACAATGTGGTTGCAAGAAATATACATTGTCCCAATATCAACAATCAATATTCACTAAGTACACACACACACACATACTCCCTTCTATGTGACAGTGGCTATTCTAGAGGCGAGAATTTATGCATGAGCAAAGCAGAACAAACCAGCCCCACCCTCCTGCAGATGCATAATGCATTAATTTTTTCTAACCTTAGCTCTATAACAAAATGTCTGAAGCAAATTTAAGGAAGGAGGAGTTTATTTAGGTTCACAATTTGAGAGTCCTATCATGATATTAGAGGTAATTGTGGTGGGAGTTTGAAGCAATTAGTTACATGGTGTCTGTAGTCAGGAAGGGGAGTGGAGACCGAAACTCAATCTTCTTTTTTTATGGTCTGGACCCAATTCCATGGATGTATGCCACCCACAATTAAAGTGGGTCTACACATTTTAGTTCACCTAATCTGGATACTCCCTCACAGGTATGTCCAATGTGTGTCTCCTAGGTGAGTCTAGAGTCTATCTAAAAGCCAATATCAACCATCACAGATGGTAATCATTAACCTGGTTCCTGGCATACATTCCATCCCCCCTTCCTAAACAGCGCCAGTTTTCCTCTCTTCATAGAATGCACAGTCTACATAAGAGTAGCCTGATTCTGACTAAAACAATATTCCTAGTTGTGGGTCTGTTTGAAACAATGTTCATAGCCCAATGTGTCCTGAAAATGGAGATGCTTCTGCTTATCTCTCAAATGTTTGGGTTATAGACGTGTGTCATCTCACCTGTATCGTTTCTCCAGGAAAAAGGCAAATGTCATAGTTGTGGATAATTATATAAGAAGAAATCTTTTCTGGAATCCAATTAATGTACAAGGAAAATAAATTCCTCTTTCCTACTGGACCATGAGGAGCAAGAGACATATAATTCCACTTTAAGACACTAGAAAACGATCTTGTCATGGATGGAACACCATAACCAAAGGAAATAAGATACAGAATAGCTTGATTCAATAGTAGTGACTGCATGGCTTCGCAGGAATTTTAAAAGTAAGTTTAAAGAGAATATCCCATAATTAGTACTATGCTGAGTGAGTATTGCAAATGAATCTTTGCAAATACCCAATGAAAGATATCACAATGGAGGGGGGGGTCTAGTCAAACGTAATTAAAGAATGCTAATTACTGGCTTCAATATAAGCAAAGTCACATACATGCAGTTGCTTCTAAGACAAGTTTAAGAATAATATGAATAAAATCTGTCAAAATGAAAAATGAACCAAATTATTATACTTTTGGACTCTTATATTCAAGACTTAAAAAGTTTACCTCATTAAACTGAGTTAATCCCCTGCAGAAATTTCCCTGGGGAAAATCACTTCAGATTTCAGAGGTTGGCAGAGAATGGAATTCTAATTCTTTTGCATTTCCAATAAGTTTTAATTAATTTTCTATTGCTGTAAGGAGACACTGTGATCAAGGCAACTTATAAAAGAAAGCATTTAATTGGGGGGGGCAGTCATGCTTACAGTTTCAGTGGATTAGTCCATGCAGGGAGCATGGAGCAGGTAGCAGATGTGGATCTGGAACAATAGCTAACAGCTTACATGTTGACAACTGAGAGAGAGAGAGAGAGAGTGAGTGATAGAGAGGAATGAGTGATTTATTTTAAAACCCCAAAAGCCACTCCCAATGACATATTACCTCCAACAAGGCCACACCTCTTAATCCTCCCCATATACCAACTGTGTACCAAACCCTTAAATACACAAACTTATGGAGTTTCAAATACAATAAACTGCATATTGCTTGAAGGAAATGGAAGGGAACTTATTTGGTGCTTTTCCTAAGATAACATCTGCAATTCTTGAGTCATCCTGTTGCATGAAGCTTGGCATAAACATTCATTTTAATGTCTAGGGGAGTGATGTACATGTGTCCTCACAGTAACCAATGCAGAGTTGAACTTCTGTTCACAACCAAAGAAAGGAGCAATTACTGGTATTAAGAAGATAGTTATTGAATACGTTGCTGCAGTAAATAAAATCAGAATTGGAATTTAGATTTACATCTCTCCAAAGCTTTGTATCTACCTACTATTCACAGAACGTTCTCCCAATCTTACTTTTATTTTAAATAAATCTCTCTTGAAGAAAAAAAATATAGAAATGTCAAATATTAGTGATTCTGAAGCAGTAATTAATATTAAAAAACTTGTTCAAAAGAGATGTTTCTTTAGTTTACCACTACACTCTCTGTAATTCTTTCTAATTGATTTTTTCAAGTACAAATGCACCTTGACTTACAATGGGGATATGTTCTCATATATCCATTATAAACTGAAAATCAAAAATACTTTCCATACACATAATCTACCAGAGTCACAGCTCAGGAACACAGTCCAGTGTAGAGTGTGGGTTGTTTCCCTCCACAGTCTCATGGTTGTCCAGGCTCTTCAGCTCCATGCTGCTCTCCAGACTTGTAGGTCTTATTGGGTAGAGATAATCTGAAAACAGATCAAAACCCAGCATTCAATTTTCAAAGTCAGGCTTTGGTAGATACTTACCTTCTTTGGCGCTCTCTTAAAGTTAAAATTATTAAGTTAAATCATTTTAAGTAAAGTATGTTGCATATGCTTTGCAGGTCCTTCTAACTTAGCCTTCATTTATTCTTCTGTCTTAAATAACTAGAAAAATAGGCAAAATTTGTTATTTAAAAAAAAAAAAGAAAATAAGTTTGTCACTAGAAACAGGCAACACAGGCCAACGATTTCTGAGAAGAGAGATCAATGAGTGAGCTGTATATGCTTCACTAGAGAGGTCTTCCTCACAGAATAGAGAGAGTCGGTAAACCAAAAGGAGATTAGCTATCAGTGAGAGAGAGACTTGGTAGTCTCAGTGGGTCAAGGTGGCAAGAATTAAAATGGCAGAATCATAGCAGAGAAATATGGACAGAAAGACAATTTGAGTAATCTATAACAAAGATCTCTTAAATATTTTTTTTCTTAATGTTATATATTAGAGGATACTATCTGAACCCGAAAATGAAATTCCAGGAGAAAATGTCTGAAAGAACTTCGCCAAAGCTTAAAGAGGTCAAGGAACTAGCTGTTTTAAGTAAGAGTTCAAAGATCTAGTACATGGGACTTAGCTTCTTTAGAAAACATTGTATCAGTAGTAAAGATAAATCACCCTTATGCCGAAAGCAATTCTGGGCCTACAGCAGTAAAGCTCAAAAATAAATCCCCAAAGTGAGTCTTAAAAATATATCTGCATGCCAGAACATAAACTAAGGTTGTTTAAGGAAAAAAGGATTCTAGAAACAGAATCATAAAATTCACAGTGCTTGACATTCACTCAAAGTTTACCCAATGGTCAAAGCAGTTTCTTACAAATTCATAGTGAGAAAACTCAACCTACAGAAACAGACCAGGCAATGACAGAGATGCTAGAACCAGCATGAGGCTTCTGTATGTCTCTTTAAAGGGTATTTAGTACCTTGGCCTCCTACTGCATTCCCCATTTAATATCGTTCAAAAGAGATGTTTCTTTAGTTTGACCACTAAACTCTGTCTCATACCCTCCAGAGATTACAGGCTATTGCCAATAATAGCTATTGCTATTGCTTACTTTCCACAACCTAACAGTAAGACCCTATTGCTGAAGACAACACATACCGATGTGATTAAAAATAAAGAAATTGAGTTTATGGCCAACTAGAAGCTTCACTCTTACTCATTGGTGTTTATAATGCTGGAAGTTGCTGTACAAGATACTGGAGGAGAAAGGTAATTTTCAATCTTACCCAGCTATAAAACTCCCAAGCTGCAATAGTGGCCTGCCTTTATTTATATTCAGTGGTACAATGGTGGTACAAATATTATAGGAATAACCATTACCTTTGGTTGGAGTTAAGGCCTAGTCTATAAGATTGACCCTGTACCAGACACTATTAGTGAGGTCAAGAACCTGAGATTACATTCATAGGTCATAAAGCCATGGGGGAAAACTTACTACAATTATTCCACTAAACAATTCCCAGTGCCATTCACTATACCCATAGATCAGTGCATTGCTGAGCCTGCTTCCAGAAATTCATTCTTTCATTAGATAATAATTAACATAGAGACTCAGTTTTCCTCAATGGGGTGACACTGGGTATCCAGCCACATAGGCCAGGCTACATGCTCAGGAATAATTGACTAAGATAAAACAGACTGCATGACTTTGATTTATTTCGTGCATATTTGTATGTGTTTTTGTTTGTTCTGTTTGCTTTAATAGAGAGAAAAAAACATGAAGTGTATGACTAGGGGTGGGAATCCAGGTAGAATTGGGAAAGGGGAAAGAATATGACCAAATGCATTGTATGAAAAACATAAAAATCAGAAAGTATTAGTGTGTATGGCTGTTAAGCCATCTCTTATAAAACTAGCAGAACCAACTCTCTCTGATGAGTGAGGGGCTGTGTTCCATGGGGTAATATTTGTGTAGCTAGAGTCCAGGTACAACTATGCTACTCTATGTCTGTGAACTCAGTCAGGTTGTCATTTATAAATGCAATGAGCAAAAAACTGCCAATTACCATATGTCAGATACTCAAGCACTATAATAATCTATGTTCAAATGAAGATTGCAGTACCTACTATCCCGATGATAAAAATTTTACTATTTGCTTTAGAACTAGATCGCTGTGGGATGTCTTTTTACATGCTGTGAATGTCATTCATTAATAAGGGAACTGTCTTGGCCTATGGCATGTATCTTAGAAGTAGGTGGGGAATTCAGAGTATGGATAGGAGGGCAGAGTCAAAGGAGAAGCGATCCAGCAACGCCAGAAGCAAGATGTAAAGAAATAAGTACGCCACGGGCAGGACAAATTAAAGGAAATTGGTTATGTTAGGATAGAAGAGCTAGCTAGTATGGCCTGAGCCATAGGCCAAGCAGAATGTAATTAATATAAGCGTCTGAGTCATTTGGGGCGGGGGCACTAAGCAGCAGCAGGCAAGTCCAAACCATGGGACTAGGCCAGGCCCGAAATTTCTTATTACGTACAGTAGAGGGCAAATAGAAAATTGCTGATTGGCTTGATAGAAGGCAGAAAATGTAAAGCACCATAAAGAAAAGTAAAACATGAAACCAGTGTCAGAGAAATGTTTTATGGGAGTGAGAGTGGGAGATGGGTATGCGAGAATGGGCAGAATCAATCTTTGTAATAACCATAGAATATGGATAATATATTTTTGATATAAGGAATGATTAAGAACAGTGTGTATAGTTTGGAACATCTAAAGGAGGATTTACCTCCTTAATAATTCCCTATTTCACTTGATATGTATCTCTGTAGTAGAATATTCTGTAGTATGAAGTTTCTGGCCCGGACTTTTTAGCCTAGCCCCTAGGTTTGGACCGGCTCACAGCCCCACTGCCACATAATCACACAAAGTCTCACATTAATTTCATGCTGATCGTCCTATGGGTCAGTCATATGACTTGCTAACTCTTAACTCTTAAACTAACCCATGAGTCTTATTTTGTTTAGCTATGTATCTTGGTACTTTTCTTAGAGCAACATTTCAACTTCTTTCCTCTGTGTCTGCTGGTATCTCATTGTGGTGGCTCTGTGGTGTCTCTCTGGCTTCTCTGCTCTACTCTTCCTATTCTCAGAGTTTTCTTAGTCTAGTAACCCTGCCCACACTTCCTGTCTGCCTTTAGTCAATCAGAATTTTATTAAACCAGTAGGAGGGACAGGTATTTACAATGTACCAGAACATAATCTCACAAAAATATTCTAGGCAATTAAGAGAAAAATGACAGAAAAACACAGTGTTTTATACCGAGTTAGCAAAAGTAAAGTACCTGAATAGAAAGGTATTTTCCCTTTTGTATAGGTGAGAGGCAGAAGATACAGGTGTTCGTAGTGTGGATTCTTTCTGAAGGTTTGGAGAGAGAAGGGAAACTTGCCCCCTCTTCTGGACTTTCTTTGCTGCTGGAAGACTTTAACATCCCTTGGTATCTTGTTGCGACCTCTGCCTTAATCATCACAGGTCATTCTTTTTGTGTGTCTGTGTGAACTTCAGTCATACTATGTGAACTTCAGTCACACTAAGCTATAGACCCACTCTGGTCCAAGGTGACCTCATCCTAATTTGACTAAGTATGCCTGGAGCAACTCTCTTTCTATAGAAGATATCCTTCTGATAACGCCTAAACAACTCATTAAACATAGAGATGTCAAGGTGGTGCCTACAGAGAGTCTTCACTTCTACATTCCAGTGTCTTTGATATAAAAAAGGTATTCTGCATATTACCTGACAAGGAAAGCAAACCAAGACAGTTACAAACCCTCTGTCCACAATGGTGTACTGTATGCAAGGTATGCTAGGGCAATGGTGGCACAAATCTTGTAGGAATGACCAATTAATAATTGATTTGACTTATGGTCTACTCCATGAAATGGAACTCATAACAAACACTACCTGGACCTGAGACTAGATAAAGCAGTGATCTAGAGTGAAACCCAGAAATACTGTTTAAAAAGAAAAAAATGTGTAGTGATGAAATGATTCCTAATGATATTCTGCTATGCATGTAGATTCGTTTCTTGTTCCTCCATCATCAGAGAAGCTTCCTCCTGCAGCACATAAAAACAAATATAAAGACACAATCAGACATAATGTAGAGAGTGAGAGAGCTTGGAACATTTAGCCTTAAATAAGTGTCTCCATCAAATCCTTCTTTTCCAAGTTCAGTGAACCCCATAGAAGGGGAAGCAGAAAGAGTCTAAGAGCCATGGGGGATAGAGGACACCAAGAAAACAAAATCCTCTAAATCAACATGAGCAAAGCTCATGGGAACTCACAGAAACTACAGCAGCATGCACAGGACTTGGGTCTGCAGCACGTCTTCTACACTTAATTTTTGGCTTCAAGCTTACTATTTTCCTGGTATTTCTGAATGCACAAATTACGTCTCTGATTCTTGTGACTTTGCTTGTGCCCTTTCCTTCTGTTTGTCTTGTGCAATTTCCATGCAAATTTTGATTTATCTCATATATTATTTTGTTATATTTTTAAAAATAATAAAATTAATAAATAAATAAAAATGAATGAGTGAAAACTTAGCCACTAGGGCAAAGGTTAACAATTGAACTGTCATTTATGCAGGAAATATAGGTTTTATCCAGTGGAGTGAACAAACTAGGTACTCAATGTAGGTAGAAGTTTATGTCTCAGCAGTTGCTTTCCAAATAACCACAGGAGAGTCTTAGTATTAATTATAAATTATTTATAAATTAATTATAAATGCTTGGCCAATAGCTCAGGCTTGTTACTAGCTCTTACATTTAAATTAACCCATATTTCTTATCTATCCTCTTCCACATGGCTTGGTGCCTTTTATCAGTGTGTCATCCTTATCATGTTTCTCTCTGCATCTGCTGGTGACTCCTCTGACTCCACCCTTCCTCATCCCAGCAACCTTAGTTTGGTTGTCATACCTATACTTCCTGAATGGCTACTAACCAGTCATCTTTTTATTAAACCAATTTGAGTGACTGGCATATCTTTACAGGATATAAAAGAGTTATTTCATAGAATTTTTCCCTTTTTGCTTAATTAAAAAGAATGGTTTTAAGGCCAGTCCTCATGCTCAGGAATAGCTAATCAACATAAAATGGAGTCAAAGGGGTTTTGTGTGTGTGTGTGTGTGTGTGTGTGTGTGTGTGTGCGCGCGCACATGTGTGCACACTTTTACTTGGTTAAAGTATGGGGTTTTGTGTGTTTGTTTTGTTTTAGGATATTTTAAAATTTGTTTCCTTGTTTGGGGGAATTGACATTGTATTGGGGTTGGTTTGTTTTTGAGAAAAAGCTTAAAATTGGGTAGAGTGGTCTGGAAGGACTTGGTAGAGGTGAAGAATATTATTAAAAATATATTTAAAATTGTGAATTGCTTTAAATAATAAAAACATAGTTTCAAAAAAAAGAAGTACTTTTTTGCAGGGTATTGGGCTCTATAATTTCAACATGTGAATTGTAGAGAGGACACAATTCAATTCAGAAAACAGTGGAAAGTACTGGGACCTTAAGATGGATGAGGGTCCTTTCTGAAGAATAACCCTAAACTGTTCTCTTTTTTTTTTTTTTTTTTTTTTTTTTGGTTTCTTTTCTTATTCATTTATAAGGCAGGGGAGAAGTCAGGCAGTAGGAACCCTCATTCTGTTGCCCTCAAAGCCTTACAGTCTTGTCTCTGAGGTGTCTCCTGGCTAAGACCTAAAAGAACAATCTGGTAACAGAGAATGTGTTGACCTCTGGAATCTCCATCTGCTGTTCATGGATCTGAATCACATAGTACATGAGATAGTGTCTGCATTTTACACAACACTTCTTACAAACTACTTCCCCATTGGAAAATAGTATCTATTATCTTTGTATTATAATCCCAGCTTCAGAGAAAATAAAACATTTTATTTGTATTATTTCAGGTACTATACCATCTTATAATCTGTGTGATACCTCCTTCTCTTTGAAACTGGGACACACTTCAGGATAGATGGTGAAGAGCTCTCTGGTGTCTTCAATTATCTTGCTGTATGATGTCTATTAAATAGAGACCAGTGCAGTAGAGGTGTCATTGATTTTTACTATACATTAAGGCTTCTTGGGAAGAAAACTGGTATGAACTATTTTTATTTAGGTTTATTTTATAATTTTCATTATAGGTATTCATGTGTGCTGTTGTATGTAGATATAAAACCAAGTTCCCAAAAAGACCAGGAGTATAGGATCCTCTGGATCTGGAGTTACAGGCACTATAAGCCACCTTACCTGGGGCTGGAAACTGAACTCACATCCTCTTCAAGAGTAATACAGTAGCTTAGCTGCTGAGCAACCCCTCCATACCCATTTTGTGTGGATTACAAACAGTTCTAGCTATACTGTGTTTTCTATGCCTGACATTGTTCTAAGTGCTAATGTATTATGCATTTAACCTTCACACAGTCCCTATAATGTGAGTACCATGATAATTCCATATTCTAGATGGAGAGTGTGTGGCATTGAGAAGCTCAGTAACTTTGCTAGGATCACACAGGATCTCTCAAAGTCATTGTTTTGGAACCATTTTCGTTCTTCTCCCCACTGGGTAAATGTGATCTGGGACAAGTTATCCAGAGTCTCTGTTCTTCAGTTTCTTCAGGTTGGAATGGGACAAAATAGTAACGTCCTCATAGAATTAATATATGCACAGCATTTAGAATAGCACCCAGCACTAAAGCCAACATACACAGTGAATGACTGAGAATTTATTGTACACTATGAAGCTAATAGAAGCCATGCTGCCTCCTGCTGCTGATTATTTGTGTCTGGCTTCTGAAGAATGGAATTGGCAGGTCTTTGCTGTTTTATGAAGGATGGGACTGAGCTGTCAGTTTCTTTGAAAATAAGAAAGAGGAGGTCAGAGGTGTTTTTGATAGCAACACAAAGGGCCTTTATATGGTTTGAAAAGGTTGGAGGTGTTCACAGCCTGGGAACTGAATCTTCAGCTGCCTTCTTGCAGTAACCTTGACCTCTTCTGCCTTATAAAGGAGAAATATAAAGACACCAGGATAGAGGAAGAACAATTTTGGACATGTTTCAGAAACTGGGATCCTGAAAGGAAATTAAAAATTCTTAATTCTGCACCACAAGAAAAATGTTGTTCTGTGGCCCTGGGGTGGTTCTGTGAGCCCTTATGAGCCTGTGGAGCAGTTATCAAGTTATCCTTTAAAAGATGCAGCGTTTGCATGTGGAGTGGGCTGCTCTCTAATTGCTGCAGCAGGCTACCACTAGGAAGAACAAAGGAAATATTTAGCACGTCGTAAATTCTTCTGCAGCCCTGCAGAGTGGCTGGAGTTCAGATTACACATTTATAACTAGCATTTGAGAGCAATTTTTACTTCACTTTGAGAAAGTTGTTGGAGAAGCTGCTGGGTACTTTTCCTCCTTAAAGTCCAGAGAAACACAAACGAAGTGTTTAAGAATCCTGATCATCTGGGCTAGGACACTATAGAGTTTGGAGAGATGTAACAGTGGAAATCATTTCCCATCTAGATTTGCTTTTGAAGCAGGGGGAGTAGAATTCTCCTAGAGTAGGAAGGACACACAGGAGGAATGAATGTTCTGACAGCTCCCCAGCCTCTCTTAGGACCAAGACTGTGACAGTCAAAAGAATAGACAGGATCTAAAAATAGATTCAGCTCTCATTGCCAAAGAGAGCAGCTAGAGAAAAGGAGTAAATATCTTGCCAAGGGTAGAGTGGAGCAGCCACATAGCACAGTTAGGAAAACAAAACCACCTCAATCCAGTATTGACAACAAGAAGCCACTGGACATAAGATTGGAGGAGGCTGGACAGATCTTGAAGCTGTGCCTTGCGTGCCTTAACCACGTGGACTGGTATAGCTTTGTCCTTGGATAAGATGTTTGACTCTACACATTTGAGTGAACATCTTTTCTTAGCAAATGGAAATGCTCCAGCCTGATTGGACAGTAATTTGTTACTTATGATTTCTCTCTGGTTTTACATCCTGTAGCTTGGCAGAGCCTTAAGAATTCTCTTGTCATTCTCCACACAGATGATTGACAAAAATATAGGAACACATTATCCCTTGTGATAGTAAGCTAATGTCTCAACAAGCCTTTTGACTTTTGCATGGAAGAGGAAGGTATAATTTCTGGAGTTTTTATGACTAAATACTCCACTCCCTCAAATGAAAGAATATGGGATTTTTACTAGCTTAACCCAATTTTTAATTGCCTATTGGTTATAATGAGGCTTTTTTCCCAAACAAATTTACATGCTCATTGAATTTAATTAAGATAAAATAAATTTTTTAATATAAACTTTTCTAGACTTCAATGATGGAATAAATCTTACTAGGTTTATAATCCAACCCCTCACTGTCCTCTCTTTACTCAAAATTAAATTAGGGGCTTTATTATTATAAATAAAACTAGTAATTTGGACATGGGGCTAATATGTACCTTAAATTTGAGGTTTGCTACATAAATAGCTACTCTGTCTAAACTGACTAAGCACCTATTTACTTGTCACATTTGTTAATCCAATTGTTCCATTTCTTCTTCCAAGTGATATTGTAATTTTCCTAACTATTGCTTGCTTGATATAAGTTTCAGTTCTGTCAATCATCTCTACGTCACCATGCTGTGGAGAAGAACTGGCTTCTCTCTCCACAGTGTGCCTTTTGAATGTAATTGGATGTAGAATGAAGGGTTCTCTACTTTTTTTTTTTTTTCATTTTCAAAGATAAATTTAAAAATTGAAATGGTTTTATTGTTTCATTTGTGTGAATGTTCTTCAGTACTTCAGTGACAGAATTAACATAAGGAATCGATACTACATTTATTGTATTGTTTGAACAAAGCAAGAACATACTGGCAAATTGGGTATGGTGATGCATACCTTTTGATGCATGTAGGCACATGCCTGTATATAGATGCCTGTTGATGCATGCCTGTGGATGCATGCCTTTAGATGGATGCCTGTGCATGCATGCATGCCTGTAGATGTATGCTTATGAAGGATGCCTGTAGGTGTGTGCTTATGGAAGCACGCCTGTAGATGCATACCTGTGATGCATGCCTGTAATGCCATCACTTAGGAAGCTGAGACAGAAAGGCTTTCATGAATTTGAGACCAGCTTTACGTGCATCGAAAGATCCTATGTCAAAAAAAAAAAAAAAAAGGAGAGATCTGTCAAGAAAACTTATTACGTAAAGGTGATTGCCACCAAGCTTGATGACCCGAGTTCCATCCTTGGATCCTGTTGGCAGGGGGATACAATTCCTGCAAAATGTCCTCCAGTACCACATATATGCTGTGTATGTGCTCACAGGCTCACCTCTCTCTCTCTCTTAGTAAATTCCTTAATGTAATAAAAATATAAAACAAGAAAGTAGAAACTTCAAATATATGTGTATTTCAAATGTATTTTCAATGTTTGAGAAATTAAAATGACAAAGTATGAGATGGTATAACTATATCATTTAAGAGCTTGTCAAGTAATATAATACTTAGGAATATCCTCTGCCAATTAATTTTCAAATGAATTAAATTCTGAACACAACTGAAGCTTTCTAGAGTCTACCCAATGACCTGTTTACTCTAACAACAGCCCTTGTAACTGTGGCCTTGTGTTTGTATGGCTGGAGTGGATCTGTGTTCTGAGATGCTAATATCAACCTAGAATAAATAGATGTCTATGAAAAGTTTATTGAATTAATTAATGCCATCTAACCATCCATTCTTACTGATATCTTAGTGACTCAGAGAAATTTAAGTATTTCAAAATAAGTGGGAGATAAAAACAAGCCTTTTATAAACCTAATTCTAAGAGAGAATCTTCCATTGTTGTAAGGCTTACAGAATTGAAGGGCTTGTGTTTTAAGTAGATAAAACAGGAATTCTTTCTTGCTGTAGAATAAATAGACTATCTCACCCATGAATAATGATTAACGTTCTTTCCCTCAAAGAAAAGGCTCCTAGGAGTTCACACCTGCAGCATTCATGAGTCTCAGGCCCCATTCCCTTGAAAGAAACTTAATAATCACTATTCACAGGTGAAGTGTGCTTTAGTCGGATATAAGAAAGTTGAGATAAACCCCCGGTCTGCTTTGTTTCTGGTCCTGTTAGTTTCCCAGCAATCCACCCCCACCAGTCGCTGCAAAAATACTTGAGCAGCTTTACGGTTATCCAGAGGTGCTGTTGTAAATATCTTTTTTCCTTCTCAGCTTAGTTTTGTGTTTATCAGAGACTCAAAGGAAGTTCTAAAGGTCACAAAAACAAGCTGCTGGAAAACGCAGATTCCAACGCGGGTAATAGGGCTGCATTTTCACAGCTGAACCCTCCCTATTGTCATCAAAGTCTGAAGAGATTTCAGGTTTTCGCATTTCTCAGGACAGACCTGCAGGATCAAGCCATAAATATATACATTTAAGTGCAAATATAGTTATAATCTTTACGTTTATGTACAAGCTGGGGTATAAACTTGTAATGTCTAAAGTGGAAGGTGTAGATGAAGTTCTGAGTGAAGTTCTTCCTTAAAAATCGCATACATGGATCTTCTGCGTATCATTTATGGCTTAATCACTTTTTTTGGCTTCTAGGGTTTTTTTTTTTTTTTTTTTTTTTTTTTTTTTTTTTTTTTTTTTTTTTTTTTTTTTTTTTTTAATACTTTTAAAAGTGGGACTGGAGAGATACCTCAGTAGTTAGTAACACTTACTGCTCCTGCCAAGGACCTAAGATCAGTTCCCAGTACCCAGATTAGTTGGCGCACAACCACCTGTCACTCCAGCCTCAGGGAATCTGATACCCTCTTCTGGACTCTGTGGAAACTGCTTTGTGTAAATCCCACACAAAAAACATAATGGAAAACAAATCTTTTAAAGAAAACAAAAGCAGAGATCCATCATTTCAAACTTCTAAAAGTCAGGGTTCTTCTATTACTTAAAAAGTTCTAACCTCTAGCTACAAATTCTCCATCTACATTGCCTCCTTGTCAAAGAAGATGAGCAGGAATAGCCCCCTCCCACACCCACACACACACACAGCCCGACTGGATTCTTTGTCAGAGCTTTGTGACTCGCTGACAGTTTCCTTTCGGAAGGCTGATTTTTCTGAACTATGCAAGTTACCATTTGTCCATGAGGTTTTCTCTCATCATGCATTATTTTTCACTGGCCCAGTTCAGCTAAGCTGCTTCTGAGGCTGCTTCTCATGGACAGATGGGCTTAGATGGAGAGTGTAAGGTAGGAGTACGTTCTTTCTATACTCAACCTTCGGGCAGGCACAATAGGAACAATTGGGCGTGAAATGATGGTGAGGTGTTCTTACCTTCAAGGAATCTAAATCAAAGATTTAAATAGGTATGTATTGAACACATCTACAAACACATTCAAAGGCTATTGTAAAGACGTTGCTGGGGCATTAGAGAATAAAAAAGAGGGTAATATGGCCTAGGCAGAAAATGGAGGGCACTAAAATAATAAACAAATGAACGAACAAACAAACGAATGAATGAATGAATAAATAAATAAATAAGCAGGCTTAATGAAGAGAGAATGTATTCAGGTCTGAGCAATTCTTTTCGGTAGGTAGTGCAGCCAAGGGTGAGGGTGAAGAAGATGGTAGGGACGGGTCAGTTAGTCTGTTTTATTGTTTTATCTTGAATTCACTCATGATAATCAGCTCTACAGTTCACATAATAAAAGTGCCTTTATCACAGGGGTAAAACAACATGGTAACTAGTTCAGCCTATTCGGATTTACACCACACAACTGCTATTTCATCTGAAGTTTTCTTCTAGCTGTAAATTCAGCCTCACAGCTAATGTTCCCTTGCTTTTATGCACATTTCTCAAAAAGAAATATTGGTGGCTTTTAAAATTCTGTTACAGTTTTTAATTTTTTTCTGAGCTTAGTGCTGTCCGGGTACATATGGCTATGGGGTCATCTTCTGCAGCATGGACAACCTACCAGTGACCACACTCCCCCAAAGAAAAGTGACTTCCTCTTCTCCAGCAACCATCAGCTGCCTATGGCTCCTCACTTGGGATGGGCCCCTGGAACGCCTTTCTCCTCCATGAAAGACTTTTTAACTGTTTTGACTTTGTACAGGTTTTATGCAAGTCATGTGGAATGGCTATTTTATATCCAGAAGACAGCATTTTACAACACTCCACCTCGTCTCTGGGTCTTACACTATTGCCTTGCCTTCTCCCAAGATTTCTTTGTGTGTGTGTGTGTGTGTGTGTGTGTGTGTGTGTGTGTGTGTGTGTGTGTGTGCGCGTGTGCATGTGTGTGTGGTGGGGGTACATGAGCTATGTATTCGCCTCTAGGGCAGAGCATCCTCTGCAACTTGAGCAGTTCTGGGCCTCTGTATTAACCAATACCCAATTGACTAAGAAGCTTCCCCAATTAAACTTGAGAGTAGCACACATCTATAGACCTAAATAGTTAGAAGGCAGTTTGACAACATGACCATCGAGCAAGATAAGATCACTAAGTTCCCCCCTGTGACTGTGACTATGTGTTGTAACGCTGTAGACAGTGCCAGGCATGACTTTCCTCCTTGCAGCAGGACTCAGAGCCAATTAAGAGAGGAACTGGTTTCCTCCATAAACAGTCTTGCCACTACTGTAGCTGTGAGGGCCTGTGTCTGACAGGATGAAATTGCAGCATGCAGATTGAGAAAGACTGATGATGTCTTCCATCATTTCACCTCTTGGCCATGTGGAAGCTAGATTCTAAGGAGAGAGTTACCTGGCCATGAAATTTAGAGGGAGATGTATGGGTGGAGAGCCAGGGATGTAGAGGAAGTTAGAAGAAGAGATAGAGAATGGATATGGTGAAGATACATTGTATACACCTATGAAATTTGCAAAAGATTTAAAAAAAAAAAAAAAGGCAAATCAGTTTAATCACTTCCAACAAGACATTTCCCAAATGCCTATGTATCTCCACTTCAAAAATAATCCTTAGATTTTCACCCAAAATCAAGTCTGGAAATGGTTAACGAAACATATGAGAAACAAAAAGATATAAACTATTCTTTCGTATAATTAAAAAACTACCACAATGAAGAGCCATGTCAATGTGCATATATGCACATCTGTATGCATGCACGTGCATACAGGAATCATATGAAGAAGCATAACATGCCAGGAGTTATGCCTTACCTAATCCTGTGCAGATCTGTATTAGTCAAACTCAGAAAAAAATAACCTCAGATGCTGAAAAAAAGTTCTTTGACTGTTCAGTACCCTAGCTCTGTTATTTGGTTACATCATTTTTTTTTTATAGTGATGTTAAATTGCTCATTTATATGTTAAATCTTTAAATTACAAATTCAATACATTTATGGTTAGAGCCAAGAAGAGCATGCATCCACTAAACAAAAGCATTAAAATATTATGGCTTAACCTTAAGGCTCACACACAATTTATTTACAAAGTGCTACTTTTGATTCATGATTAAAACGAAAAATGTTTTCTCTTGTAAGTCTTTGAAATATAAGATGGTAAGGATTGAAATATGTTTGTGTCCTGATATCAGGATTTATTTTAAGACAATAACCCTTTTATTTGGAGACAAATGCAATTGAGTTAAAAAAACAACACAAAAGAAATTGTTTTAAGTCACTTCATATATATTTTTCTTTCAAAGAAAATCATGTCAGTCACTGAGGTAAAACTATCACAGTTCAGATTGGCAGTATTAATATGTGTTCCTCCTTCCAATCGCCTAGTCAGCTTTTGTATTTGTTACCTGTATGTTGCCAGAATTTTTTTATTCAAAATCTTATAAAATTCATAGTTAAGAAACAAGTCTATGAAAACTTAAAAACAAAGAAGATGAATTCAAAACCAGCTGCATATGCAGCTTGATTGCGATATTTCACTGCCCGTCCGATGTCCTCAGAGCAGCTTCATCGTTAAAAGATTCTGAAAGTTGATTGATTGCTTCCAAACTGCTACATAGTTTTATTTGATTAACCACATATATTTTTGCCAATATGTCTGGCTACCTATTTAAAGTTAGTGCATTGCTGGCAGGATTACAAAAACAGATTTTAAGGATTGGAATCGGATTTGGCAGGGAAGGATTTAGTTCCAAACTCATAGGTGATCTTAAAATTTCATTTGACATAAAAAGAAAAACCTTCCCGTAAAAAACAAAAGACTCTACTTTCATTGGAGAAAAAAAAAGCTTCCTGGCTGCCAAACATGTTTATTTTTCTATATTTGCACCCCATCAGTGATTCTTCTGAAAAAAACAAAACAAAACATTTGAATGACTTTAAAAATATATGAATATGCACATATTTAACCAAGATTTTTATTTAGATGTAAAGGGAAACTGTGCTTCTGTGAGAGAAAAACAAACTTCTTTTCAAAAGTTCATTGTAATAAAAGAATCTTTGTTTCTCCTCTTGGGTTTTTAAAAGGTTTTAACGAGTTGTTTATGTATCTCAATGGCTTGGAAAGACAGATGTATTTTATGTAATCTTCCATGTAAGATTTTTTTCATTTATTTTATAAATTACTTTTCCATATTTTAAAATATAGTTGTGTTTGGGAGGGGGATGGCCAAAAACTATGAACGGTTATTTGTTGGCCACCACGAACCACTAGATAAAGTAGGCATAAATCACAGTGAGCAATAAAATCCCATCCAAAGTATAAACCACAGCTTTATTGAAAAAAGTCTATTAAAATTGTATCTCATTTTCATTTTATATTTACACTAATGTATAAGTTTCACTTGAAAGCTAACACTTAGTAAGCTCGTGACTTTATGCTAATTAACCTTAAGAGAAGCATGGATATGGGTAAAAACAAATACCCTAGAGAGCCAATAATAACCGTGTTTCCTGGCAGAAAAAAATGTGATACTTTATACCTAACACACCGAGGGATACAAATAAAGAACAAAGATGCCAGCCCTTGGAAATACATAATTGAATAATAATAATTTAAATACAGCTGCCAGATTATAATAGTGTTGCAAGTTCAACACCCAGGACTGCTGTACTAATAAAATGGTTTCTTGCATTAACCTTCCCTTGTGCTTTTAACTGACTGATGCGGATACAAATCGAACCGCTCCATAACTTCATCTCAAGACAGAAAGTGAAAATGACCTCAAAGAGCTCACACAGACCAGCCTGAGCTTTGCTGGATGACTGACAGGCTGAAAGAATAGCCTTTCTTAATGTCACACTAGTGGGCATGGGGCGCCTCTTGCTTATGAGTGCCTGACTGAAGTGAGATAATCCTCCAGATCTTTGCAATTATAAAATAACATAAATTCTATTATTCATGAGATACATATAAAAGCAATGTGAGAGCTCCCCCTATTGACTAGCAAGAACGCAAAATGTACCCTGAAATCTACCTGCAAATATTCATAATCAATATGAAATATGAGGGGCTTCAATTTGAACTCACAGAAATATGTCTGGTGACAGTTGTTGCCATGGTGAAAAACTGTGGAATAGTTTGGAATAGACCACAGAGTTTGTTTCTGAACCCTGTTTCCTCTGCTAGGGAGCCTCATACCCAGCTGGTTATATAATCTGGAAGAAACCAAGGGCTGAAGATGCTGTCTTAATCTCCAACTTGTCATGCTTAAACAGACCCAGAAGGCCCTGTGGAGCTCGAGAAATGTCTTACCAACACCCAGGAATTATTCAGTTAGCAAACTCCCAGCTACCTACTTGATTTCTTGACTGTTGTCAATCTACCCATGTGTTCTGCTTTGTTTTGCAATTAAAAAAAAACAAATTGTAATGCTCTTCTGAAATTTGAGCGTGTTTATTAAAAATTTAAGAACTTGACATTGTAGAAGATATTCATAGTCTGTAAATCAACTAATCTTCTTTTGGGGGGGGGGGCAAGATGTATTTTCTGTAAATTAACCAAAGCAGGGCCTCTGTATTTTCTTACATGCCTCAGACTCTCAAAACATTTGTAGAATGCCTCATGTCATTGTAATAAATGTCAATGCTTTCTTTTTAAAAATGATTTAAAACCATGAAGCAAATTTCTGTGATTTGTTTTTCAGTGACAATATTAGTAACTAAGCAGTATTTTTATTATTTGTTTAATTCATCATGAGGTTTTGGTTTCATTAGTCAGTTGAGTTTGAAGTTAATTATCACCATGAACTTGAAGATAAGTAAAGATGCATTTACCCATGGATCAACTCGAGGAAGGCCAGGATTGGGTTTCAGATATTTACTTTTATATCTTTTTCTTTTACAAAGAAGAAAAAATGAACCTGGATTTTAGCAGCTCTATATTTTCCTATCGCTTACTCTCCTGTACCGAACTCTGTGCAAATATGGCAGTCCTGCCTGCTGAAGCCTGGCCAAGTGCCTTTCCCAGCCCCTACCTCCAATGGCTCATTTCACAGGATGCTCTTCCAGTAAGCTGAGGTCCTATGGCTGCTGTATTTTATAGGATATTCTTCCAGTGAGTTGAGGTGCTATGAGTACTGTATTTTATAGAATGGTCTTCCAGTGTGCTGGGGTCCTATGGCTGCCGTATTTTATAGGATACTCTTCCAGTGTGCTGGGGTCCTATGGCTGCCGTATTTTATAGGATACTCTTCCAGTGTGCTGGGGTCCTATGGCTGCCGTATTTTACTCAACACTCTCCCAGTCTGTTGCGGTCTTATAGATGCCATATTTCACAGGACACTCTTCCAGTGTGCTGAGGTCCTGTATGTATTACCTGGTTACTTTCATTTGTTCTATTTGCTTTTCCTTTGTTGTAATTAACTACAGAAGTTCACACAGAGACAGAAATTAAGTGAAGCAATATGAATAGAGGTGTTCCTGATGAGGTCTCCTGCCTTAAATAACATAGGGCGAGAATAAGTTAACATTGCTTCCTTACTATTCATAGTTATGTGCATTGAAAATGTAAAGGCAGGAGATATGAGACCTGGTTCATTAAAATACACAGCTCTCTTTCTAGAATTGACTATTTTTAATGCTTTGTCTGTATTATTTCTTTCTGGTTCTTCATAATAGCTCAATTAAAGAAATAAACATTACATTTTATCAAATTTGAGCATCATATTACTAAATTCTAAGAGGCACTCTTTGCATGAAGGATGTGGTTCCATGGGTAAGCACTTGCCTATGATGCACAGACCCTGTGGAAATTAAAGCAGTACATATCAATTATAATGTTTACTTTCTTTTAACTAGTCAAATGTTAAATAATGATAATTAAAGGTATTCTTATTAATTCTCCTATAAATCTAAGGCATTTAAAGGATATGGAACGACTTTCAAACTTGCTAAATATGCCACTAGCATAATATGCCACTTATGTTCTGAAAGTTTGATGTGTAATTAACTGTGCGTCTGTATTTATTTCAAAAATTGTTCTCAGTTACTGAAAACAAATGACGATTTACAACATCTGCATTCTCAGGACTCTTTGAGTTTAGAAACAAAGGATGAAAATATGTCATATTAAGGTATGACAATGGGATTTCAGAATTGGTGTAAAAGAAATCGTGTATTTACAATTCCCAATTACACCAAAGATTCCCTGATGTCATTAGAAACTCGGGGATTGGTGACAGGGATGACAGATTGAAGATACAAAGATGAAGTGTTAAGAAACACGGTGACAGGAATTAGTCAGTTCATTATGAGCCATTATCTACACTCCACACAGTGATAAAATACCCGGAGAATGGAAATTATCCTATAACTGCAGCTGTGAAAAAGGCTTGACCATTAGCAAACAAATCTCTGGAATTCATAGTACCATTGCTTGATAAGGAAATCTACAAAAAGGATTTTAACAGTCTCAGACTCCATCCCAGGCTCAGCAGTGAGTTCAGGACTTAGCTTAGACACTCCTGGTTGTCAGCAGGTAGATGTCAAGCAAGCTCTGCAGTGGTGCTGAACCTCAGTTTTTGAATTAAGGAGTTCCACCCACAAAGTGATCATCAAATGAACTAAAGTATGTAAAATGTAATATGCAGGCAGTGAGCTATAGCCATCATTCTCAGATCAAAGACTAATAATGGTAAGAGATAAAGAGATTGACTAACAAAGCATAAAAAGCCATCTTGTACTCACATTGGATTAAAAATAAATGTAGGAAATCTAGAATCTAGAAGATACCTTTAACTAATTGAATGAACACAATTATTGGTAAATAAAATATTATAATAGAGCCGTAAAGCAAGAAGAGTTAGAAAAACCAAGACCAAGATGACCAAGTGAACCATGAGTAAAGACTTTTTAAGAAATACATTGCCTTTTCAAAGAAGAAATAGGGTCTGGAGAGGTGGCCCAGAGATTACGAGCCCTTGACACGCTCCAGAGGACCCAAACTTCTCACAGGCAGCTCAGAATCACCGGTAGCTCTAGCTCAGAAGGATCGGCTGCCCTCTGGGCCCTTTACAGACAGGGAAGATGCAATGTCAAGTGTTACACTGCCCTTCTTATAATGTTTAGAAGGAGTTTGTGCTGGTGCTACTTGGACTCTCATAGATCTAGAGCAAAAGTTACATGTCATCAAGGAAAGTACCAGAAAAGAGTGTGACCACAGAAAATCCACTCAGTAGGCAGAATATTATTTATAAATGGGCAAACCTCTGGCAGAAAAGTTTGTTTCCCTCATCCTTTACTTTTGAGCGATTGCCCTAGACTCAGCTTTAAACTTTAGAAAACACTTGTCATAGTCTTTTAAAATGCCTTACTTTTATTTAAAAACAGCTTTATTATCATTATGAGGGAGCACACATGTAGAGGGCAGAGGACAACTTTCAGGAGTCAGTTCTCGCCTTCCACCACGTGGGTTCCCTGTTGTTGTCAAGCTTGCAGGCAAGCGCCTTCGCTGCTTCAGTCATCCTCTGGCTTCCCTTTTCCCTTCCTTTCCTTTTTCCCCTTGTCTTTGTTGCTTTCCTTTTCTTCAGCAAAAGACAAATTGATCTTTTCTTAAGGGGCACAGTTCATCTTAATTCACTGTATAAAACTGGAGAACACAATTATAATACACGTATTGCTTAATGTTGAAATCTTAAATTATCATCTATACCAGAAATAGTGAGTATAGTACTTCTGCTTAAAAGTTGGGGTGTATCTTTAGAGTGATTTGGAGGGCCGCGGTGTATGGGGATCATTGGTACCGGAGTTCTCCACTCATACTGTCCACCACACACAAGTCCAAACTGGAAGATGGAAATCCTCATGGGCGGGGGAGAAAATGTTAGTTCTTTATTAACAAGGCTTGTTACAGATGTAATGACTGCATATGAGTTCTAAAAGTGCATCTGAAAAAGCTAAGTGATAGCAGAACACGAGCAAAATTACCTGGAGGTCATAACTTCAAACACAGAAAGAGTCAAACTACAAAACTAGGATTTAACTAACAGATAAAATGGACTTAGCAAACTTCCCCTGTCTTTGGTGAATGTAAAATTGCTTTATTTTTTGAAAAAAAATATTATTATATTACTTGTATGGATGGTTTCTGGACTTTTCATTCCTGGCAGTGTACCAGCCAGATGCCTTGAAAAAAAAAAAAATGCCTTCCCTAGCACAAAAATTCCAAAAAAAATTTCTAAATACAACGTTTTAAGCATCTTTATAAATGCTCAATTATTTTGCCAAGAAACAAAGGAAGTGGATTTGGGGTGAAAAAGAAAGAAGGAAGCATAGATCCAGAGATACATTTCAGCTCCGCATTAGACATCTGCCCCATGCATATCGTCCCAGTCCTGGGGATGCTAAGCTTCCTTTAAGGAACCAAGTGAGCAGAATGCAAGCCATAATAGAGATGGACCAATCCAGATGGAGAATTTAATCATAAATAACCTGCTCATACCCAAACTTTCAAAGGACAACATATTTATTAAAGAATGAGTTACAAATCATACTAACCAGAAGGAAAAACTAAAATATTTGGTTCCATATGATGGAGGGGAAATCTTCCTGAAAACTGTGTAACCACAGGCCTGGGCCAGAATCCATTCTATTTGTGTGGTCCCCAAGTCCCAAGATGAAAATTTAGTCAAAATTGATCTCAAGTTGCTAATGTCTTTGGAACCACCTGGCAGAAGCAAACATTTACCTTCTGTGGGAGAATTGTGTGTTAAAGCAAGGCCACAATCACTCTTGAAATGTATCACAAATCTGATATCTTAATCCAAGAATTCTAAAATGCACAAAGACTTATAAAATATATACACTTGATACACTTTGGGGAGAAGACAGGATGAGTATGAAAAACAAATAACAGACTATCCTAAATATTCTGGGATAGTTAGAAAAATCCCAGTCACCATTAGGAAAACATATAAACATAAATTGAACAATACACTAACAGCAAAATTCAATAGACAGAAAAGATATGACAGAAATGAGACAGATGTAACAGACTAGAAAATGTGTATGAACTTGTCTAGCTTTGAAAATAAAACCATAAACACTAATAAGTGCTTAAGAGATGCACAAAATGGAGGGAGAGTGTGCAATGCTGATCAATTTAGAATTTAAGAACAATAGAAAGGAAGTATGAAAACAGAAGTATGTAAAAGGAAAAAAACCAAATCAATACAAAAAAACAACCAAATAAACCAAACAAACAAAAATCAAGAGCTTTTCTTAAATAACAGATTCATGTTAAAGTAGTTAATATTTGCTCTTTTCAAATTTTCCTTTCAGACACAATGTGGTGAAATTGTTGAAGTTGAAGATGAAATCAGCTGAAAGGAAATGGCAGTGCTCGGTGGAAGGAGCAGGAAGGATGGAATATCAAAGATGGAATTCTGTCTTTCATGTGCTGAGCTACCTGCCAGCCTCGCACTTCACCAAAGAGTCTGTGAAGTATTGTATAAGAAGCGTAAGTATGCCATAAAGCCCCGCTGCTGAAGAACATCTAAGAATCAACTTCAAGAAGAGCAAGACAGCCAGACAGTGGTGGCGCACAACTTTGATCCCAGCACTCAGGATGCAGAGGCAAGTGGATCTCTATGAGTTTGAGGCCAGCCTGCTCTACAGTGCTTGTTCCAGGGCAGCTAGGAATACAGAGAGAAACCCTGTCTCCCAAAACAAGAACTAAATAAAAAATATAACAAATAAGAAAAGAAAGAAGACCAAAGACAATTTAGAAGTTGATAACAACAATGTTGAGCAGAGAAATGATGAACAGGAGGGTGATCCATACAGAATCTGCCTATGTAAAATTAAAGAGGCCATAAATTATATAAGATAAAAATGTCACATTGGCGGTGTGGACAAATAGAACTGAAGAGTAGCATGTGAATTTAAAAAAATGTTTTCAAAGCATTCTGAATTTCTAAAATTACTTGAATAGATAAATTAGTTCAACATGGTCTTTAAGTATTGATTTAAATTTTTCTTTGGTTAGCAGTAATAAAGTATAAATATAATATAGAATATTAACATCACTATGGAATAGATGGCTTTATCATAAAGTGAAGACTAGTAGATGGGCCACATAACTGGAAAAATATCAACTCTTTATAAAACAAAACACATAATTTAATACTAATTAAAATTCCAAGTTGAGCTTAAAAATATCTCTATGGGAGCTACGTATTTACATCTTGCCAGATAAGTCTAAATCATTGATTAAAAAAAAAAAAAAAAAGGTATGTTGTGACTTAAAATAAGTAACTGTCATTTTATAGTTATTCTATCTAATGCACACTAAGCAAATTGATTAGTGCCACAGGGCAGACATCTCAGTGGGCTCATTTATATCCAGTGCTTCCTCTGATTCTGAGGAAAAGAGAACAGTAGACAACATGAGTCCAGCTGTTTGTCCACATGCTAACACAATGTAAGTAAGATTACTAGCTTATGCAATGAATTTCTTTCCAAAAGAAAATGGGAATAAATACATAAAGCATAAAGCAATAGTGGCTGGAGGATTACATGACCAAACTATCAAAAAACACATAAAAATTGTCATTTGAAAATTCAGAAAAATTACAAGAAAATCACTCAAAGAATAGAAAAGATTTCAAAGTATTAGAAGTACCTATATCATAAGAAAAAACAATAGAGACTTACAGATTTCCCATGTAGACTTTTGTTATTAACATATTTGTGATTACAGTTTTGGGAGGGGGGTCACAAAAGATGGTACATATAATCCTTTGGATTAAATGTAATGTCATTGCTAACTTGGAAGGGCACAGAGGGCTGCTGTCAATAATTCCTTAAACATGCAGCTGACAATACAAAGTCCGTCTCTTTTGATGTATGTTTTTCAATCTAAATGAATCAAAATCATCCAGTTTTTAATATTGTTAGTGCTCAATACATTCCTCTACTTTGTAAAAGCTCTAAAAGAACCACCCATTTTATTGTCCCTACCAAAGTGATACAATGAGGCCAGTGCTTCTATGACAAACACTCTAAGATTACAGTCTCCCATTAAGTGTTGCCCCTAGAGACAGATGTTGATAGTCCCATTTATGTGCTATTTTACTAAATGGTTTTGTAGGTATCAATTTCATCAAAATTCTACATGGCCAATGTAGAAACTGCCACAATAAGAATTTTAAAACAAGTGCTCCGATATTCTGGCTGAGAGAATAATTAACTATGAGAATAATTTCATGGAGTATCTGGTTTTCACTTGCACACACTGGAATATAAGTACAACTTTGCCATCTGTTCAAATAAGCAGAAAACAGGCTGTTTCACTCACACTTAAACAGTGGCTCTCAGTACATGCACCATTCTTGTTATCGTAAGCAAGAGAGAAAGAATAAGCTTGGTGTGATACACCAACATTGGCAGCAAGATCTCTCATTTTATGGATTAAGGGGGGAAAAAAACTCTTAGCCCATGTAATGGCAGGAAGAGACACTTTGTAGGGAATTCTGTTAATGTCTTGAAAAATGAAGTGCCTATAATAAGTAATTAGATACACCCCCATACACCTGTTAGAACAAAAAGTACTGTATGCTGACTGTCATAAAGAAGTCATAGGAAGTAGGGACTGGATGCTTCAAGAGATTGGGTAATAATGAAGAAAAAGGTCTCCTTTCAACTCAGAGGACAGTAGCTGATTTTATTCGAGACAATGCTGGGAGATGCTGGAACTCAAGTCATACCTGCTGACTAACAAGGGCTTTATCCAAGCCATCAGATGAAATCAGTATCAGGAGGTCGGCTGGAGAGCTGTCCACGTGGTTGAAGCTGGCAGGCAGGAGCATGACAAACAACCTCAGCTCAGAACTGTGTTTTTAACCTCTCAAATCAGATCTAAGCCAGGTCCTAACTTTGTTGTTCTGAAAGGGAAAAGTCAAAAACATAACCTCAATAGAATAATAGCAAAGCAAAAACCATTTCATACATTTTTGTCCACCAAATAAAAACACAGAAAGCCAAATTAAACTGAATTTTCAATTTAAAAATTAACACTACTTTAGATATTTCTTAAGAAATATTTAGGTAATATTCAAAACTGTTTTTATAACTGTTGTCTTTGTTCTTTACATGGAGACTCTTTCTTATTGCCTCTAGTTGCATTTCAAGTTTTTCAAGCATGTGTGTGATGGTTTGTCCATGGCAAATTTTTAAAAGCAATACAGAATGATGACCCTGTGTTTAGGATGAACCAAAGACAGTAATTTTGAACATGGAGAGAAAGTCGCCTATTATAGGTTATTTGTTACTGATGTGGATGATTCATGCTGGCAGAAAATGAAATCCTACGTTAGCCAACATAGGAGGTGAATCTTTGGTTTGGGTCTTTGCCTGTGGTGCCTCATGGCCCAGTCTTGGCTTGATTTGCATAGGAATAAAGGATGCAGAAAAATGACAACATGCAATAGCTTTTGCAACACATTTGGTCTCTAGAAGCAATGGTGTTCCTGAAACAGGGAATGTGCTTTTAAACACGAAATGTTGGTGTCGAGGGGAAAATGCCAAATATTTAAACTACAGATTGAGAAATCATGTCCCTTTGAATTTTTAGTTACTCCCTCAACAAAAATTACAACTTAAGGAAGTTTATTTGACATTTTCTGATAACTCAAAAGAGCTATAACCATTTGCTAAAATCATTCTACCACTATAATGACACTTGTTAAAAATCTCAAAACAAACAAACAAAAAAACCTAGAACTTCAACACTAGCCAAGAGTTAGCAAGAATTTGTTAGAAAGACTATGTTGGAGATATTCAAAAGTCTCAAGGAGCATCAGAGACAGTATAATATAGTGGAAAGATTGGTAGAGATTATTATACCTCACTGACACAAAATTTCTTTGAAAGTGCATTTGTTCTTTTATAGATGAATTTTATTCTAACTTCAAACACATACAACTAGAGGTTTTAAGATAATTCTTTGAATGAACACAACCTTGTATACCATTAGAACCTAATGTCATTTCTTGCAGAGTAAGAGCTCTTTGCCCACACTAGGTATTCCCAGAAAGTTTCCTAGTTTTTATTCCAGGGCACAGCATCTCTCTCTCTCTCTCTCTCTCTCTCTCTCTCTCTCTCTCTCTCTCTCTCTCTCTCCCTCCCTCCCTCCCTCCCTCCCCTCCCTCCCCCTCCCTCCCTCTCCCCTTCCCTCCCTCCCTCCCCGCCCTCTCTCAAAAGCTATTGACCAATAGAAATCTTGGCAGCTATTTTAAGAAATAGAGCTTTCAGGGTACGCAGGAGGGTGCACCTCTACAGGCATCGTTACTGCAGAAAAAATGGCATTTATAAAAATAGGAAATATACACACTTGACTTTATTTTATACACCAATGTTTCAAATTAAGGACACCAGAGATTACAGATATAAAATGGGTAAATTGGTATCCATCAACCTTAGCAAGTTTATTTTCTGAATTTAATTCTAGCTAATAGCATAAGTTAATAACAAACACGCCTGCAGTTTAATGACACTGACAGCAATATTAGCTGCTTTTATATGTCAAATTGGCTTGGCCATAAGATGCTCAAGTCAAACATTCTTTCTGAGAATACTGTGAGGATCTTTCTGTGTGGTACTAACATTTGAATATGTGCATTGAGTTGTTTTCCTCAGTGTGTGATGGAAAAGGAACAGAAAAGCCAGGATGTCAAGGCATGAAATTTGTCACACACACCCTCCCACCACACTGCCTGTCTTGAGAAAGGGCATCTCCTCTCTTCATGTCTTTTACAGCTGGACTGAATTCAGTCACGGTTTTCTGAGGTCTTAATCTTAAAGAAAGTAAATAAAGAACTTTTAAGCTTATAAACAGGTAAGCCAATCCTTCATTCATCCTTCCTTCCTTTCTTCCTTCTTTCTTTCTATCAATCTATCTATCATCTATCTATCTCTAATCTTTCTGTCCTCTCTTGTCTCTCCCTATTCTGATTCTGTTTTGATTGAAAACATTAACTAATTCAATACTAATGATTTAAACTAGTGACTCAAGAAAGCATTCTACTTCATTAGATCAACTCTTTGCATTGAATGCAAACATCTAATGGCTCTTTTATAATTCCTTAGAGATGCAATTCCAATTTTAGCTTTTTAATTTTTCTTTAACTGACAGTGTCTGATAGAACCTTCTACCCATTCGCCCCAAAAGAATGGCTGTCAAACTAACTTGTAAGAAATCTGTAGATTGAAAACAGAGTAATACCAGTCATTCTTACGCATACTGTCCCTTTGGAGTTTCCAGAGGAAGGACTGGTTAATAAAGAAATTTTTTTCTGAGTTAAAGCACAATATCAAACGTGGACAAAGGCAGGAAGGGATGATGACGCTCTTAGTTGTCTTCTGTAGCCATTTAAGGCTCGCATTCCCGAGACAATGTAGTATATCTTCCAGACCTCCTCTGTGTTTTATCTTCTTTTAAAACTGATTAAGTGTGATACTTTTAGTTTTCATAATCTAAGTCTTTCCCTTGACTCAGGCCACCCCTAAGGCTTGCCCATCCCTCATGTCTTTATACCCACTGTAAGCTCTGTCAGTTATTTTAAACCTGAGTGAACAATCTTAAGATCTGATTCTTGGGATCGGGGAACTAAAATATTGAAGAATATTTCAGGTAGGAGAAACCTCCCCCTCCCCATGCATCTATTGACTAGTGTCTGTGAACTTTCTAGTTAGCTTTGGTTAGTCTTTTTATCTATTTATTCATTCTTCCTTACCATTTTTTGTCATTATCCCAACTATGATGATTAATATTGACTAACTTGACTGGATTGACAGATGCCTAGAAGACTGGTAATCCATACTTCCGAGTATGCCTTTGAGGTCATTTCTTTATATTACTGACATGGGGGCAACACCTGAGTGGAAAAAAGTGCCCCAATATCAGTGATACAGTTCAGTAGACTAAGAAACCAGGCGGGTCAAAAGCAGAAGGAGGGAGAAATTCAGTGCCATGGACTCACTCTTGATTCTGCTCTCTGCCCACCACAAAGTGAGCAGCTCTTGTCCTGCCCTCCTTTCTCCGATGGCATTTGTACCTGGACACTAATCTAAGAGCAATGGAACCAAAAGACCACAGCTTAGAACTTCTTAAACCATGAGCCCAAATAATCTGTCCTTCTTCTGGTAGCTTATCTTAGGTACTTTATCTCAACAATAACAAAATAATGCCGACATGTACATTCACGCTTTCAAGATTATGTTGACTTTTTACTGTTCCAGGGTTTAGCCCGCTAATGCCTGCTTTCACAAAGCTGCCTTTGGATCTGCTTCAGCAAGAGGTTTAGAAACAGTAGTTTTTGCTACCAATGGTCCATTACCTGATATAATAAGCATGGTTTCCATTTTATAAACCCAATTATGTCATTGAAACTCTTTATTTGTAATTCTCAGTCTCTATAATACTTCTTTTATTTCTAAAATCATCTACTGTTTAAGTCATTACATATTGAGACTCAACATGTCTGTATCCAGATTTCAAGGTTTCCACAAGGGAACCTCCACACTGTTTTTAGAATACCATGTTCTTCCACTTGCTCTACTCATGTGAGCTCTACTCTGAGGGCTTCCAAGTTTCTTGAGGACAGAGATGAAGTTCTGTGCACCTCATGTGGGACCTCATAAAAGCTTCTTAGTTGAAACTTTATTTCATCCCATGGTTGGCGATCAGTGCCACTAACCTCTTAAATTTAAAGCATAATAAAGTCTCATTCCTGGTGAATCTTACCATTAAATATTACTCTTATACTTAAAATTTTCAATCTTAGATATTAAACATTTTAATGTTTAAGTAGTAACTCCCAAAATTTTACACATTACTTTATGATATGCCAATTAATCATCTAGGTTTTAAGTTCCTTAAGGAAAAAAAAGTGATAGTTTTGAAATCATTCATAATATGGATTAAATATGGAGTGTTTCACAACAGGTAAAGAGTAATTATTGATGTTGATCAATAAACATAATTAGATGCAGTTCTTCAAAATGGACATATGGGAGAACCGAGCCAGAGACTATGAAACCCTAGTTTCAGACATACATCTAACACTGAGTAGATAAGTAATCCTGGAGAACTACGGCCTTGATGAACTTTGATTTCCTTACCTGTGGAAAAAAGGAGGTTTAATACTCTGAGTCTTGGTGGCTGAGCTAACTCCAAGTTCCTCCACCTGTGCATATTCTAGACACTCTATGGCATTGCTGAGGTAAAATGCCAGTCCCTGTTTCCTCCTTGAGGGCCTCTATACTTCTATATACTTTTAGGCCACTTCCTCCAGCCATTGCTCATTTTAACATCAGTGGGGCCCATTCTGTTCACTCCATTGAAGATTTGAACAACCTTTCTCTTCATCTTTTCTGCCATTCTGTACCAATTCTCCTTTGTGAAACTGATTATTTCATTTTTCATAGTCCTTATTACTTAATTATATATATATTTATGTATAATTTTCTTGTAATATTTTATTGTCTCTGTCTATCTCTCCCCAACTAAAATCTGAGTCTCAGAGGATATACACATGAGCTCACTGACATATCTGGAATACACAGAACAGTGACTGGCAGTTGATACTCAACAAATATTTTCAGAATGAAAGAGTCCATTTATAATAAGAACAACCTTTTATAAATTGGATTTTTGAATCCAAACTCTCTGTAATCCAAAACCATAAACATCATCTTGACTTGGCCTATTAAAATTGGCTGAAATATAAAAGTTTTAGGTGTAACAGTTATGATAGAGGTCACATTGCTAAATAATTTTTAAAAAATAGGTCAAATGGAGTCTTCTGATCTTGTTTCCAATAGGAACTACATACAGCTATTTGAAATCTTAAGAAATAAGTCATTATGATTGGAGATTTTAAACATTAATGCTAAAACATAATCATAAAAGGTTTTACATTTTTAAATTCTACACACCCATAAATATTACACTACTAAATATTAATAATTTTCACTGATAAATATACAATAATAACAGTGCTTCAAAAAGCTCTCTTCCTGTAATTATACAAAAGTAAAGGATATTGAGAAATTTAGGATGAATTTGTATTAAATATATAACCGTAATTTTATATATTGAATTACACTTTCAAATTGCTTATTTTTCTTTTTTCTACAAGTATGTTTAAGGACATACCTCTTGGTACTGTGATTTTAATCAATATTTAGTCCCTTCTTTTTCTTGCTAGTCTACATATTTCAAATTTTTCATTTCCCTCTGAGTTTTATCCACCCTTTAGTTTATTTTTATGTCATTAGCATTTTGGCATTTTATCATCCTTTCAAGCTTAAAAACAGAAGACAGAAGGATGTGGATACGGGTATGCTAGTACTTGGAATAGAATCTCGGAAGCAGAGCTCAAAAGCAGCCCCTCTCCAGGCTGGCACGTCTGAGGCCACGGTGATGGCAAACAAGAGGGAGCAGCAGTTCTTACGGCTGCTCCTTTGGGAACTCACAACATAAGACATCTCATCATATGAAAGTCAAAGAGAGAAGCAGGTCAGCTCCCATTCCTCCTGGGAATATGGCTTAAATTGCACTCCTCTGGAGAAAATCATTATCCCAACTTTACGACCAAGAAGACAAAGCCCATTCACTATTCAAACTTCTTTGCTCACACCATTGCACAGCCCAAAACTCCATAGTAACTCTGAGACACCTTAAAGTCCAAGGAGACAAGTTAGGAATGGTGGTACGTGTGTGTAATCTCAGCATTTGGAAAGTTGAAGGACAGAGGATCCAGAATTCAAGGCAAGACGTAATTATACAATTTCCTAGAGGCCAGCCTAGGCTACATGAAACCCATCCTTTTTTTTTTTTCATTAAAAAAATGTCATCACCATCTATGTATCCTCCGTTCCCCTTCCCCTCCCCCTCCCAAACCCTCCCAGCCATAAAGTACAATTCAGTAAATAAATAAACAAACATAACAAAGCAGGATGAGTGACACCACATGTGTATATTATCACTCTATTCATATTTTCTCTCCTACCAGCATTTTGTACTTCATGATACTAAAACTAAAGTGGAGATTTCAGTCCCTTTTCAGAAACACTGACTAGTAAAAACTCAGACACAGCTCGCAATTATTACTCACAGAAAGAAAACAATGCCCTGTGGCACAAGACTGAGATCCCAGCTGCTTAAGGACCAGAGGCAGGAAGATTCAAGGGTGGTATAAGACACACAGAGACTTCAAGGCCAGTCTTGGCAACTTAGCAATATCTCCTTCATAGACAGACAGGCAGGCAGGCAGGCAGGCAGGCAGATGATAGATAGATAGATAGATAGATAGATAGATAGATAGATAGATAGATAGATGAGAAGGAAGGAAGGAAAGAAGAGAGGGAGGGACAGAGGGAAGGAGGGAGGAGGGGAGGGAGGGACAGAAAGAGGGAGGAAGGGAGGAAAGAAGAAAGGAAGGAAGGGAGAAACGAAGGAAGGGAGGGAGGAGGGAGGGAGGGAGTCAGCCAGCAGAAACTACTTGTCCATTATAGGTAAGGTCCTAGATTTGGTGTGCGTTGAAGAATTTCTGCTCAGATTATGAATGGTCACACTACTTAATTCCATTCCTCTTGTGGGACATGGATCACTTGTGAAGAATCTGCCTGCTGTTATTGACATGCTGTCACTGGTCAGTGCAGGAAGGAGCCTTGCTCATGAGTCATATATCATTTGCGGAAGACCAGTGATCTTCTTAGCATGCACTCATATACAACAAGGTAAACGAATTCTGGGTGTTCAATAAGTTGTCACTATGTTGATTTTTAACATATTCTTTCTAGAGACAAACAATCTTGCCAGGAAATGCTCAACAAAAGCTAGAGTACAACCTGCCTTCAAGCTACTCTTGCCTGCTTTCAAATGTTACATGGAGCAAAATTTGCAACCTGGGAAAGAGTATGGTCTTGTAACTGAAATAATTCAGTCAATATCAAGGTGGTGTCCTCTGCTACTATTTCCTATGTCTACCACCACCTACCACTCTTCAGTCCAGACCTGTGCTCATCTTTCACGGCAGGAAAATTCTTCATGATTTGTTCAGATGCCTCATTCTTGGTTCGTGTGTGTGTGTGTGTGTGGTGTGTGTGTGTGTGTGTGTGTGTGTGTGTATACATTCATTTTACATACAAACCACAGTTCCCCCTCCCATCCTTCCTCACGCCCTCCACCTGCATCCCCCTACCCAGTTTAGTCCCATCCCCGTCTACCATGGGGAGTCAATAAAGCCTGGTATATTACGTTGAAACAGGACCAAGCCCTGCCCCCCACCCCTTCATCAAGGCTGAGCAAAGCATCGAACCTTAATGAATGGGATCCAAAAAAGCAAGTCATGCACCAGGGATAGATCTTGGTACCATTGCCAGGGGCCCCTCAAATAAACCAAGCTATACAACTGTCTCTCACATGCAGGGGGGGGGGCTAGTTTGGCACCTACCCTGCAGGCTCCACAGCTGTCGGGCTAAAGTTCTGAGTTCCCATGAGGTTGGTTTAGTTGTCTCTGTAAATTTTCCCACCATGATCTTGACCAGCCTTGCTCAAATAGTTTCTCTTTCCTGTCTTTGACTGGACTGCCGGATCTCAGCCTGGTGCTTGCTGTGGATCTCTGCATCTGCTTCCATCAGCCACTGGATATACACTTTATGACAGTTATGGTGGTCACCAATCTGATTACCAGGGTTGGCCAGCTCAGACACCCTCTCCATTACTGCTAGCAGTCTTAGCTGAGGTCATCCTTGCAGATTCCTGGGAACTTCCTTAGCACCAGGTTTCTCCCCAACTCCATGATGTCTCTCTCTCTATCGAAATATCTCTTTGTCTTCCCTCTCTCCTTCAGCTGGAATTCTTGGTGTGTAGTGACATGTATTCAATTTTCATTGTTCCCAAGACGCTGCATACATGGATGCATCAGAAAAACCTTTCTGTTGTGTCTATTCAGGTATCCGGCCTGAGCTCCACAGGGCACACAGCTGAGATACAGTTCCATCCACTCTATGCTTAGTGGATAGGAACTTATGAGACTTTCTTTGGGTGCGCAAATGAAAAATCTCAATGTATTAATTCTTTTTTAGGTGTTTTATTTTTCAAATTAACTTATTAAAATGAAATTTAGAGAATATTTAAAGGTGAGATGTTGAGAAGTGTCATTTATTTTTTAAAAGTTATATGAAAGAGGCTATTAATTAAATTTAGTAGTATTTATCAGGCTTATGTTCTATAAAAACATCTAAAAATTAAATGCTTTTCCACTATTTTAACTGTAACAATATTACAATGCTCATAAGATTGACATAAGGCTCTAAAATATCTGTTAAAAGCAATGAAATTTGAGAATACCTTTGTATTTCTTAGTTGTTGTATTTCTGATTTTAATTTCTTAATTGTATTTTTGATTTTAATTTCTTTTAATGCACACCATTACTATATAGACACAAAGTGCTGTATAGTTGGTGCTTACAATATATAAAATATAGTGTCCTCTGTCCATTATGTATATAATAGTCCTAACTACTAAAATGTGTTAAAACTACTAAAAGTTGTTTCAAAAATTAGGTAGTTCTATAACTATATATGAGTTTATAATCTACTAAAAGCCCCAAGGATTTTAGATGGCTCCCCAAAAATCCTTTATTCTCATTTTTAAACCACCCCCTTTTGTGTGTGTGTGTGTGTGTGTGTGTGTGTGTGTGTGTGTGTTTGCGTGTTTGTGTGTCTCTGTGTGTGTTCCTATGTGTCACAGGCATGTATGTACATACACGTAGAGACCAGGGCAAGCTCAAGTGCCATTCCTTACTCTTAAGACAGCGCTTCTCTTTGGCCTGGGGTTTGCCCATTAGGCCTGGCTAACTGTCAAGAGAACCCTAGGGGTTTACTTGCCTGCCTCCTCAGAGCTTGAATTACAAGCAAGAGCATCATACCTGGCCTTTGTATCATGGGTTCTTGGGACAGAACTCAGTTCCTCTTGCTTCCAAGAGAAGCACTTTACTAATAGTAATGTCCTTAGTCATGGGATAACTCCTTTAATTATTGTTTTAGAGTTATGTCTCTAAATAGTGGTTATTATGATGACATTTTCATATGTGTCAGTATCTGTGTTTCACTTGACTTGGGCTCCCATCATCACCCTCTTGTTATTTTCTCTCCCTTTCTGCTGCTGGTCCCTTTATTTTCAACATGCACACACACAAATGCGCGCACACACACATACACAACATGTGCATATACAACATGTGCACACATGTGCGTGCACACACACAACATGCACACATACAACATGCACAACACACAACATGTGCACACACATTTGTACACACACAACATGCACACACACATGCACGCATGCATGTGTGCACACACACGCACACACATGCATGCATGCACGCGCACACACCACAATAACATTCATAAAAAGAAAATGCATGCCATTTTTCCATTCTCTCCTCTTTGCTCTGTCATCTTCCCCTCTTCCCTCTCTTTAGTCCCCTTTCTTCCCTAGAGAGTCCTTCTTGTGCTTTTTAAATATTTTTGGGACAAGGTCTTACTATGTAGCCCTGGATAACTCTATGTAGATCAGGTTGACCTAGAACTCAGTTCTTCCCGCCTCTGTCTCCTATATCCTGGAATTGATGCATGTACCACCGAACTTGACCATCTTAGATTTGTTTTAATTAATTTTTCATTTTGCATACCTGCCACTTCTCTCCCTCCTTAGCCTCTACCCAGTCTTCTCCCAGCCTCCCTCACTGTATCCCCTATTCACTCCCCAGAGAGGTCAAGGACTCCCAAGGTGAGTCAATTAGGTTTGGTATATCCAGTTAAAGTAGAACTGAGCCCCTCCCCCCAGTATCAAGACTCAGTAGGGTGTTCTGTAGGGAATGAGCTCCAAGAAGTCAGTTCATGCACCAGGAATAAACTCTGGCTCGACTGCAAAAAACTGATGGAGGCAGATCCATCTTCTACTTTTTAAAAATCTAAAATTAATATGTGAAAGAAAATGTGATATTTGGCTTTTTTTAGTCTTGTTTATTTTGCTTAAAATGATCAATTTCACATTCTTTATAGCTAAATACATATCACATTATCTTTATTCATATCCTTGACAATAGACATCTTGGCTGAGTCTTCTGGATCTTAGCTGTAGTGAGCAGGGTCTCAATAAATGTGGCTGTTCAGGTGCTTCTGTGCTAAGTTGGTATCTACGTGCTGTGTTTCTTTGCATATGTTCCTAGAAGGGATGAATTTGGTACATAAAACAATTCAGTTTTTAGTCTTTGAGAATCTTTGTACTATTTCCACATGGATGTACTCATTTCCGTTCCCATCAGCAGCATGTAAGCTTTCCTTTCCCGGCCATCCTTGGTGGTGTTTGGCTGTTCATTGTTTATATTCTGAGTGGGGTGAGATGGAATCTCAATGTAGTTATGATTTTCATTTTCGTGATGGCTAAGGATGTTGAATATGTTTTCAGACACATATTAGCCATTTGCATCTCTCATTTGTGAAACTGAAATACCAGACATCCTCGCAAAACAGTTGGCCGAATAAACTCATGTTTGAGGACAAAGTCATGATTAAAACTATCAAGTGCATTATTGAAGACAACAATACAGTAAATGAAGACTAATTGGAAAATATTCACTATAGTTGGGTTTAATCTTCATGCGTCAGGCTGAGGGTTGATGTGTGTTTTCATCCCGTTATGATCCAGCTAATGCATCTAGAGCCTGCTGGACACGTATTTGGAAGCCCTACCATATATTATCGAAGTTAAATTAATTTTTATTTGTCATCTCATTATCCCCCACTTATAGAAGTTCAATAAAACTTCAAGTCCATTCAATCTTAAATGTAAATTTCTTATTGTTTTGATGGCAAGCTGTCCCTCATGTACACAAAATTGCACATCCAGCTGCTATGAATCAAATTCTAAAGTGACTTTCTGTATCTTTCTTATTTCCTTTAATATTATGCCCTTATCAGTTTATTTAAAAAAAAAAAACAAACCTTATTTTTGTTTTTCAGAAGTTTGCCATATGTGTGTTGTAAATCTGTGGGAAAATTGACATTGATTACTAGTATTTTTTCTCTGTCTTAGCATCTTTCATTCCTTTTGCCTTTTTCTTTCAGAGATGATGTCTTGCTATATTCCCAGGCTTGTGTTGAATTCTAGGACTCAGTTGATCTACTTACTGGCTTTAGCCCTGCAAGTGGCTTGGATACAGGTACAAATCATTGTACATGCCTTCAATTTCTGCTTTCTGCCTTACATTGGCATCATGCATTCAATGTATGAAGTAAAATTTAATTATCTGTAGCACACTAGGACCATTCCCCAAATCCTTATTAAAAGTATTGACACATAAATGTTATTTCAATGACTATTGTGCAAACTGTCTTCAATCAACCTGTCCAAAGTACAAATCGAAACCCAGAGTGATTTGAGTTGATCCAAACAGACAGAAGGTTTTGTGGCTTTTTCTGGAAATGGCAAGAAAATGTCAGTGACAGATGAGGTGATAAGTTTATGACTGATGCTTGCAGATTCCCACACACAGTGTGGTCTACTTACTGTCTCCTCATGAATGCATGAAGTGTTTGCAAGGAGAGTTATACAAGAATCCTATCATCTCTGTTGACCCTTCAGGTTTCTATGGCCCTGCAATATGATGAAATTTTTCTTATACTGCTGGTTCAGGATCTAGATTAATGCACACCTAGCAACACCACAAAAAAACATTGGGCCAGAAAGTTATAAGAGCAATCCACAGAGGATTTTTCAATAAAGTTATACATCATCTCATGAATTAATGAGCAACATTTATATATTTTAAGAATACAAATTTTATTCTGATTATGATGGTAACATAAAGCACTACTGAATTCATTGATGCCCCCTTATATAACTTTCCAACCAAGAAGTAATATGATATCACAGATTATATTATGTAGAAACTCATGAAATCTTTGCCATTTAAAACAGGACCTTAATTACAAAAGCCTTAACCATATGTTTTCTTTTAGTTCAAATACCTAATACATTAATAAAAACAATTTTGAATCACTGTGACATCCGCATTAAAGCATAACTTTTTGAACACCTTTCTCACTGAAAAGCTTTCAGAAGTGTAATATTTGCTGCTGGCTTGCACACTCCTGTATATGTGTGTGTGTGTGTGTGTGTGTGTGTGTGTGTGTGTGTGTGTGTGTGTGTGTGTGTGCGCGCGCACGCGCTGCTGGTGGTGGTTAGAAGGAGGATGATCAAGGTTAGTTTCACAAAGTAGTTTCACTTTACAGAATCACAACTTCATAAAATCAGCTGTGAATTGGAGTCAAGGCCGCTCATGAAACCAGCACAGTATTCCCTGACAGAGCTATGTGGGGTTTAGTCATGACACATTATAAAATAAAAGCCTTTGTATGTCTAATACAACTTCACTGGACAACTTAATAGTCTGAGGTTTGTTTTTGTTCTGACAAGTCCCCTTGGTTGACAGGTCAGCACACAGCATCCAAGTGCATTTAAGAGAATTCTTTTAAGTCATTGATGTCATTGTCAACCCTATAGAGAACCAGTGAGTTCTTGATTTTTCTCTGGAGAACTGTGTTGAAATTAATATCATATGCACACAGTTTATTGGAAACGTTTGTCCATGTTCTATAATCAATGAGTCACTAATTAACAGCAAACACTTACTGAGCACTCTCTATCATGGTTAGGGGCTAACAACAGGCAATAGGAATGTCACATGGAAGTGTATCCTAAGGGCCTCCCTTTGGCACCCAAGCTCCTATGTGTTTGGTAGCTTTTTGTTGGTGGTGGTGGTTATTTTTTGTTTTGTTTTGTTTTTCCTGAGACCGTAATAAAGCAAAAAAGATCCTCCTAATTAGTATGTGTCAGTGAAAAGTCTCAACTTTGTATCTTTAAGAATTCTACTCCAGAAAGCTTGTGTTTTACTGGATCTCTGCTGAATTAATCTGTGAGTTATTATACTCTTTGTGTATGTACTTGCACACATGTATGTGTTTATATGTGCATGTGTAAAAAGGCTGTTTGTGTTTGGTGTGGAGATCAGAGGACAATCAGAAGTGTCATTACTCGGAACTGTTTACCATTTTTTGAGACATGGTTTCTCACTAGCCTAGAATTTGCCAAACAGGCTAGGCTTTCTGCCAGTGAACTCCAGGCATAAGCCTGTGTCCACACCACCGGTATTAGGATCCTAAGTAACCCATGTCTTTTCTGCATGGGATCTAGGGCTAGAGCTCAGATCCTCATGATTGTACAACAAGCATTTTATCAACGGTTGAGGAATCTTCTCAATCCTTGTTATATACGTTTAGGGACACAATGAAACCTGTATATATGGAACTATATAATATAAAGCTATAAATGTATCATATATAAGCATATACTCTGAAAGCATACACACACATATATACTCTCATAACACACACACATATATGAATAAAAAAGAGAGGGGGGTGGGTTGGATATCACAAGTCTCGAGAAGTGTAGAAAAATACCATGAAAGTATAATACATTAAAGGTGTTAAAGTATGGACTGCAGTATGGAAATACAGATAATTTGAATTCTAGAATTGGTCTCCAAACATTTATCCCCAGGGTGGAGAAAACCATGCAGAACCAACAGTCTGTTTGCTCTGCTTTCTTGGCTTTGGAAAGTAAGACAATGCGGGAGCCTCTGGGGTAGACTCCTGCTGGCCTTGCTTTCGCCTTTTCAGGGATTCATCAGCCCTGGAAACAGTCAGGGTCCTCTAGAGAGAAAGGGGAAATGTGGCTCATTGAGTCCTGTCGAGTTAAAAAGGAAAGACACATTTGGATCAGTTTGAAGGTTAATAGAGGAAAGAATCACATAAACGTACTATTTTCCCCAAGGCCAGGCTACTGTCAGCGGAGGAAGATTGAGTTAGCAAAGGCATTTCCATCCCCTAATTTTTCTAAAACTTTCAGCATCATGAATTCTACTCATGCATTCTACCCCTTCTGCATCCCTTCGACAGACACTATAAAAAGAGCATCCAAGGCTGCCAACTCTATAAACCTCCCAAGTGAACAAATGCCAGATTTCTCATCACCCAGTGCATGGGATAATGGGAGAAATAGTTAAACTTAACTTAAGGGGCTGAAAATAATCATTCCTTTTGACTAGTGAGGGGGGAGAATAAGATATACAAACAAAGAAAATGCTCTCTAAATCTATAAAAACGTTGCTTAAAATCTATGCAGACTTTAAATTTTATTGTTCTACTCTAATATTTAAAAGAACATTTCACTGTTCCCCTCCCAGTACGTGATCAATGTAAAGAAAATGGAACATCTTGTGGAAACAAATAATCATTGATTCTTTGCTAGCCCACAAACTTACACATAATATGTATGTTATATATACTAATAATTTCTATTATTTTCACAAACTTAGTGATCATATATTTTAAAACTTTTACACATAGTTCATTAATCAACTTTATAAAAATTAGTTATTGGGGTGTGTGTGTGTGTGTGTGTGTGTGTGTGTGTGTGTGTGTATACAAATTTATGGTTTAAAAAAATCCAGGCATTCTACAATTCCTTTCTCATTTATTGTTCCATTTTAGAACATCCAACTAATTTTTTGCCTCATATCATTGGACCAAAAAGAGTTATAACATCTATTACAACCTTCATGCTCTATCTCATTATTGCTTTTTGCTCCATTATTAATGTGCACAAACACATCTGAACACATGCAAAACCCATATGGAATACTCCAAACCGTAAGATCCAAGAGAGTCAGGCTACCCAAAGAAGGCTTGACTCATTTAGTATTGCTCATTTGAAATATTTTCTTTGGTTGGTCTTGTGCTTGTTTTAAATACTTGAGGGGTCTAGTGTAAGATTTATTATGCCCATTAGTGTTGCTTTGTCGAAACTGTAGTATGCATTTTAACAAGTATCTACAATTTATGATGCTTAGTTCAAAGTTGTATAGTTATTCTAGTAATTTCCAACTCACTCACTTGTCATTTTTTATTTCCAGGCCTTCCCACAAAAATTTCCAAAATTAAAAAGGCTCTTGTCCAACTTGATTTTTGTTCAAAAATTAATCATTTTAGTTTTCGGGGAAGCACAAATCTGCTTTAAATATCTCATTCATTTTTCCCTGCTTTGCATTTTAAGGATGGATTACCAAAGCTCAGAAAAACTGGAACATGACTGGAATATTTACATAGTCAATTCCCCAAAGGTCATTTTCAGAAGATAATTGTGTGGATTGCTATTCTAGGGTTGATGCATGAAACTGTAGGACGCCCCTATCAAACAGTTTTTTGAAGTCTCTGCTAAGGGGTTACTAATCCACATGAGAAATTCATGCTTTCTCTGCCTCATGTAACCCATCCACTGCATAGACACAGCCACTGATTTCAAGATGTAGCATGACTAGCCTGATCTCTGGTAGTACTTAAAAAAATCATCAAGCAATTGTACAATCAATGCTGTGACATAAACTGATGTAAAACTTTTGATTTGTTGTAAGATGACATTAAACATTAATGTGGGAGACATTTTCCTTGATATAACAGATATTTTGTCTATTAAAAACTTTCATGAAGGTGGATATTATAACACCTATTTGTCAAACTTTTTTGGCAGGGGGAATCTTTCTTCAAATAAAGTTTTGCCATACAACCCAATAAACAAACAAAGTGGAATTTCTAAAGGTGGAATTGAGGTGGGGACACAGAAACCCATCAGCACAATTCTTTGCTTTTTGAAATGTTTCTGTGGCAACTTGAGGCTGAAAAATCAAAGTCTAAGAGTGATTCTCGTGGTCTATTTCAGACTTCTGGCTATGTAGATATAATGGGTTAATAGCCATTGAGCAAGTATATCAAACACTTTGAAGAAATAGACAGATATTCTGCAAATAGTACTATTCCTTGGAGAATCAATTCTTCCCTCTCCAAAAACAATCAACTTGAATTGCATACCTTGCACAAAGGATGCTTGGATAAAATGTAACAATGAATGGGAAAGCTTGCTTTGTGTAACTTCCCAGTCTTCTGCTGATAACTGTGTTGCTCAAAAGCATTTGTGAGTCATGTTTGAAACTCTTATCTCTTCATACCATCTTAATTCCAACCAAGCCATACATTATCCTCTCAATCAATGAACTGCTAATATGAAGCAGCCTTTATACCAAAACATTGACTCATTTTTACAGAAGATGGTTAATATGCAGGGTTAGTCTGATATTTTGATCCAAGTTTATCATAAGCAAATGCAAGATATTGACTTTGGGCATTTCTTTCACAGTTTCTCATATGTTATTTTTACTCTACTAAGCAGGAGAGCATCTTCTCTGTTTTCTAAAACAAATACTAAAATAAATGTTGACCAATAATAAGCCAATTCTTCAAATCATCTAAATCCAGTGAATGTACCTTCATAGACTCCCAGATAAACAGCCATCAAATGGGCATTAAAAGAACACCACCAGGGTTGGGACTGTGGCTCAGTCAGTCATGTGCATAAAGCTCTGAATCTGGTCCCCAGATCTACATAAACTAGGTGGTACATTCCTATAATCTCAGAATTCGGTAGGTAAAGCTGGGAAGATACAAAGTTCAATATCATCCTTGAATCCCTTGACCATGCAATTAGTTAGAAGCCAGATTGAGTTGTTTAGAATCTTAGGTATATATCCCCTCACTAAAGTACCGAGAAACTATAAACATTGTCCTTCTATTTGAGATAGTACAGCTGTCTGCTTTGCTTGAGCAGAAAGGACTAGCATTATGGAAGGTCAATGGAGCAGTAAATGCCCCCGTACAAAATGCCTCAAGCACCAAGTTCACATATTCTTTAAACATCCACATTGTAGTTTGAAGTGATCCATTTGTCCTTCTGAGCATGGAGGTTGTTTCAAATCATACGTGAGTAGGATTTTAAGACATATACATGAGGTTGAGTGTTAGTTATCTTGAATACATTTCTAGATCAAGAGAACCTTCTAGTAATATGAATCCTGAAGAGGACTCCTTAGTTGACTTCAGTTCCCTTTTGTGAATAGAAAACATTGAGGTTTATCTTGGCAGATTCCCAGCCTATAGCGATAGGTTACGTGATAATAACATAATTGTCCAATCTGGAGATTTTTTAGAAACCAAATTCTAGAACTGTTCTTCTTTTGATTCTAGGGTCCATCTCTTTGGCCATTTGTTTCCCTGTCTGTGTTGTTTATGTTTTCTCTGGCATATGACTAACCCATTTTCTTTTAGTTGTGGTATGAACTTCCTTTCGGGAGCCCTCAACTTCCTGTCCAAGACTGAGACCTTCCTCATATATGTCTTTGTTCTTTTTGCTTAACAGTAATGTTCTAGATTCTTCCACTTGCTTTCTGATTTAGTTTCATTTTCTAGAGTTATAACTTACATTTTCTGGTGATACATTTAGTTTGCAAATATTTAAAGTGTTTATTATTATTATTTTGTGTGGTGGGCTGTAAAAGTGTACTTAGGGGCCAAAGAAGGTGTGACATCTCTCGTAGCTGAACTTAACAGAGGCTGTGAGCAATTTAATATGAGTGCTAGAAATGAAACCGAGGTACCTTGGAAAAGCCGCTAAGCCATCTCTTCAACCCCACATCTACGTCTATAATCGTAAAGCAAGACGTAGCTGCGGTCTACCCTCTGAAGCCTGCCACCTTCTGATGCTTTCTATTTTTCTTTCTGTAACCACTCAGCTGTCTCCACTTTTCTTCAAACTTCATGTAGGGCATTGCAATATGGTCTTTTTTCTAGTCTAATCAGACAATCATCAGACAAAAGGCACACTTGTCACATCATGGGACAGACTCTAAGCCCAACACGAACCCACCCGTCCAGGTTTCAGGTTTACCAACTGCCCCCTGATTTGTCCTAGTAACCAGTCCAAGAGGGTGGTCTTCTGAAACCTATAATAATAGTTTTACAGTACCAAAATATCACAAGCAGACAATAAAGAAAAATTACTATAATTTCCTGCAAGGAAAAAAAGAAAGCTTTTTCACTGCAGCATTATTATAGGCTCGTGTTTCGGAAAATGTTTGATTCTGCATAAACACTGGTGTCCTAAGATTCTTGAAATCAAGAGTCGTGACAAGATTCGTTATGCTTTTCTTCAGCTTGTTGTACTGGACACACCATATTTGCCTGCCTTGGTCTGTTTTGCTTTTTAGCAGCACAGTGATACCTCTTAAAGAGCTAGAGTTCATCTATACGCATATGCTACCAAAATGTACAAAAAAGAGCATATAGGTGCCAAACATTGCCATTGTAAATGTAGTCTGACATTTCCTTCATAGACCGAGTTAGCAGAATTAAAAGATTTTAATTTCTAACATCAAATACAACCTTTTCCAGATAGCCTTTTTGATATTAAGCGTGGATCTTTTATCTCTGCATCTGATGAACTTGGAGACTATATAAGGTTAACTATTGTATTCATATTAATGTAGAATATCCTCCAGTACACTCTGCGTTTGTATTCTTTGTTTTTATCAGTTAGCCTGATAAACAAAACGGCAACAAAGAAAATAATCAAACACATAGAACTTTTTTTTTTTTTTTTTTTTTAACTAGAGCTGAGTCTTTTTTGACTTATAAGTAGTAAGAAACTAACTTTTCTGTTACGGTTATCTTACACTTCATTTTCAGGAGATGTAAGAATTTCAGCTTCTTTATCTAATAAGAAAGAAAAATAGTGAAGAGAAAACACAACTGGAATCCTACATAGAAGTGTTGTGCCACTGGGAAACCTCCGTGGTGCATGAGCTGAACTAAGAGGTTTGAGAGATGGCTCAGCAGTTAAGGGTACTTACTGCTCTTGAAGAAGACCTGGGTTCAATCCCCTGTACCCACACAGCATCTCACAGACACTTTTAACATTTCATGGGCTCTGATACCTTCTTCTGATCCTCACAGATAAAGAGCATACATGTGGTGTCCATAAATACATACCCACATACACTCATAAAATAAAAATAAATAACTCTTATAAGAAAAACAGGAAGGGAAGAAGGACTCACCAGGGGCCTTTCCATTATGAGACAAAAAAAATCATTTGGTAGTTGTAAAATTATTTTTAAAATACTTTTAATTCTTTAAACTATGAAAAGAGATTTTTAAATATGTGTTAATCGTGAAAATCACACAGTCTGTGTCACTGGCCTCAGCCCAGCACTGACTTTTGTTGTCCAAAAGTTCTTAGACACTGTTAAGTCTGCATGCTGTTTGTGGAAGACCCAGTCTGTGCACTGATTGCAGGGTCAGGTTTCCCCAGACTAGATTGCAGGAAAAAAAGGACACCTGTAAAGAGCAATATTCAGAGTCTCTCAGACTGAAACCTGGGGAATCTGTAGCAGTTTCTCATACTTGGAAAGAGGCGGTTATGATTATGCACTTGGCAATCATGCCAGAAATTGCATTATAGCTGAATACTTTAATGATACACTTAATGTTGTAGTTACATATTGAATTTAAATTAGAAGTCACCAAATACTCAGTTATTATGTCCTTACTGATTATAAATCACTGAGTTAGGAGATAGAAATGCAAAATTAAATATCTAAAGTCCATGTCCAAATAATTTTGTGTTTTGATTAAGGGAATCAGTAGAAAATATTTTTATGATCTTAATACAGTAAGAAGTAGAGAAGAAAATCAAAGAAACAGAGAAGGGAAGAATCGGGGAAGTCAGAAGGTCAAATTTCTGTTTTGTTCAGTGTTGCACTGGAAACCTTCCTCTTCATGGTTTTTCAGGAGGACATCCTCCCCTTCTATGGCAAAGCCCAACATTGTCTATTTTGGTTCTGTCTCTTGGGTTAGTGGTATTGAACTCACAATCTTACTGCAGACTTGTTCTTTCTGATCTTTTTGCCTGCCCTGCCCATCCTCCATTAACAATAACGTTTTGTACTACTCTGTTGACTTGATAAACATCTCTATAGTATTGAGTTGCTTGGAGCCTCTCAACCAGCCAGTACCCAAGCCTACTTCTGTGCCTACACTGTGGTGATACATAATAAAGTTTGCCTGATCAGAGGACAGAGACAGCCTCAGAGCCACACTGGTTCAGACAGTGATGACACACACCTTCAGTCCTAGCACTCAGGAGGCAGAGGCAGAGATCTGTCTGGATCTCTGTGAGTTCAAGGCTACACTGAGCTGCATGAGATTAATCCAGTACAAAAGAGAAACAGAGCCAGGAGGTGGTGGCACACACTCCTTTAATCCAGCACTAGGAAGTTTGAGACAGGAAATGATTTGGTTGGGCAGAGGAAGGCAATACGAGACAGTTTTTTTTTTTTTTTCGTTTTTTTGTTTTTGTTTGTTTTTTTTTTTTGTTTTTTTTTTTTTTTTTTTTTTATTTTTTTTTTTTTTTTTTTTGCTTCTTCTCTTATTGTAAGGATTTGTGGAGACAGGATCTTCCTCTTTTGGCCTGAGGAGTTGGCTGGGTAAGAAGTGGCTGTGGCTTGGCCCTCTGTCTCTCTGGTCTTCAGGTACATTATATTTCTTAGATTACAAACAATATATCACCACACCTACTCCTGGATTCTTGGTGTAGAAATGACTAGGGTCCTCACTTCTCTGCTCTCTAGGGAATGACTCTAAACAACCGCTTTCATCTCAAAGGCTAGAGGCCTTTAAAAATGAGTGCAGCACCTTAACTCAATGATGTTGGTATGCCAGAATTAACTAAATGTGTGTTTTTCTGAGCTTTTGGGTTTGGGGGTAATTTCATTTTGATGTTTTGTTTGTTTTTATCATGTATAATAAACAATATCATGTTATCTACTTTTACCACATTGTAGTTCAGTTTGGTTCATGTTTTGAATGAGTTGTAGAGAAAGAGGTGAACTGGTAATTTGTGTTCATAGCTAAGCCTTGTGGGTTCTGTGAATGAGATGTTATACAGAAATGAAAAAAAGCTGACTTTTTATTATGTAGCACCATCCTTTTGTTCGGGTCTTTCTGTGTTTTGAATTTGTCTGCAGTTTCTAGCACATGGTAACTTCATGATTATCCTGTGATAAAAAGGCAATCAATTCATATTTTATCTTTAAAAATTTTACCATAAACCAATTTTATAATTCCTCCTAAAATTTCCAGTCTACCTTTTATTGTACAAAAGAGTGTATTTCAGGAACTTCCTGTTGTTCTGATAAAATGTTATGGTGAAGAATATTGGCCACATACTCTTGAAATGAATATTTCCCCACTAGTATATTATGTAATGAGCAACAACCTCAGCATTAACATCTGTGTGTAGAAACACCATGTCTAGAATTGTAAGGTCAAGTTGTGTTAAGTTTGTATTCTTCAAAGGTATAGAATGAATGACATACAAATTTCAACTTTCTCCTATACCTAACAGCTATACATTTGTTATTCTTTTGACCCTATAGTAAAATCCCCTTGTGATGATGCTATATATCCAGTCTCCTGTGGGTCAAAGGGCAGGCTCCCACATTTGTTCTGTTCTTAGTGTATTGTGGGTGATGGCTTCTCTGCTACCTTTGGATTTGTTTCACTCTTCTCCTACTTTTCCAAGATGTAAGTTAGTTATTGACTGATATCTTTCTGCTTTTATAATGGAATTGTTCACAGCTGTATGTGTCCCAATGGTCATCACTTCCACTATATCCTGTAATTTCTGGCGTGTTGTATTTCTGTCCTCACTGAACTTGAAGTATTTCTTCATTTCCCCTATGATTTGTCCTTTGAACCATTGGTTGCAATACTGTGTGTTGGCTTATTTCCACATACTTTTGAGTTTTGTATCTGCTTTATTTTTTACTTATTATAGCTTTATTCTACTTTGGTCTTAGAAGATACTTTGAATACTTTCAATCTTTGTAAATTACTGAGGCTAAATGTAATCTATCTTGAAGTATGTTTCTTGAGATCATGAGAACAATGTTCTTTATGTGTTGCTGGATGAGCCATTCTATGAATGTCCACTGAGGTGGAAGACTAATTTTGATAAAAGTCGTAAAAGCAAGTCAGTGGGAAAAGTATGGCAATTTCAAAGTAATCAGGTTACTTCAATATGTCCATACAAAATAATGAGCTTAAACACAGTACAAATATAAAAGTTAACCATAACTGGGTGGTATACATAAAAAACCTAAAATTATGAACTTGTAGAGAAAGAAATAAGTAGAAATTTCTGTAATTGTAGATTAGGTTTTAAAAATAGAAATAAAGTCAAAACTGCTGTTCATGAGAGGAGCAAGTTGATCGATTACAGTTTATAAAAGTTAAAAATATCCACTCTTTACAAAAGTCTCAAGCCTCAAATACATCAAGAGGATGTGTTTGAAATTGTATTTATGATAAGGAGTTGTTGATAAAATACCCAAATAGTTCTTAAAGTTTAGTAACAAAACTAACAACAGATTTCATACTGACATCAATAGGCATGTTGGCAGTATAGGTGCACATTTTGAACACGCAGACCTAAACTACAATGAATAACAAATAATTCCACACCCCTATCAAAATGGCTAAGAACTGAAAAATAGAGCCATACTACCCGTGGTAGGGCAGTGTGTGTGTGTGGAGTGGTGCATATGTATCGTTGCTATGGATGCAAATAGTGCAACCCCTTCAAAAAGTTACTTGTTCTGTAAAGTTAAATGTGGTTTGGGAGGATGGCTCACTGAATAAAGAGCACTTGACTAACAAACAAGAGGACCAGAGTTTGGATGCTCAGGTGGGGTAGGGCATTTTATAAGGCATAACAGGAGACAGGAAAATCCTAGGAAACTACAGGCCAGCCAGTGAACATATACAGTGGTGACCAAGACCCTCTCTCAAGCAAAGTGGAAGGTGAGAACCAGTATTTGAAGTGGTCCTCTGACCTCTACATATGGCTCCATGACACATTTCACTTACACTCACACAGATGAACATACACACATGTACATATGTAATGTTAAAAAAATTTTAATGTGACCTGTCATACGATATGGTATTCCACTGTTAGGTATTTACCTAAGGCTTCCAGGTAAAGTCTTACACAGGAACAGTCACTGACGCTTTGTTGGTAACATTCCAATCTAGAGACAAAGAGGAAAAGAAATTGGGTAGTCATGCAATATATAATATAGTAATACTTGGCAATTAGAACAAATGGACCATTGAGACACATGATACTGATGAATATCAAAATAATTAGGCCAAATGAAAGTAGCCAGACAACACGAATGTATATTGTCTGATTTCATTTGCATAAAATCATAGAAATGTGATAGAAAAGAGATTAGATGATTCAGTGGTCCTCTGAGATTGTGGTAAAGATTTAAAGAAAAGAATAAGGCATTACAAAGAAACTTGAGGGTGATGGGTACATTCATTGCCCAGATTGTGATAAGTTATATTATTTTATTATTCTATACCAATCTTTCAATCAAGCTGTTTAAAATGTAATAAGTATAATCATGACACTTTTCAAATTTAGATTCTACAGAATCTTCAGAGCCTATGACTGAAGAAGCAAACTTCATGTCATGTCATACGTGCACTAAGTGCAATTTCTGCATAAAGTAAGTGGTCCTACTGTGTACACAATGTGGAACTCACAGTACAGCCTCTTCTAAATGGCGCAGACAGATGGATGCATATGTGTGGTTGCTTGAATGTAATTGGCCCCCACAATCTATTAGGAAGTGGCACTACTAGGAGGTGTGGCTTTGCTGGAGTGGATATGACATTGTTGAAGAAAGAGTGTCACTATGGAGGCAGGCTTTGAGGTTTCCTATGCTCAGGATACTGCCCAGTGTCTCTGTCAACTTCCTGTTACCTGCAAGACATAGGACTCTCAGCTACTCCTCCAGCACCACACCTGCCTGCATGCCACCATGCTCCCCCATTGTTAAATTAAACACACGAGTCTATTAAATGGGTAAATGGAATTTATTAATATATAAATTGATAAGGTGCACTCATGAATACAGAACGGAGTAAACAGCTAGAGTAGTTCTCTGTCCTGTCTGGGAGAGGGTCCCTTGGTTTTCATGTCTCTGACCATGCCAAAGAAGGGTCTCCAGACCCCATCTCTCATCTTATATATGGTCACATATGTAGATAAAGAAGCACTACCTCTTTGAAGCCAGACAGCACAAGTTCAAGGACAGGGTGAGTTCCAGCACACCCCACCATGATGATAATGGTCTGAGCCTCCGAAACTGTAATTGAGCCAACCTCAATTAAATGTGTCTCTTTACAGCAATAAAACCCTAACAAAGACATTATACTTTTAAAACTAGATCCCAATCATTTTTTAATCTTCATCTCTACTCCATTCATAAGCGAGAAAGCCCTGCCTCTTCTGTAATCTCATAGCACCCTATTCAAGCTCCTGTGATTACCTCCCAAAAGATTATGTGTTTGCATTCAGTCCCTCTATTACATTGGAGGGCTTTACTTGGTCCTTTTTCCAACAGGTAATATACAGGATTCAATAGATTTTTTGTCAAATAATTATGTGATCTCAATATCAAGGAGGTAAAAAAAACTCAAACTGCTTATATAAATGCATAGCACATGAGCCCCAAATATTGTTACTGCTCTAAATATGTCCTGGAGGCAAACATTCCCCTGGGAATCCCCAGATCCTTTTGCAGAAAAGAGAAATGGTCTTGTAGCATCTTTTCCCTGACATAAATTACTGTTCAGGCTCCATTGCATAGATTTGCACCCCTCCTTGAGCCCAGTGAGGTCTTGGTATTCACACATCTCAAGTAATCCTAGTTCTCACATTATTGAAGTTAGACAAACTTATTTTGATTACATTATTTCCAGTGTTTTTAAGTGGAAAAAAAACTATAAAACTTTTAGTAAGGGAATAAAATTGACTGAAAACCAGCAGCAATAGAGTAATTAAACTTTAATTTATTCTGTCATATTTTCTTTAGGTAATCTTAAAAAACAGCACACACTTCCTCATTTTGGTTTTTCCTCTTTGATTTTGGGTAAGGGTTGCTCTTTCTTAATTAAAAGGGCTGCTGGAGGATAAAGCATGGTAATACAATCAGGCCAAACTTTTCAAATTTCCTTCTTTATTGCTTTCTACCTTAATGAAAACATTCTCAAACTAAGCCTCAGAGCTATCAGAGAACAACCCAGGTAGCACTAAAGAATCCAAAAGCAAGGGAGTCGCCTGTGTAATTCCTATATTGACACAAGAAATGTAAGTCTTTCAATTAAACTTGTTGGTAATCGCATCATCATTAACTTCACCCACTGGGTCATATGAGTGGGGTGCTTTCTCTTTAAGTGATCTTGAAAAGTCCCATAACTGTGACTGGAAAAATTCAGAGAACAACATACAAAACTGGCTTCAGGAGAGCGAGACTCCTAATCCGATTGATTATGCCTCAGAGAGTCTGCGAGTTCCTTTTCCAGCACTGAGAAATTCTTCTCTGCTCAGCTTCAAGTAACTGCAAAATCCAGACCTGTGGAATGACTCCAATCTGTGGACAGTGTGATTAATTTAGAGAACCTTGGCATGGTAACAAACATGAAGGATTTCTCATGGTGAGAAATTTTCAACTTATTTTGTGGATAAAATAGAAGAAATTTGGAGTGTTCTGCTTCTGTGGAATTGGCACATCTTGGTTGGTTTCTTTCACTTTCACAGAGAACATGGCAGGGTCTTAAGGACCAGTAGCATCCAGTGGAGAATAAACCCTTGAAGTCATTATAATGAGTAGAAGAAACCCATACTAATTAGGTACTATTATTGACTCACCAACCACACACTGAGTGCCTAAGGTATGAAAGTTACTAGTAGATACACTAAGCATCTACCTATGCAAATCTCTGCTAGGAAAATAAAATGGAGTGACAGAGGCACACATCTCTGGTCTGAAAAGTTCTTCTCCAAGTGTAGTTTCAGGGCAGTCTCCACTAGAACTACTTATGGTAGGAAAAAATAGGCATCATTCAAGTAATCAAATAAGAACTTCTAAGCACATGGCTTCACAGTAATGTGTATGTATACTAAGTAGAGAAAACCACTACACTTAAGTTTAAAATTTAAAAAAAAAAAAAAGCCAAAGGAATATACATGGTATATAGTGTAACTTTATTCCTGCAATGGAAAACTTAGAAAGTGCTCCTTAGTTTAAAGAAAGGAATAAATTATGCTTGGGAAAAAAGATTAGAAAATGTCTAAGAAAGCTTTTATTTATTTTTTAAAATTTAACTTTTGATTTTGGAATGTGTATGTGTTTTTCTCAAAATGAAAACTTCCTAGTAATACAAAATAAACTTTGCCCAATCAAGAACAAAACATCTAATTAAATTTGTCCCTATTAGATGTTGCTACTCTCTAAAAGAGCACGTTTAGAAATAATAGATGAAGAATCAGTTGAAAACAGCAAAAACATTATGAAGACGAGAGACAGAGGAGAATTGTCATGAATTGCATTTGGACCACTTTTATCCCCACATCCTCCCAGTTTCTTGCTTCATTCACATTTTGCTGCTGCAGTAATTTAGATCACGGAATTCTGTTGAGTATACAGTTCCTTCATTTTCTCAATGTCCTCTTCCTAGTATAACCACTTTCTCTACTAGAGGTTTTGAGGAAGAATTAAGGATTTGGCATGATTTAACCTTGAGATAATTAAATAATAAAAACATTACTGTTCAACCATAGTCCTCCCGTTACCTTGCATTATTTCACTCTCTTGCTATTTGGTCAAACGTTCAATTGGAACTCTTGTAAAAAACCATCAACAATATCCTGATCATCATACTCCAAAGGGTCTCCTTTATTTCCATCCTTCTAGGCTTCTCTGTTGTATGCTGATCCTCAAACATTACTACCATGGCTGACTTAACAGAAAACTGAGGTCGCATAGTTCTGTGTAACAATAACAGTAATAATGACCACCCAAACTCCCCTGAACTTTTCACTCGACCACGGTGCTATAACTCCCCTCGCTTTGTCTCTCTCCTGTTTACTTTCCTAAACCCTAAACTGCATCCCTTTCTTCAACTGTGCTCACAAGCTTAAAAAAAATCTTACACATCGATGTGGTGGGATTCAGGTGACAACTGATAAGGTCCAAAGACACCTATCCAGGGTCCCAGGCTCCTGGAGGAGGAGTGGCCAACCCTATTCATAAAAGGCTACTAAGATCTTAGGGGCCAGCCACGTTGGGCCAGAAGGGCAGCTGGCTCCGTCTAATGGTTAAGATTCTGCGCTCTCACCATTGCGGTGAAACCTGAATCCCACCACACATCAGCACGCACCACAAGGGTCAGCTTCTTTGTTGAACTACAGTTTGCAATTCTTACAACCAACCGGAAGAAACCACCTGAACACCCAACAGTCTCTAGTTAACCAACCCATTTTGTTGATTGAATTCTTTCAGAGGAATTTTTAGTACAAATCATGCAGCTGTATGATATTTTAAAACACTGGTGTGTCAAACCTCACAAAAGTCATGTGGAATATGAGTTTTGAGGGTGAGCTCGAATGTAAACATGATTAAAATCTCTCCAGATGTTCAAAGGTAAAACTGAGAAAAATTACTAGTCAAAATTAAGTATTTTGTAAGCACAACTTCCTTTTTACCAGGTTATTGTCCTGATCTGAGGGCACAAATCAGTAGAAAGCAAATTACAGAGCCCATATACATTCACTGGGAAGTCTATCTCAGAAGCTCTTTCTTAGGGTTGTGGTGAGATGGCTCCTCAGCTTGCTGTACAAGCCTGAGAGTCCGGTTTCCTACCTCCAGCATTCAAGTAAATTCTACCATTATTGCTGTGAGCAGGTCTTGCTGACAGGATCTCCAGAGCAAGTTGGCTAACTGGACTGACTAGATGAATCAGCAGACTGGATTCAAGTGAAAGATCCTGCTTCAATATACAGAATATAGGGAACAATCACCGAAGACACCAGATTCCAATAGTGGGCCCCACATGCATGGGCACACAAGCACATGTACCTGAACATACACATGTTCTTTTTCTTCAATGTCTATTATAGAATTTTGGCACAAATCTATTTTAAAAGTGCAGAGGTTTTAGCCTATTAGAATCATGTATATATATTTTTCTTTATTGTTTCTTTTGCTCTCTCATACTTAGGCTTTGGTCCATGCAAATCAGAAAACAATATAACAGGACATAAATGGAGCTATCATTGATGTTATCAATGGAAGATTCATTAACGCTGGTATCTCTAATATTTAATGATTAAACTGCTTCTTATCCTCTGGTTTGTCAAAGTGTCCCATCCTTATTTTTTCTTGTTTTGTGAAAACTTTTTGCATGTCCCCATCCTAACAACACCCATATGTCTCTTTATATGTCAACTGTTGTTTCAATTTGGACACTAAATGTAGGGATCTAAGATGGGGGAGATTGCAGCCTCACACTAAAAATATTGACATCAGGAGTTGGAGAGATGGCTTAGTGGTGAAGAGGATCTTACAGAGGACCTGAGTTAGTTCTCAGTACCACTTGGTGGCTCACAATAGGCCTGTAACTTCAGTTTTTGGAGATCAATGTCCTCTTCTGAACTCCATGGGCATTGGATTCACATGGTACATGAGCATACGTGAGCAGAAAAAAAAAATTAATACATAGAAAATAAAAATAAACCATTATGCAGAACACAGATACCAAAAAAGAAAAAATATCAGCATATATTACTTCAATCTAAATTTTAATGTAACAGTTTCATTCTAGACTCGTCACCCCACAGCCACTCCCACAGAGTCAGGGAACGGGTTATATCTCTATCTGATTGCCTTCTCTTACCCCCCTCCTCTGTACAGCATAGGTAAGAAAGAATGTCAGAACTTTTGGTAGCCAGTTTGTAGCCAAATGTTCTGCCAAGGTACAAAGTGGGCGCATGGGACTTAAAGCATAGAGACAAAAATATTTAGCCTTGCTCTAGAGTTGTTCCAGCCACACGAGGAACAAAGTATCTAGTTTTTAGACATTTTGGACAAACTGAGTATACATTTGTATTACATACATACAGAATCTTTTGACAGATGAAGAAGGATAATCTGTGGATGGGGATTGAAGCGAGCGAATGTGTCTCTCATAGTCCACACTTAGGAGCGTATTCTGTGAGGAGGTTGTCAATGTTTTCATTATTTCCTTATGGGAACTTGGGCCAATCACATCACTTTAGTAAGTTTTCTATAAAACAGAATGTTAACAGACATGTTCCTAAGATCACTCTCTGTTGACATATGCATGTATTGATGATGGCTACTGTAATTCTTAGATATTGTTAACTCCAGTTTTGTATGTGAGGGATCGTTTCTTTGCATTTTCCTAGTTTGAAATTCTCATTGTGCTGTTAAGCCCCAACATGTTAACACTAATTACATTTACAAAAATAATAAATATGATGTTTGGTAATAGAGATATTCACTCTGCTTCATTTTAATGAATGTCTTAGTATCCTTGAAAAGCATAAGGTATTTCACAGTAAATGACAATAGAGACCTTACCGCTTTGTTCTGTCCTGACAGAAATCACACTCTTCTGCCGCTGTTGGGTACTTTGCCATTATATGATGTTGTATTAACAATAGAAAAACACATGCTTCATACTAGCTGTATTTAACACCTGGGTTTGTCCAAACTGTTTGAACGTTTGTTTTGTTTTGTGCTTAGTTAGTTTTCTTTCTTTTTACTTGAGTAGCAAGAGTTTATCATATTAAAATACAAAAGAGTTAAATGTGATTGTTATGAAACCAAGAGCAAAACAAAATTCTACTTGAAGAGCATACTTAGAGAAGGCTTATAATTACTTCTTTTTTATTTAGGGAGCTCACTAGGTTTATACATGAAAAGACAATGGTGACTTAAAAAAGAAGAACCCAGGAAATGAACATAAAACATCAATCATACTGAGATTTCTATAAATGTCAGAAGAAAATTTATGGTAGTTGGAGAGTGTGTCATGCTTTGTATTCACTATTGGGTTTAAATTGAAAATTATTGAAACGTCCTAATGTGGTTGAAGAAGCTATTACTTGATAAATGGTAAAATTTACTTCCTCATCTCTCATATCAAACTTTTCATAGTTGTCTATGTAACAATTACTTGACATGACATCATTTTTCCATCAAAATAATAACTATTGTCCAGTTCATAAACACAGTACATTGGACATTCAAATTAACAGTAAGTCCATCTGAGTCAACTGTGAGATTTTTCCCTTAATGTTGTGAATTAGGCTTCCATAAATGGGGTTTTCTCAGAGTTAAAACACTAACAATATTTATCATGTACTTAAAGAGCCCTAGTGAAGAGATAACTACCATTTTTATTGGCAAATTCAGTGGCAAGTTGATTGCATGAATATTGTGAGTATAAAATCAGTGTTTAATAATTTTATCTTCTGATATTCTAATTACAACATAAAATGACTTTCCACATTTTGCCACATCCTGAACAAAGAGATTTAACAATTATACTGAATGTAAACATAATCTTAAAAGAGTCTTATATTGAACTGCAGAGAGCGCTCAGTGGTTAAGAGCACTGATTGCTTTTTTTCCATAGGACCCTGGTTGTATTCCCAAACAAATGGCAATTTACAACTGCCTCTAACTCTAGTTCCAGGGGATCTGACACTGACTTCTTGATTCTGCAGTCACTGCATACACATGCTGCACAGACACACATACTGGTAAAACACCCATACATGTAAAATAATATAAATAAATTTAAGAACAATGATTCTTATAATACTTGATAAATGATAACTTCTCAGAAATGAATGGCTTTAAATGATGATAATAGTTAAATGATGTTACTTTCATTGCTTACTTATTGCTCTAAGTAACCACTGTTTAAAATTGTTTTAATTAACAGATTTTTTTTAATTTTGTGATATATTGATGCTTAGTTCTAATAATATAACTTATTTTTCTTTGAGGAAATAATTCCCTTTTTATCAGTGTTTTCTTATGAGTCATCCTAGGGTGTACATTTATTAAGGCTTGTCGAATAGAAAGGACCATTTCAAGCAACACTGACACAATACCCAGGGGTTCCGCTGGGCCTGCTCACAGAGACCATCATATCTGGGCTTTTGGACCTACTGATGATCAGTTATAGAAAGAGGGATGGGGGGACTTAACATCCTCACCTAAGTATACAAATAACCCTCTAACGAGTTGTAACCAATTCTGTCTTAATTACACGTGGACTCAGGCTATCAGAAAAATACCTATAGTGGAGAAGGACTAGAGATGGGGCTGTATCCATGTGGCTATGGGAAAGGCATCATCCCTGTGGGGTAAAAACTTCCTAGTATGGCTGCTGTGGGTAGGAAGCAGCCACACTGCTGTTTAAAAAAAGAAGAAGAAGAAGAAGAAGCACAATAGTTCATTGGTTTTCCCAAAGTGAACTTTGGTGGAATTGTTGTTGGAACTTTAGGAGGAGGGATAGACAGAGTTTATACCCCAAGGCTTTATTTTTATTTTTATACACTCTTAGACTTGTCAAGGAATCAAGTACAACTAATAATGGAATAACAATGAAAGGAATACCTTCAATAACTATGATCCAACCTAGAGACAGTATTTTAACTTCAACAGTATTAGAGACTCCAAAAGAAGGGATGGAGGGGAGGCAGGGAGAACTCGCTTGGTTGAAAAAAATCACCGGTTAGTGCAAGTTTTGAAATATTCTCATCATTAATTTTCAAGATACATTTGTATTAAGGCTTGGAAATTGATGGGAAACTGGTCTGGATAGAGTATGTGCACAGATGGGATTTCGTTAGCTCTCCAGATGCCATGATAGTAGACTCCTTATGCCACTGACTGCACACAGGTTAAATGGTAGAACACAGGCAATAATTATCTGTGGAGAAAGAATCAGAATAGCAGCTACTGTTTGCTTGGTCAAGGGTGGGGGGTGGTTCAGTGAGGCTTCTGAGTTCAGATAACATTCTATTTTTAAAGACTGCATGGAGGTCAAACAGACATGTTCATTTTGTGAAACTCATGAAATTTTTCCTTAAGATCAAGGTAAGTTTATTGCATGTTATACCTTTGCTATAAGGTTTGCCAATTCTCCCCCAAAAGAGGAGAGTCCCTACAAATCCACTGACTTTAACAATATTTAAAAAGTTATAATTTTAAAAAATCAAGCAGAACAAAAGCTAGCATGAAGGAAAAGATGCATGAGTGAATCCTGACTATGTCTTGGATCAGGAAAATACTCGAACAGAACAGATAATTCAGAATTAGTCTATGTTCTTCTTTCTTTTGACAAAGGCTACCAAGAATAAACATTAAGGAAAGGAGCCTCGTGTAGTGCTGGAAAACTGAACATACACATGCAGAAGGAAGAAACAAGAAAGCTGCTTCTTAACTTATAAAAGGCCTAGTCAAAATGTACCCAAGACTTTCCTGTAAGACCTGAAGCCATGAGACTACTAGAAGAAAATACGGAATGGGGGCAATCAAGACAATGGGACAGAATTGAGGGGTTTCTTTTGCATAAAACACAAAAGTCACAGACAAAAAAGAAAATTAGACAAATGGGATTATGTTAATTAAAAATATTCTGAATAAAGGAAGCCTAAATGTAAATGTAACAGATACGGATAGAAATAAGTATTTCCAAATATCCATTCAATCAGGTATTATTGTCCAGAATGTATAAGAAGTTCAAACTGCAAAATCTATGCAAAATGATTTAAAATGCATAAATTATCAGAGTACATACTATACCTATATGTTCCATTTGCATATAATAGACACTACACCTACAACTGTACTACAAATCTACTGAAGTATGTGAAAAAAGTCTCAGGGGCACTGTTTACCAGTGATTAGAACAAGGTGATGTCACCTCCTGCTACTTGAATGACTGATAGGTAGACATTTGAGTGGGGATGTGAAGGAATTCACTGGTGGGGAGAATGCTGAATCATCAGAGACATTATTATTACGTGGAGGATTCTCACAAAACCCAAGATAGGGTACTATATTATTCAACAATTCTACTACTAGATGTTATCTAAGAGAAACGAAATCATTCTATCAAAAGGTAACTATATTTCCCTCTATTGCTCAATTTACAATCAGCAAGAAAAGGAAGCAGTCAAGAGGAGAATTATGAATGAATATATAACAAACTGTGCTACGTACACACAATGGAATATTACTCAAGCATAAGAAAAATATAAAATTTTGTCATTTGCTACCAGTAACGTGGAAGGAACTAGAAGACATTATTTTAAGAAAAAATAAAACCAGATGCAATAAGGCAAATGCTGCACATTTCAGTTCCTATTAGTTGGTCTTAAGGAGTGGCTGGGAGGAGAGGGGAGGGGGAATGAAATGAAGCGCATTTGTAGTGCAATAGGAAGAATTAGTGCTTGTCTACAATAGCTGAAGTAGGTTGACCATAGTTCACAACAATTCATGGTGTACTTCAAAATGTTAGAAAAGAATGAAGACTGCTCTTCTAGGCATAAGAGGGAAACTTCACTCAAGAAGTCTCAGCAATACAGTCACCTAAGCAAGACTCAAGATGACCAGTCAGTGTGTGGGGGGGGAATTTATAAAGCTCCTTTTCTAGATACAAAGATGTAGGCAAACAAAGGCTGCTGAGAGGGAGTTCTCCAGAGGTAAGTCTCCTGATAGGTTACTCTATCCCAAGTGGTCAGCCTAAAGACATGTGCACATGGACAACACAAAATGAACGCAACAACTCAATGGTGTGTGTGTGTGTGCGTGTGTGTGGGTGTGCATGCATGTGTGTGTGCATGTGTGTGTGTGCATGTGTATACATGCATGTGTGTGTACGTGCATGTGTGTGTACATGCATGTGTGTGTGTGTAACAATTACAGAAAAGGCTGCATTTGAGCATGCATGTGAGAGAAGTTGGAAGATCAGAAAGAGGGATGCAAATAGGTTATCACTGGACTCACATATAAAATCCTAAAAAAAAAAAATACAATTTAAATCAAAAAATTTAAAAAAAAACCTTCCTCAGTTTCCCAGTTCATACAAATTAAAAATGTTGGGAAAATCCATATAGAAATTCTTCTGATCTTTATGTATTATTCATGACTAAGAAGTTATACTTTACTCTGTGGTAGGGTGCAAACATGTCAATTAAATTGCTTTTTGTTTACAATATTCAAAATAAAATATACAAAATTTATTCATTTAGTTTACTTTACTATAAAAATATCCTTGGAAATTAAAAAAAAAAAAGTACACCAAAATTAACCAAGTCTAAAGACTACGCAACTTAATGAAGTCATACATTGTTAAAGCTATGAAACATTACATTAAATTTTTTCACTTATCCCCCACCAAAACCAAAGTGGACAGAATTCTGATGAGAAAAACATTCTAACTTATGTATATACTCATACCTATCACCCTCCTTCACACCTTCTTTATCTCCTTCTATTCATCTTTTTTTATTTTGTTTTCTTCATGCTATAAAGTACCTACATACACTTATATTTACACATATACTATATTATTGGCTAGATTCCACATGAGAGAGCACTGATTACTTTCTGAAAGTGTGTGACCTTCAGTAACATTAAAAATTCTAAGTTCCCTTCTTCCCACAAATATTTAAACACTATTTTTCTTTAGAGTTGAGTAATATTCCACTGTTTTATAATACAAATTTTAATTTTCAATTAATCTGTGCTTGGACAATGAGGTTGATCCAGTTCTTTGCAATAGTGAATAAAATAACAACAAGCATAATAAATAACAACATATAAACAAAGTTGTTATGTACTTAGGAGTGTCAAGACATCTGCAGTTCATGTGTGTATGAGAGAGTACAGGCTCACATGTGAGTATCGGAAGACAGCTTGGCTTCTCTCCCTCCATCTCTGCTGTTCTTGTCTCAGCCTCCATCTCTCAGTGGGCATTCTGGGACATCTGTGTGCCAGCAAATCTGGCTTCTGAGGACAGAACTTACACCACCAGGTTTGTACAGAAAATTCAGTAAGTGCTTATCCCAACTGAACCATCCTGTCTGCCCCCAAATTTAGTTTTGGATGGCTCAGAAAAACTGTGTATCCTCATAAAAGAGTGGCCGAGAACGTTTGTCATTTTGCACATCAAAGTTTGTGGGAGGTACAACTGCGTGTGGTTGTATATGAGTTGGTGTGAGTGGCTGGGTTGTTGTGAGCCACAAAACAAAATACAACACGTGTTGAGGGTAGTTTAATTCAAGTATATGCATTATTTTTCTTTCAATATCTCTGTATGTCTTCAAGTTTCCAAAAATAAAAAAAAGGAAACATTTTTAAAGAGCAAGGGAGAAAGGAGACAAAACAAGCCACTTGACTCAAATCTCCAGCCCCAGGATTCCTGATGGACTGTGGAGAGGCCCAGGATGAAGCCGAGCAGTCTGGGAAAGAATGCTTCATAATGGGTTGGTGACACTGGATGAATTATATTCTTCACGGGCAAAGCCCCTGAACACTCACCGTCCTAAATCTTATTTTTATATGGCACACATTTAGAAAATTTAGGAGTGTCCTGGAAAGTTATAACAGCTGGTGTGCGAGTGTTGGGCCCCGGGGCAGGGGGTGGTTGAATGTCTGAGGAATTCCGAGGCCTCTGGAGAAGTGTTTCAGAACAGGGCCCCAACTGCCTAGGAGCCCTCAATGTGAGAAACAAGTCACTGGACAGGCCCTGACAGATGCTATGAAGGGGTGGTGCTAAATGCCTTTTTCAGGATATTAAACCAGCATCCTAACTGGCCAAAAAAAAAGAAAGAAAGAAAAAAAAAAAAGAATTGTCACTGACATTGTGTCAGCTCCATTGGAGACACAGGCTGGCTACTCTGTGTGCTCTGGGAACCATTATACAGGATCGATAGGCTCCCAGGCTGGAACCCAAATAATGATTTCTAATAAAACCTATTTTAGACTGTTTGGGCTAGAAAATAGAGACAGGTCACAAAACGTAATGCACTTAAAGCCAGCCCCCCTTCCTTTTCTCTCTTTTTAAAGAGATGAATAATGGGAGAGAGATCTGGTGATAAGGCTGGAGGGAAAAGACCTTTTGGTGCTGGCCAATCTGCTTAGCTGATGGCTGTAAACGGACACCCCTAATGAAATAAAAATGTCTCAGTTCAAGTACATAGCTGTGCGATTGTTAGCCATGCTGAACTCTGCCTGGAAGGCTACTAAGTAACCGCCTGACAGTTTCCCATGGCTTCCTCCCTCCCCAGACCCTCATTGAAAAGCAAATAAAAGAATGGGGATCGTGCCCCCATATTAAAGGACAGTAGCAGCCTAATTTTCCTCCAGAGAGTCAAGTGTGCTTTCTCATCTTTGCCTGTCTCCTTGCCTGCGAATGGCTTGTTTTACAACCCGGAATCCGAAGCTGGTGGACAGCTTGTATCCTACCATGATTTTTTTTTTTTTTTTTTTTTTTTTTTTTTTTTTTTTTTTTTTTTTAAAAAAAAGATAAACTGGAGACAAGAGAAGTCTGTGCCTGGTGGAGGCTGTATCAGCCCCTCGGTGTGCCCTCTTCTCCTGAGTTGCTATTTCAGACAGCAGACAGGAGGAGAAGCCCTGGCCGCGTGCTGCGATGTGATGGCTGTGGTTAGGCTGGTTTTCCCCCACTGGCCCTCACAGCTTGCAGTCTGATTTCAATCAGTGGCAGTTCCCCGCACATGTCCAGCCATCAATCTTCCTCCGCCCCTGGATGAGTGTGGCACAACACGGGGCCGTGTTCCAGTTAAAAAATAGCCTTTGCCGCCGCCTTCCGTCTTCAGCCACTGATAAGTATGCCTTTGATATTTTTATTAAAAAAGAAAGAAAACACATTGGGAAATATGTTTCATTTCTTAGGGCCCAGAACGAAGCCCCTGAGACCGCAGAGGATTGAGGTCGGTTGAATGGGAAAACAGACAAGGCAAAGTTGAGCTCAACCTTCAGAGCCTTGCCAGTTAGAACCAACCTAACAGGATCCCTATACTTTCTAGAAGAGGGCGCCCGTATAGACAGACATCAGTTTTCACAAACTGCAAAGCAGTCTTGTAATCCTTTTCCAACCAGAGCCTGGTTTGTACCCAGTGGCAAAGACACTTTCGAAAGACCAGTCCCAGCCCCTCTTTAGGGTCCAGTTATGCCCCTGGATTGCTTTTAGAGCACCTTTCGGGACTTACGAATGTTTTCTTGCAGAGCCAGAGGGAGAAAGCAGCTGTGAGCGTGGCAGTGAAAACAGTGGGGAGATGGGAAATTTTTGCTTCTGCTATGAAAGGTGTTCCTGGCTGGGCTCCTGAAGGTGCTTGTCTGCTTAATAACCTCAAGGAGATACCATACATATTGTCACTGTGCTTAGCTGCTCATTTTAGAATAGGATGTTCCAATCTCAAATGTCTACCTACCTTCCTGGCAGAGTCGTGGAGAACTTTGGAGGTGCAAAGATGTAGAGACACACTGTTCCTTGAGTATCCCTTCCCCAACATTTGTTACACATCTCTGAAGCTAAGGAGAAGCTGGTCTGAATAGAGTCTATGGTAGTTAGATTCTGTATCATTGTTAAATTGCTGGGGCGAGGCGGGGGGAGTACAGAGGGAACAGTGTTTACTAGTTTATGTCTGTGCATCATATTCATGTGGTGCCCGAGAAGCCAGTAGAGGGTATCAGGTCTCTGGAACTGTGGCCCTACATATGGTTGTGAGCCACCACATGGATGCTGAAAATCTAACCCAAGCCCTCAAGAGCAGTCAGTTCTCTTAGCCACTGAGCCAACATCACCAACATCATTATCATCATTGTCATTAACTCAGTGTATGTATGGTGTGCGTGTGTATGTGTGTATGTATGTGTGTGTATCATCAAGGATGTGTAAATGTGGGTGTACATGTGGAGGGCAGAGAAAATTTTAAGAGTTTTCTCTTTGCCTTCCACTTGGTTTCTAGTTTTGCTCCGCTGCACATTCAGGCTAACTGATTTGTGAGTTTCGGAAGACTCTCCAGTTCCCACCTACCATCTTTGTAGGAACTCAATGTGCTACCAAATCCAACTCTATACAGGATCGAGGTTCAAATTTAAGCACACACTTTCCTGCATGGGGATTGTTTTGCCCAAACAGCCATCTTCCCAGCCCCTGGTTTAAATGAAGACTGTCATTCAGTTCTAGAATGGTCTTTCCAACTACTTGTCAGTACCTATCTACCCAAGAACGGAACTCATTGTGAAACAGTACTGTCTACAGCCCATCCCTAGTGCTCAATATGTTATTTGGGGAATCACAAACTCTCCATTTATCCCAATGTATAATAGTATCAGTCACAGTGCAAGTGTATGTAGAAATATTGAAGATGTGAAAAGAGGGATTTCAAAGCAGATGTAGGAATTTGAGATGAAAAGTGTATGCCCAGGAGGCATCACTATTTTGGAAAATTTTAGACTTAGAAATAATGGCAAATGACTGGGGTTTTGAAAAAGCTGACAAAATTTGTTCAAAGCTCTGGGAACTATGTAAGTTTCAGGTACGCTTGTCAGTACACAACTAACCTTCAGCCATGGGCAATATTTGGGGAAGCCTGTCCCCATTTTAATGAGGAAGTGATTCGTGTTAAAGTGGGTAAGAGTCAAAATAGTTTTAGAATGACACTGGGAAATTAATTTGGGGGGAGGGGTATAAGTACCACATTCAAACCTTTAAAAGGCTTGCTCATCTGGCAATCCTTTTTTTTCATGTATCAATTGACTCCAATAGCTTCCTGCACACTACTTTTTCAACAAACTCAACAAAATTTTGCGAGTTTTGAAATGCTAAATTTCCCAATTAATTAATAAATTTGTTTTTTATGTTTGTCAATAAGTATTGTAGTGGTTATTGCTGTGAACACAAAGATTACGACAGAATTTTAAAAGAATTTAATTGTTCAGGTAATTTTGAGGAGTTGGCCATGTATTAGACCCAGTTCTTAAAGGTCAGGGTATAGAAGAAAAATGTTAAGTATTCATGGAGTTTACTGTCTAGAGAAAGAGGCATATAAGGAGAAATAGAAGGTATAATAGTAGATACAATACTGCTGCTGATAGTATGGATGGCCTTTCCTAAAAGATTTATTGAAATAGGAAGTTGAAGAACGAGAAGAAAGACAGGCACGTCTGAGAGAAGAATGTTCCATACAGACAAGCCAGCCTGCAGATGGGGACATGGCAGGCCAACGATAGGGTATCTCCAGGACAGGAGGGAGGGTATGGGGTATTCCCCTGACAACGAATAGTTAATAATAAAAGCAAAAAAGTCTTGAACAAACACAGAGCTCCCCACATTATGTATAACCACACACTCTAAATGGGAGTCTGGGATATGGAATGAGATGATGGTGCGGTTCATGGGGACTCCTGTCGGCCATGGTAAGGGTTATTTTATTCTGACTCTAACAAGCTTTCCTCTGTTATCAGACTCATATGCTAGAAGCAGTTCCTATCATATACTGACACTGAATCAAATTATTTAGCTAATGACATCCTTGATTCTTTAAAGTTTCAGAAAACGGAAGTAGGATAGTGTCTTAGTGAAATATCATGACCACAGCAACTCTTACAAAGGAAATCCTATAATTGGGGCTTGCTTTTAGGTTTAGAAATTTATTTCATTGTCATCATGGCAGGGAGTATGGTTGCAGGCAGACAGACATGGTACTGGAGTAGTGGCCTAAAGGTCTAAATCCAGATCCACATGCAGCAGGCAGAGACAATGGGCCTTGCTTGAGCATTTGAAACTCCGAAGCCATCCCAGGTGCCACATTTCCTCCAACAAGGCCACACCTCCTAATGTTGCCATTTCCTAATGACCAAAGTTTAAATATATGAGCCTGTGGGCCATTCTAATTGTCAGCACCACAGATAGAGAAACAGAGTGGTCATGCTGAAGTTATTAAATTTCAATGAAAGGATTAGGAGGGCAAAGAAGGGAGCTTGCCTTTCATATTGCAAGCCTGTATTTCTAGGTGGATCAAATGTGAAGCAACGTTCATTTTCTTGCTCAGCAATGACAGGCGTACTGTCACGAGCTGGTGGTTATCTTCCAACTCTTCTGGCACACATGAGCAAAATTAGAGCAGAGAATACATCCAGACAGAAAAGCGGAATGGAGAGTGACAATGGAGGACATGGGATAGTGTTACCCTGGGCTGCGGAAGAGGGACTTCATATCCTGTGCTGCATGCCGTAAGAAGGGGCTGGAGAGAATATCAAAGAAGCATTCATAAGAAGCTTGGGAGGAGAGGACTGAATTGAGCATTTCATGAGTCTCTTGTGGCCACAGTAGACAGAAACCACTAAAACAATTCCACAGTGATGCCAGCAGAATGTCTCCAATGTTTTCCTACATGTTTCTCTCAAGGTTTGTCTGGATCATTTGTCCATGTGCCAATATCTCTAAAACAAGTGCAGGAATGTCTCCCGTGTTGCTTATTGAAATTCCTTTCTTGCCTACTCAGAGTCTATTTTCAGCAGATCAGAGTCGTCTTTTAAGGACATCTTCATGTCACACCTTGTTTAGACGTCTACCAATAAGGGTGTAGTAAATGGCTCCATTGGAAAATCATTCATTTTACAACTTCTGGGATCTGGGTTTGGTCCCCAGAATGCAGATATAAAAAATAAGGCTGTGTGTGGTGGCACATGTTTCTAACCTCAGCACTGGCAGTGTGAAGGCGGATTCCTAAGGCTCTCTGGCCAGCCACCATGGATCCTTGGTGAGTTCCAAGGCAGTGGGAGACTCTGCCTCAGAAAGAAATAAGGTGGACAGCATTTCCTAAGGAATGACAGCTGGGATTGTCCTCTAACCTTCGTGTGCATGATCACAAGCACGCACACATCTGTCACACATCAACACACACACACAGATGCAAATGTGCACACAAAAAAATCAAAACAGAAAGTGAAATCTGCCAGTTGCTTTTCCTTGTAAGAGAATGAAATTGAAGCTCCTCCTCGTCAGGATCCGTCCAATGCAATAACGGGGCTGCCCGGCCCTCCCCTCCAGGGCCAAGACCTAGTGTTCTCCTCCTCACTACTTCATGGCCTCCTGAAACAACCCACACTGTTCTCACTTGAAACCTTGCCTCTCATGAGTCCCAGCCCTATGATACTTTCTTCCCCATTTGCCGTCACATATCTACTCAAGTGTTACTTCTTTGGAGACATACTTTGCCTCCACTATCTAACACGCCACCTATCACCTCAAGCTGCCTCACTAGCTTCATCATATAGAGCAGGTACTTGTCTCATTAATCCAGTCACAATCAGAAGACAGCCAGGCTGTGTGCAGCCAGCTCAGACCTCTTATCTTTTTTTGTCTCTAGAATGCTGCAGCCCTACATGCAGCTGAGTCAGAAATGTTTGCTTCTCTCATCTAGTATTTATCCAACTATAGTAGGTAATTATTTATGTCTATTACCACTTATAATGATGTGTGTATTTCTAGGTGTAAGGCATTTGCAAATGTATATTATATTATAAAATTTTAAGTGCCTTCCCATATCTTTTCTCTGCCATGGGAAGCTGTGATTTTGAGATACTGATCCTTACTCTGTAATGGCAAGACCTGAATATTGGGTTGGCCTTTAAGATTGAGATAGAAAGTGGTTCAGTAAATAATGCAGGTGTTGCTAGATTCTCTTGCTAATATCTTACTAATAGCATCTCTTCAGAATTTTGTATTTTACCCCTTTCCAGATTGAGGCTTATTAGAATATCGCGAATGACATCAAAACTCTTTTATTTTTTTTAATCCAGGAAAAATGAAAAATGTTTTAAACACATTTGGGTAGAACATATTACTGTCTGGATTGCCCTTTATCCTTTTCAGCATTGAAAAGACTAATGAATGATACACCAATAATTAAATTACAAATAATATCTCCAACCAACAGCACAAAAGTAGGAAAAAAACCCAAATGTTTTGTGTCTGTTTTATGTTGGAAATTTACTATAAGCTAGACTGCTCAGTACAGACTTAATATCTATGTAAAAAGCTGTCTTTCTCTAAATTATGTGCATGTGGCTAGATGGGTGGTATCCCAATTTAATAAAGAATACTTTGCCTCCCACACTGTTCTTCAGTCTCTGTGCATACTTATCACAGAAAGTATTTTTATATTGGGTTCAAACCAGATTAAGGGTGAAGGTATGAATTTTACCTGTCTGGTGACCTTGTATGACTAAGTTCCTGAAAACACACACACACACCTGCCTCCTGAGTGTCCGGATTAAAGGTGTGCACTACCAGCACTTGGCTTCCTGGAAATAATTTTTTCTTTTTCACTTGATGAACATAAAGAGAGCAATAAATAAATGAATGAACATGTCTTTAATTTTCTGCATATTTTCTGCCCTCTTCTTGTTCCTACTAGGCTACTTTTGTGTGGCTCAGAGTTATGGAAGAGAGAGAATGCTATTGTTCCTGTAGGAGATCTCCTTCTGAATCTTCTCCTTTTCTGATTTCTTATTGATCTTAGGGGTTAATTCCTCTCCCCACCTCTCAGTATTGGTTTACATTATCTTCTTCTTGAAAATTTCCAATGCGTGGAAGAATCAAGCACCACATTATAAAATGTATAGTGGACAGAAGCCTTTACCCCGAAGCCAGCCAGGGTGGCTCTACATCCAATCTATTCTTTCCTAACCTGTGAACAGTTGGCCAGTTTATTTTATCACTGTTTTTTCTTTTGTAAAATGAGGCTACCCAAGCTCCTTTTGTAGACAGAGCATTTTAATTATAGTGCCTTAATGAATTGTGTTAGCATGCATAAATGCAAGTAATATCAAATATCAGTAAATCTTTTTCTTATCAATTTCCTTTGTCCACACTATGATTTACCATATCTGAAGAAAACCTGATGCATGCTAGGGATAGCACATGTCTTGTGCTCCTCTCTATCCAACATCTTAGTTCGCTTAAGTACAAGCTCAATGGTGCAGACATCTTGGAAAGAGAACCCTTGGCACAACAGGTGTATCTGCAATGTTAGGAAGAAAAATAAGGGATGCATGAACACATTTATTCAGTCTGGCGATGAGAAATGAATGTCTTCAGCTCACTAGGTGTTGACCCACGGGCCACTGTTCTCTCAGCTCTTCCTAAGACATACTTTGCATCTCAGATTCACTAGGAGGGCTCAGGACAACATTCTACTTTGATGAGACCCTGGAAGAACTTAACTTTTCAGGGTTTATCACCTCTAGCAAGCACCAGTCTTCTGTCAAGAGTTATATAAATACATCATTTAAAATGTTTATTTTTAAAAGAGTATTTATCCAACTATAGTAGGCAATTATTTATGTCTATTACCACTTACGATGACACGTATATTTCTAGGTGTAAGACATTTACAAATGTATATTATATTATGAAATTTTTAAGTGCCTTTGAATGACAATTTTCTTTTCTAATGATTATTGTCTAAGATAGCAACAACATTTAAATATATATATATATATATATAATTAGCCCCAAATGACTTTTAAGTTAAGAATATTGACCAAATTTCATATCATTTTATACTTTTTTGTTGAGTTAACATATGTAGAATAAATCGAAAGTTAGTGTGTTCATCAGAGAATGACTTCTTTTTTGGTGAATAACTTTTTAGTGAAAGGGCAATTCATATTTTTGGACTTTCTGATGTTGACAACAGAATAAAGCCTAACTAATGTCGAAGTACAATTTTTCTCATCTAGTCCTACAAGTCCTTGCTTAACGACCAAAAGACAGACGCATCCAACACATTTCGGAGATGAGCCGATTTTACACAAGTCTTCTCATTCTCGGCTTCATGGAAAGCCATACTCTGCACGGTAAGTCTCAGGGGGAGTATGGCCTCCAGCATCATAGTTTCCAAATCTTTCCTGGCACCAAGACTTGCAAATATTTCCTTCTGGCTCTAGCATCACAGAAAAAATAATCACCAGTCTGGTATTGCATGTCCACCCAAAACAAGCTTACCTCCTAAGATCCAAGGCTATAAAGTGTTCCCTTTCTGGAAATAATAATGGCATCTAGCCATATTTTAATAAATAGCAAATCATTAGATGTGCATTCTAAAACCAGAGCCACATCTGTGGTAACACATTTTAAAAATTTTTTAGAAAGCAAAATAGTAGGTAAATTATTCCACAGTTTTAAGCATATATCATAAGTGTTTTAAGTTGTTTTCTAGTAACTGTCCTTAAAATAAAGACTTAACTTGTAGAAATATAAAAATGACTTTTAATAATGAAGTAAAAGAAGTTTATCTTTTTTGTTTAATTATCTTTTTAAAAAACGGATTTGTTTGTTTTTCCATATACAGCACTGCCCCCTTCCCTTCCCTCCTCCAGGTCTCCCCAATCCTCCCTCAGCCTCCTCCCCACCCCATCCCTCATCTATTCCCCAAGAAAGGCAAAGAGCCCCAAGGTGGGTCAGTCTAGTCTACCATATCCAGCTGAGGTAGATCTGAGTTCTACATCTCAGTATTAAGGCTGGGTTAGCTGTTCCTCTGTAGGGAATGGGCTCTGAGATGTCGGTTCATGCACCAGGAACATAGTCCGATCCTACTACAAGAGGCTCCACAAACTGCTCACACCACTTGATGGTCGCCTCCATTTGGAGGATTTAGTTCCTTTCCCTACAGGTTCCTTGGTGATTGTTTCTCAGAAGAGACTATATCTTTATACAAAGTTTTACTTCATGAAAACACAATTTAAATGAAGCATACCCAAGATCTCTCCACAGATCAAAATTATAAGAAAAGTTTTAAATTTAGATTATAAACAACACTTATGTCAATAATAAATATAAATATTTTGGATTTACATATTCAGTCTATTATTTCTGAAACTGTGAGGAGTTTGGGCTATTTGTTTTTTCTCTCAATTCCTTTCTTTGTAAACTGAGGCTGTCCGTGCCCCTTCTATAGTCAAATGTGACCTGTGCTCCATCTCCTTCCAAACATCAGTTCTCATAAGTGTAAACTTAATTTGAAGATTCTGGAACAGCCATAACCATGTAATTATAAGAGATAAAATACAATTTGAATTAAGAACAATGAACATCTGACTGGTTCCATAAAAAGTTGGATCCAACAACCTGGCCGTGTCAGTCATGAATTGTCCATATCTTTTCCCTGGGATAGTTTTTCCCATGCAAATGAAGGATATCTATAAGTACCACATAAAGATTTGTAGATTTATCTGGAAAAGGGAGTCAATTTAACTTACTCTATGTAATTATCTTCAGGGAGTTCCACTTGGTGCCAACGGGGTCATGTGCCTAACTTAAGATGCCTACTGTACTTTAAAGAGTAAACTCATGTGCTCTTGCAATCAAAAAGCACAGTGATAAAGTTCATGTCACGTGACATCACAGTATGAAGGATTGAAAGCATGAAAATCAAAACCATATTAGCCACATCCAGCAAATCTATATTTGGTGTATAGGAATTAGGCAACGTAATTATAAATTGCTGAGTAGTGCCACTCTAGAGTTTACAGAATGAATCTACCTTGTGTGTTTAGGAGGCTCATTCCTTATTTTTGAGCTCTCTTTTGAAAGGAAATGAGCAAAACTATAAAGTCCATTTCCATCAGCTCTGAGGACTATCAAATTTTGAAAAGCTACCACAAACGGTAAATTTCCTACAAATGCCTTATGGAAACGAGAGAGAATAATGAAGAGTGAGAGAGTGTGGTGGTGGCAGGACCAGTGTGTACTTCCGAAAGGGTGTGGGGAATGTTACACCCCTAGGTCAAAAGGCATATCTAAGAAGGAAATATAGAAACAAGAGAAAGCAAGTTGAAGGCAAAAGCCACCACCCTTCACCCACTAGTCAACAAAACAATTAACTTAGGATAAGAGCGGAGGGTTTATTTAACATATTTTGTAGACACTCATATTTACATGAAAAGGTTTCTAGCTGTGGTAGCTAAGCATAAGGAAAGGTCTGTGCTGCCAGCATTGTATACTTGTAGGAAATCCTTTCTATCTATTCCACACTCACTCAATTTGTGTAATGAGAAAATGGAAGAGTCACATTAGGATGGTATCATGAAGTCTCAAGAATAAAGAAACAAACAAGAAACAAAACTTACAGAATAACTCGCCAGGAGAAAAATGTTAGCATGGAAACAATTCTGTTTTAAACAAATACTTGCCATAACTATTTTAAGTTAATGGAGCAGTACCCTCCATGAATGAAGGTCACAAAACAGAAGCCTAAGAATTCAGTGAAGAGATGATTAGGCAATGATAAAGCAGATGAACCAGCATTGAGTTAATAAGAATATAGGAAAATAAAAGCCTTGAAGTTGAGGAAGAAATTAGATGCTTAAGAGGGCATAAATATCACAGTGAAATATAAACAAACACTGAGTACATTAATAAGGAACACTACTTATTAAAATAGTAATTTAAGGAAAGTGTTAATTACAGTAGAAAAAAGACATATGTAAAACTGGAGTCTATGTTAGAGAGAAAATGAAATTATAGGAAATATTTAAATACACAGTTTAGTGGAACTCTTAAAAAAGACACATTTTCCAACCAAATGAACAAAGTGGTTGTATATAAATATTAAAAGTAGGTGTGGTGATCAGTTTTGACTGTCAGCTTGGAACACTTCGATTCATCTGGCAGAAGGTCTCTAAAAATGTGTGTGAAGGATTATCTTTATTACATAAATTGAGGTGGGAAGGACCTGCACTCTGAGTGGGAACATTCCCTGAACATGAGCCTGTCTAAGTAAAGGGAACTGAGAAACAATGTAATTGCATTGATGCGCAGCTCTCTCCTCTAGCCTATGGGTGGAATCTGGTCAGTTATCTCAAGCAACTACTGCTGTGACTTTCTGTGACTGTGCACAGAGTAAATTCATCTTTCCTTTTGCATGTGTCATGGTATTTGAATCACAAGATAAAAGAAATTAAAACACTAGGTAATATTTCAGATCTTTATGAAACTACTGAGCTTAACAACAACAAAAATATTTGAATGGCTGGAAAAGAATGTGTGTGTGTGTGTGTGTGTGTGTGTGTGTGTGTGTGTGTGTGTGTGTGTGTGTGATAAATCAGTCTTCCTGAATTTATTTTTATAAATATTTATAATGTTAAAAATCAAGCAATATCCATAAAGTACTGAAATCTGAAAATATACATTCCATTCTACTTTCAGGTTCTTATAAACATGTTACATGTATGAATCATACTTTACAATGAAATAAATGTCAATCTACTTAAAATTAAAAGTAATGCAAACAGCATCCTCTGCTCAAAATGTAACAAAACAGATGTTACAGGCACATGCAGCAAAATGTGATCTTTCTAGACAGCGAAAAGTGTTAATGCTGATTTTCTCAAAGAGAAAAGTTAATCACAAAGAGAAAAGATATTTATTACACATTAGAACTTGTACGATACAACCAATGCAACATTCAAAGCAAAATATGTGGTCCAAACATTTTATTAATAAAGGAAGATTAATAAAAAATGGAACTGAATGTGTCTTTAAAACTCAGAAAAGAATAACAAATAGACATTAGAAAAGAATTGGTAAAGATGATATTTATAAGTAAATGAGCCAATAAATAAAACCAAATTGATATTTTCTACTAAACTTGTTGAAGGCCACACATTTCTGAAATGAATTTAAAAAGTTACTCTAGTTTGCCCACTTTATAAATAATCTAGATGATAATAATTTTATTAGAAAGTGTTGTTTACAAAAATTTACCTTTATAAGAGAAAAATATAAGTGTGTCAAGTAGAGGAACTAGGAGAAGATAACAAGAACTTCTCCAAAGGAACCAGACAAAAGAAGATTAATAGAAAATTCCCCAAAAAAAACATTTAGAAAATAATGGGTTTTGTGAATCAATTTTAGAACCTAATTTTAAAGGGGGCTTCTGAGTCTTTCCTAGAAAACATAAAGAATAGGTAGCCCAAATATTAAATCTTTATAGAGATGAAGATTATGTTCGCCAAGTCCAGGGCATTTTGTTTACATAGTTATTGATAAAGACAGCTTCAGCAGCAGCTAGCTGGTAAGGAAAGGTAAAGCGTGGGAAGGAGATACGATCTTTTTGTCATATTCAACTGGCTAAGAGACCGTCAGACATTCAATCTGCTCCTAAAGAAAGAAAATGCCATAGAGGTATGAATTTATGGTGGGGTCCCTTAACATTCTGCCAGATAGCTCTTGCCAGAAAATCTTTTGGGTCTGTCATTTATGTATATTAGCATAAACCTCTTACACAAAATTGTGACGGAAAAAAATTGAGAGAATACAGCATATACTTTAGTAGGCATAATTCCAGAAATGCAAAGATGGTTTAACTATACTTTAGTAGGCATAATTCCAGAAATGCAAAGATGGTTCAACATTGTATATCTTTTAGCATTCATAGGTCTAAAAGAAAATATAAATATTTGCACATATGCTGATATGACATGTCACAAATTAGTCTTTCTTTTTTTCAAGGCATGTAAATACATACAATAATTTCTAAAAGATTTATTTTATTTTTGATAAGATATATTTTTGTTAAAATTTGTGTATGTTTGTGCATGTGAGTTCATGTGTCCATAGAAACCAAGGGCCTCAGATATCTTAAGAAGGTGGAGTTACAGATGGTTGCATGTCATCCCACATAGATGTTGGTCATCAACTCAGATCCTTTGCAAGAATAGTATATGCTCTTGATAACTGAGCCAACTCTTCAACTCTGAACTTTCTTCTTAACTAACATAATAAAATAAATTTTATCTCAATAACAAGCTTTTTTATTTCTTCTACATTAGAGAAAAGAAAGATACATGGCATGACAATTATTTTATAAAAAAGTATCTGGCAATGCAATTGAATGTGGAAATAGTAAAATCAATTCCTTCTATAAATGAAATAACTATCTACCATGAACTTCAAATGAACCAGTTAAGAGGTATTTCAGGCAATAATAGGACCCAGTAAAGCAGCAGGGTACTCTAGGAGTATAAACCACACTGTTCAGTCCTGAGCTAAAGAAGCATTTTTTTTTTTTTTTTTTAGTGCCCTGGAAAACACTCACATGGAAGTGCTCCAGCCCACAAGCACCCTCCATGATTTCAAAGAGTGGTGGACCCTTTACATCATACTTCTTTACAATTAAAGAAAACTTTAGGGCACTGGAAGATGGAAAGACCTTTCATCCTCTTGGACTGGAAGAATTAATATTTTAGAAATGGCTATCTTTCCAAAACTAATCTAGCGATTTTATGCAATCCCCATCAAAACGCAGGGCCATTACAGACATAGAAAAAAGCTTAAAATTTATATGGAAACACACACACAATAAAGATAGACAAGGGAATATTGCTGAAGACACCCCCATATAATTTTACTTTGTACTACATAGCATGATTGTAAACACGAAGAACAGTAGTAGAGAATAAAGAATCCAAACAAGAGTCTGTAAAGTCACAGATGCCGTATATTTTACAAAGATGCCAAAAATATACAGTAAAGAGAAGACAGTATCTTTAATAAATGGCGCTAAGGAAACCGGGATATCAACACACAGAAGTATGAAACTAGATCTCTATTCCTCACCCTGTACAAAACTCAACTCCAAATATATAAAGAACCTAGACACCGGACTTGGTGTTCTGACACTTCTTAAAGAAAAACTAGGAAGTACGCTTCAACACGTAGACATGCATAAGGACTTTCTGAATCGCACTCCGTTAGTGCAGGATATAAGGCCAATGATCAGCAAATGGGATCTTAAGAAATTAGAAGGCATCTTTACAACAAATGAAATTGTCAATTAAGTGAAAAGGCAGCCTGTTTGCTACGATACCCTCTCATGCTGTCAGAAGGGTCATCACCAAGATTATAAACGACAGCAAACACTATTAAGGAAAAGGGGCAACACTTCCATGTTGCTTTATGGGCATGTACTAATGTGGCTACTTTAGAAAGCGGTCTGAAAGGTTTTTGTTTTTTTGTTTTTTAAATAAGGAAGAAAAACATCATATGAGCCAGCTATACTACTCCTTGGGCTTATAGCCAATGGGCTCTAATCCAACTATAGAGACACTTGCTCAGACATGTTCATTACTTCTCTCTCTGCAATAGCTAGGAAATGGAAGCTGCCTGGATATCCACCAACTGATGAATGGACTTCAAAAATGGGCTACATATATACAACAGAGCTTTATTCATCTGTAAAGAAAATGAAATTTGTGAGTAAATGGGTGGAACCTAAAAAATACATTTATTGATGTAACCCAGATTCCCCATAACAAATGTTTCATGTTCTCTCTCATATGCAGATCTCGGCTTTAACTCTGTAGTTATGTGTGTTTATGTTGGAGAGCCTGTGAATTCCATAAAACTAGAAAGGGGTGCCTTAGGGAGGCAACAGATAGTAGAACATAAATAAAATGAAATCAAAGAACGAGAAATAGTAGGAATAAAAGAGATTAAGCAGGGAAAAGTGCGGATGGGAAGATGAGGAGCCTTGGTAGAGAGTGTTAGTCCTAATGAGAGGGGCATTAAGAAGCCATAGGGAACATACTATCTAGTAGTTAAAGCAAAGTTACAAAGAAGATACTGTGCCTATTTTGATAACATGCGTCTAGACAACCCCAAGGAGCAAGTGTGGAATAGCACCCTCTGAGTCAAGGAGTCCAAAATAATATGCGCTATTGCAATTCTTCTTAGTTACCCACCTCATTAGATGATAAAACCAATTGCTGAGGGCAACATTAATCTTGGTTGTAAGATCCAGAAAATTCTAACTAGACCTGAGCTGGAAACTTCCTTCCTGGTATCTTCCCCCAGCAAGAAGATGATATTGAGACAGTTAGATTAGAAAAGGCCCCAGCAGCCTTGCTCTATGAATTCTATGAAGTTCCGTGCATAAAGACCAATCTATATGTTTCTTCTTTTACAATAGTGGCACATTTTATAGAGGTAACCACCCAGTCACTGATAGACTCAGTCTTGCTTCACAGGAAGGAACCCACATCTGGTACTATAAGTCCAGTTAAAAGCACTGGCTGGAGAAGTCATCACTTCTACAGAGGAACTTACTGGTTTCTCTAGCTAACTTGACACAGTGATAAACCACCTTTTAAATCTGTTTTTATCTATAGACAAATGCTACTGGCAGCCTAAAATATTCTTAAAACTGGTTATGAAAGTTTAAGACTTCAAAATATGACTGACTAAAATTCAGTCTAATGTGCAAGGTTTTTAACTCAAAGAGCTTTCCATTTCTCATTTCCAAAATAAAGATTACATTAAGAAGGTAACGATACCATGTGTGTATCATACTGACATCTTGGGAACATTTCTTTTTCATTTGTTCTTGTCTTTACTGTGGGAATTGGACATCTGAACATCACAGTTCCCAGATGTTCTTGCCAACGCACTCCTGTTAAAGTCATGGCATCAAAGTAGCTAGTGTGGGAGTATCCAGAAGGAGGAGAGGATGGCCATTACTTCCTCTTTGGTAGGGGGAAGGCTCTTGGATTTAAGCATAGTGAAGGCATGTTGAGTTTTGTAAACAATTCCTAGAAACCACTTGCTTCAGAATCCCAGACAGTGCTGTCATCAATGGTAGCTCCCAAAGGTGCCTTCCTTTTATGATTTTCTCAACAGTACCAGTGTTTTCTTGATACTTGTGCACTCTGCTCTTAAAAGGGTTCGATAGCCTTTGATGTCCCAAATTAAACGCCTTCATGCTGAATTATCTGAGAACAGCCTCTATTGTCCTGGCTAATATCTGACAGTTACAGTGTTCAATATCAAAACTAAACCCCATCAGACTCTTCTCCTGACTTTGAACTGGAAAAGAGGTTTCCCAGCTCTTTTGGGGTGCAATCTTCTATCAGGTGTGGTGGCACAGCACAAGCCACCAACAAAATAAGAGGGAAAAACAGTTGTATTCCTCCGACTTGGGCCTCACAACCTCACAGGCATCATCTGCCTCGCTTTATGAGTCAATGACATAGTCTCCTGGAAGAGCATATTGGCCACAGTGAAAAAAATCCTCCTTGACATAGTCAAGCACAGCCAGGGATTTACAACACACCTTAGTCACTGTTCCATTGCTGTGAAGAAACAACATGGCAACTCTTATAAAAGAAAGCATTTAATTAGCGGCTTTTTTTTTTTTTTTCAGTTTCAGGGGCTTAATTAATGCAATGGCAAGGAGCAGGCAGAAGGCAGGTATGGAAAAGTAGCTAAAAGCTGGAGAGAGAGAGAGAGAGACAGAGACAGAGACAGAGACAGACAGAGACAGACAGAGAGAGAGAGAGAGACTGGACCTGGTGTGGACTTTTGTGGACTTTTGGAACCTCAAAACCCACCCCCAATGACACATTTCTTCCAATCAGGCTACACCTCTTCTAAGAGGGCCACGCCTCTTAATCCTTCTCAAACAGAGACACTCCCTAGTGACTAAGCATAAAAATATATGAGCCTATGGGAGTGAGAGATTTTATCCCCTGGGCAAGTCCCATTTGAATGAGAAAAGTAACGTCCTTGGAAAAAGCCACTGATATACCGAGAGTGCTTATTATAGCACCTGGTCTATAGCAGTCAGTGCTGTCTCAGCAAGCTGGGATGAATACCAAAGACTTCAGGAGATTAAAAACAGAGAAATTTTACTTCCAGGAATTTTAAAGACTGGAAGGTCCAAGATCAAGTCTTTCAAATTTGATGAGAATCTAACTTCTGGTTCATAGATGGTGGGTTTTTTGTTTTGTTTTGTTTGTTTGTGGGAGGGCATTGTTTGTTTGGTTGGTTGCTTTTATTGTACCTTCAAATTGGGAAGGAGGAAAGGCAGCACCCCCTAAAGCCATTTTTACCACTTCCACTCAGGCTTCTACTCCAGTGATTTGATAATCTCCCAAAGGCTTCACCTCCTGACACCACCACCTTAGAAACTGTGATTCAGTGTGAACTGGTGGGCACTTCACACCCATTCCTTAGAAACTGCAACTTGGTATGAACTGGTGGGCAGGAATACCCTCCTTAGAAACTGACTCAGTATGAACTGGTGGGCAGGAATACCCTCCTTAGAAACTGTGACTCGGTGTGAACTGGTGGGCAGGAAATCTGGGGTTAGAGATGTGGAAAGCACAAACATACAGACCACAGCAGACTATAATTCTTGTTTTTTCACATCATCCAAACATAAATCTACATAGAGAGTAAGAGTAATTAGATGCTTGCTTTATGGTGGCAAAAACAAGATATGAAGATAATCATATTTGAATCAGAGTAATATGATTGTTACACACTCACTAGGGAGGCTGAGGAGTGTATATAGTATAACACATGGCATATGCTATGGGATGGTCTTTCTGTATGCTGTGAATTTGTGCTGCTACCGTTCGTTAATAAAGAAGCTGCTAGGTCTATGGAAAAGCAAAGCAGAGAGAGGCAGGTAATCCAAGAGAGATACAGAAAGAAGAAAGGGGCAGTCAGAGCAGATGCCGTGAGCCCCCTGGAGAAGCAAGATGTGACTGTACTGGTAAGCCACCAGCCATGTGGCAATACACAGATAAACAGAAATGGGCTAAGATGGAAGGGCTAGCTAGTTATAGCTGAGACATAGACCAAACAGCTTATAATCAATATAAGCCTAATATAAGTGTGTTTATTTGAGACCAAGTGGCCAGGCAGATCTTGGACATCTCTATTCCAACATCGGAGTACAAAATGCTTCAGAATGTAAATCCTTTTGAGCACTGACATGCATGGCAAGTGCAAGAACTTACCACATCATGGAACTGGGTTTTATTTGTAGAAGTATGAAAATATATAAAATGACCTCCTATCATCTATAACCATTAAATATAAACATGAATGAGTTAATGCATTTAGACTTAGGTTATGTCTCTCAAACATGTTATTGTAGATTTGCAAATATTCTGAAGTCCAAATAATTAAACACTCCAAGACTTTAGGTACCAAGCATTTCTGACAAGAGATCCCCAACCTGATAGTTCTGACCACGTATACTGGAATGAGAAGAATGTACCAGCTTGCTTGTCTGTGTTAGGATGTTATGGCTGAGGCAAAACTTAATTGCTGCACTTGTGTTGAAGGCAGAGATGTCGAGTTAAGCCTCCTCTGTCTCTTATTCTGTGGTTATCTTGACATTTCACTTCCTATTTTATTTGGAATTTCTGACCATAGTCTGCCTGTATGGCTCTTTTTGTGGGGCTGTGGCTTCATATTTGTAGGGTATCATGAAGAATGCCTAGAATTTCACATTGTAGTTGTTAGTGTCGAGTGTAAAATATTGAAAATTAGCCCCTGTTTTTGCTAATGACTTTCTTGTTTCCGTTACGCCCCCCCCCCATTGACTTTGTTTCGATTGCCCTAGAACCTTCTGGAGTAGAACAAAAGGAACTATTTCTCATCTTTATAGTTTCCAGAACTGTTGCTGTTTTGTAGGGATTTTTGATTTGTTTGCACATTCATGTCTGACCTTCAACTTATCGCTCTTGTGTTTTTACTAAATAGTGCATCCGTTAACAGACAGTGGCTCTTTTCCCCCATCAACAGCCTTAGAGTACAGGTCTTATTTTCTTTTTATGATTTTAGGTTCCTTATGGAAATCTTGAAGAGATTCTGAGTTTTACAGTCGAGAGCTTTGGCGAGGATCATACTTTCCGTATGTTTTGTGATGTGCCACACTGCATTTCTCTCTTGGAATTTTTTTTTTTTTTTTTTCCTCGTAGTTACTCATTGTGGTATTCATACAATGTCTATAACCACAACTACTTTATTTTTTTTCCACTACTCCTTTTCTTCTCTCCTTCTTCACTTCTGGATGCTCACCTTGCTGATACTAACGTCACTCTGTCCTCGGCTCGCCCTTCCACATATGTGATCTGCTGCACACAAGATCTGCTATTGCCTCTCTCCTGTCATGGCCCTATACTTTAAAACTGAGCCATGTGTCCAGCAATATTAGATGGCATTGAGCCTCAGACAAAAGTACTGATGGAGTAGAATAAACTCAAAGATGCATGTAGTGGGAGGCTCTAGATATTTCTTGTAAAAAAAATTTTCTGCTTTTGAGACAGGATCTCACTCTGTGGCCCCAGCTGGTGGCAATGCTCTTGCCTCAGTTTCCCCATGCTGAGATTGAAAACTCAGCTTCTACCCACTAGATTCCTGGTATCTCCGTCAGGTTCTCTGTCCTGTGTGTCAACCAGGACATCCATTCTATGTTTTCTTCTCTTTCTTACTTTCTATACATATTTCATCACCCTTTCACCCTATACTCTTCATGCATGTGTGTTTCCCTGCGTGGGTGTATGTGTGCCAAATGCATGTCTGGTACCAACAGTAGTCAGTGAAAGGTGTCGTTAGATTAACCCTAGAATCAGCGCTACAGAGGATTGTAAGATGTCTCATGCATATATTTACACCTGATCCATCTCTCCAGCCCCCAATCAATTATTAGTTATTTAAGGTACAGGTTAATGCAAAGATATGTATGGCAGGAAGAAGAAATGCGACCCTGTTTCTCTGGCTTACGGACACTGATATCTGTGTGTAGATGATAGTGAAACCATGCTTTAGTTTTCCTAGAATGTGTTTAAATATCATGGGGGAAAAATTCACTCATTTTGAAACTATCAACAAAATAGAATTTTATGAAGTAGAGAGACCCTTGTCCCGTCAACCCGCAGCCTGTAGCTCAGTGAGCGGCTATAGCTGTGAATACACCTAAGTAGATGTTCTCTGAATAGACAATCATACACACTTATTTGTAACATAAAATTCTCTGAAGATATATATAGCCAGCTTTTCCCACCCACCGATTCTGTGTCTGTTGATTCAACCAGTCACAGATCACATTTATTAGAGGGAAATTACCGAATTATATTGAACTGCACAGGCATTTGCATTATTATTCTCCAACAGTGCAGCAGAAAAACTATTCACATGGAATCTAAAGTGAAGTAGATAATAATAACACATAAAGGATTTAAGGAATATAGGCAAATGCACATATATCTTATAAAAGTGCTGTAGCTATAACGTCTTATGAAAAGAGCTTGAGTCCTGGAAATCGCCCTCTGTACATATCAAGGGTACTATAAATATCTTGACTTTAACATAATCCTCATAACCTCTTCCTGAACAACCATGATAAAGTACATGTAAGTCTTATTCATGTTATTTGGGAGTAAGAATGAAATCTGGCTTCTCTTTATGATTTGAGTTAATCTGTAGAAAATCTACCATTATAATTCAAGTCTCCCAGGTCCTGAAATCCTGTGCTCTTTGGTAGGTAAATTTTCTTCACCTAGAAACAATGTGAAGGGAGAATAAGGAGATGGCTCAGTGGCTGAGAGCATTTGCTGTGAAAGCATGGAGATCAAAGTTTAAATACTCAGCACCAGGAAGAAGCCAGACACAGTCAGACATACCTATGATCTCAAAAATGGGGGGGAGGGGGCAGACAGAAGGACACTGAGGTATGCTAGCCACCAGCTTAACTCCAGGTTCAGTAAGAGCCACTTTCTCAGGAATAAGACAGAGCCATAGAGGACATCTTGTGTCTTCCTCTGGCCTCCATGTGTACTTGTGTGCGCAAATGTGCATACACTACATGCACCACATAATGCAAAGCATGATCTTGTGCATGCACACACACACATACACACACACACACACACACACACACACACAAAGATGATTTGTGCTGTATTTTTTTTTCTCTGCCTGGATTTAGCATCTGTCTGGGCTGCGGGGCTCTCAGTTGCTGCTACTGATAGCTATTTTCCCTCCCTAACTAACTGTTACTATTGTATTACATTTGAAAGTTAGAGCACTCGTCTTGGGCATATGGTGCAGACAGTTTTGGAGGGCTCCACTTTTCTTTAATGTGCATACTCTGTGGCATGCCCTTCAGGATTGGAGAACTCCAGAATCCAAGGCAGAAGAATCATGTAGGGCTGTTTATTAACAAGTGAGACACAAGCAAATGCAATCCAAATTGTTCCATTAAAAAGTTCCATAGTGGGCTGAAGAGATGCTTAATGGTTAAGAGGGCTTATTCTTCACACAGAGGACTTGAGTTTGGTTCCCAGCACCCATATCAATTGGCTGACAACCACCTATAGCTCCAGTCCTTGAGACTATTATGCTATCTTCTGGGCTATGACATACTTGCATTCACATACACACACATACACAGAGGGGAGGGAGAGAGTAAAATAAAATAAAACTTTTTAACATCTGAGCTCTCGGAAATGTCACTAATTTTTTCCGACATGTGCAGAAACCAGTAGTGAAAACAGAGAAGGAAGGATGAGAAAAGAAAGGAAGAAGATAATGAGTTGGAGGAAGAAGAGAAGAAGAAGCTATGTTGTTGCCAACAATAATAACAAATGCTTGAATGTTGAAGTTATGAAGAAAAAGTAGCTAAGAACCTCAGGCTTCAGCACACAGACATATAAAAAGCTACGTGTATGTGTGCATGTGTGCATGTGCGCATGCGTGCATGCATGTGCGTGTGCGTGTGCGTGTGCGTGTGTGTGTGTGTGTGTGTGTGTGTGTATAATAAAAACAAAGGAATGGGGCCCCAGGGTGGGGGAGAGCCCTGTCAGTAGCTTTGAGCTGCCTCATTTTTTTTAATGGAAAAATTGTTACAAATGGGTTCTTCGGCATATGTTATTAATTTCATTATCCTGGCTTCTTGCCAGCTAAACATCAAACTCTGGTTTTTGTGATTTCAGTTGCAACTAGTAAAACTCATGTGGGCGTTAACAGAAACAGACAGGAGAACCGTTTTCCCAGTCAACTCCAGGCAACTGTTTTAAAGGCCTTCACTGCACCATGTGAGTTGGAATGCTTGTTTTTGTTGATGAGAGGTATACTTTCCTAATGTATGCTAGCTACTTCCAGCCCTGATTATTTGTAGGACTTGAACAAATCACTGACATTGAGAGAGGAAACATTTTATTCGTGCAAGGTTTTAAAATGGATACAACTTTATAAATGGTCATAAAAGTTTTACGTTTTAGACTTTCCAGCACCATGTAGCTTTTGTTTGAAAGCTATCACTATGAAAGCAAAAAAATTTTTTTCTGGATAAATGAATTATGCAGATACTTTGAAATGAGAATGGTGAAGGCTGTATTAAAATTTTGTTATGAAACCTTCTTTACTATCCCCTTTGAGAAAGTTTAGTTTTATTAGGAAATATCAGCAACCATGTAATGAAAATTACTTAAAAATTAGTTTCAAATCTGACTTTTTAGCTGACCCTTAATGGATTAGTAATTATTGACCAAGTGCATATTAAGGAAATATTTGTTTCCTTTCTAACCATCATCTTTGTACGAAGTTTGCTCTAGAAGAATCCCCCCCCCCCCAAAACAAAACAAAACAAAACAAAACAAAACAAAAACCCAACAACAAAAAGAAAAAAACCAAAACCCTGATACAGGTATTTCTCTCCTTAACACATGTGTAGCCTAGGCTGTTAGAGTATGTCATGCCTATCTGCTGTGTGGTTCTCCTTGGCTGTTAATGATTGCTTCAAGGGCCATCTGTTGCCTGGATTAGTTTTTCTTCTCCATTTTCCTTCTGCTTCATTTCCTCCTTTTTTCTTTCACCGTCTTTCTTTCCTTCCTTCCTTCCTTCTTCCCCCATCTCCATCTTGGGTCCTAGACCTCCATACGTCTTCATTTTTTTGGAATTTGAGAATCCTTCCAAGACCACAAGCCATTTGGAGTTGCTGTATCCATTTACAGATATGGTCATTGTCGTTTGCTGAGTGCCTTCCTGATAGTAGGCACAGGACTGACAACAATATGTAATAATCCAAAGTCTGGTGCTTGTGGAGATCACAAAGAAGTGAACGGGGACAGGGAGGAAAGAAATATTTTCTGCATCTGCTCGTGTTTGTCATAAAAACAAGACAAAGAAAATAGAATAAGATCGAGTATTATTGTCATCAGGGAAGGGGTCTCTGACAGGGACCTCTGTGTAGTGCTGAGAGACAGCACAGAGGATTTCTGAGAGAGTGTATGTGTCCTGTTAAATCCTAAAAGATAAAAGGTCAATGTTTTTAATTTCTTTTGAGTCAAACACCTTTTTTTTTTTCATTTTTCAAATCCAGTTACCTTTCTTCTGTGGTGCACAGTTAATTCATATGAATGTTTAGCTTTTATAAACCCATTTTTCTCCTCTATTTCAGACAAGGATAAAATAAAATACTATTCAAACACATTGGTTTTGATTTTGGAGAAAAAGAAATTCCCTTTCTCTGCAGTGCCTCCCTTTCTACACAAATGTTCATGTCTCACTTACTATTTTAAAACATTTTGATTCTGACTCTACTCACTTTGTTTCCCAATCTTTCTGTTTTTTTTCTCATCCAAATTCAGTTTTGAAAGTTTATTTTCCACATTCTGTCTCCTTTACCCTGTTCCTCTTTAATCAGCCATTAAATGTTGGCATTCTTGCTGATCAAATCTTCTAACTCTTCCCCATCCTCAGATGTGGCTGAAGTTTCCAGACCTCCTTTAGCTCGTTCCCTGCTGCTCCTGATAGTTATCAGGTCCTTTGTAAGCTAATCCATCCTCCTACTGTCCCAGAATCATCTTCCTGCCCATGTAGTCCCCAACAGTCTCGAGCACAATGAAACTCAGGTGTCTGCCTTGGGGTTCAATGTGTAATCCAAATTCCTTAGCTTGACAGAGAAGAGCCATCATCAGAGGCCAGTCAAACTTCTTTTTGGAGGTTTATTTCCTGCAATGTTTTCCTTCTTCCATAGCTATTCACATGCTGTCTTTCCTGCATAGTGAAGGCTCATTCATCTAAGGCTCAGCTCCTGGGGCACCTTCTCCTATTCCCTTTTATGATTCCAAAGCATTTTCATAGTATGCTTTCAACAGTCCTCACCATATGGTAACATTCTTTTTTTTTTTTTTTTTTTTTTTTAAACATATCTGTCCTTTTTCTGTGACTGCTGCCTTTGACTCTGCCTCGCACATAGTAGGTCATTCATAAACTCTTCAGATAGATAATATAATTAAAATCATAAAAATGCATGAAAGAGTGAGTGGATTAGTTACCTTAACTATATAAGTATCAACACACAGCTCCATTTTTTTCTACAAGGGAAAACAAAGTTCAACTTTACCATAAATTACTCACATAAAAGTATGTGTGCATGTGTTTATATATATGCATTTGCCCTGGTCACTATTCCCACAGTGTATTTCAACTACTGTAGTTTTAACAACTGTCATGTATGTAAATATTGCAATAAATTTGAGATTGCAGTTTTATGGCACTGGAGTGAAAAATGAAAGATTCCAGCGAAAGCCTATATTGCAGCAGAATCATGGGGGCCGAGCATTATAGATCACTATCACAAGACAGGAGACATGTGCAGTGGTGAACCTTTTTTGACCTTGAATAAAAACATCATTTATGAACTAATAGTCTATTCATTTTATAACAAGATTTAAGAAAGAAAAGAAGAAGCTAACAGGAGTATACCACCAACAGTGTAAAACAAGATTAAAAATCCTAATTTTTTGGTAACAGATAAAAACTATTTTCTTTTGTTCTTTTGTAGTTTCTAACACGTGTCTAAACCACACAAGTATGATTTCAATAATGGTGAAGTGTCCTCATCTGTTCTTTGTTGCTGTGACTGAATTCCTCGGACACAATCATTTATAATGAGTAGGGATGCATTTATTTGACTACTAACTCTGGAGACAGGGAAGTTTCTGAGCATAGAGTCAGCTCAGCTGCTGGTGAGGACCTTATGTTGCATTATGATATGGCAGAGGATGTCACATGACAAGACAGAGGCATCATACGAGCCTGGGTCTCTGGTCCTACAAAGCTGCAGATACCAACAGGAGAGTCTCCATCATGGCCTTACTCAACACTAATTGTGTTTTAAAGGTCACCTCTAAATACCATTAACATAAGTTATAGCACACAGATTCTAAGGACGTCCCCCACAACAGAAAGCAAAATAAAATGTCTGTCTCTACACAACTGCAAGCTTTCCCCCTAAGGCCAGACTGTAACACACGGCCTGTGTACACTGTCCCACTCTTCCAGCTCACACACATTACCTTCTCTCTAGGTTTCCGGCTTGGATGCCTGCCATGTAACAAATCATGTTCCACAATACACTGCCAATCCCATTGTATCCCAGCACAGCTGAAAATGGCGATCATCTCACTTGAGCTGAAAGCGAAGTTTTAAACATGGCATTGACATCCCATGTGAACCCTTTTAGTTCTTTCCACCAGGTCCCTGTCCCTGCTTCATGAAATGGGAGTGACTTTGAAAGGAAAAGATAAAAAGCCTTTGTCTGCAGCCCTTACTGATTTGTGATAGGAGGCATGGGGTGGGGGTAGAGAGCAAGAGGCAGAGATTTGTAGAGACCTACACACCAGTCTACCCTCTTTCTTTCAGTGTATTAACCCATGTGGCAGGCATGTGTACGCCCTTTTCCTAAAGTCTTACTTGGGTGTTTCTCTGCAGAAACTTACCTAACCCCTCATCACTTTCAAAACTGCCCCGACAACTCTCTTGTATGTCTCTGATTTTTTTTTCCAATGTATTCTCTTCTCTCTTTGTACCACTTTCTGAAATATGCTTCTTATTTATATAGTTATAGGTTTCTGTCATCCTCTGGCTCTGGGAGATTGCAGGTTCCTTATGAACAACCTGAAGTAACTGATGAGCCATTGGCCTGTTTTGTTAGCTGCTGTGGTTTACCTCCTGAAAAAGTGTCAGGCAATAATAAGGGGGGGAAAAAGGAGCTCTAAATCCAGGCAAGGAAGGAAAGCCTCACAGGCCAGAACTTCCCAGTAAAATTCATCTACAAATCCCAACCCAACCCCAATCCATCCAATTACTGGTCATTAATATCCCTTACTATCAACGGGCTCATTCGCCTACAAAAGACACAGGCTAACACAATAGATATAAAAACAGAATCCATACTTCTGCTGAATACATGAGACACACTTCAACTTCAAAGACAGACACTGGCTCAGAGCAAAGGGTTTGGAAAAGACTTTCCAATCAAATGAATTTAAGAAACAAGCAGGTGTACCTATTCTAATATCTAGCAAAATAGACTTCAAACTAAATTCAATCAAAAGAGACAAGATGGACATTACCTTTTGATCTTGGGAAAAATCTATCAAGATAAAGTCCCAATCCTTAACATTTATGCCCCCAACATAAGAGCTCCCACATATGTAAAAGAAACATTACTAATGCTCAAATCTCACAGGAAACACCACACATCAATAGTGGGAGACATTATTACCCGACTCTGACCAAAGGATAGGTCTACTAGACTGAAACATAAGAGAGAAGTAAGGATCTAATAGATGTTATGACTCAAATGAACTTATATAGATCTATATAGATCTTTCTACCCAAACACAACAGAGTGAACCTTCTTTTCAGCACCCCATGGAACTTTCTTTAAAATTTATCACATACTCAGTAATAAAGTAATAAAGCAAATATCAATAGATACGAAAAACAGGGAATAACTCCTGGTATCCTATCACATCACTAAGGACGGAAGTTAGAGTTCAACAACAACACAAACCATCGAAAGCCTACAAACTCATGGAAACTGAACATCTCACAATGGAATGAACTCTGGATCAAGGAAGAAGTGAAGAAAGAAATGAAAGGCTTCCTAGAATACAATGAAAATGAATCTACAGCATGCCTGAACTTATGGGACACAATGAAAGCAGTGCTAAGAGGAAAGCTCATAGCTGTAGATGTCTACATAAAAGAAACTTGGAGAAATCTCATACAAGAGACTTAACAGCACAGCTGAAAGCACTAGAATAATTAGAAGCACATTCTTCACCTAGAAGGAGCAGAAGGCAGGAAATAATCAAACTAAGGGCTGAATCAATAAAATTGAAACAAAGAGAACAGTACAAAGAATCAATGAATCAAAAAGTTGGTTCTTTGAGAAAGTCAACATGATAAATTCTTATTTAAACTAACCAAAAGGCAGAGAGAAAGAGTATCCAAATTAACAGAATCAGAAATAAAAGAAACAGACACCCAGGAAATCCAAAGAATCATTAGGTCATATTTCAAAAAACTATATTCCACTAAATTAAAAAACCTAAAATAAACGGACAGCTTTCTGGACAGGTACCACTTACCAAAATTAAACCAAGATGAGATAAATGTTCTAAATAGACCTATAACTCACAGAGAAATAGAAGCTGTTATTAAAAGTCTCCCACAACAACAAGAAAGGCCCAGGAACAGATGATTTCAGAACAGAATTCTACCAGATTTTCAAAAAATAACTAATACCAATACTCCTCAAATTATTCCACACAATAGGAACAGAAGAAACATTGCCAAACTCTTTATATGAAGCTACAGTCAACCTGATACCCAAGCCACACAAAGATGCAACAAAGAAATACAATTACAAATCTATCTTCCTCATAAACATTGATGCAAAAATACTCAATAAAATACTGACAAACTGAGTTCAAAAAATGATCCACCATGATCAAGTAGACTTCATCTGAGATGGTTCAACATATGAAAAACTGTCAATACCATCCAACATATAAGTAACCTGAAATAAAGGAAAAAAAAAAAAAAAAAAAAAAAAAAAAACGATCATCTCATTAGATACTGAAAATTTTTAACAAAATCCAACACTTCTTCATAATAAATGTCCTGGAAATATCAGAAATGTAGGGAAATATCTAAACATAATAAAGACAATATACAGCAAGCCGATAGCCAACATCAAACTAAATGGAGAGAAACTTAAAGCAGTTCCAACAAAATGAGGAACAAGACAAGGCTGTCCTCTCTCCCCATATCTATTTAAATATAGTTCTTGAAGTCTTAGCTACAGCAATAAGACAACAAAAGGAGATTAAGAGGATATAAATTGGAAAGGAAGAAGTCAAACTATCACTACTTGAGACAATATGTTAGTATATATAAATGACCTCCAGAATTCTACCAGGGAACTCCTATAGCTGACAAACACCTTTGGCGGTATAGCAGGATATAAGATTAACTCAAAAAAAAAAAAATAGCCCTCCTATACACAAATGATAAAGGAGATAAAAAATGAAATCAGGAAAGCATCACCCTTTACAATAGCTGCAAATAGCATTAAATATCTTGGGGTAATTCTAACCAAAGAAGTGATAGACCTGTATGACAACAGAAATTAACAAAATTAAAGAAGATATCAGAAACTGGAAACATCTCTCATGCGCCTGGATACATAAGAGCAACATAGTAAAACTAGCAATCTTACCAAAAGCAATTTATAGATTCAATGCAATCTTATCAAAACCCCAACATGATTCTTCATAGACCTTGAAAGAACAATACTCAACTTCCTATGGAATAACAAAAAAAAAAAAAAAAAAAAAAAAAAAAAAAAAAAAAAAAAAAAAAAAAAAAAAAAAAACCAAAGCAAAACAAACCAGGATTGACAAAATAATCCTGTTCAATAATATAACTTTGGGAGGTATCACCATTCCTGACTTCAAGCTCTACTATAGAGCTGCAATAATAAAAACAGCTTGGTATTATCATAAAAATAGATTTGTAAATCAATGGAATCGAACCGAAGACCCTGAATTAATCCACATACCTATGAACACCTGATTTTTGACAAAGAGATCAAAAATATACAATGGAAAAAAGACAGCATCTTCAACAAATGGTGCTGGCATAACTGGACGGTAGTATGTAGAAAAATGCAAATAGATCCATGTCTATTGCCCTGCACAAAACTCAAATCCAAGTGGATCAGAGACCTCAACATAAACCCAGTTACACTGATTTTGATAGAAAAGAAAGTGTGAAATATTCTTGAACACATTGGCACAGGAGACCACTTCCTGAACATAACACTAGTAGCACAGACACTAAGAACAACAATTAATAAATGGGACCTTTTGAAACTGAGAAGCTTCTGTAAGGCAAAGGATATAGTCAATAAGACAAAATGACAGCCTACGGAATAGAAAAAGGTCTTTACAAGCCATACATCGGACAGAGGAGGATCTCTAAAACATAGAGAGAACTCAAGAAACTAGAAGAAAAAAAAAAACCCAATTGGAAAATATGGTACAGATTGTAGTAGGACGTTTCTGGCTCAGACTTCCGAGCCTAACCTTAAGGTTTAGGCCTGCAGACCCACAGACCCACTGTCCCACAGCCTCACAGTCCCACAAAGACACATAGATGTTTTCAATAGTTTTAAGCTGATCAGTCTAACTTGCTAGTGCTTCACCCTTAAACTAACCTATGACTCTTATCCTGTTCAGCCATGGGGCTTGGTACTTTCTCTCACAGCAGCATAATTGTCCTCTGCTTCTTCTGGCTTCTCTCTGGCCTTCTGCTCTGTGCTTCCTGTTCTCAGAGTTTTCTTAGTCTGGTAGCCCCACCCACACTTCCTGTTTGCCTTCGGCCAATCAGTGCTTTTTATTAAACCAGTGGGTGGGATAATTATTTACAATGAAACAACACCATCTCCCACAACAGATCTAAATAAGGAATTCTCAAGAGAACTCCAAATGGCTAAGAGACACTTAAAGAGCTACTTGACATTCTTAGCCATGAGAAAATACAAATCAAACAACTCTGTGGTACCATCTTACACCTGCCAGAATGGCTAAGATAAAAAACACAGATGACAGCCTATGCTGGAGAGGATGTGGAGCAAAGAGAACACTCCTCCATTGCTGATGGGAGTGTAAATGTATATAGCCACTTTGGAAATCATAATGGCTCTTCCTCAGAAAACTGGGCATCAATGTACCCAGTGATTCAGCAATACCACTATTGGGCATATCCCTAAAGGATGAACATTCTTACCCCAAGGGCATTAGCTCAGCTATGTTCATAGCAGTATTATTTGTAATTATCAGAACCTGGAAAGAACTTACATGCCCCTCAACTGAAGAATGGATTAAATAATTGTGGCACATTTACAGAATGGCTTACTACTCAGTAGAAAAAAAAATCCTGAAATTTGCAGGCAAATAGATAAATATAGAGAATATCATCCTGAGTGAGGTAACACCAACTCAGAAAAACAGACATGGGATGTAATCATTCATAAGTGGATTTTAGACATAAAGCAAATGATAAACCAGTCTACCATCTACACATATACCCAGCACCTAGATAGCAGGAGAAAGTTAAGAGAGAAATCCATGAATCCCTCTGGAAAGGGAAAATAGAGAAAATCTCTTGAGAAAATTTTGATCAAGGGGAGGGAGCAGCAGGAGAAAGATCAAAAGACAGGGAGAGTAAAGAAGTGGATATCCTGATAGAGGGAGCCATTGTGGGACTAGAGAGAAATTTGATACTAGGGAAAACCCAAGAACTCAGTTAAGACTCCAAGCAATAGTGGAGAGGAAGCCTAAACTGTTCCCTATTAGCGTATGAATGACCACCCTAATTGCTTTATAGAACCTCATCCAGCAGCTGATAGAGGAGGATGCAGAGATCCATGCTAAACACATTGGGTTGAGTTACTGGTCCAGTTGAAGAGAGAGGAGAGATTACATGAGCAGAGGGATCAGGATCATGATGGGTAGAGCCATGGAGTAAGCTGTCCTGTGCTATTGGGAGCTCGCAGACTCTGAAATGACAGCTGATGAATCTTCACAAAATGAATCTGGACCCTCTGAATGTAGATGACAGTCAGATGGTGTGGGCAGTTTCTGGAGTTTCTTGCAATTGGACCAGAGTCTATCCAGGGTCTGTGAACTGGCTTCCTGAAAGCCATGTCTAGCAGAAAAACACCTTTCCCAGTCTTGATAACTTGCAGGAGGGACTTAGTCCTACCTCAACTGATACACCAGACCTAATTGACTCACCTTGGGATTTCTTGCCTTCTCTGGGTAGTGAAGGGGTAGGAATGGTAGGGGGTAGGGGGGAGGCTGGGGGAGGACTGGGAGAAAGGGCAGGAGAAGTAGTGGGTATGGAAAAAATTTTAATAAAATAAAAAATAAACTACATAAAGAAACAGTGAAAAACATTTGCTTAATGTGTAATTTGAAGACATGTAATTGGGAATCAAAGAAGATATTTTAAAATTTAAAACCCTGAGTTCTTTCATTGCTTTCTAAAGAGTATTCATTAATTTAAAACATACATCAATCAACCTCAGGATGACCACCTCCAAATTCTGTCATTTGCATTGTATATATGTATTACCTGTTCCAGAAGTTTGGCTATCACCAATGCATTAAAGATCCCTTATTGATTTTTTTTTTATTTATTTTTTGGCACTTTATTCCTTCAGGTGCTTAATAGAGAAAATTGCTTTGGGGTTTTCATTGTTATAACATCACAGCTAGAGCCTAGTTTGAGAAATAAAGGTTTTAAAACTTATACTAAAAATGTCAAATAAAGAGAAAGAGGAGGAGCCTGGAGGAATTTTAAGTAAATACCTTATTTGGGTCTATGGATGCCAGACCATGCTCCCCACTCCTCACAGCTAAACAGCTGAACAGTGTAATTCTTACTACACACAAATTCTTTTTCTGGATAAAAATGTGTTGTTTCCTTTCAGCTCTCATTTCTACATGCCGCACACTCAGATCCCATATGTAAATTTTTGATGTTGCATCTACAAGACAGCATACATGAAAAACTCATTTTGGAGGATGAAGGAAACATCATGTATCTTTTATTAATACAACAGGAAGATTGGCAAAGAGGAGAATGAGCACATCTCACAACTCTATTCTACAGAGGGCAAGTACAGCCGAAGACATTCCAATTCAAGACTCAGTTCCCCTTCTGACCCTTCAGAATTAAAGACTGTGCTGCTCTCAGAGGCTTTCCACTGGGCAAACCACAGTGACTCTATTATGTGGGAGCTCTGGTTTCAGGATATTGCAGCAAGAATTCCTTGGGGATTTGCCTATAACCTTGAGCTATTCCTTTAGACATCAAACATGACTATATATAGATGCCTATCATACATGACTATATAGAGTCATATGTTACAAATAAAATAATTACCTTTATCTCTAATTAGAAATATATTTTTTAAGAATCACTTTTAGTCCTTTCTCTATGCAAATTTCATAGCTGGCTTTTATTTATGATTACACAGAATAAGTGTTGTTTTTAAACTTAGAAGGTTTTTTTTTTCAATGAACTTTGGGTCTGTCCTGTTAGCTTCAGTGCTCACATAAATACTTGATTGTTGCTTGATTATTTATGAAGGGCTTCAGCCTCCAAGTTTCCCATTGCATTGTTTTGTTTTCCATGAGATGTTTTGGAAACATATGAACAAAGATACAGCATAGAAACCGAGAATAAGGTATATGAAAATAATGGGAGATTTAAATTTTGCCACCACCCATCACCACCCCCAATATTAATTTACTTGAAGCCAATATCCTTTTCACTTAGGAAAAAATACTCCCTGACTCCTAGTGAAAGAGTCATTATTAGAAAATGTTTAACAGAGGTATAAATACTGGCATCCTTTTGAGAAAAAAAATTCTCTGTCAACTGGGATCTACCTTACTAATTCATTCAATAATAAAAATTCCCTGCATTTTTCCTCTGCTGTTGGAAGACAACACAATTGCAGCTTTCAATATAGGAAATAATTACATACAGTATTGAGTATTGTTTGATTGTGTTGTGTGATTGTAGCATATAAGCTCTGTGTCTGCTTTGAAAGCATAGGCTACTGAATTCAGAATGATCACTTGGTAAAAGTAGTATATAATGCTAATGACCACCACCCTAATTGCCATTATGGAACCCTCATCCAGCAGCTGATGGTGGCTGATGCAGACATCCATAGCTAAGCACACTGGGCTGAGCTACTGGTCCAGGTGAAGAGATTGAGGAGAGATTACATGAGCAGAGGGATCAGGATCATGATGAGGAGACCCTAAAATTTTATCATAGATACAATCTTTAAACATCTCGAAGATAATTTCTAAAAGCAAGAAACTCTAAAGTCAAAATGTGCTTCCCTAGCTTTAAAAATGTAAGAACATCATAAACCTTTATATAGTAGAGTGAACGTATGTACTGTATGCTAAAACATCTATTCAGAATATGGAACCAAATCAAGGTTTCTATGAGAAATGTGGTTTACCCAAAATGCCTCATAGGGTCAGTGTGTTAAGCCCTGGGACTTGATGAACATTTCTGGAGTTTAGAATAGAAATGGAAAAACACTGCTTAATAATTGATAAAGGTATTTGTAAAGCTAGTATTCAGAAGACTTTCATTGTGTGTTTCTTTGCCAGGATTCTGGGGCATCTTTAGTAGTAAAAAGTCAACTAAAATATTTGAACAACAGAAATATTCAGAAATATCTGGGTAGGAGAAAGGGGCAGGTAGATCTCTGAGTTTGAGGTCAGCCTGGTCTACAGAGTGAGTTCCAGGACAGACAGTATAGAACTTTGAGACAAATCTTGTCTCAAAAAGAAAGAAAAAAAGAAAGAAGAAAGAAAGAAAGAAAGAAAGAAAGAAAGAAGGAAGGAAGGAAGGAAGGAAGGAAGGAAGGAAGGATAAATATTCAAGAACAAAGATGCTTATTTTTTTAATTCTTTTTTATTTTGGTTTTTTTTTGTTTTGTTTTGTTTTGTTTTGTTTTTCAGAACAGGTTTTCTCTGTGTAACAGTCCTGGGCACTCATTTTGTAGACCAGACTGGCTTCAAGCTCAGAAGTCATCCTGTTCCTTCTTATTGAGTACTGGGATAAAGGGACCTCACCATCACTGTGATATCGCCCAAAGATTCATATTCTAATAAAAGAAATAGTTAAAATGATGTCTAAGTCACATACTTGAACACAAGAAAAGGATAAATAAAATGTTCTAGCTTGGGAGAATATCCCTAGAATCCCAGTACTCAGGAGGCAGGTATATAGGAGGGGCAAGTCAAGGTCAGCCTGAGATACATAGCAAGACCCCATCTTCAGACATCAACAGAAAAATCAAAACAAAAATAATAATACTCAAACAACAACTGATAATTACCTGATTTTACAACTAATAGGGACATACTTCCTGTATATCTGCTACTGTGTTTTCTAAATAAATAAACGTATTTATATAAAACATAAAAATTCCCTATAGCCAATAACAAAGAGCTCTTGTGCATATAAAAACTAATGATAATATAAAATGCTAGGGTACAACAAGCAAATAGAAAATCTCCACAAGTTCTCACTGCCTGTATAAGCCATGGGTCTCAGTCTGTTTAGCATACCTGGAAAGCTTTCCTAAAGTTCTCAGAACTGAATCCTGCTACCAATCTGAGTTCATCTGGAAGGTACAGTTCAGGTCCGAGTGACCTAATATGCAGCAAAGTTAGTTGAGATGCGCGGTGCCCCAAGCCATCAGATGATTGTTATTCTCTTCAAGATTGTCATTAAATATGTAATTATATGATTAAATAATTGAAGTACATAACTACCACAGGCTGTAACACAAGTGTCTAGCATCGTGAGCGGCATCTGTATCTGTTACCATAATAACATGTCCATAGGAAACAAGTTGGTCTTATAGTCATTGGGCACAGGCATAGAGCGCCATATCCAAAGTGCTGAAAGAACAGATGGAAGGCTATCAAGTAGAGCTCAGAGATGAGTTATGTGGCTCATATCACAATGTAGGAATACATATCGGTCTTAACTCAAAAATCAAAACAAAAATCCACATTTGCTACAGGGTGGTTAAATGTTCTAGCTAGTTTATGGCATTGATAGTTGACACCTACTGTTCTAGAAGTTACTAAAAGTCCTGTAGTACGAGGTTTCTGGCCCAGACTTTCGGGTCTAACCTCAAAGTTTAGGTCCGCAGACCCACAGACCCGCAGTCCCGCAGTCCCACAGTCCTACAGAGACACACAGACGCTTTCATTAGTTTTTGGCTGATCAGCCTCAGGCCCAGGCATGTCACTTGCTAGCTCTCTACCCTTCATCTAACCCATGTCTCTTGTTCAGCCATGCGGCTCGGTACCTTTCTTTAGAGCAGCATAGTTGTCCTCGGCTTCCTCTGGCTTCTCTCTGGTGCTCTGTCTGGCATTCTGTTCTCAGAGATTTTCTTAGTCTGGTAGCCCTGCCCACACTTCCTGCCTGCCTTTGGCCAATCAGCGCTTTTTATTAAACCAGTAGGTGGGACAATTATTTACCATGAATCAGCACAATACCCCTACATATCCCCTTTTCTCCTTTTAAAACAAAAAGAACTCCAAATCTAATAATCTTTCCCCTCTTATCTATAACAACTTATAAACAACACTGTAAATAAACACAAACATCCATAATCCATGTTTTGGGAATGTGGGCGTTGTTCTCTTGGCTACTTCCTGCTGAATGGGGATGCTGGCAATCCCATAGGAATCCAAAGAAAAATGTAGGATTATGCACAAGTCTTTAGTGGAGTAGTCAGTAAGGCTGGGTCATCTCAGCAGTCTCTTTGAAATTGTTCTGGATACAGAGCTCAGGAAACTTCACAGAGGTGCTCTGAAATGCTGAGTCATCTGGTCCATCCATTTCCATTGGAGATTTTTTAGGGGGTCTTCCTCTATCAAACTTTATGTTCTTTATCCAGGAAGAAATCCACAGTCTTTCATTTTCTGTGAAAATAAAAGGAAAACCTCTTCTCCAAAGTAGTATATCTTTGCATTTCAATTTTAAAGTAAACTCATTTACAAAATATATACATTGAATTACTCCAACATTTATAATCAGCTGTCTTTTAGCAGCTTGTACTAAGTCATTTTCAGTCAAGAAGCTTAAAGATAAGACAATAACATACAGTATCCAGACATTCTTTGTATTTTCCATCTTTACGTGGCTTATTTTTTATTTATTTATTTTACTTTATTTCTTTTTTAAAGGATTTCTCTAACCTTTCTTTTCTTTCTCTAAGCCTATGTATATATATTTTCAACACACTCTAAACCACTTAGACATTTTACAAAAAACTGTCTTTACTGTATATTTATTTCTTAACTTTTTCTGTTTCTGACCACACCTTTAATTTGCCACTATCTCTGACTGTCTCTGACCATACCTTTGCTTGGCTAGGATGATTGACTACCCAGATCCTTCTATTTCTTCTGTTTCTGAACACACCTTTAATCTGCCAGGATTAAAGGCTGGTATGATAGGTGGATGGCTCCACCCAGCTCCTAGTTTAATTTTATAGAATTTATCTTTTTAACCCAGGTAGTCTGGGAATTTTAGGGTCCATATAATTATCAAGTAAAGCTTTGCCATCTGCTACTCATTAACTCCATTTAAGTGTTAGGTAGCAGGGCCTCTTTAAAAACTCACAAGTGTTTTGCTTCTAATGCTGAATCAGGAAGCTTCTCTTAAAACCAAGCCACAGTTTGCCTCCGGCAAACAGAGCGGATCCAAGAAAACACTGCCACTAGAAAGCCATCTTTGATTCTGTTCCCTTTTTCTCCTTATGAACAGAAACCTTAAATAAATCATTTACAACCTTTTGCTTACATCTAGGCTCCCGTGAGACTTCAGGAATGAGCCATTTTACACCTTAAGCTGCACTCCAAAAGCCCGCCATTATAGCTCAAGCCGACAGGCCTCACCAGGATGTCTCTGTACCACGGTTCATGTGGGAGACACAATTCAGAGGCTGCTTTTGGCTCTAGACCATTTTTAAGCTTTCTATGACTTTATGTGGGCATATTTGCCACACGTTGGGCTGCCAAAGTCCCTTCTTCCATTCTCAAAAGAATCCAAGTTTTCATGATAAAAAAAAAATCCTAACTATTATTTGGATACAGAGATTAATACATCCATCTGATATTAAAATAATATAGCATATTACATCTATTTCAGTCAGAGTGAGAGCTTATGATAACCAAAATATAATAAAAAATTAACATGACATGCCAACTGATTATAATATATGAGAGCTAGGAAAATGGCCCAGTGGATAAAATACTTTCCACACAAGAACAAGACCAGAGTTCAGATCCCCAAATGCTAAAGCATGCATATGTAATCTACATGTATACCTACAGCATGATAGAAGGCAGACACAACAAAATCCCTAAAAGCTTACAGGCCAGTTAGCCTGATACAAGCAGCAAAGAAGAGCAAATGTGTACTGTACTTATTTATAATACATAATACATAACAAATATACTAGTAATATAATTATATATGTGAGCTATATATATATTGCTCATATATACTTATTTGTTTTTCCAAAACCTAGTTTCCTGTTTGCCATGGTCAAACTTTCAGGGGCTTAACACTGCATTTGATGGGAGGTATAACTGTGCTATTGTGTTACCTCAAACAGCTGTGTGTAAGCTTTGTCCTTGAGCATCAGTGACTTAGATTTGCAAAGCCTTTGGAATCCTTTGGATCACAGCATCTTTACACTGGACATTGGCATGACTCATCTGAATGCCATGTTTGCCTGCGGGGGTCGCTGGTATTAGCGTTGTGCTTTGTTAAGCTAGCTGAACTTCAGGATCTTGTCATACCCCTGTTCTATCTGCTGTTAGGGATAAACAGAGGCTCAAAGTAATCCCAGACAACACCAAGCAATAATGTTTCATGTCAGTATGGGCACAGGTGAGGAGAACTAAGCCATTGAAGGCTGTCCTGTTGCTCAAAACAGGCAGTGATTGCTCCAGAATATCATGATTCTATAGCAGAGGCCCTGATTGGGAATCCCTGGAATCTTTCTTTCTTTCTTTCTTTCTTTCTTTCTTTCTTTCTTTCTTTCTTTCTTTCTTTCTTTCTTTCTTTCTTTCTTTCTTTCTTTCTTTTGTTTCTTTGTGTGTGTTTCTGACTTATTTATTTACATTTTTTTCCATACCCACTACTGCTTTCTCTTCCACCCCTTATCCCAGTCTTCCCCCAGCATCTCTCCTCACCAGCCCTTTTCACTCCCCCAGAGAGGGCAAGGAAACTCAGGGTGAGTCAATTAGGTCTGGTGTATTTAATTGAGATAAGACCAAGTCCCTCCTCCAAGTATCAAGGCAGAGAAAGGTATTTTCCCAATGGGCATGGGCTTCAAGGAGCTAGATCATAGATAGATATGGTCTGGGATGGACTCTGGTCCAACTGCAAGAGGCACCAGAAACTGCTCAGGCATTTTGACTGTCACCACATTCAGAGGGTCCAGATCCATTCCATGAAGGTTCATTGGCTGTCATTTCAGAGTCTGCACGTTCCCAACAGCAAGGGACAGCCTACTCCATGAGTCATGATCCCCATCTCTATTCCTTCTCTTCAGCTGGACCAGTAGCTCATCCCAATGTGTTATGGATCTCTGTGCTATGGATCTCTGCATCTGCCTCCATACTGCTGGGAATCTAGATGCCCCTTAACTGAAGAATGAAACTTTTAAAAATGTGGTACATTTACACAATGGAGTACTCCTCATCAGGGAAAAAAAAAAAAAAAAAAAAAAAAAAAAAAAAAAAAAAAAAAGACATCCTGAAATTTGCAGGCAAATGGGTGGATCTGGATCTGGAGAGTAATCCAGACCCAGAAAGGTAGACATGGTATGTATTCACTCATAAGCCAATTTTAGACTTAAAGCAAAGGAGAACCAGGTTACAATCCACATTGCAGGTAACAGCAGGAAGTTAAGAGAGTCGTCCATAGATCCCCCTAGGAAGGGGAAATAGAGATCTCCTGAGAAAATTGTGATCACATGGCAGGGACTAAGGGGAGATGAGAAGAGAACATGAGAGAATGAGATGATGGGGAGGGCAACAGAGAGGGAGAACAAAGAAGTGGATATCCTGATAGAAGTGCCATTGTGGGATTGGAGAGAAACCTGGTGCTAGGGAACACCCAAGAACCCACAGATGAGCCTAGTTAGGACTCCAAGTGAGGCTGCCTAATCTGCCTTTCCCTCTAATCACATGAAGGATTACCCCAATTACCATTTTGGAATTTTTCTCTTCTTACAAATGTTATAGTTTTGTCTTATTGTTTTGTAGCCACAAGAGCTGGTACATAGTAATTGCATAGAAAATCTTCACTAAAGATACACAGACACACTCTGGGTTTTGTTCACTTTTGTTCAATCATGTCTTAATGTCTTAAACAAGACAATTTTATCTAGTTCAACTGACAGAGAGTGCTTCAAAATATTAAATGCACTAGTGAGATTTTTTTTGCCTATCCATTTCCCCAGTAAAAGACTTGGGTGAGTTTGTATGAAGGGTATGGATCAGTTATCTTAAGAATTAAATGATGTCATGTCTGAAAAGGGAGGGGAGGGGAGAGGAGGTAGGGGAGGGAAGAAGAGGAGAGGGGAGGGGAGGGGAATGAGACTGAACACCACAAAGCAAGGGCTGACAAGATGGATGAATAATTAAAGGAACTCACTGTGCAAGTCTCATGACCTGAGTTCAATACCCAGAATCCAGGTAAGAACCAACTCTATAGTTGTCCACTGGCCTTTACATGAACTCTTTGACAACCATGCATACACACATGCATGCTAATAAATAAATCATAAAGTAAAGGAGTCGAACAGAGTTCATCAATACATGCCATTGATATATACCCAATGTTTGAACAAATATGAACAATATTTGCCTTACTCTCTCAAAGAGATATTAGTGTGATCAGATTATTTTAAAAACTGGAGGGGTTTTGAAGATTAAAGTCATTAATTTGTTATTTTTTGAGCTAATCAAATTTGAGGGTATCCTGAGTGGGCCTGCCCTAATCGAAAGAGCTCTTGACCATTGGCTTTGAAAAAACAGAGCACCATGGTGGGCAAAGAGATTTCATGATCAGAAATTGCAGGCGTCAAGCTGGAGACTTTGTGTTATGTCACAAAGAACCCAAGTACTAGCAACAACCTGTGAATTTAGAAAAAAAAAAAAAACGACTTTTCAATAAATTGTAACTATTGCTGACACCTTGACTTTTAGCTATTGAAAACATTAGCAGATGACAGAACTAAAGTCATGGCATGTTCCTGACCTAAGCACCTCTGACATAATAAATTTCTGTTGCTTTAAGACACTAACTGTAGAAAGTGAATTATGAACAATAAAGAACTTGGCTTTGTTGAAATCCTAGATTTGCTATTATAGTGATTGACAAAGTCAATAGACTTCGGAAGACAGAAGGAAGGGATTGCAATCATGGGGAATAGCTTCAATTCTCTCTTGCTTCCAAATGTTCCCTGTCTTGAATCCCATGTTTTGAGAATTGAGTTACTCATACTGACCCACATGTGATATTCATGAATACTGACCTAGGTGAGTTCCCAATTAAGTTTTATATTTTCCATCACCTTTTCCAGACACCTACTGCTTTTCTATCTCTCCTAATAATAATACTCTTTAAATTTTGTGTACACACCATATCAGTATAGGCATGCACACAGAGCAGATTGTGGGGGTCAGAGGATAAAAATCAACCTCAAATTGTTGGCCTCAGTTGCTGTCAACCTTTCGTTTAATATAAGATAAGATCTTTCATTGGCCTGAAACAGGACAGGCTAATTGTCCTGCAGGTTTCTAAAATCTTCCTGTCTTTACCTTTTATCTTACAGCCTTGGATTTAGAGTCATGCCACTATGCTCTGATTTTTATGTAGATCCAAATGCAAGTTCTCACAATTGGGAGATAAGCACTTTACCAAATGGTCTACATCTCAGCCCCTTTTAATCATCTGGCATAGGCTTTTGGCTGTGATAGTTAATCTAGTTGTCTAGTTTGGATAGAGGTACCTAGGAGTGAATCATGCTTATGAATGGACTAGTGAAGGTACAGTGCACCAGGCATAGCTGCCACGTGCACAACAGAGGAGAGAAGGCTCAGCTTGATATAGACAATTGTCCGGGGACTCAGGAAGAATTCACCCAGAAGGGACAACTTTACTCTTCTTGACAAGAGCATCTACATCTACTGCTGCTGTTGTTGCCATGGGAGATAGTATTGTTTTTCCAGCATTTCAGTGAAAATGTAAACCATCAGAGGGTCTGCCCTTCAGCCTCAGACCAGGGCAAAAATCACTCACTGTCTTGGTCTGAAGCTTCCAGATTTCTGTAGTGAATTATAGCAGACATTTAGACTGTACAGCATGTTGATATAACTAGTGTTGGACTTCAACTAGTGTGAGCTACTCTAATAACTCTTCTTTTATAACACACACACACACACACACACACACACACACACACACACACACACACACAAGGTTCTGTTCCTCTAGAGAACCCTGACTGACAAAGACATGCTTTCTGTTTCCCAATATAGAGTGCTTGAATTATCTTATAATCTTCACCAAACCATGTCCTCCTCAGGCTCATCTTTATTCATGTTATTTCTATGGCAAAAACAGGACATTTTTAAACTTCATGAAGCTCTACATTTTGCTCTTGATTCTCCATTGTGAATTTGTTCAGAGTAGCTTCCACATCCTACAACCTGAATCCTGGGTTGTCTTAAATTTTTCTCTAATAGATTATTTAGTCCACCATTCTTAAGCCCAGTGTCCCTTAAAACAAAGTCTCAGGGCATAGGTATAATGTAGACAATTTCCTTCAGCATCTATGTAATATGAATCACTTCTGTTCCAATTCTCAATAAATTTGCATCTGAACCCTCCCAAGTCTAGTCCTTATTGTCTACATTTCTACAGGATTTTGGTTTGAGCTCCCACTATGTAAGCTTGTAACGGGTGGGTGCCCCTAGAGTACCCCAAGACACCCCAAGACCATGGCTAATGACCACTGTTAACTTTAAAGAAAAAGAAAGTCTAATGAATATGAATGATATACTGGTACACACATATGTGTGAGCTAGAGGCACTGTGGAAGCCAAGAGCCCCAAATGCTTTCAGAGTAGAATTCTTATACTGCACTCTGGGTAGGGGAGAGGGTACAGGTGGGCTCGGGGTGATAACAGGGCGAGGCCAAAGGTCAGCTTAGGATAGAGTTTAGAAATGTAGGTAGGCAGACAGGCAGGCAAGCTATTTCCTGTGAAACAATAGTGTCTTGGGCAAGCAGAGACCACCTGAGGATATTCATTTCCTGGAGCAATGGTCACAACAGGTACATTGTTCAAGCTTCAGAAAGTTCCAGGTGGGTCTTAGGAATTCAGGAAGTATCTCGGGTGGTCCCGCTCAGGCTGACTGGGTATATCCCAAGCAGCCATCAATCCTGTGAACAAAGCTTTTCCAAGAAACTGCTATCTAAGTTAGTGATACAATGGAGCTGAAACTCTGTCAACCTTGGCTAGTTTCAGGGACCTCAGGAAGGTGTCAAGGGGGAGAGAGTTACAGGATTTTTCTATTTTCACAAGCTCTGTTTACAGTATTCTGTGGTTTTACTAGCCTACATTTCTAGACTCTTCCAAATGCCTTCTACAAACTAGTCCCAATGGTTACTAAACCACCTTACTGGGAATCATCACAACAAAAACCCAACACAATTTCTATGTTGGCACCAATTTCTACATTGATCAGCAGAATTTTGTGGCGTATTTGCTGTGATCATCTGCATACGGGATGAAGAACTCATGTTAAGCTCTTGCCATTCACAGACATAGTAGATAGTGATGATGATGATGATGATGTGTGTGTGTGTGTGTGTATGTGTGTGTGTGTTATAAAAGAAGATTTATTAGAGGCTTGTTACTCCTCACTGCTAAGATTCATGCTTTCTACATAAGAAGCAGTAAAATTATTGATTTTGTCTGAACACTGTCCTCTTATAAAAATAATATTAATGATAATACCTTATCTCCATGCTTATGAGTGTCTCGAATGAGCCAAGGTGCATTAGGTGTTTTAGGTGTTTTGTAAACAGGAAAATTCTCAATTCTAGATATCTAGTTAGCAGAAAGTGAGTGCTATGGGAATTTTGCATAGCAAAATACAAATATATACAAATTTTGAGGACTGTAGACAGATTTAAGTATCAATATTAAAAATAATGTATCCCTACTGTCCGTAGCTACACTTTCTAGTTATTGTCTTAAACTACAAGAAGGCTGCAGCATTTAACTTTCTCAAACCCAATATTATTGCACATCTAAATGTTAGTAACAGCCTCTTCTAGCTGCTTTGCCATAGTAGTTTAAGTTTAATAAGAGTTGCTTGCGCATCATTGTTATCTGCCTTCAAGATCTACCTAATTCCAATATAAATGGTGAGAATATCTTCTGGTGTAGCCTCAAATAAATACTCTCCATGAAACCTTTAAACATGTAACATCAAACTTTTATGAATAGAGCAAGACCTACTATTATAGATGTATAATAAAGTGAATGTAGATGAGGGTATGAAATCTAATCTATTACTAGTTAATTCAAATCATGAATTTAAAGTACTCAAAACTTTTTCGGTTGGGCAGTAGTGGCCATCTCCTTTAATCCCAGCACTTGGGAGGCAGAGGAAGGCTCTTTGTGAGTTCAAGGCCAACATGGTCTACAGAGTTCCAAGGTAGTCAGGACTGTTGAACAGAGAAAATATGTCTTGAAAAACAACAAAACAAATATAAAATTTCTTCTTGGTATAACATAGGCCACAACAGGCTAAAAAAAATTCACAAAATTTCACCAATGTTCTAGTTTAATCAGTTTATGCCATTTTTAAATTAACTGAACAGATACTATTTTGAAATACTAAAGTGTCCCAGCTTCTAACCCCAAGTTCTCATGAAATAAAAGGGGGGGGGAGTGCTGAGAGACTTCTGGAGAATTACTGCTAATTTAGCATAATACACCTACCTGTTTTTATCATTGACTTTGGTTGTTTCTCTAGGTTCTAAAAATATTGAATTTTCATTTCCTCCTAAAAAAATTTTCCTGGTGATTGTTTAGACCATCTATTTGCCATTTTCCTGGAGCTTAATAAGACTTGGGAACAGTGTCTGCCTGATCCCCCATCACCACATAAATAGGCAATAAAGACTTTACAGCAAGGTCAAATCTTACGGGGAAAATATTTAAAAGCTCATTAAAGTAATTATTCCCTGGAAGCCAGCGTAATTGTTTTAAAATCAGATTTCTGGAGTTGTGTGGCTGGGAAATGAGCACAAAGTTGAGACTTTAGCACAAGTATGTCTTTGGCATTGCATTCAGCAGCCTTTCAAGAAGATGGTTTGAATTTCATTGTGAAATCAACCAGATTAAATGGCATACATCATGTCGTTGGCTTTACTATTGGGCAGAAGATCCAGGTGTAAAGTTCTCTTCTGGTTCTACATGGCATGCTTCTAGTAGTTCCTCAGTCAGCTTTCTCGATGGATCAGTTTTCTGGTTTATATTCAACTAGTCACCCACTTAGAGATGTTCTGAATGAGGAAGTTTGAATCTAATTTGATTTACTAGGGCTTCTAAGTAACAGTATCTTTCACCAAAGGCATCATTTACATAAGTTATTCAAAGAATTTTCTGGATCTTAGTTGATCCTCATGTACATAATGAGAGAAGTCTGGCCAATAAAGGATGCTAAACATCAGCATTTTCGAGCATGTATTTCCAGGACAAAGACCTAATGATAATCAATAGTTAATAATGCATTTAAGAAATACTGGATAATACATGTAAGTTCCAAATTACCATGAAAGACTTCTTTTTGATAAGACAAAATGTTTATGTACAAATAACAAGGTACGGTAATTTGGGAGGTTATTTCTAATAGGAACATAAATGAAGACTTCATGTTAAACTATCAGAGTGTGCTGGAAGATAAATTCATCTTTTCTTTGTTATCTAGAAGATCACCACACACTTAGTGGGTGAAAGTATTAATAATAATTATCACTATTATAACTGAACCATGTCACCCTATTTTTCCACTCTAAATAAAATTGTTTTATTCTATCTCAGTATGTCTGTTTGGTTTTCTAATGAGAAAGAGAGAAAGAAAGCCTATAGATTGGAGTGGGTGGTGAGGTAGGGAGAATCTGAGGAAATTAAAGGAGGAAATCCATCCAGAATATATACGAAAACATTTTTAATGACGATAACAATAATGAAGAAGAGATGGAGGAAAGTTAAACCAGGCTGAGTGCTGGAGTTCACCTCTCTCTGCTTCCTCGCTTGCAGATGCAAGATGATCAGCTGCTTCAGGCTACCACCACACCACCATGACCTTTTCCCCATGACCTCTCCACCAAGATGAACCGTAGACTCAAACTATGAGGCAAAATAAGCTCTTCATTAGCTTTTGCCATAGCAGTTAGAAAAGTAACTAATATGCACATTGTTGCTAAGACTGGCCGGACCCTCTGAATCTCTGGGTGGAAATGGCTTTCTTTCAGCTATTCTCAGGAATTTTGATCACAGTCAAGACAAAGTTTATATATCTTTTCATGTTATGTCGTGTGTCTGTGCAAATGACTTTATCTTTATAGCAATTGTGAACTAAGTAAATATAAGGACTGTAGAATATATGGGCTGCTAAGAGGCCTGGAGACCAGCCTGACCTCAGCCAGTACAAACTGGTGATAATTAGGGCCTTAAACATGTGCTCCTGAGCACTTCCACATATGCCAACCTGGGGTCTGAGCCTGCAGTCTTGATGAACCAGCGAGAAACCACTCACTTTGAGAGACCACTCGCTGCAGATAGCAGCAAAGCAAAGCCCTTTCTCCTGGCTTGAGGGGAGGGTCTTGGGGATAAAAGTATTTACATTTTTCCCTTCCATAATAAGATTGAACTCGCTTGCTTCAACTTGTTCCAGAAGGCTGAGTGCTTGCTTCCTGGCCATCTTGGCCCCCTCCCACAAGGGGAAAAGCAGGACCTTGAGCATGGGAGCAACCCTGACTCCTGGCCCTAACCCAGGTGCCAACAAAAGTATAATGGAAATATTTAGGCATGTGTGTTTTGAGTTCAGTGGGTCTTACGGACTACCGCCAAGAGGCTGAAAAGCCATCCAATGTGCAGACACACAGGCAAGTTTCCACTCACTCCTTTGCATCTGAGGAAACTTACCTTATTTTATAACTTCAGTGGAAATGCTTGTTTCTCTCCAGGGGTTTTTGTTTTTTCTTTTTGTTTTGCTTTGGATTTTGTTTGTTTTTTACAGTGGGTGTCTGCATGAATATAAAATAACATAAAAGGCAAAGGTTTTTAAAATTTGAAAAAAGTATTTTGTCACCAATTCAGATCGAATGATATTTTTTTTAAAAAAAAAAACAGAAACCTGAATTTGCAAATTGGGGCTGAGAGTCATTTATAATCTGTAAGTGACAGTGACCAGGGTCTGTGCATAATAAACTAGCTAAGGCTGCAGAGCAAACCCAAAGGGCAGCACCAGGAGCTGAGGAGCATTACACAGCTCTGATGTATTAACAGAAAATAATGTTAGCCTTTGAAAGGAAAAGCTACTCACACAAACAGAAAGCTGCTTTATTATATGTAATTGTTTAAAGCTTTTAAAATCATGAAATGGGCATGTTATCGGATAGAGTTCATTCTGTTCTTAAAAAGCTGTCATGAAAAAATTTTTAAAGCCACAAAACCTTCTAAAACCGTAAGAAATCTACACACATTTAGTTCTTACATTTGTTTTCCCTATAGTCTTTAGAGGATTAAGAGAATGTTTATCATAGCATATAGGCATCTTCATTTTCAGGAATCTTAAAACAGAAGAATACTGTCTGGAAAACCGTGACTATAATTTGATATAGTGTGTGCTTAACAGCTGGAAGGGTTTCACAATTACACCCCAATTTACAAAGCTTCTAAGCTGACACTGCTTCAGCTCTAGTCTTAGAAGTCATGATTTTCCAGGGATTCCCCCCCCCCTAGATTTTGTGATTATTTACATAATGAAAACAGACCATTTTAAAAAGGAGTTTCTTGTAGCAGAATCTGACCAAGCAAAGCATAAACGCGTAACTTCAGAAGTTTCTAGAGCCTCTTCTGACTCTACTGACATTCTACCAGGCCAGCCAGCTTCGTTTCTCAGCTGTCAAAATCTTTCCCTCCACCCCTCCCCACCCTATAGAGAAGTAATCTGTGCTTTTAAATCCCATATCCTTAATTGGCTCAAGATACTACTTACTGTGTTAAAAAAGAAAATGCAACATTCTGATGTGATGAATAATGATGACAAAGAATTAAAAGCACTTCTTCCGATTCTCTCTCTCTCTCTCTCTCCCTCCCTCCCTCCCTCCCTCCCCCTCCCCCCTCTCTCTATGTGTAGGTGTAAGTATCAGTGTTACTCCTGTGGGAAATTACTTCCACCTAAAGAAGTAAGACTAAAATTAAGAAATGTAGATGGACTTTAATTTTTCTGGTAAGAATAGAAACGAAATAGAAAGATGCCCAAGAGACTTAACAGCAGAGATGTTCGTCAGTGTCACACATTGTCCATAGTATTATCTGGATGAGACACTACCAATCTTGTGATCCCAGTACAGAGCTGGACAGAAAAACGTATGGGTATAGTATCCCCCCATCTTATGACATGCCCCAAGAGAGCTCCTCCAGACAAGAATCTCCTTTTATTTTCCCAGATTTCTCTAAGTTCAAGGGGGAAAATACTCAAAGCTTCGACTGTGTTTTTGTGTTATAATTTGATGCAACTTTTAAGAAAATTTTATAAAAATTGTCAGTAATAGGGCCATCATCATTAGATCCTAAGGATGTCTTAGCTTTGCCTAGGCTCGGCGAAACTCCTCTTTTTGGGAACTATATACCATACACACTAACATTATTCAGAATTGCATTTTTAATCCTCACATTATTTCATTAATATGACTGGATTACAACTGTTTTGAGAACTATTCTCAAATACTTTCTTTAAGAAAATATCAATAGATATGTAGTAGGTAAGTAGATATTTAGGGAAATATTATAGTGTCAAAGAATTTCAGAGACAAAAGAATAAACAGAGTGACATGTTGGTTTGACTGTTTTTAGTGATGTTAGTCCTGGGGATCAAACCCAAGGTCTCATACATACTAGGCATCGGCAAGGAAGTCTACCATTGGGCTACATTGACAGCCCAATGGGTTGAATTATTGATAAGCCATATGACTGAGAAAATTACTCTTCCTTCCCCATGGCTCTGTTTACTCATTTTCAGTGTGTTGTAATACATGAAGATAAAACTGTTTTTATACATCTATGATATGTTGCAATTTGACACTATTTTGCAGAAAATTTAACAAAGCAATGTCAGATGAGAAATTGATGACAGACCAAAGTACAGATGCCACCAAATTCTAATTTGTCAAACCAACGAGTTTATTGGAGTTACTTTCAGGTGTATGATGGGGGGGGGGGGTACTAAATAACTCAAAAGTAGCTGCATCATCAAAAGTCTACACCAATATCAGCGACAGTTCAACAAATATGGAGCTCAGAGATCACTGTGTGACTTGTAGGCAGGTTGGCAAGTCAGAGAATGTCTTCTACACAACTTGGCTGGTCTGGGATTCTCCTCAACAGTCCTTACTGTCTGGGAGTATACGACTTTGAAAAGGGTAAGGACTTGTACATCTGCTCAGTTTCTGGATTTCCTGTGGCTTATGAGTTGTTTACTTTCTAAGAGTTTTCTTTAGAACTTCTTGGATCTTATTAACCCTCCTTTACACGTTCACACTCAAAGAACTGTAAAGGAAATTACTACATAGCTTATTATGAAGTAATATCTAGAGTAACACATGAAAGATGATGAGAGATTTGGAGATCATTATTTCTCAGTCTATACCATGTCAACACTGCACCATTTTTCTGTTTTGTTAGAAATATCAATATAATGGTAAAAAAAAAAATTCTAGAATTTATCTTCAGTATTGAAAGCACTGTCCCTGAATGAGTGTATATCTCAACCTAAAAGATGTGAGGCTATAGAAATAAATCCAGGATGACTACATGACCTTCCTGTCAACTGTTGAAAGTATTAACTTATAAAATAAACAGACTAATAAGCTTCTTAAGAAATATTTCTGTTAGGACAACTGAGGATCTGGTATGCAGGATTTCAATTTACAGTCTAGTTCCAGTAGCAAATGGTATTAGGTATTTAAAAGAATGCAGTCACTTTGGATCTGGAACTAACTTTTGCAACCACAGGTGTGAAATTAAAGATCCAGAATGTTTCAATTTTATTTTCTATTTCCCATAAACTGCTTGACGTGGATATTGAGCCACAAACCAAACAAATAAGAGAGTAAAAACATGTTCCATCTTTGATGGTATCCTCCTAAATTCCCATCTGGCCACGATTGCTGTATTGTGAAAACAAGTTGCCAAGCTTCTGTTTGGCATAAGGAACTAAAGTTACCGAAGCCTCTTGTTCCTCTTTGATTTTGACACCTGTGTGTATTGGGGGGTGGGGGTGGGCTACAATGCAGTCATACGTCACACAAAAGGCTCAGGTGTTTAGAAGCTGGCTGTCCTGACCAGTAAGAGAAAATAAGGTTGAACTATTAATAAACACCTACTAGGATTGTTATACTCATTGGCTCCATCCAGAAAAATAATCATTTAACCCTAACAAAATAGTTCTTCAAGCCACAACGCGCCTATGTCAGAGTCTCTTCATCCAGTCTGTGATCAAATATGAAAAACCATGTGTTGAAGAGTCCTATGAAGCAGTGGTCCTAAGTATATGTCCCTGAACAAGAAGTTAAAAATAATAACTGTGGCAGCATAGTTCCTGGATGTCAGGCACTGCTGTTGGTGGATACTGAGACACTATAACCAATTCTTCTATGGAGGTCACATTCCAACAGGAGAATCAGATAACAAATACAGGCTTAGTGGCTCTCAGACCCCTCTGCATGGTTCCTTCCAAGAACACATCAATGAATAGGAGTCAGAGGAGTAGGTAAACGAGGGATGGGTAGAAGAAAGAAGAACAATACAACAGGGATGTGAGAGAGAAGAAATCCTGCTGGAGAAACATGAAGAAGATATATTTTCCCCTGTAGGATAAATACAGATAGTCAGAGATGTAACCTAAGGGAAGATAAAGCATGCATATGTTCTTTCCCTGGTGCTGGGCAGAATCACTTGAGTAGAGTAGTAGAAAGAGTAGCAAAACTAAAAGTGAATGGTGTTATGCATTGCCAGCTGTCTTAGTAAGTGTTCTATTGGTGGGAAGAGACATCACGACCACAACAATTCTTATAAAAGAAAGCATGTAACTGGGGCTTGCTTACAGTTTCAGAGGTTTAGTTCATTATTATCATGGTAGGATGCATGATGGCATTCAGGCAGACATTGTGCTAGAGAGTAGCTGAGAGTTCTACATCTGGATCAACAGGCAGCAGGAGAAGGTGAGGCTGGGCCTGGCTTGAGCATTTAAAACCCCAAAGTCCATTACCAGTAACACACTTCCTCCAGCAGGGCTACACTTCCTCTAATAAGGTCATGACTACTACAACAGGTCACATCTCCTAATCCTTGTCAAGTACTAAGGCACGCTAGTGACCAAGCCTTCAAATCTCTGAAACCCTGGGGGCCATTCCTATTCAAACCACCACACCATCATACTGTGTTACTTTGCTTCCTTTCCAATTAGAATATTCATGTGAGGTCTGGAAGATGTGTGACTATCTGAAGAATTTATTCTTCAGGGAGATTTTAAAACACTGCAGCAATATCCCCCACCCCCCAAAAAAACTTTTCTGAAGCATTTCCACTCTAAAATTGCAGGATATATTGCAAATTGAGTCTCATTTCTTCAACCATTCATGTGCTGAATATTTATAGGTAACATGGAATATATAAATTTCATTCCATCCACAGATATAATGGTTGAAACAAAAGTCGTTCAATTGTGGGAAGGGAGAAGAATAGGAAACCACAAGTTCATAAATATCTCTATTATTCCCAAATACTTTTTACCCTTTCTCAAAGTGAAGAAAACAGAGTTAAAATGAAAAAAAGTGGTTTTGTTGTTGTTGCCTTGTAAGATCTTACTGTGTAGTCCACAATGACCTAGAATCCTCGGTCTTCTCATCTCAACCTCCCAAGAGCTGAAATCACACCCAGCAGAGCAATATATACTACTATATTGAATATGTGGCTGTGTAAAGACAGATCCATGTTGGCTTCACCTCTGTCCCAGACTGCATTCTTCACAAAGGGAGAATTGAGCAAGCATCTGCTTTAAAAGGAATGTAAAAGCCACCGCCCACTATGTACATTCTACGAACAGAACGTTAATAAAATACCTATTGTGTGGTCAAAAATAGAAAAAATGTTTTAATATCAAGTTAAAAAAAAAAAGTACAATGATAGAAATGGCATCCCTGTTCCTTAGGGGAAAAGACAGGAAATGCTACAATTTTAAAAGACATAAGAATATTATATGCATCAAATTGTTAGTAATTCTGTTTGTTTTCTTTATTATATGGCATATTTAACACTACAAGAAATAGCATTATCCCTGAAGAACAAGGAATTATGCAAACATCTTAATATATCACTACTTCCCTGTTGGTTGTGAGCAGCTGAAGAGTTTAGGAGCAGTAGAAACAGAAAAGGGAGGTTGGAGACCGAAGTTACAAACCTGGTTTCTTTTATATTTCCCAGTTGGACTATTAGAATGGAATTAAAGAACTTTGCTGAAATATTCTGCTGGCCTAAGTAAGTCTGGCCAGCAGCAGGGAAACAGAAACGCATTGCAAATGACACAAGGGAGTCTCAGACAGTGGGCTATGCCTTCACCCTATCCATGTACACACACACACACACACACACACACACACACACACACACACACACACACACACACACACACACAAACACACACCCTAGCATGGATGCTTTCACACACAGAAATATATACACATATGCATGTGCACACAAATGCAAAACCACACACACATCTACACAAAAATGCACACACAAAATATATGCAGAAATACAGTACACACACATGCACTAATATAAAATATGAACACACACACAGCGAGAGGGGGGAGGGAGCTTTTACATCTGTGAATCAAGAAAGCATCCTCTTTAAACTCCTGAGATTAAAAAGATATAAATTAACAATATGAGTCAAGAACTTTATAAGATTAAAAAAGCCATGCCTATTTCAACAATTATTGAATGATACCACAAGGAACCATGGCATATAAAAAGAATAAACCTGCAAGAGAAAGACAGCCCACATCTACTGTGGAAACACTGTGCACACCACCTCCCTATGCTGAAACTAAAAGATCAGGTGTGAATTATGCATAATAAAGGCTACTTTAATGTTTGAATGTTAGTAACAAACGATTCTACCAACTCACCATGAAACAAAATGCTGTTAAAAGTAATTCATCACTTACCCGAAGCATCCAGATCTTAGGAACTAGAACATTTTGCAAGGCTCTCAATTGCAGTGTTAAGGAAAACATACACACATTAGAAAACTATTTAAAAGGAAAAAAACTTAAAAATATACTGAGTAGTAACAATAAGGCATACTGAAATAAATGTTCAAACAAGTTTAGGTAGGATTTGGGTAATAAGCATACAGATATACACTATAAAATATTTCATCTTGCTGTATATTTTAAATGGTAGTAAAGAAATAATATTTAGGAGTATCACACTCAAAGGTGATAACTAAGGGAATGCCTTAGAACTGGAAAGAAGCAATGTAGTGAGCACCTAAAAATGCTGTGGTGAAGAAGCGTCACTTAAAACACTTCCTTGAGTTGAAATATATTTAGGAGTACCTCTCAGTTCCAGGATTATCCACTTTTTAAATCCTTCTTGACCTCAGCAGAATGGTCACTCTGCTCTACTCAAGAAAAGAGACACAGAAAAGTCTCCACAGCTCAGTGCACATTATTTACGTTTCCTAGTCCTATAAATTATTGAAGTAAAATGTCATCAAAGCAGTATCAATTAATAAATTAATGGCATAAATGCGACTCTCCTCTATGACACATATAAAGTACGAATAACATGGTGTACTGGTTGAGATGTTTTCGTGTGACAGTGAGGAATAGCTCAGTATCTGTTTCTGTATAGCATGCATAAGAAAATGTCCTGGATATAGTAGGAATCAGGCATTATTGACATAGAGGCATGGCCTTTGGGCCTTGAGGATCCATGTACAGGGCATAGCCAGGCTAGTTTAAGACCAGGTGCAGTCTCTCTTCCTCTTTGCTCCTTTGTGCTCTTGGAGAAAGAATAAGTCCAGCTTTCCAGGAGCCTCCAAATTATTCAATATCTTGTATCAGTGAGTGTTTCACATAACTCCTTAACAAATATTAATCTTTTTATATAATCAGTTGCTAGTGAATAATACCAACTATATCTGATAGAGAAGGTTTAGAGGTTGGCTCCTACAGAAGCTGCCAGAGGCTTCAAGATAATGGTGTTCACCCATGGTCCTAAAAAGGCAACAATCAGTTCCTCTCTGTCTAACAACTAAACACAACACTCAAAAAAAAAACAACTCTTGCTGTTAGGGCAGAGCATTTTCCCAGCAAGCCTGTGACATACTTATATTGTATCTCATGAGCCATCAATGAATCACAAGGATGGCTTACAACAATCATGGTTCATGTTTTGAGAAAGAGCCTATTTTCTCTGACTGCAGTATAGCAAAATATTTGTGTGTGTGGTAGAGCATGCGTGGGAAATGAGTCAATAGTGATCATCACTACGTTAGTTTTTTATAAAGAAAGGGTAAAGGAGCAATGTGGACTCTATCGATAGCTGTGTGTATCCTGTGGGAGGTAATTAGATGTGAGCAAAATCATACAACATTCAGGCCAATCATACAACAACAATGTAAAAAGGAGATGTTACACAACACAGATTGTTTTCACAGTGAATATTCTACTCAAGTTTCCTACGTTGAATTTCATTATTTGGTAAGCCTTGACTAAAAGTATTTTCACCCTTGAAACAAACACTTGATTTGTCAAAACTTCTCTAATACATATAATCCTTCAGAGTAATTTTGAAATAAACGAATAGATTAGCTCATGTTGTAAAATAAAAGTTTACACATACCCACTGGGAAGAAATATTTTGATTGTAATGTGTCTATTTATTAGCTGTATTTACAGTAACTATGAACATAAATGGCACTTTTTAAAATCCAAACTTTTACCATACAGATGTTCTGTATATAAAACACGATGTTCTGGACTGTTTGGTTAATGTAAAAATACAGTACTGGTATTTATGAGGCCACTGAAGGCGCTGTTAAAATGGCGGACAAAGGCTAAAGTTCAGGTAGATCACTCTGTCATCAGTGTTTGAAAGGTGGGTAGAGTAGACCAGTGAACATTATGAAACTTATGAATAAACAAAGTTTTACTTCAGGAGGGATCAAGCAGCCCCTTGGAAAACATGATCCTAGGTCCCCAGCTAATAGTATTTTGTAAGCTTTGTATTCAGGCCAAAACTCTTTGGAAGTCCTAAGGGATCTACATTGTCCAAGACTCAGCTAATTTAGCATCATTTAAATGGGGCCAGCTTCTGCATCCTAGAGTCTGGCTTTCTTTATTTCCAATTATTTAATGAAACTCTTGAAAAGGAGTTTTATTTTTAGAAAGCTCATGTGATTCTCTTCATTTGTAGCCTGAGAAATACATGTAACTTCTTTGAGTTAGATTCATTTTAATGGAAAATTTTACTTGATGAGTTGTTATAAAGCCCTGTGCTGCATATCTGGGTATGGAAGCTAACACTTAATGCTGAACTTCTACAATGTTGAATGATTGTTCTTAACACCAGCTTCAAGAATCAGACTGATATCTAGTACACAAGGTGACTAGCGTTAGTAACAGAAAGCAGATTTGAGTATTCTAAGAGACCAGTTTGTGAGGCAATCCACATTAACTTCTTCCAGATCAGCATTCAATCACATATGCCTATAAAGTTATATACTACAAACATACTCAATTTTTATATCAGTTAAAACAATAACTTCAGAACACAGCACAATACTCCATCAGTTGAACACTCTCTTTAACCCAGAATATCCCTCTGGATTAAAGAACTATTTTAAAGGAGGTTCAGATATGATGAAGAAGCATTGCAGAGAACAATATGCACAACCATATTCTATTTACTAGGGCCATTATACTACTTAAAATTTTTATTTCAAAATAAGCATGGAGTTTCTTGTAAACCCATGTATACTCTGCGTTAATCACCTTCCTTTTCTATAACATTTCTATTACTTGAGAAATTCAACTAAGAGGAGATTTACTTTAGCTCACAATTTCAGAATTTCATCCCATGGTCATTTGCCTCCATCATTGTGGGCTTGTGTTTGAGCAGAGTGTCAAGGCAGGGAATATGCATTGGAACAAAGCTGTTCATTACAGGGCAGCCAGAAAGCAAAAAGAGAATAAGGCACCAGTAAAGATTGGTCCATCCAAGGCACACATTTAGTGATCCATTTTCCTTCAATTATTCTCCCACATCCTAATAATATCGTCAAATTATGAATCATGAACGGATTAATCTACTGATAAGGTTATAGTCCTTGTGATCCAATAACTTGTCCAAAGTGGCATCTGATTCTTGAACCCATGATCCCTTGAGAGAGTACACTTAATATCTAAGCTATAATATGCATTAATGCTTTTGCAATGCTAATACTAATTAATCTGAACTCATAAACATCAAAAAATTACAGTATGCATTTTCAAGCATTCTTCAACATGACTGCCCCTCAATGATCTCTGCCTTCTTATTTTTCCACAATTGTGAATATCACTCTCACATAGGATTGGTTCGTGTGATCAGTGGAATGTAACAGAAGGTTATTATGCTATTTATGAAATTAGAACAAAAATAATCCCTCTCCTACTTCCCCTCCATTTCCTCCTCCCCCTCTTCCTTTCCCTCTCTCACTCTCTTTCTATTGGAGAAACCAGATACCAAGCCATAAGTATATCTGCCTAAACAATGAAGAGGAACTCCCAGGAAGGTGCTCAAAGGCAGGTCTCGCAGCGCTAGCTGAGCACACAAGTGGCTTCAAACTCACCCAATAGCTGAACCACAATCTCATGAAACTTCTTGACCTAGCGCTATCAGCTAAGACCCTAACTGTCAAGATTATGATAGATAATTTTGATGTTAAGATGTCTATTTTAGGGTTGTTTTAAAGTGATGAGTAGCTAATAAAACATACAGGGTCATTTGTCAGACAACGTTGTGGCATGTTTAGTATGGTACTGGAGAACTTAGTCCATAAATTATTTATTGGTCACCTACTATTTCTGAAATTATTATTCTTAAATTATCTACCTTAAAATTGTAGCACACTAATTAATTAAAAATCTAGCACACTTATTAATCTTCAGAGCCTGGGATAGTCTGTGTTTAATTTCTACTGGAGTTCTTATCAGCAGCTAAGAAATTATTGAATTAAAATTTACATCTAATTTATAATTTACTGTATTTTAAGTATCATATATAACATGATATAGTATCAAAGTCCCAAATATTTGTGTTTTTATCATTCATGCACAATAGATTTCCTAGCTAAAGGGAGATTATCCATGAGATTCTTCAAGTTTGACTATTTGATTAATTTCATGGATCCTAAACTGGTCATTTGTTCTTGGTCAGAAGACCAGAGTGCAGCATGGAGGATCCAGAAGGCAAACAGAGCTGGTCCAACAAAACATCGCCACTAAGAAGCTATCTTTGACTCTGTTTCCTTTTTGTCCTTATTAACAGGAACTTTAAATCCACTGTATATAGTTCCTTGCTTACATTGAGGCTCAGGAACTGGACTTGTTCAGCTTAAGTTTCATGCAGCAAACACAGCATTTTGTAATTTAATCCAATACACCACTCAGTCTCTTTACCATGGACCACTTGAGAGACCCAACTCAGAAGCTGCTTTGGCTTCATTTCTGTGCTCTAGACCATGTTTTAAAACTTTATATGGTTTTATGTGGGTGTACACCACCCACATTGGGCTGACATTTGTTGTATTAAGTTTCTGGCTCAGACTTTTCAGCCTAGCCTCCTGGCCCAAACTTTCAGACCCACAGTCCCACTGAAACACACAGACGCCTGTATTAATTGTACAATGATTGACCTGGGGCCCAGGCATATAACTTGCTAGCTCTAGCTTTTAATCTAATCCATGATTCTTATCCTGTTCAGCCATGTGGCTTGGTACCTTTCCTCAGAGCAGCATAGTTGTCCTCTGCATCTGTGATGTCTCTGGAGTCTCTGTGGCATTTCTGCCCTGTTTTTCCTGTTCCCAGAGTTTTCTTAGTCTGGTAGCCCCACCCACACTTCCTGTCTGCCTTTGGCCAATCAGTGTTTTTATTAAACCAGTAGACAAGGACAATTATTTACAATGTAACAACCTAATTTCACTACAAACTCCTTATTTTAAAAATAAAAGTAAGCTATCAATTTTTATTCCTCATTGTTTTTCTTACTTAACAGGCTTAAGTTCTTCTCTGTTTATTAGTTTATTTATTTTTAGATCTAAATAGCTCCTAAGTAGCATTAGTGAAAAAAATAAAGGAAAAAGAATCAAATAATAGCATTTCAAATATGCTTGACAATTTTCTTAGCATGTAGAAGTTTGAAGTCTCAATCAAAGAAACATGCATTTCAGACATGCCCAAAACAGCTTTTTATCTAAATAGGAGAATTATATTTAAGGGAACAGGAAAAAATTCTTGAACAACAATGAAGTCAGGGGGAAAAGAAAGAAAAGAAATAACAGGACCATTTTCCTGACTGATCCCAAACAGATAAAAGTCAAGTACATGAAGTAAGTTTTGAGAAGAATTCAAAGACTTTGCTCCAAGAGAATCATGGGGACAAAGTCTGGGAAGTTTGCAACTTAAGTCATGCCTAAATTTAACTCATTAAGGGCGTATTTTAAGAAGAAATTAAAGACCCGGAGGTTAAGAGCGCTGGCTGCTCTTCCAGAGGTCTTGAGTTCAATTCCCAGCAACCTCATGGTGACTCATGACCATCTGTACCCAGATCTGGTGTTCTCCTTGGTCATGCAGACATACGTGCAGGGCAGAGTGAGCTGTAAATAATAAATAAATAAATCTTCAGAAAGAAAACGAAAGAGAAGAATAAATTGAAGTCAGGAGAAATACAGAGACTAAGAAGAAGGAAGGATAGAAAAGAATGAATCAATGAACAAATCACTCTAGATAAGCTGTGGATCACCTTGTTAAAAGATTTGGAATTTTAAAATGTAATTTGAAAAGTAAAATACAGAATGAGTATTACATGTAGGTGACAAACTGGAATAAAATGGATGAATTGGAATCATTCTTTTTACTGGTTAGGAGGAAAGTTATGGTGCCTAGGAATTTGGAATATAGCTTAGATTAATTTTAAGGGGTTTTTGGTTATTGTTTTGCTTTTTTCTCCATTTTGTGTGTTTGTGTGTGTGTGTGTGTGTGTGTGTGTGTGTGTGTGTGTGTGTGTGTGTGCATGTGTGTGTTTGGTGTGGAGCCCCAGGCTCTGTGAATGCTAGGCCTGTCTTCATTAAAAGCACTAAACATGATAAACTCTGGTTTTGATTTTTTTTATCTGAGTAAGAAAAGATTTCAAGCTTCCACATTACGTTGGGGAAATTTTAAAAAGGACAAAAGGGGGGGGGGGAGAAAACTTTGATAAGTTTAATAGAAACAGAAAAAATATAGGACAATTTAAGGCATATTTTTAAATTTATCAAATGGAGAAGAACCAATATATTTTAGTATTTCAGACAAAATTAAGTAATAAATTTGGAAGGATTTTAGAGATCACTATCCATAATAATCTAAAAAAATTAAGATGGAATAGGCACTTGGAATGTAGAGAACATTCTGTGAGATGGTGTGCTAACCCCCTCTCTGATTGACAGAATATCTGGCATAACTGAACAAGCACCAAAAGGGCTTGGAATGTCCAGTTGTGCTTGAACAGATGTGAGAGCTGAATGAAATAGTTTCTTTAAATATGGTCTTTGACCGCCATCTCCTACCAAAGTTAGTAAAAGGAAATTACATATATATATAGATATATATATAGATAGATATAGATATATAGATATATACACATATACATATATAGATATATATAAAGAAAATAAAAAATAAGGGGAAAATATATCAGTCTTAGCTGAAGTTGCTACAGTTCACTTAGATAACACACTGGGTTGGTTGAGTTCATCAGTGGTGTTTGAGTTTGGGTCCCTTTTATTAAGATACCTAATCACCCATATGTCCATTCCATCCCTTTCCCCAGCTGTCCAGAATGTGACCTTTCTCTGCCCTCCCAAGCCAATGCAATAAATGAAAATTTCCAGTAGCCCTCTTAACAATAAATGTACTTGTTCTGTGTTCTGCCCCATATAAGGGTCTCTTCATCAGATTGCTAATGTATTGACAGTAAGGTCATGCAAGGCACAAACATAATTGCTTTTATATTTCTCCTTCCTCTATCTAATATGTAAACTTTAATTATAATCTCAATTCATTTTCTAAGACTTTTGCTCATGCCCAAGATATCTATCACAACTAGCTGTGAGTCTTAGGGAAGCCATTAAGCATTTTGAGCCCTAGTGTTTTATTTAAGAATGGGAAAATAATATCTGAACTGCCCACTGCAAATGGTTATTGTAAACAGTGAACAAAAATCAAATATATGTCAGGCATGGTGATATATTCCTTTAATCCCAGCACTTGGGAGGCAGAGGCAAGTAGATACATGTGAGTTTTGGGTCTGTCTTGTCTACAAAGTGAGTACAGAACAGCTAGGGCTATAACAAAGGGAAATCCTGTCTTTAAAATAAAATAATACTTAGTATAAATTAATTAATAATAAATTAATTATTCAAATACATTAGATTATTTGATATATATTATTTCACTAGCTTTTAAAATCTTATTCAAATAATTGACTTTACTAGAGACAACCTTGAACAAGTTAGGAGCCTGAATGAGAATAAAGATTTCCTTCTTGAAACATGCTAGTAAACATCATCTTAATTTTTTTCAAATGTTTAAAAAGTTACCTTGAAACAGTTTCAATATATACTGAACCACTGAGCTTTACTTACCAAGGTTCAAGAAAACTAATATGTTATAAAAATCATAAAAAAGAAATCATAAGTTTAGCTACATTTATTCATTGCTTCCAACAAGATTTGAAGACTCAGAATTGTCACCATGACCAAAATATGATATGCTAAATTACCCTTCAGAAATGTCATTTAAACTAACTATATGGCATAACAACTGAAAAATTGGAAAACTTCTAGCTTTTCACTGAGTCCAAGGGAATCAGCTATAGGGATAAATATTAAACATTTGGACCTGATATGAGAAGCATTTTCCCTTTGATTCAGAGATCAGGGAAAAGGCTCATGGATTAAAAGTAAAAGCACTTACTGTGGAAAACGTCAATTCACTCTCTAGAACCCAAATAATAGAAGATATAACTGATGTTTTACTAACTGTCCTTGGATTATTAATGTATAATAATTCATAATCTATATGGCATCTTGACCCCCACACACACACACAGGAGGGGGAGGGGAGAGGGAGAGAGGAGGGGATAAACATATTAGGTAATGACTCTCACTCACTAACTACCATACACACTAAGGTCAGTCACTATGGCCCATCCTCAGTATGGTGTATTTAGAGTTCATCAGAGAATGAGAGAAAAGCAGGAGGCGCTAGGCTAGGCCTGTTTTCCCTCCCTCACAGCTGGGGCCGCTTTGGTTAATTCCTCTCAGTTCATGCAGAACTGAAGAGTTGCAGCAAGTCTGCAACTTGATTGGCAATGGTCAGAAAAGTGGGAGGAGGCAACCCCGAACCCCAGCCCAGGGTAATGGACTAAGGGGTGGGAACAACCCCAGGGCTATGGGGTGGGAACTATGCTAGATGACCAGCAGGAAAGATTGTACCTCTGCAAAGAACTCAGCCAATGAGGCATTCCAGGAAGAGGGGAGTGGGGTTCAGAATGTAAAATCTACTGTTGAGGCTAAAGCAGCCATGTCGGCCTTTTCTCTAGGTTGATACCCTACTTCTTAAGGTTGTAAAGGAAGCTGTCTGCTTTTTGCTGCTCTCTCTTTGGAACTCTTATTATGAAATGAAGTCATACTTTCTCACAAACTTAAAGATGCCTAAATATATTCAATGAAACTTTCCGGAACTTGTGTGAGAAGCTAGAGATCAAAACAGTTTTAGAATAAGGCTTCACCCTCACATACATGCTCATTCCCTCTTACTATTCTTTTTAAAAACAATTATAGTACAACCTCAGTGGACAAACTATATATATTTTAATATATATGTTAAAATACTCTTTAATAGATAATGAAAAAGAAACGTATAAAGGTCAACAAATCTAACTGGCTAATATGGCTAATATAAGCCAGGTGGCCAACTATGACTCTCTGTTGGTATTACAAGTCTATTTCTGGGTGTGTCTTTTCTTAACATAAAATCGTGTACTCTGCTGACCAGATGACAGTCCTGAAAGTTTTTACTTTGGCCCCATGAAAATAAAAAATGGGGTAAGCCACAGTTCTAACCCTCAAGGAGCTGTATAAGGCAGTCATATTTATTGATGTTAACTGCAGAGATTTTCCTACTATTTCTGCTTTGTGTGGTCCATGAACAGGTCTCAGCACAACAAAGTCATGTATCCATGTGCCAATATTTAGTGGGAAAAAATCGTGTTGCAGTCTTTCTGTAAGTTTTTACAATATATTTAACTAGTTTGCTGGTGGTCTTTTCCCATAAAATGGTTTTTAAAATAAATAATTCAAAATGTCAGAGGAAGGGAAAAATGCCCTCCAAAGAGACGACAGTTTCCACTTTGGAAAGAATCTTCATTACACAGGAGACAAATCTTTGAAGGTCCACTGTGTAACAGAACACTGCATCAACATTGCAGGTAAGTCCCAATATCCTGGCGACTTATCAAGGAATACTGTTCCATGGACCAGCGACAGTCTCCGGCACTTGAGAGTTTTAAGAGCATAAAATGAATTGCCATCGATCCCTCAACCGAGATTTATGAAAACAATGTTGACTGAGAGAGAAATAGGCTTTGTTGCTTTAACCCACGTCTGCAGTCTGTTTGCCCAGCCAATGCTTTGGCCCTCGCTTTGCATGTTCCACCATCCTGCTTGGAAACATAGCACACATCTCGATGTCAGATTTTTCTAGTTGTTTTCCACAAAGGTTTATGGTCACAGCTGCAGCAGTTATGGGTGGGTTTATAGTACATTGCCTGTAGATGGGCCCATATGTCCAACAGAGTTTGTTTGATAGCATGCTTTCCACAGACACGGGCAGCTCTTGAGGCGTGCCTATAAACCTGCTGTTAAATGGACCAGCTGTACTCATAAACTCACATTAGCAGTCTCAATCCACTCGCCTTACAAAAGTCATTGGCAATAAATCTATGTTCAGTCTATATATGCACTTTTAAGTATTTTTTACACTTCTGAAAAGAAAATATAAAATGTATCCAAGTCTTCTGTGATCCTAACTGAAATAAGAGCTGATTTCTTTGGAATATATAAACAATGCTTTTAAATACTTCTTTTTCTTGTGTCTTCGTGACAGCATTTTTCCTTCAGTTAAAAGAAAAGTCAGTATTTTTTTTTCTTTCCTGAATCCTTTGAAAGTAACTTTGATGGGTTGGGCACCATTTGATCTGTGGTCACTCTGCCATTCATTCTGGTGTTTAGCTCACACGGGGACCAGGAGCCAGCCAGTGAGAACACAACATCCGTCAGTGCTTCAGCTGTGGGAGAGGGGATTCGGGGAGGCTGCTGTAAGTTTTTGAATGTGAATGGTCCTCACAGTCCATGGAACATTTGATCCCCAGCTGATGGTCCTATTTTGAAAGGTTATTGACACTTGGATATAAGAATTGCAGGATTCATGCGTGATAGCTACCTCTGGTTCCCAGCTTAAGAATCTGTACCTTCACTGTCAAATGGACGTAGTAACTAGTTAGCTCTAGTTCTACTGACACTCTCATACTACGACAGCCTGACACTCTCGGTTTAGATGCTCTTCTAAACCAAGACAGCCTGAGCTCACTGCTGTGTGGTGTTGCTCCTGGGAGGACATGAACAAATATTATTCATCTCAGATAGGGAACTAATGGTAGACCAAAGTAAGTACACCATCAAAGTCCAACTTGATAGACCAAAGAGTTTTACTTGGTTTACTTTAAAGAGTATGGGTGAAGGGTTGCTCACATGGGCAGGAATGACTCAATAGCTGTTCCATCATCAAAAGCCCACCTTGGTCGCCATGGTGACATTTCCTCATAACCTGCTGATGACTCAGTAGATCAGAGGATGTTTTCTACTCAGCTGGCCTGATCTGTACCTCTTCCAAGCACCCTGGCTTGTCTCTGCCTCTTCAGCAATCCTTACTAACTACAACTTTAGGAATCGAGAAGCTTAGTGAATCTCATCAGTTTCATATATTTCCTGAATCTTAATGAGCTTGCATTTGAGAACATCTTGAGTCTTAAAAGTGTTTCCCTCCAAGATTAAATAATTAAACTTGGAAGAAACTGCTAAGCATCCTTCTCAAACTGTATTCTTGAACAAGTCCTCCTCTTAAGTAGCTGCCTTTAAGTATTGTCTCAGTCATGAGAAAAGTACCTAATACAGTTGTCCAATGAGAACCTTGGGGAAGAATACATCTCTCTCTTTTCATTCACTATGGAAGACTGGGTGATGGCACAGTGGGATGGGGAGGGGGTTATTCCAGCTGCTTACAAGAACTGGACTTTTAATGGAAGTTACATTTCTACCAAAACAGAGTTCTAATGCATTTTCTTCTTAATAAAATATGATTTGTGATATCATATCCCCATTATTCCCATTTTTATTTAGGCTTATTTTAACTGATTTTGTATATGTTTAATATAATTATAATATTTCAAGATAAATTTATGAAGTGAAATAATCACAACAGCCAAGCAAACTAATATATCTACTATCTCATGTAATTACCATATGTGTGTATTAAAAGAAACCAAAATCTCTTTGCAAATTTCTAGTACTCCATACAACATTGTGTTATATAGTCCTTAATCTGCTTATTAGATCTTTAGAATTATTTCTTCTGCATATCCGAAAGTTCGTACCCTTTAGCCTCTTTGTTCCCATTTTTTTCCACACTACCCTGACTCCTGAAAGCCCCATTGTCACTCTTTCTATATATTTACACCTTTCCTGGTAGAAGATTGTTATGACTTTACATTAGAAAGAAACTTGTAAAGGCTGAGCAAAGTATCTGTCCATAGTTAATAAGCTCCAAAAAGCCAGTTCATGCACTAGGAATAAATTCTGGTAACCACTGCCAGGGACCCCACCAACTGAAAAAGCTACACAAAGTCACCCATATTCAGAAGGCCTAGTTCCCTTCTGTGTAGGTTCCCCAGTCTTAATGGAGTGGGGAGGGGCTTAGTCCTGCCTCAACATGGTATTCCAGACTTTGTTGTCCCTGTGGGAGCCCTTACCCTCTTTGAGGAGTGGGTGGGGGGCGTGGAGAGGTTGGGGGAGTGGTAGGAGGGGAGAGGGGGGATCTGGGGCTGATATGTAAAATGGAAAAAAATCTTTAAAAAATTATAAAAATAAATAAATAAATAAAACACATTTTGACATTGAAGTTGAGACTAAAAGGTACCATCCAAAGGCACCAATACTTTACAATGAGTGGATCATTTTTTTCTAAGCAAACACTGCTTTAGAGCATTTAAGCAGAGTAGAGTATTTAAAAGCCTTCAGATTTTCCCTGAAATTTTATTTATATTCTTCTTAAACATTAAAAAAAAAGTATGCAGTGATAAAAGGAAAAATCTTGTATCTGAAATTATAAGTCTTTATAGGTTACAGGTCTATAATTTACAAAATGTTTCGAGGAAGATTATAGAAACTTTCCAAGTTTCCTTTTTCCTGAAATGGAGATAGTTGGAGAATGTCAGTTCATGCCTTCACTCCGGAGTGGTACCTTATCACCTTTACTCTGTTTCCATAGACTCTTCCCCAGCTCTGAATGCCATAGCTCTTCCTGTTCTGGGTTTCAGTTGATGTTAACAACCTTCGACTCCCACTTTCTAGCTTGTCCCTTTTCTGGCCATCCTTCAGCAGATCCTCAGGACTGAGACATTCTCTTGCTCAGATCTCTTGAACTTAAATATGTACATGTATTTACAGGTTTTTAAAAACATGTGTCAGTGAATTACAACGAGGCAAAAATAATTATTTTTATTAAAAATCAAGAACGGGTTTTAAGTGACTTGATGATATAAATTCATTTTCCACGTACAATAAATCATAAAGACCTTAGAACTGGTTTGATTGCCTGAAAGATGCACCTTCAAATGTTTGAGAAATTAACTGTCACGAGTTTACAATCAGTTTTCCAAATCTAATCAGCAACATTTTAGGTAGACACACCTTCCTTTCATCAGTACATTAGACATTGGAGTACTAACGACAGTCTAGTAAAAGGCAAAGTTGAGAATGGACACAGTAAGCACATTACCCAGTGAACTGTATCCCAGACTTTTACTTTGAAAGGGCCTCTCAATAAACTTGGAGTTCACTGTTTTGACTAGACTGACTGTCCACTGAGCTCCCAAGATTCACCTGTTTCCACTCCTTGCAGCACTAAGCTTACAGATACGCAGTTATTTCTTGGTTTTTACGTAGGTGCAGAAGATCTCAACGAAGGTCTTTGTGCTTAAACAGCAAACGTTTTACTTCCTCCCCAGCCCTTAAGAATGACTTTTAATGTCTTGTCCAGTAAAAACGGCTGTCAGCAAGACGACCACAAATGCTGGTGAGGTTGTGGGAAGGCAGTAGAAGAGACTCTTGTGCAGTACTGGTTAGTTCAGTCACTATGGAAATCAATATGGAGTTTCCCCTAAGGGTTAAAAGCAGAACTTACCTATACTGCTCTAGAAGTATACATGTGTAGGTACCCAAGTCGACATATCATAGAGATATCCGCATACCCATGTTTATTCAAACACTATTAACAAGTTATGAAACCAGCTTAGGTGTCCATCAGTGGATGGTTAGATTTTTAAAGAATGGTAAATGTACACAAGTGTGTCTTATTTATCCATAAGAACAAAATCATCATTTTCTAAGAAATAATGGAACAAGAGTCATCAGCTTAAGAATAGATAAGTCTACTGGATACTGGGTAGGCCACATCAAACTGACTCACACTGGCATTCCTTGCCCTCCTTGGGGAAGGAAAAGAAGGGGTGGTAGGAGGCTGAGGGAGGACTGGGATGAGGGAAGGGAGGGGGAGAAGTGGTAGATATGAAAAAAAAACTTTCAAATAAATTTAAAAAATTAGAAAGGTAAGTTTGGCTCAAAATGAAAAGAGTTATATTTCTCGTACATGTGGGCTGTAGGGGGAGGAGGAGAGAAAAAAACACGGGGAGGGGAGGGTTACTGAGAGGGATGTATTAAAACAATCCATATGTATACAAATGCTGTAATGAAGCCTGTTATTTTGCACAACAACTTTAGCAAAAATGATAGCAGAAATTTAAAAACTGGAAGAAGAACAGGAAAGAGGAAGTTGACCAGAGGGGTTTTGAGGAAAGAGTTTGGAGGGTGAATATGACAAAAGCATTCTATACATATTTATAAATGTGCCAGTGAAGACCATTACTTTTGCACAATTAGTATATGGAGATAAAATATTATATGATACCTTTTTTAGGGCTATTTTAACAGATGGATATGCAATTAATTTAGCAGCTATATTCATCCAGACAACTTGTTGAGCACCTAATATGTGATGGACTCCTTAAGATGTTACCATCTTTTTCACTTTTCAACACCAAGTGTTGCCTTATACTCAATCTTTAACGACTGTATCTGTTTCCCCAAGATCAGGGCCCAGGCTTAATGTACTAAACTTGTTTTATTTTAATGTTTTAATATTCTTTGTTTGTATTGTTGACTACATTATATAGAACATGTCAAAAATATGTTGAATAGTTTTTGATAGCTTCGATATACCAAGCACATACAAGGAAAAATTGTTTTAACCAAACAACAACCAAAGAGTCTATAATGCTTACTTGCAGAGAATTTAAATCAAATTATATAGAATAAATAAAAGGAGTTCACATCAGAAGTACTAAAGAGTGTTAGAGTACCCTTCCATAGCTCGGTCATCATAACAGCATTTCTATACATGAAATGTAAACTTAGGACAAATTAGTACTTGCTCATAAACACCTTGGAAATATTTATGACTCTAGTCCTTTCCATGTCCAAAGCTAGCTTTTAGGAGAATTCTGAAAATTAGAAACATTTCCACAAATATGCTTTATGTGTTTTGTAGGAGGTGTTATAGTTCTGAGTATGGAAAATATTCTAGTTTATTTGTAAGAAACCACCAAAAGAATTTACTAGAGCCAGGATTAAACTGTGGTTTGTACGAACAGTCTCAGATGTATTTTAAATACATTAATTGTAGACGACAATAAAGCTAGAGATATTTGAAAATAAACTTAATTCTTCCTTCCATTTATTCAATTAACATATCTGTGAATGTTGCTTATTTTTCTTTAAATATACCAAAATGCAACTTTGCCTCTCACTGCAAGTATAGAGTAACAAATTCATTAAAAAAAGACTTGAATTTTTATACACAAGCAATACTTACTCTTAAAATGATATTTTGTGGTTCAGAAAATGAAGGAATCACTCAGAAACATATTCAATTATGCAAGGCCCTGAATTTGATTCCCAGCGTCAGAAAAAAAAATGAAATTTGTGGCATAACTTTACAGAAATTTAAAACACACAGAGAAAGATAAAGAAAAAGAACTATACTTAAGGCTGTATTACACCAAAGAAGATTTGCAGTAGGTAAGAGGTAAATACATTTGAAGTCTTTGGGCTTCAGCATATTTGCAAGAAGTCAGAAAGAAAATCTCCAGCAGGCAGTTCAACTTCTAAGAAACACTTACTCTTTGAGAGTTGGTCTTCTGAAGATCACATGGAGTCTGATTTGAGAATTGGTCTCTCCAGTCAGTACTTTATTAAAGTCATGCCTCATCCTACAAGAGCTGAAGATCGTTGGAAAGCTGTTCCGATCTGTAGTCAAAAGTTTCTCTGTCCCACCCTACCAGTCCTGCAGCCTTTTAGTCCCAAATAATCACACAAAGGCTTATATTAATTATAAACTGTTTGGCCTATAGCTCAGGCTTGTTACTTGCTAATTCTTACTCTTAAACTAACCCATGATTCTTATCCAAGTTTATCCAGTGGCTCGGTACCTTTTCTCAGAGTGACATTCTCATTCTGCTTCCTCTCTGTCTGGCTGTCATCTCTCCTGCTCTGAGCTTCCACTTCCTTCAGCAAATCCTACCAAGAGCCACCTCAACTGGCCTCCAGTCCCTCTGAGTCTCCACTCGCTGACCTTCATGGCTTAGCTCTGTGGTTAACTCTCTGATATTCCAGACTAATTTTATTAAACATATATCACCACATAAATAAAACTTGGTAAGTCTTTGAGGAAGAGAGACTGGTGTGGACAGTCAGTCATACCAGAGAAGCTGGGACAAATAGGAAGCATAGCTTTCATTTCTATCCAAGGATTTTGAGGAGGGAGCTGGAGGGTAGGAAGAGGAAGAGGAGACAAATTGGTCACTAATTGCTGGGGAGAGGGAGGATACATCCTGCCCAACCTAGAACAGTAACAGCAGTGATAACTAGTCCTAGAAAAATCCTGGAAACATAAGAATGATGCCCACTGGCATATGAATTTGACTGAGAAGAAATCATAGCTCATTTCAGTTAGCATATATCTCATTAGTGTGAATTTTCATATGACGTATCAACATAACGATCATGTGGTTCTTGCCGCTTGTCTATCTGTGTCTCGTGTTACAATGATTGAAACTTTTATGCAAAATGAAACTTTTATAATATAAAGATACTAACCATATTTATGTTAAATGCTAAATCTGTCCCTAAGAGTCGGCGATTTGTGTTTTTATTTTATTTGTAATGTTTTCACTTAAATCTATCCACGTAGATCTCCAAGGTAACGCTATGTTAAAGGGCAGGTCAGAAAAAGAGAGAAACTAAGCAAAGTTAGAAGAGGAGGGAGAGGAGGAAGGAAGGAGAATGGGGAGGAGGAGGAGGAGGAGAGCAGTCCTCCCTTGAATCACCCACAAGCCTATTTTTATTTTAAGTCTCTTTCCTACATCCAAAGTCAGTGAGATATTCACATTTCCACTTTAAACTTATTTCTATAAGACACCAGATAAACTTTTATGGTGCAGTAGTTATCTAATTTTTATATTTAACCCAAAAGATTATTGCAATTACTTGGCCTTTCCATTATTTCTCCATTGATTTCAAATCCCATCACCATCATGCTGACTTTACACCTATTTACTACATTTCTCTTCTATTGGAAATCAGTTTTGTTTAATATATTCTGATTACAGCCCCCTTATTCCTCCAGGTTTTTTCCCATTTCCCATCCCATCTGTGTCCAGACCCTTTTGTCTCTGTATTAGAAAATAAACAGTCATATAAGGTATGATAATAAAATTTAAAAGAGAAGGCAGAAACAAAGAAATCAGAATAGGAAATAAGAGCCAACCAAAAAAAAATCCAAAAAAAGCTCTAGAAATATATATGGGTACATAAACACACTGTGCAAGTACAAGAATCCCATAAAACCCCCAAACTAGAAGACATAATATATATGCAAATGACTTGTAAATTTTAGGGAGGGGCTTGCCCTGATTCAGCATTACATGGCAAAAAAAAAAAATCAAAAACAAAACCTTACTGACTTCATTTTCTCTCGGCCATCCCTTGAGAACGTTTCCTCAGTGAGTATCCCCTGGAGAAAGGAATTTTTCATTTTCGACCGGCTGTTCTTTGGAGATGGCTTCTGGGTTAGGGCTATATACTCATCCACTTAATTAGTTATTTGTCTAACGCCTTCATAATTCCAAAGAGCTGCCCATTCTACACAGTTTGAGGCTTGTAATTTATAACAAATTTTAATGTCTAATCATGCAAATTAGCTTTATTGTTCTTTAAAAATATCATGCCTCTTCTTACATTTATTTTTCCAGATGAGCCCTAAAATTGGTGGTCAGTTTTTCAAAGCAAGGAACTGAAGACTGCTTAAAATTTATTAAGTGTTCACATTATTATGAGATAGAAGTGACAGACAGCCCTCCGACATAGAAAGTCCCCAACTTAAAGATATCTTTAAGTTTATTGTTTCTTAATTTCTTGTTCAGTTAAGCTTATAGTTTGCATTTCACTATTTTCTGTGTGTTTTATTGCTTATTCTAAATTATGAGTGTTTTGTAACTTGAAAGGGGAATCTATTACATTCACTAAATGATTTTTTTCTGTCCTAAATACATTTTTCTTAATATAATTTTATTTTTATTGGTGTTTTGAAAATTTTATGCATGAATACAATGTACATGGATCACATGTGCCCCTCTCTCCTCCCCAAGACTCTCCATTTTATCACCTGACTTCCTATTCTCTTATTTAACATGGATTCTTAAAGAATATCTCATTATATACAGTCTCCACTCCAAATGATGTAGACATGTAGATAGTGAGTTTATTTCTCATTATCTAAATGTGTTGGACAGTAGCATCAAAAATAAGTCACAAGTGCATCTTGGCTCACCTGTCTCCTTATATAAATAGGGACACAGTGACGGGCCTCTGAATTTTAGCACATTTGTCTGCAAAGAGGAATTAGCTTCTCTTTGGTCATGGTCAGTGTGAAGAAAGAGAGAGATAAGCATAGAGCTAAATATAGCAGACAGTAAGGTGTGAAGAAAAAAAGTTTATCCCTTCTCTTCTCATTTAGTGTAGAAAAATGATTCAGAAATTTTATTGAATAGATTAAACAACCCAGAAAATACTAATACATATGTAGTCATAAAATGTAGCCATTGGCCTCGCTGGCAAATTTCCCCAGCATCCACTGGGTGGACACCACTGATCCCTGAGGTTATATCTGCCTGTTGAAATATGTGGCGTTCCCAGGGGCGTCTTGTGCAATCTGCTGGCTGACCACTGAAAGCAATGGTTTCCTCTCCTGGGTCTTCAGATAATGTCCTGATCGCTCATTTCTTTGCCTTCTATGTCCCCTTTCCTGTCCTTACCAGTTTAATCAATGGTTCTTGCTGTGAGGAGACCGAAGTCAACTGTTATGTCTTCTCGCTTTTATTTCTGAAGTCACTGCTCAAATCCTTCTTTCCCTTCATGTTGGTGCTTCCGGAGCTGACCTAGGATAAATGGAAGCTCCTGGCAGCCAACTGTGCTGTCAGGGGTCAAAGGTGCTTGGCTGAGCTCATGAATTCTGAAGGCCTGCCAGCAGGGAAGGCATTTGCCTTACAGGGAAATGATGCCCTGTGCAGACCTCATCCCACGGAGTGCTGAATGCGTCAAATTTCAAGCAATGCCCAATATGGAGAAAAGAAGCAAGGAGAAAACGTTTCCAGGCTCCTCCCTGCAAATATGGAACCAGCTGCAGATCCACAGCTCCTTTCTATCCTCAGGCGGTAACAGCAGGAAAGATGTAACTTTCTCATTTTCCTGAGTGCTGAGTCCCCTCAAAGACACACTTCACACTCCAGTTTATCCGCTACCCTGGATGGTGTTAATAAACCATGTGTGTCTTCAATACATTGATCTGCATTGTCTTGGTGGTGAATGAAAAGCTTGCGTTTTTCCAGATCGACTTGGAAACAAACAGGAACTCAAATTTCCAATTATAAGTATTTAAAAAGGGAGATATAGTAACGTCTGGGGGAAGGAGAAATCTACGGACAAAAATCACTTGACAAATGAAGCCAAATGTGTATTTAGCTTTTGGGGAAGCATTGCCATTCTGAAAGTGGAAATAGTATTGAGAAAATGTTCTCTTTCCCTTGCAAGATGCACTGCCTGTCCCACTTAGTGACACATAACAGTGATCGGTGACTATAAATGTTACGGATGACTCTCGCCCCCAGTTTAACCCCGGGTTTTTTTTTCTAAATGCTTATGTAGCGTGCAAATTATCTGCTGAAGTGTGGCCAGAGGTGCCAAGTGGGCAGCTCTGGAGACGTCAGAGAGTATGAAGTTTGGAAACGGAACAGCAGACTTTAAATAGCCCAAGTGCGTGCATCATGAGTTGACTTTAGTGGCCCCATCATACTGGCAAGCTGTACTGGCAAAACCCTCTAAAGGGCTTAATCCAAAAGCAAATAGCTTGTTATTCAAGTACTATTGTATAATTACTAAGCTGCAGATTAATATTTGATTCCTATTGTTTCTTTTTGGTCTTCTTTTTCTCTAGAAAATAGTCATATGTGTATGAATAAATACCAATGTGAATATATGCAATTTCAGTCAGTTTTGATCACTGTAGTCATTAATCTGAATTAATTTTGCCAAAATGAAAGAACTTCCAATGGGAAAAACAATTAAGTATTTTGGGTGTTTTAAATTTTGAAGGTATCATTCAATAATTTTAATGATATATTTACTAATAAAATTTTTGAGACATTGGGGGAAAAAAAGATCTATTTCTGTGGGAAAGGGGCTTAGTGTATTGGCTTTCTAATACGTGCCACACATCATGAAAAGTGCTACATACACTTCGGCATTTACTATTTTTAACAGATGATGAAATATGCATTATTGTTTCTAATCTACAGAACAGGAAACTAAAAGCTCACAAGTATTTCATGAAACCTTTAAACTTGGACAGAAACTGCCTTTCATTAGTAGACCTGAATTAAAATCCAGACCTCCTGAATTAAAATCCAGATCTGCAGACTCCAAAGCTCTTTTTATTTCATTCTCCTTTTTTCTATTTCACAAGATTTCTCATTCACAAAAAGTGTAATAATTTTAGTTGATAATATTGGTGTCAGTTTAGAACAATGGTTTGGGAAATAACAGTATTTGCATTTATTTTCAAATGATCCATGAGAAAATTGTTACCATTGACATTGTTACTAATGTAGTGAGTAGATAACTTCACGACTTCTAAAAAATTAAATCTGTAGTAGGCTCATAGAATAAATCCGAACTGCATTCATTATTTCTATATGTAAACAGAAATTTTAACTTGCTTTTCCAACTTTCTTGAGGTGCATTTGTCAAATAAAAACTTAATGTAGTTAAGAATTACAATACCCTCATTTGCTACACATAAGCATTGTGAAATGATTGCCACCGTCCAGCTAATGAACATGTGGTCATAATTTTTTAGAAAAAAAGAGAGAGAAACTCCATTTACAAACTTGATCACGGCAGTGTGGTTCCCTGTAGTCTCCCTGATGTACAGGAGATCTCCACAAGAGTTTCATCCTGAATAACTGAAGTTTGGAACTCTTTTATCAACGTCTCTCCATTTCCCAATCCACCTTCAATTTAACTCTCTGCTCTTCAGAGCTCCACATTTTTAGATGACGTGTGTGTGTGTGTGTGTGTGTGTGTGTGTGTGTGTGTGTGTGTGTGTGTGTGTGTGTGTATGCAACATCATTTGTCATTTGTCTTTCTGGGCTGCCTTATTGTCCTGTATGTTCACGTATGTCATTAAAAAGAAGGGATTCCCTTTATTTTGGGAGGCATGTAGTAGACTGAATGGCATTTCAGTATATATGTGTGGGTGCGCATTTGATTTTTCCATATTTTTAAATTTATCCATCATACTTTCTCTTGATACCACAATAACAAATGATATTTTCTGTTCCTTAATATAGTTATTAATCTCTTATTTAACATTCTATGATGTTAAATACATTTCTAGACATGGGTTATGTTCATATTATAAAATAAGTTCAGATTAGAATACATGTTTAATATGTGTGAGGTCCTGGATTTGATCCCTAGAAAATAAACAAGTAAATAATCACTGACCTAGATAAACTGTTTATTTGTTTTTGTTTTTTTCAAGACAGGGTTTCTCTGTGTAGCCTTTGCTGTCCTAGAACTCACTCTGTAGGCCAGACTAGCCTCGAACTTAGAGATCCACCTGCCTCTGCCTCCTGAGTGCTGAGATTGAAAGCATATGCCACCAATGCCCAGCTTGAAAATTCTAAAAGGTTATTTAAAGTCATCATAAACTTTTTAATTAAAAAGAACTGGGTTATGTGTAAGTGGTGGGATAAACCTTGGGTTGGTGTGGTCATATATCCAACCATGACTGTGTCTCCCCTAGTGATGGTGAAGTGGATCCTTCTTAAGCAGAAATCTCTCCGTCTAGCCAAACATGCCTTCTTTAGAAGCCACCATCTTAATAGTGTGGTCCCCTGATGAACATATGCCCATGAGGAAACAGCAGAGATAATGATACCATCTGGCCTTTTGCCAAGTTCCAAGTGCAGAGTCAATGTTTATTTTTTCTTCTGTCATGGCAATGTGACTGAAGCACAGCTCACTCTTCCTTGCTTATTCTCCAGAGTGATTGTCATTGAAGCAGACTCTTCAGTATAGTCACAGACCCAGACATACCAGACTAATGACTACTTGAAATATGGCTAGTGTGACTGTGGACCTGAATCTTTTTATTTAATTCAATTCAATTTATTCCAGTGTTAAAATTGGAGTAGTGGAACACAACCGTACTGTTTTTACATACAGTATGACTCCTCTGTGTATTGTATACAAACATTACAGTTAAGTTTTATTTTTTATTTTGGATATGAGAGAAATTATATTTGCATGCAGTCTATGGCCTACACTGTACTTCTATTGGACCACATTATGAGAAGGTAGAGCAAAGGTTCTGTTGTCAGGCCACATGGAATTGAGAAGTTACTTTCTGCCTTTTTGACCATTGGAAGCCTACTTGGCTTCTGTAAACATCAACAGATTCAGTAAATGGGTAAACTTACCTCATAGCACTAGCAAGATCAAATCATTCATAATTCATAATTGTCAAGTGCTTAAATGTTGCCTGATATGTAGTAAGCATTTCATATACATTTTTAAATTAAGAATGAGATACATCATTCTTTTTTATATGAAGTAGATCATAATGTTGTTAATGGATACTCAATAATAAAGGATTTGCTTCAGTAAACTAAGGCTCTCTTCTAAGTATAAGTAACAGACGGAGAACTGGAATATCTGGAAATTTGGATGACTATGTCCCTCAAAACATACTTATAATACAAAATAATCAAAGCATGAAACTTTATAAAGGCTTAGTACACCTCAACATATCCTCTTCACAAAGAAAAATACAGAACCCAAGACACTATTTTTGTCCTGTTGTGTGTTCCATCTTCTTCCCCCAGGACTTGCTGGAATTATCAGAGCACTGATGAGTCTCCATTAACGGTAGGAACTATGCATGACAGCCAGCCAACACCATTTATGGAGCTAACTGTTGGCATGTATGACTAGTATACTTATAAGTAGAATCTCACTTAGGCTCATAAACCAGCTGAAAAATAGTCACCTGAGTAAAATTGTGATCTTCCAATATATTTATTAAAATTTAGAAGATGTTGACATTTCCACTGAGAAACGCTACATAAAGAAAAGATTTTTTTTTTACATATTTCTGAATACAAAAGGCAAACACAATCTCATCTATGAGACTGTGTACAATCAGCTAGTGTTGTGACTTGATGGTGGGTCTTCTCTAGCACTCATGAGTTCAATACCCAACATTGAAAAGAACATGGGCCCATATACCTTGAACAAACTGCAATCTTTGCCTTTCAAGCGAACTTCATTCTTCAGTTAAATCGAGCGCTGCTTCGTAGACCTGAGAAACAAGACCCAATCTCTAAGGGCTCTTGAGCTCAAAATAAGTTATACTTTCTATTGAAAGAAGAGCTCAAAGTAAGGTGAGTAATTTGTAGTCTAAAAAAAAAAAAAAAAAAAAAAAAAAGCTCAGTTTCGAGTTCAATTGGACTTGTATATTTGCACCCCTTTCTTTGGACAGGAATTCAGAACTATACTTTCCAACTTGAGATGCTATTTAGTTTTCTTCCTATTTTATATTGCTGCCTTTTAGTGTGACTGTAGGTAAATGACTATTGTGAGTACTCTCTCATGTCTGCCTGGATGGAAGCCTGCACATAAGCACATTTATGTATTACATGCCAGTGCACCTCTGGGTACCAAGATACCTGGCTAGGTGAAAATACCCCCTAAGTAAGCTGCAGGCCTGCAAAAGGAAGTGCGCTAAGCAAAATTGAGAATCTATTGAGCTTGCCTAACTCTTTTGAGAAGGCAGTACTAGCCTTGGCTCCCCCTCGTCTGTGAAACACATCTGTGATTTCTCTACTAACCATTTTCCAGTCTCTTTCATAAAATAACAGTTGTGTTCTGGTGTTTTTCATTTTGAATCCTCAGAGCATGTCTCCCGGCCCATCCGCCATCACGTTGTTAAATCTAAAGTGGAGAGAGGGGCAGTCTCACCCGGTCGCTCCAGTTGGCAGCAGAAAATGTGTTGTTTTCAATTACTGTGAATAAAACTCAGCCATGGGAGAAAGCAACTTTCTCAGGAAGATGTGCCTGGAGAAAGCACCACTGCTGTAAACTCAGATGGAAAAGGAGAACCCATGCTTAGCTTGTATCAGAGATTCTCAAATGAGACACTACTTAAATCTGAACTCTCTCAGTGTTATTCATGCAGTCCTGTGGTTGGATGACCCTTGCAAGCATGGGCTGGATCCCTATGTGGTGCTATTTGACAAAGGAAGTTCATTTACTCAGCCTTTTGCTCCAGGAGGATGCCTGCTCCTTACAGTAGTAAAAGTTAACACAATACAGAAGTCTTGCTAATATAAAGGATTTGCGATTAACACTCAACATCAATTCTGATTTTCCATATTTTTTTTAGTAGGACCAGGTTTGCTAATAAATCGCCAGCTGTTAAAGTCACTAAGCCTATTTTCATCACAACCACCACGTAACAGGGCCTCTGCAAATACCCAAGGCCTGCTTTGCCTGCTTCATACATGTTTATATTGTCTCAGATAAAAACACACCCTCCACCAGCACTTCTGGACCCTCGCCTATTAATGATTCCAAATACAGTTATAGCTTTGGCAGGAAGTTGGTAGATTTGCAGGCAACATGACATCCCAGCCAATCTTTCCCCTAAAGCAACTAGAGAGATGACTTCTAAAGAGGGAAATTATGAGACATCGGGAATGCTCACCAATATTTTTTAAAGGATCAATTCCTCATTGACATGGCAACACACACACATACAGAGAGAGAGAGAGAGAGAGAGAGAGAGAGAGAGAGAGAGAGAGAGAGAGATTTTCAGAATACTGTTTCATTAGAAGGTAGGTTAGGAGAGACATAAGCTTGGGATAGTTGATTAGTGATAAGCAAAAAATTGAAAGAAAAAGGCAGAGTTGCCTCTAATAACTGTGCATTAGGCTATCATAATTTGGGTGTGCAGTTTAAGTGTTGGACCCTATGTGACAATCTCCATCTTTTCATGGGAATCAGAATCTTCACCATCATCAACCCCCCCCCCCAACAGAAGGTAAACTGTCCATCAGAGAAAGGTTTGCATAACGATATTCTCTAAAGATGGTGGAATATTGAGAGGTGATTTAGTGGAAATCTTCTACTAATAGCTCAGACCTCATGGCCGTGAGCCTTGCCCCTGGGAAAACTCCATATCTACCACACCTCTGATCCTGCTGTAATGCAGGTTTTGACAAGCTGTGTTCCTAGTAAAATGTTATTGTTGGCAGAGGTGGTCACAGGGGATGTCTTTGAGAGGCTCCCTGTGAGTGAAGATGTACATGCGTGAATTGACTGTAGCACCTGTGGGACAGTCAGGTACCTCTGACCCAGATTTGTTCTGTTTTCCAGCACCCTGTCCCTTTGTTCTGTAACGAGAGCCAAATGTTCCCTTTCTCTGGTCCCCGAGGCCCTGTAATGTGATGCCCCAGTGGGCCTCTGAAGGCCCTGAGTCCTTTCTACTTCTGGGCCTTGTTGCTGCCACTGCCCTGAATTTAAAAGGGGGTTAAAAGCCTGCAGCCCTCTCCCTAGTGAGTGGCCTTTTTCTGTACTCCTTCAGAGGGAATCCATGCCTCTCGCCCTTCTGGGTTTTGCTTCATGGTGATCCAGAGGGGAGTTACAGGTTAGTTATGAACACCAACTTCCATTTGCTTGCTTTTCTTGGCAGGAGAGTCGCCGGATTTTTGTTTGTTTGTCTTATTTTATTTTGTTTTTAATGAAGAGAACTTTCTCTCTCATATACAGTAAATGTCACTGCGCTCAGAACAGGAAATGCCACTGCTGGACCTGAGTTACTAAGGCCACAGTTCTAATCCACCTTTTTTTTTTTTTTTTTTTTTTTTTTTTGATGTTTTTCCCCCTCTCTGAAGAAAAGACAAGTTAGTGAAGCCACAGCAGCAAGTGTTGTGATCTTGTGATCCAGGGTGCATCTGAAAGTGTCACCATGTGGCCCAGTTTAACTCAGAAAGCTCATCCTTTGCCTGAGCCTGTCTGACCAGAAGCCAGGGCCCACACAGACATCAATCAATCTGACTTTTGCTCCAACGTCTAACAGAAATTTGGCCCCAAAGCCAAGCAAGTCTCAGGACGTTCTAGAAACAAATGCAGGGTGTTCTAGACACTCCATACAAAAGACATCTGCCCTGTCTTAATGCTGCCCCACCCAGAAACTCATCATTAGGCTGAATAAAATTTAACTTGAAATTTTTCAAAAGATCTTTCCCCTTGTCACTTTCAAGACTGTGGGAAATCTGGTCTCCAGTTTGTCAACTCCGGCTCTGCTTTTCCAGTGTCGCTACCTTCCTTCTCTGTGGATATATATAAAATTTCATATGATTATTGTAATGTCAGATTGTTTGAAAGATTATCTTCTGTCAATATGAAGTTAGATCAGAGTGAAACACAAATGAGTTTCTAGTTTTAAAATAAAAAATTCAAGACAGTGCAAGTGGAGAGGCCGAATCAAAACCAGGAGGTGTCTGCGAAACTTATGACACTTCTACCTATTCAAGCAGGCAGGCTAAGTGCCTTATATGCTTTATCCAGTGTGTTCTACAGCATAGACTTATAGTAAAATTGCTATTGTTTCCCTGCTTTGTAGATTGGGGGCGGGGGATGAAGATTGAAAATGGAAACACAGAGCAGTTTGTTTTACATTAATGCAAAGCCAAGCTGTGATTTCCACCAAAATCCATTTAATTCCAGATTTCTAATTGAAATGATAACTAAATCTGGCTTATTGGTCTGGAGTCAGGGTGATGGCTTTTTACTTAGCCTGGAGGCTAACAACACTTGGCAATGATGCAAGGTAAACATACACCAGACATTAGTGATCTGAACCAGTTCCCCTCGTTTATAGATGAGAAAGGAGGCTGGGGGTCAGAGGTCATAATATCATACAGCATCATATTGGCAGAGCTCTTCTGGAGGGCAGCTCCTTCAGGGCCAAGGATCTTTCTATTGTGTCAACATTCTTGGCCAGCACCTTCGGTCATCTGTATTTTCAGTACCCAGTCTATTAATTTCAAAAAATTGGGTTAAAAAGAACATTTTATCATCAACCAGCCCCCTGGCACACAGGAACTTCTTCTGTCCCTGCTATCTCTAGTAGGTACTAATACTACAATCTGTGTTCCAGGTTGCTGTTGGGTGCCAGCTATAGGGCCAGAAGCAGAATATTAAAGTTTCATTGATTTTGCTAGCATTGATTTTGCTAAAACAAATGAGCCAGTTGGCCAGCTTGCTAAGAACATTTTGTTCAGAACCTTAAGAGACTTGGGTGAGACAAAGAAAATCAGGAATCTGATGTTCTGTTTTCCAATGTAAATTCAGGATGTGTTCCTATTTAGATACATGGTGAACATTCACTGTGCTTTTCAGACTCAGTGAGGGGGAACTATATTTTCTCTTGTTCTGCACTTCCATGGCCATTGAGACATGAACCAATCACTCCTTTCCCCTGGCTAGGCAAACCAGATTTCTAATTTAAAAAGAATAAGCCATGTTTCTACAAATCTGTTTTGCAAAGCCATCAGTTCACCTAACCTGTGTTTGGGTACTGTGTTCAGAAAGAAGTGCTTTAGAAGCATCAGTATGTAATTCCCACAACATATCAGTCATTGAGATAAGCAAGCTAGTCAGTTGTGATAGTGCATTTGGATAAGATATGCTGGTGAGGTGAAGGCAAGAAGCCATGAGTTTTATACCAGCCAGATAAAAGAAGCTAAATATAAGAAAATATTCTTTGCTAAGTTTGAGTAGCTAGTGATATCCTATGTGGATTCTCTCTGATAATCAGAAAACTGCTGGCTTTACAGTATAACATGATTATTTTCTTCTGCAGTGGTTAAAGTTCCTTACACTCTGGAAATGAAATGCATGTTGCTGAGGAGATTCACTTGGCCCTTCTTAAGGCCAAAACCGAGTCTCTATCTCTGACTCTTCCACCCCATCCCATCTTCTAGAAAGAAGCACCTTGCATGCATCCACCAACAGAGACTCTGCATTTAATCTCACTTTCTGGGATTGTTAACCTTGATTGCCAACTTGACAGTTGTAGTGAGTGGTTTCGGGGCTGGACTTTCAGGCCTAGCCTCAAGGTTTAGACCCACAGACCCAGAGAGACACACAGATGCTTACAGTAATTTCAGGCTGATCAGCCTAAGGCCCAGGCATATAACTTGCTAACTCTTTACTCTTAAACTAACCCATGACTCTTATCCTGTTCAGCCATGGGGCTCAGTGCCTTTACTCAGAGCAGCATAGTTGTCCTCTGCATCTTCTGGCTTGTCTGGCAACTCTGGAGTCTCTGTGGCATTTCTGCTCTGTTCTTCCTGTTCCCAGAGTTTTCTTAGTCTGGTAGCCCCGCCCACACTTCCTGTCTGCCTTTGGCCATTCAGTGCTTTTTATTAAACTCATAGGCAGGACAATTATTTACAATGTAACATCATAAACCCACTACAAACAGTACCTACAATTGTGGAGGAGACAACCCCCTAGATATCTCTATGAGGAAGTTTGTAGACTGGTTTAGCTGAGGTAGAAAGACCCACCCTTAATCTGGGTAGTACCATTCCATGAGCTGAGAGTCCCAGTGCCATATGAAAAGAAGGAAGTGGAATTCAAGTTAGTGGGAGCTTTGAAGCAGCTGCTCCCATTATATCTGAAGTCAAAAGAAAGCAAATGAATGCATGCTGCTGTCCAGCCCCTTTTCTTCCCTTAAACAATCTAGAACCTGGTCAGGGAATGATGCAACCCATAGTGAATAAATCTTCCCACCTCATTACTACACTAAAGATAATCCCTAACAGGCATGCTCAGAGGTCTACCTCCCAGGTGATTCTGGATCCTGCCATGGTGACAACACCACCTATTACAGATGTTAGCACCAGCAATCACTCTCTCTGTGATTCTTTACTGTGGACACAATGTGACCAGCTGCCTCATGCTCCTTCCTGCCATTATGGGCTACACTATGCACAGCAATAAATGTCTTCTTTCTGTAGGTTGTTATTCTCGGCTGTTTCCCCACAGCAATGAGAAAAGCAATGTATACACATTCCAAGCAGATTAAGTTTCTTCACCCTTAAGTACTTGCTCCTCTGTTTTAGAAATTTCACAAAGCTTTGTACTTCTAAGACACTAGTGTGTCTCAATAATCTTTTTTCACTTGGCTTTGGAACCACTGGAAAACTATGTGATTACAGGTAGAAGAAATTTACAAAACACAAGAGTAAAAGGACAATGACCTTTGGGATAAAGGGGACACTTGCATTTGTACCCTCCAGTGTATATAGTAACACATGTATCAGTTGTCGTCTATGACAGCATAGTAGTCAAGCTTCCTACTGAGTATGATTTTCCAAACCCTCCCACAGGCATGGTAACAGCTAATTATGCATGTTCACTAACCTACATCCTCCACAAAGTGGAAAGAATGGACTCAACCTAGAGGAACCTGAGTGATCTAGGAGGAAAGCTTAAATCCATCCCAACCAGAACAAAATAAGGTATCAGGAATAGTCTTCATGTACCTGAAAGAATGAAGAAAGGTTTTTCAAGGTGAGGTGCAAAATCCACAAGAAAAGCAGCTTTTAGGTGAGAAAATAAAAGTTTATTGACAATACTGAGACCTCAAGAGAAAAATGCTACAGAAAGATTATTTTACACTTACATTTATGTAAATTTACTTTAAATTCCACCGCACTGAAGCAAGAACAATGTCAAGAGGGTCTCAAGTATTACCAGAGATTCTTCCTAATCATTGTTTACTTTCTTTCCAGTCTTGAGATGCTCATTTTAACTCCAGTAGGAGGAACACCATTGGCTTTTACCTCAGATCCTCATGGAAATGCAACAGCTTATAGCAAGTAGAGAGAAGATGATTTCCTTAGAGGCTTTGCTTTGCAGACCTCCTACATTTCTTTGTTCACAGCAGAGGCTTTTTTTTTTTTTCTCAAGCACACTGGAAAGCTAAGCTACTCAGAAGTGCACACTGCTTTTTTCTCTTAAGAGGTATCTGGAGTGTTTTCTGGAAATGGGTGGAATTTTAAATGAGTTCTTCTCCCAAATACATCGACAAGACAAATGTGCAAAATTAAGTTTCAAGTCAATGGGAAAATAAAAATAGCAAGACTTGGAGGCAAAGAGGAAGAAAATTTTAAGAATTAATGTAGCATGGGGATATTAGGGAAGGTGGTTACGTGTAGACAGACAGAAAATAATTACTAAAAAGTTCAACACCATTCTTCATCTATGAAGTGACATGTGAGATTTTTTTGGAGTCTATTGGAACTATTTTTGGAGTATAGCAAAGAACAGAAACATTGGTGATGATGTAGGCCAAGGGATTCCTGGGCTTTGTTTGTTTGTTTGGTTTTTATCAGTTTAGTAACAGTAGCTAATAAATTACCAAGCAAAAAAAAATGAGAGATCCTTTTTCCAGAGTTCTCCATTTCTGTGAGAAGTGCAGACTTTCCAATAAACAGAAGAAGAATTACAAAGCACCAAACAAACCACTTCAAGCACATTGGGGCACAGACAGTGTAGAGAGCTGCATGGCCACACCTTAAAGATGGCACTGGCTTCTGCCTTCCACCTTCCCAAAGATGAGAGCTCTCTGAGCTAAACAACTCCTTATTTGGCTAAGGCTAAGCTCTTGGTTTGCTCCCGCGTACCTGGACCTATTAGCATGGCCCATGTGGCGCCCCATGATTGGTAGTCCAGAAGGTATTTAGCTGGGAGAGGGTTCCCCAAAAAGAGGAAGAAGAAGCTTGTAAAATGTTCTGAATAAACTGCTGAAGGAAGAGCTCGGCATTGCATCTTTCCTTGCTGGCGAGGTTGGGCGCGACAAGACAGGAAGTGGCTAGCTGTGGAGTAGGCACTAACAGAAAGTGTCCCAGAGAAGGCAATATGGAAATTAATCTTTCACATGAGAAAGAGAACCGATATATCAAAATGACAGCAAACGTAACACATGACATATTGGGAACTGTTCTCAAGAAGTTGTTTCACACATAAAATTGGAAGAAGCTGTTCCATTCTATTGAATGAGTATTGTCCAGAGTTTATCTTTTCCCTCAGCACTATATTAAGGGGACAGGAATAAAGAACAGGACATTGCCTGTAATAATTTAAAATCACAACTGAGAAAATGAAGGTTCCACAAATGAACATATGAGGAAAAAATATAAAATAGAAGAGTGTCAAAGACTGGGTTTGGACACTAGGTACTACAAGAGATTATCTAGAGCATGTCAAGGCATGGAGGGAAAGGTCTATTTTTAAGAAGTGTAGTGGGTGGGAAACTATATAGCTCTTCCAATTAACATTTATTTTCGGTAATATATCTGAATCAATCACCACAAATAAAATGCTTGATAACTTAGAAAAAAAAAAAATCTGGCAATGAAGGAAACCCTATCTGGAGGTTATCTGCCAGATAAAACTCAATGTTCTTTCTTTGAATGCCTAGTGGGATAGATTCCAAAGTTTACTGTTTCTTCCCCCCCCCCCCCCAAAGGATCTAAATGAACTAGGAGAAAACTTTTTGAGATCACATAGTGTGCTTCTTGGTGAACTTGCTGTATACTTGAGCAGTTATTGAGTTGGAGTATTAGATATCAGATGTAAGTGAAGAGGAACATTTCTCAAAAACACAACATGCAGGTATCTCTATGACTCCATGAACTTGAGAAGCCAGGACTGCAGTCGAGACAAGGGCCACATGCAGTCTATGAGCCACCGGAAGGACAATGAGAGTCACAGCATGGCCAACAAACAACCACAGAAATGCCCCCAAACACCAACATGCAGGTCAATAAACATCAGACACACCCTCCTTTTAATGGACTAGCTCTAACAAATCAGTGCTTTAAATCTTCAGCAGTGTTTAGACAAACTATTATTTTATAAATAGAGTTTATCTAGCTTGTGCATATCTTAAAACAACTCCATAGCATAAGGATATGGGATGGGTGATAATGAAATCACAGCCATTGGTGATATGTAGGTGTGAAGGTGCCGGTTATTGTAACTAAATAGGGATATCCATAAACCCAGCTCTTTGAAATAAAACCTAAGACCAAAGCATAGGTTTTACCTCCAAAAATACCTGAACACTTAAGGCTAGTTCTTGTACTTAGAAGTCTCTTTGTATATTTTTACTTTTTAATTCTTTTGATCTTAACTTCAGATAGACTGTGGTCCTCTCTCTCTCTCTCCCCCTCTGTGTGTGTGTGTGTGTGTGTGTGTGTGTGTGTGTGTGTGTGTGTGTGTGTGTGTGTGTGTGTGTGTGTGTATGCATGGGCATGCATTCCTCAAGCTTAAGCTTGGATCTTTCTGATCTTTAAATGGAATGTCTTCCAAAAATAACTTACTTGTTTAGTTTCACTAGGGCTCCAACACAGTTGTGCTTCAACCCTCATCTTGTAGAAAAAACCTTGTGGATACACCCCTTAAGGCCCCATTTACTCAATTTATAAAGTAAACCTCAACCTTCCCTCCATGACTCCCTTTGCATTGTGCCTTCCCAGATGCGGTGACCCTTCATTCTCTTGCAACTTCACCTTATAAATGCTTTCTCCTGAGAATCAATCCAAGGTATAAATAACTGCTAAAGAGGATCATGGGATAAGTAAAGACAATGTTTATATTCTCAAATGCAGAAAAGTTTTGATTACAAGATAGACATATTGATAATAAAATTTCAATCATTAGTCAACATATGAGAAATAATCTGGTTAATGTATCAAATTATCCCACAGCATGGTTATCTTTTTCTCTGAGAATTGCTGACCTTGCCTTCATTTCTAAAAATATAATTTTCCCACAATATGACAGAAGAGAAAGGAAGTGATAAAGGACTAAAAAGAGAGATGGAAAAAAGGAGGGGCAGAAGGAAGAAGAGATGGTAAGGAGAAAGAAAGGCAGACAAAGGCAGAGTGATAAAAGAAAATTAGCTTCTAGAGCTTTCTATGATTTATCCCAATTGCCTTCATATAAACACGATGTATCTTGAGGACTTTCTATATGACAAATTTTAAACACTCATATAATATTATTCTTTGTTTCAAAATAGTCATCAAACACACACGTACATACACACACCACATTTTGTGTCTATTATTGTGTACTGACTGAGGATCCAGCAGACAGTCCTTTTCCTCAAATACTGGAATACACAAAACTCCTACTAACTCAGTCCCTACTGAGATCCCTTAGGGGCTTCCAATTCAGCTTGTAGTTTATGGAAATCACAGTTACACATGCAGATCATGGAGGCCATACACACTTGAACAGCCCTGACCCTCAATCTTACCAGCCCACATATACCTCAGAAGCATGGAAATTTGGAATCACATTCTTTTTTCCTTCTTTTCAAATTGGCATTTACCAAATAAAGAAGGAAATGAAATGATACAAACCACTTTCATAAACTATTGTTGGTCTGGCATACATTCCCAGTAATCTGCATGTAGATTCATTTTATGACTTAACTATTATGATTATTCCTTGAATTTTAATCTAAAGCCAATTTACAAAGTAAGTGAAAATAGAGAGAGGGAGAAAATGTTAGTCCTATGTGGATGAACCTTCAGCTCTGGAGGTTTACAGTGCGTCCAGTCAAGGAACTGAAAGACTGTGGAATTCCAGGATGGAAGTTCTTTCAGTGTCCAGCTCTCTCACATTTTGTGGTTTCAAGCAAGAACCCTAAAGTTATTTGGACATGGATTTTGTAGTTAATACATGATAAATGGGCTATTACATTGCAGTCCTTGACTGTTTAGGTCAACTGTGGCAATCATTCAAAAGACACTTCTCTTTTGGCAGCACACACCTCCATTGAACATTTCCTGGCAGATCTGAGTTAGCAATGACAGAGTAAATATTCTTGATAAATTTTGCATGTGCTATTGATACACAGACGTTCTAGTGAGCAGAATATATGAACTTTAGAAACCAAAAGAGATTTTTCTTCCCAAACTAAATTGGATTAAATTATCTATACAAGAGCCATGGATACCTAGAAAGCCTTAAGGGGTGCATTTGGATATGGATACCTAGTCTTCTTCATTTCTTTTCTTCATTGAGTACAAATAATATCTCTAAATATCATTTTTCAATAATTTATGGAAATTTATTTCTGGATTATTCATTCTATTTTAGCAAAAAACTCCTTAGACTGTTAATGTATACTTGACATTGTCCCCAAAAGATCTTGAATACAGATTGATCTATATTGAACAGGGTGAGTTTTTCCATTTTCAGGATGAAAATATGCAAAAAGATGAGCAGTATGGAGCATCCTTTTAAAAATTAATTTGGTCCTTTATTTTGGCTTCATTGCATTTTTTTTCATGATAAAGATATTTATTCCTAGGGCCCTGTTTCTCCACCATCTGAATGTAACAAAAGGTCCTCTCATGAGGCAGCTACAATGTAAGTAGGTCCCCTGATATGCCTTTTTACCTACTTCAAGTACTCATGCTAGTGAAATCAGTTGTGTGTTGTGCCTGTTCTGTGCCTGGGAAAATGGAGAGATAATTTGTCTACCTAGCCATACATTTTCATGGACTAAGGAAGTTTCATTGGGAGTGAGAAAATGGCTCAGTCATTAAAGTATTTGCCACATAATGGCCTGAGCTTGTTGCTATCACCAATGTAAAAGTCAGCAATGGTGGTCTACAACACATCCCAATTCAGACTGACCACATAGCTTTCTTGGGCAAGACAAACCTAAGGAATGCTGAATATGTCAACTAAACAAGACTATGTCCATCTTCTGAGCTGAAGAGTCAATTGATAATTATAAATTGCATAATATCCAAATAAGTTTCAGATAGGAAGAGTTAAGTCAATTCTCACTTTGGAATTAATACATGAGATAATCGAGCTTAAATCTTATACTGCATGATCTGAAAAATATCAATTAAAAAATCATCAAGTGATAGTTGCTCTATTTCCCCATCATTTAGTTCCTAGACTGTTAATAATTAATCACAAAGGCATTCTCTCTTCATTGTTGTTACCGTCATTTTGTGACAGTATCTCTCTCACCCTGCAACATGGACTGTCCTCCAATTTTAACAATGCTCCTGCCTCATCATCTTCCAAGGGACAAGACTGCAAGCGTGAGCCACCATATTTAACCATAAAAGTATTTTCAGGTATAAATTTTATTTGCTATCATATCATCCAATCATTGTCACCATCCAGTTCTCTAGGCGAATCACAGTCACTCCCATTGATGCCGACGAATGTGTCCATGAAGAAAGCAAGGGCATTTCAGCTCACGTTTGTTTGGTGGTCTAGTCAAATGCTCAGCCATAGCACCAGTTCCTGATGCACTTTGGCAGGAGCAGACACACAGTGAAATTAACCAGAGACTTCTAAAGATCAAACCAACCAGATCTATAATCGTGTGCTCAAACATTCTCATTTTGAAAGGATAGTTTATTTGTTTCTGAAACAGCTAATTTGGCATTGACATAAATATGTCCTTGACTTCCCTTCTAACACAAACACAAGCTCCCCAAAGACCACAATGGGCCAAGTTTATACTTAACTATAGTGGAAAGGTTTTTCAAAGTGATATTTTTCTATTATTAAACTTTTATTTTTGTTTGTTTAAAAACCTGTATATTTTTAAAAAAAAAACTGTAAAATTGTTCCAAGGGCAAGAGTCTATAGAAGCTGTGTATTATCTTTCTCTTTGTATAAGCTGCTGATAAAGAGAAATAAAGTTAGCTTTCTCACCATGGCACTCATGTCTTAGGATAGTGTCTGACTGTGTGCAGTATGACTTTCTAAGTAGTTGTCGAAAGGGAGGCAGTGAGGCTGCACAGAGAGCAGGGGCTGGTGGTCAGGACTGTCCCTAGCTTGCCCCACACTATAGGACGCAACCAGGACTAAAGTTTTGAGGCCTCAATTTTCTCATCTCTAAAGATTTAGAATCAAAACAAATGGGCTACAACACTTCTCTTTCATGAGTTACTAGCTAAAATATATTGAAAATTCGAAAGACTAATCACATGTTTAAATAACCAAGGAAATACACATTTTGAAAGAGCCTAGCCTTGTGAAAATAGCCCTTGCCAAGTTCTCACTGGGGATATCAGTTAGCTACATGTATGAAAAAGGCTGCATGTTTGATCCCAGAACTACCCTGAAACTCCTGGTGAATTCATTTTGATTCCATCACTGTAGCCAAGTCTGGGAAGAGAGAAGTTGGCTCTTTAGGTCAGATATTCACACCCTGTCAGGTTATACAGGCATAGGAAAAGCCACGGCGCTGTTAGGAAACTTGTATTATTCAGAAAAGAATAATCACTTAGTATGATACCAAAAATGAGTGTTATGACCTTCAGAACACAAGATGGTATCATACTGTAAAGATCAAAAAGAAGCTACTTTTTAAGCATTTTTGAGGTTATAATGTAATTTCACCTTTCCTTTCCTTCCTCTGTCTATGTGACAATAATTAATTGAAGATTGAATTTAATATCTTTCATTTCTTAGATGAGTCTCTTTGTAACAAAATTTAATTGCAGTTAGTCAAATTCTGCTTCTAATATTTTATAAGTAAATAAACATCTACTAAAAAGGAAGCACAGAGAAGCAGACAATCTACACACACATACATACACTCAAGTATCTTTAAATTCTTTGTAAAATTCTTGATTTGGGTCTGGAGACATGGTTCAGTGATTGAGACACAGGCTGCCCAGTGATTGACTGCTTTTCAGGAGAACCCAGATCTGATTCCCAGCACCCAAATCGTGCTCCACAATTGTCTGTAACTCCAGTTCTAGGGGATCTGATAACTTTGATCTTCGTGGGCATCAGGCAGGCATCTATAACACAAATATACACATATGCAAACAAAACTCTCATACACGTAAAATAGAAATTTAAAAAATCCTTACTTTGGCTGTAATTGCATTGCCATAAAATTTAATGGAATAGGCCTGACGCACCACTTTAATTCAGAAACATCTTACACCGGAAGACAAGGGTTAAACAGAAGCTCCTTCCCTTCCCTTGAAAGTTCTTTGAAGGGCCACATTTGAAAAGAAGGAGAGGAAGAGGTGGAAGAGAAGGAAGAAAGCTTATGAAAAAGCTGATCTCTTTGTTATTTGTGAGCACTATGTATTCATAAATATTTAAATGACACAGGGGCCCATTGATTGTCCTTTCTAGTTTCTTCTTACTTGATAAATTTGTGCCATAATTAATTGCACAGTAATGACACTGGTTTAAAAAAAAAAAAAAAAAAAAGATCTGCATGCCTAGAAATGCAGCAGTGCATTTAAATGTCTGTCATTCATCAGTTTTTTAAAACACATAGAAATCTTTTTAATTAAAAGTGATGTATTCTACTTGACAACAAAAACATTTTACAATATATACCCTGCATTTTATATCCATTCATTATTCATGTGTGTATTTTAAACCAGTCTTTCCCATTTTTATGAGAAAAAAATGTAATAGGAATATAATTTTAAACAGTATGAACCATTGGGCAACCCAAAAATAATGAAAAGTCAAAATGTGCACACTGTGCAAAAACAGTCCCATAGACTTTGCCTTGTATAAACTTCACCCAGCCTATGTGGGTTTTAACGTATTTCCATGGCTTTAAATAGGAAAACAACTTAAAGCTCAGCCCATGGGAAACCCAAGCTTGATTAGTTTTCCCTTTTTACTATAGCCTGCAGAGTGTAAAACACAGCACATCGGAATTGAATTTGTCATCTCCAGACCTCACAGGAATTTTAGGAACTAAATAGTTAGGAAGCCATCCTGGCCCTTTGCTTTGCTTTAATCAAAGTCGAAGTTTCAATTTAAACATTCAGGAAATCTCCCTTATTTAAAGCAATCAACTCATTGCTGACAGGGTCTGGCCTCACTGTGTTTAATTTTTTGGCATCAAGCAGAACTTGATTGGTCACAGCCAGTATAGGAGAGGTCCTCCCCTTCACAAAGAGAGAGACTCCAGATCTTTGCTGCCTTAAACACAAGTCTTAGAGGTACTGGAGCATTCTCAGATCAGCAATACATTGGTACGTATTTTAGTGGGGAAAATGGATCTAATATTTAAAACCTAGGAGAAATTCCAGGATCCAATAAGTATCCCAGCAGCAAACTGTCTAGCTGTGAATGGATATGCTCAGACAAAAGTGGTCGCAGGTCTTAATTCCTTCAAATATTTCTAGCTATTTTGTCATATTTGAACCATGTGGCCAGACAAAAATCTGCACTTGATTTTCAAGATTTTAATTTACTGTAGATCTCATAGGAAAATGACAGGACATAGATAGGAATTAGAAGGTTGCCACTAGAATTATCCAGAAAAATGTATCATGGGGGCAGATTCATAGTATGAACAGGTAGATGATGATGGACAGGTACAGGTTGAATTGAAGACAAAGAGAGACATTTTATTCCCCTCTTAAGAAATATGGAGGAGAAAATAGTTAAGAAGTAAGCCAATTATATTAAGGTTGAAGTAAATGATTAAGAGCCTGAAAAATAAATCATGCAGTCAAGAGTTTGGAATGGTTTTGCCAGTTCTCAGGGCTTGTCTCCTTCTATCGAGTTCTAGAAGATGAAAAACATTATGTCAGACTCTTCAGCTTAGCTTCCCTATGGAGATATAGCCAAAGCATTACTAAAAATCTTCCACATGTAGAAACAATTCTGAGCCCTCTTAGCCCTCCATCATAATATTCTGATAGTATGTCTTTCTTAATAAAAAACCAAGAAACCAAATGCATTCTGTAGAAAGTTCAGCAGTTCTTCTGAGATTACATAGGAGGCCCTGTACTAGGAACATTTTGGACATTTAAAAAGACAATTTTTGTAAAAAAAAAAAAAAAAAAAAAAAAAACATACACTCAAGTTTTAGGATGCCTCTAAAATTTAGTTCCAGACAGGATTCTACTATCTCCCAGAATACTCCTTCAGCTTCTTTTTTAATGTGAGGGCTTCTTGAATGAAATGCCATACTTAGAAGCTCAAATAATATTAGTCTATGTTATCACAGTTCTGTCTAGACATCCAAGATCAAGGTCTGGCAGAAGGGACTTCAGGTGATGGTTTCCCTCTTTGTTTGTTGGTCACCTCTGGCCACATGTTCACAACAGCCTTTTCTCGCTGCTCATTTGTAGAGGAGGAAGATAGCTCCTTGCTTGACATTAAGCTTTTCGTCTCATGCCTTCATTTAATCTTAGCTGCCTCTGGACAGGCCTTACTTCCAAATCACTGGGGCTCAGGCTTCAGTGGGAGAAGAGCAGAGGCAGACAGTGCAGTCCATAGTGGCCCATGAACAAAATCACAGGCAACTGTGCTGTTTGCATACTCCTTATAATTTTGTCTTATTGTGAAGTCATATTGTCACATATACCTTCTCTTTGGAAAGCCCGTGAGTCTGTCCTCACACATAAACTGCATTCTTGGAAATTAAGCCATGCTTCTGTGTGCTTTGATGCAGAAATTAGATATGTTTGCGCTAAAACACTTATTGTTTTACTGCTACCATTGTGTGGGGGGATCAATTTAGTCAGTAATTCTACTCATGCTCTTGGCAAAATCTAATGGCAAAAAAGCAAATGTTGATATCCAGATGCTTCAAAGCAGATTAATTACAAAAGCCTCCAATAGCTAAACGGAATGATCTCACGGTGTGTATAGAAATGCTTCTCTCCAACTCCCAACAACAAATGAAACGCTACAATCATTACTCACTCGGAATATAAGGGAAGGTGTTGCTCATTTTTCTGACACAATCAAGTGCGTGTTGTACTTTCATTTTTCTACTGTGGCATACCACAGCTCAAAACCCAGGGGCCAAGAAATCACTTAACGAAAACACATCCCATACATCACAAAAAACGCTCCAGCTTTTCCTGAAAGATGATGTAATATTTAAAGCGAGTATATTGTGTTACTTGGTTTTCTGTATTTTCCCCTGTAACGGTCACCATTTGGATGTGATAAGTGAAAACAAGTATGTGATATACTGTATTTTATTTCCGCCTCATGCATCATTGGAGCCAGAGCTTCTCCTGAGTGTGGTCCAAGGACCTCTGGGGACCTCTGACTAGTCTATAATGCTTTGTGAGGAGGAAGAAGTTGACTGGAGGTATTGAGCCGAGAATGATGGCTACAGAGACCAGGAAAGTTGTGGTAAATCTTACTCACAAAAGGCATGGCAAAGAGCAGAAGCCTGACAAGCCAAAAATGTAGGGATTTATCACCCAGGCATTAGAGGGAAAGACGGCTAGTAAAGCCATGGGATCACTTTCTGTCCAGTTTTCTCACTTCTGCAAGCCACGGGGTCTCCATCTCTTTTCTCCAGCCAATTTGATTGTATGCTTATTATTACCAGCATCCTCATCCTCATTGTGACCTTGCAACGGTGTCCTCGTGGTCCTCCTACTACCCTTCCATGTTGTCAGCAAGGACAAGAGCTTCTCTATTTTACCTGGTTTTTCAATACCAGCTGGGAAGAAAAACAGAGAAGAATAGGAGAGAACCACAGACACGTGCAGATATCTGAAGATTCTTAAGCCTCTCTAAAATGGTAACTACGCTTCATCCTCCTCGGCTTTTACTTTTAGAACAGGACTCCTTCACCTCCTCCCCCTGCAACTGCAGACTCTGAATTAGCAGAGGACAGAGGGTGGGAACATTTCCCTGGTGTTCCCATCCCAAAATGGGTATTTGCATTTCAATGTGCTGGTGATGGATGACGCTGTATTAAATGGTCTGTGTCCCTCACTAGGAAGTTCCTCACAATTACTTAATTCATACCTTGCTTCATTTTTTTTTCATGGTGTTCTTTTAAAAAATGCACATGAAGTAAAAATGACCAGACTTTAAAATGAACATTCTGAAGAGTATGCCCATTCTTCTTACCTTATCCAACGATTCTCCTTACCTCAGCCTCCCCCACACACACTCTCTTTTCATCTCTCCCAAAGCCTGTTCTATCTCCTTCCCCAGTTATTCAATGGAGCACATTATTCCTCGCTGTCTCCAAGATATGATATACATTACATAAATCTATAACATAGAATTTATTGGTGCATATATATTTGTGTTTTAATGATGCATGAAAATAAAACATTTACACATAATTTTGAAAAGTTTAAAGGAGTGACAAAGTGGCTCAGTGGGTAAAGGCATTGGCATCTCAAACCTGGTATGGTAAGTTCATGCTTTGGAGCTCACATAAAAGTGGGAAGAGAGAATCTACTCCCAAAAGTTGACCTCCAATCTCCACACGCTTGTCATAGTGTCAGAGTGAATAGTCTTGCCCCCCCACACACATGTGCACACAATTATACAATTATATACACATCCACACAACACATACGTTTACATACATCATACATGTACACACTAAAATTTTTAAAGAAAATCAAAGTAATGTGGATGGAATGGAGAACAAGAGAAGATAATGAGCATGACTATAGTCAAAGTACATTACACACATGTGTGAAAATGTCACATTTAAACCTAAGTTTTTACACAATTAATATACAGTAATTTAAAAAAGAGAGAGCATATTTTCTCGTGTGTATGGCACACATACACCTTTTATTTTCTACTACTGAGTCTTGGCATGATCTTAATGGTTAGCAATTTTAAAAGTATAAATACTTACAAACATCCACAATTGTTTTTCAAAGTTTTAACCATTTTAGAATTAGTTATAGTCATTTAGTTTTGCCATTTGAACAGTACACTGTTATTTAATCGTTGTTCAGTAACATAAGTGTGTTTTAATTTGAGGGACTGCAGTGTGTGTGGTACTTGCTTTTTGTTAAACCAAGTACATGTTACAGATTGTTCCTTCTCAATGTGTATAGCTCTCTTCATTTTTCAAAAGTACATTGTCATCTAATATATACATATATGTGATAAATAATTTTATCATATTTATTTATCAAATTTTAGCATATTTCTTCTGATGTCAACATTTATGTTGACCACAACATTTTAAGGATTAGTCTATGAACATATTTCTGATGAGATGATAATTAGAAATGCTTTTAATTGCAAGTAAATAAATTAAATCGATAAATTGTTAATTGACAGTAGTTATGCTCTTTAAATATGGTTGTTGCGTTTACTTTACAGTTTTAAGGTAATGTTATTGTCTATCTCCGGGGAGATGTCAACAGGGTTACTTGAAGTGTCATCTATGCCAGCTGACTGCCAGCCACAGACAGCATAAGCTAGGGAGGGTCTAGATGTTTCCAAGTTCCTGTTTTGGTTGAAAAAAAAAACAAAAAAACAAACAAACAAAAAAAAAACCTCTTATTCCTTACTAAATTCTGTGTCTCCAAAATTCCTGATATGTCTTCTCTGAATTGTATCCTCTGTCCTACCATGTAGTTTACCACTAGATAGCTTCTCTGTTTGTTATTTATTTTGTCTTATCAAATGCATTAAGGTGGGGAACTGTGGCCCTCTTTCTCGCTTCTCATAGCAACTAGCATGATCATTTTAACAAGTACATTAGTTAAAGATAACCATAGAAAGCTACAGGAGGCTTTTGAATTCTGAAAAAAATTGAAAGACTAGAGATTGTCTCAGCCAGATGGTGAGAACAAAATTTATTTTGCCATATATTTTGACATGGAAATGTTAAGTTCGATGTAATATATATAATTCTATTTCAAAAAAAATATGTTATGGGCCTTATCCAAAAATTTTTTATATTCATTTTGGCTCACACTTTCGTAGGTTTTCAAGCACGGCTATGTGTCTCCAACAGTTGGAGCTGTGGTTATAGTACATCATGCAGGAAGCCAGCTTGGAAGTGGTGTTGAATTCATCTCAATATCAAGAGACATCAAAGAGAGAAGAAGTCAAGTTCCTGCTGTCTTCTGAAAGGGCACACTCAACTGCTTCAACTTCCTTCTAGGCCTACCTCTTCGAAGCTTCACCCTCTAAACAAAACTTTAGCATACAGGCCTCTGAGAGGCACTTGTAATCCTGATAAGTGTGTGGTTTGTGATTTGTCTCTTACTACTGGGTAACTGAACTAAGGAAAGATGAGGGACAAAGAGAAAAAGAAGGGATCTCTTTCTACTTATTCTGCTTAGTGATTCAAGCATAGAGAACATTAGTAAGTTTCTAATGAAATAAATTCAAACAGAAAAGTCTTAGTTTTAAAAATAAAGTCAATTCCTATTATACTAAAATGTCAAACATCTGAATACCAAACTTCAAATGAGTAATTCTTTATAAGGATGAGAAAAAAGCAAAACAATTTATCCACCTGTGCTTGCATTGGCTCTTTGGAAGCAGCTCCCTTTACCAAGACAAAGCACAGAATCACTAAACTATGTCTAAAACGTCACACATCAGCTGCCTGTACTCTCTAGTCTGTATAATGACTCAAAAGTTATGTGAAAGTGTTGTTAACACTCTGAGATACACATTTGGTATCAGTAGACTGATGCAATCACGTCACAGACAACAGGACCATCCCAAAAGACATGCTAACCATTAGGCCCTGAACCAATAGCCTAAGGAACATATTAAGAGTCTCCTCTCTTGCTTCATTTGTTATATTTTGTGTATATAGAGAAATAAATACACTTGCTGCAGGTCTATCTGGGTGTTCTCTGATGCTCAAAAGGTCCTCAGTTTGTTGTATCCACATTACCAACCAAGAATGCACAGTGACAGCAGTAATCACATTCTCATTTTTAACTTACATAGCCTTCTCTATTTTCCCACTTGGGATCCTACAGGATAGCAGAAGAAACATCAGGTTATGCAGATATGGGAAACACTGGCAGGGTACTAATAATTGCATGGGGCCATGAGGATAGATTAAAAATATTATCAAATATCCATTATATGCCAAATTATGTGTTGAGTACTACTTACTGCTCTAGTTGGCAACATGAATCTGGGAAAGCAGAGCCTAAAAATAATGTGGACTAAAGTCTGATAGAATAGCCAATTTTATTCACAGCAACAGACAATTTATACAGTGAGAGTTACAAAGAGTCACCTTTGTAAAGCATACAATCAATCACAAGAGCCACACATAGCAAAAACATGTTTTTTTTTCAGAGAGGCATACAAAAAAATGGCAGCTGAAGTAAACTCAGCCCTATCTACTTTACCTGAGAGGAGCATGAAAACACATTCCTAGAACAATTCCAATTCCATTCTTTTGAAGAAACTGAGGTCATAAGACTCTGGTCTTATTTACTTGGAATTTTCACATAAGCACTCAGAATTCTACATGGCTCCAGTCTTGGACCATGTTCCAACAGAATACTTCATTGCATTAATAAGTTTAATCTTCATAACAATTTGTGCTTATCAGAGTCATTAACAGTATAATACAAAATAATAATAATATATGAGGCTAGAGGGATGGCTTAGTAGTGAAGGGTGCTGACTACTCTCCCAGAGGACCAGGATTCAGTTTTCAATTTCTAGCACCTGCGTGTTGCCTCACAACCATCTATAATTCTAGTCTCAGTGAATTTGGCACTCTCTTCTGGCTTCTGCAAGCACTGCACACACATGGTACATGGGCATGCATGAAAGTTAAATATCCATGCACTGTGTACTCCATTCATTTTGGGTTTAAGGTCATGCTGTACATCATTGCATAGACCCAACCGAAAATTTTATCTCTGCCAGCTGTTGGATGTGATCTGGTACAAGTTACTTTACCTCGATAAAGTTTATCTTTCCCATTTTAAAAACAAGGGTAACCATTACCTAGCCTAAAAAGACACTGGGAGATGAAGCAAAGACATGTAAGAAAGTGACTGGAGGCAGAAATCAGAGCAGTATTTATGGCAGATGTTTCTTGTGTCTCACATCTTAGGGTGAATACGGCCAAACAACAAAGGAGACTAATAGCCACTTCCCTTCTGTCCAGATCAATGTTGTCATGGGAAAAGAACGGTAATCATGTCTGGGATGCAGACATTTGAGTAGGAAGACTAAAGGTCTTAGATCCTTAGAGTCTAATGAAGCTACTGTCTGAAGTCTTTTCTCCACCTCCAGAGAAGAACACCTTCTCCTCTCATCATCCTTTAGCTGAGCTGCCGCCTCACAACAGTGTTCAGCTTTGCCCGTATTGTATTCATGCTTTATGTCCTGAAAGCAGTTAGCTGTGCTGTCAGACTGGCTAACATGGGACCACGCAATCCTTGCTTGGAGGGGAAGAATGGTACAACCAAGTATTATTAAACCTCACAAAAGTATAGGGTGAGACCAGGTGGACATCTGTGGGTGTGGCTCTAAAGGGGGTGCATCAAAGGGGAAGAACACAAAGGGAAGCTGATGATAGGTGTGTCAGAAATAATTATTGATTTAGACACAATCTCCCAGGGTGACAGATTAGCTGTTGTATCTGTGTTTTACTGTGCTATACCCACATGACTTCAGTGGCACCCCACAAAGAACATTCATTTCTCATTCTAACCAGGTTTGTCTCATATAGTCAAGACTTCACTCAGCTTGTCCCAGGCTGTGAGCTCCACCCTGATCTGCAATTAATGTCTTTCATTTTACTTGGACCAATCATTACTCAAGGTCTGGCTTGACTTTACTTTACCTAAGTAAAGATGGTGGCCAGAGGACCAGCTCAAAGTCGCCTCCAAATTTCAAGCCTCTAACTCTTTGGGTTCAGCCACATCTCAATAGTCAAAGCATGTTGCCAAGCCCAATCTTTGGTGCATCTGAAAAACCTAAAATATTTGTATTACTTTCCCATGAGATAGTTGTATAATTAGAAAATAAATAATATATAGAAAACGATAAGTGTGTAACAAAATATCTAGTTATAGCATTAATACATGTTAAGAATTACATAATTACTGACTTAGAAATAATATAAATATAATTTACAAAATGATATTATTTGGGGCTGGAGAGATGCCTCAATATTTAAGAATACTGGATGTTCTATCAGAGGACCCAGGTTTGGTTCCCAGAAATTATTTAGTAGATCATAACCATCTATAAGTCTAGATATAGGGGATCTGATGTCTTCTTCCAGCACCATGAGTACCAGGCATGTACATACATACAAGTAAAACACTTAAACCTATAAAAGAAAAATAAACAAACCTCTTTTTAAAAAGATATCACTTACAGTTGAGACAGAGCACAAGAAAGATATGGAGAATATTCTGAGATATACTCATAAACCCATGTCAAGCTGAAGTTAAGAAAACCCCAAATAATAAGGATATCAATTCTTCCCCATTAAGCCCAAAATTTGATTTAAAAAACCCAAGCAAACTTTTCAATAGTTTTCTTAGTTATTCTAATATTTATATGGACTTGCAAAGGCATTAAAAATAGCAAACAGAACTAATGAAGGGGCTAGGAGCCAACCTGACAGCAAGATTTATTATAAGTCTAAATCAAGGAAGACACTGTGGTGTTAAAGATTTATACACTTTACAGAATGAAAATCCAAGGGCCAGCAAGATGGCTCATGAGTAAATGCTTTTGCAACAAAACCTACAACCTAGTCTGATCCCTGTAATCCATATAGTGGTAGAAAAAAAAAAATAACTCCCAGAAGTTGTCCTATCTCCTATACCCACACCATGCTTGCTATGTGTACCTACACACCATACCACACACATACACCACTATAAACACACAAAATAAACAAATAAATAGATATATAAAAAAAAGAAAAGAAAAATCAAGATATTAAGGGCTGGGATAGTTGTCATACAGATCTCAAAAACTAAAATTGAATCTCTGTTATATGCTACAAGTCATTCTTCCCTAAAGAATAATCCTAATGGATTAATAGACAAAACATACAGCATGAGAGTTATATACTTTTTAAAGGCAAGAGGAGAATATTATAAAACTAAAAGTATAGAAAATTGTTATGCATAAGTAGGTTCAAAAACTTTAACTATTAAATATTTGTATATCTAACTACAGTTAAATTATCTCTACTTGTCAAAGGTGGCTGATCCATGAGCACACATTCCTTCAAGTGAAGTACATATGAACAATAAGCAGGCTCTTATGCTCTAAGGTTACAGAATTAAAAGATTAGAAATGGAATCTGAAATCATACACTTACTACACAAGACTGGTCCCTGCTCTTAGGTATCAGGGCCCTGGGAAAGAGAAAGGCTGGTAGCATTGTGATATACAAACCACATGGCCTATCAAAGTCAATCACATTTCATTTCTGCTCATTTAAATATATTTAGTGATTTTATATTGTTTATTTAATAACTCTAGTATCACTAACTAATTGAGGTTTTGACCATGATTCATTTGAAGTTTCTAAACTTCTTATGTGCTCAATCATCTTTGATTCTGATCTCTTTGGTTAACTATATCCAAGAAAAAATGGCAACCTAAATAGAAGGTGCTTGCTTTTGGGGAAGAACTACTCTTGATTTCATTTATTTTCTTTTGTGTATGTTCCATGTGTTCATCAATGTGATTTTGCATCACTGTGGAGGCCACATTACATGGATGTGGAGGCCAGAAGTCAGCCATAGGAGCTGTTTACACATTTGCATGGGGCTTGCCATACAGTGTAGACTGGAGCTCTATAAGTAAGCTGGACTTGCAGGACAGCATCACCCAGGAACTTACTACTGCTTCTGTGTGGTTTTTTAAGATTGCACTCAGGTCCCCATGAAGTTAGACAAACACTTTCTGGTGATATATTGTATATTTAATAAAATCAGCTTGGAATATCAGAGAACAGAATCACCCACAGTCAAGCTGTGAATCAAAGAGCGATGACCCACACTTTTAATCTCATCACTCAGGAGACAGAGATCTTTCTGGATTTCTCTGAGTCCAAGGCAACAGCCAAGCAATAGTAGCTCATACCTTTAATCCTAACTCTAGGGTTATGATACAGAGTTTAACCAGTAAGCAAAACAGCTGGGTAGGTAAGATATATAAGTCAGAAGGCAGAAATTCAGTCATTCTGTAGAAGTGGCCAGTTAGGCTGAGGACCTGTGAAGATAGCACTTACCCTGTTTGGTCTGAGAAGTTGGTGGGTGAGAGTTGACTGTGCTCTGTTTCCTCTCTCTGATATTCCAGATTTCCCCCAATATCTAGCTCCCGGTTTTCATTATATGTTAACAAGAATTCGTGCAATAACATTTTGTCAACTAAGCTCTCTCCCTGACACTTTAAGTTTGTTTATTTCAGAAGCAAAAGGTATTACTGGCCTATGATACCTTTCTGTTCCGGAAAGTTCTTGGGTCAGTCCCGGAGTCCCTGATTTGTCTCATCTTGCCCTTGGCCTAATATACAGGTTCTCAGTTTTAGCACCTCTTTTTCTTTAAAAAAAAAAAAAAAAGTCAGTTTTGAGATTGCTTATAGTTCCATTTTCTGCACATATTTTCGTGGTTTTGATTTGGAATACAAGTTTCTTAGGAGGTTTGGGGTTTTTTTGTTTTTTTGGCTTTTTTTTTTTTTTTTCTGTGAGCCTGGAAATCTGATAAAAGTACTCTGTGCAAACATGTTCTTTTTCTAGGAGGTCCCTTCAGGGTTTCTGATCTGTCATGCTGACAAAACAAAGCTCTGGTACACTGGTCTGGAAGAGCCAGGGTAGGCGTAGGCGGGGATTGCTGCCTTCCAACTGGATCAGGGCTGCTTTCCTTGCAAAAAGCATGCAAACAACCAGATCCTGCCTCTGCCCACCCCTTCAGCCACTTCCATCTCTTTAGTGTAGAGCTCTTCCAGAACCTTAGAAGCTTCTCAGAAGAGGAGATAGAGAAGACCACCTCCTGGGCATGTCTCTCTCCCAATTACTACACTTCCTTTTCTTCAGTTTTCATTCCAAAGGCCGAAAGCAAATGAGCCTGATCTTCATAATTCACACCTTAACGTTAGGTAGGATCAAGGGGTACTGACTGATGCAAAAGGGTAGCAGCAGAGATACTGGTTGGCAAATTCCAAAGCTGCTCATAGTTCTGTTCACATTTTGCTTGCTGGCCATAACCAGATAGAGAAATGGGAGAGATTACTGTTAGATATGAGATAGTGCATTCTTACTCTAAATCGCTTATTTTCAAAGTCTTAGGATTTGTGCTAAGAAAACACAAGCTGCTGAAGTGCCTTCCTGTTACCCTTCACATGTAAACTCAATTGTGCATCTCAGATTCTGGCTCCCTATAATACCCAAAAGGCACTTTAACAAAGATCCAGCATTTAACTTCTCTCCATTGCCAGTTTAGGGGGGGAAAAAATCTAAGCTTTAGGTAGAGTTTAACTATTTATTTAGTGGCTTTAATTAAAGAAAAAAAAGAGAGTGACTGGCTTGACCCGTGAGGCCAGAGACAAGTGAGGTCAAAGGCTTAGCACAAAGCCTTCGAAAATTAGCATATAAAAAAATAGTTGGGCAGAAGAAGTCCAATTATACTCTCCAGGCCAGCCAAAACCAGCTGGTCCCACTGGAGCAGACTTAAAGTCACTCTGGATTGTTTGAGAGAAATCCATGGCTCATTAAAATAATAAAATATATGCTTCTGAGTAGAAATTTGTGATATAAATGAATCCTAAGGTTGTATGTAGAACTACTTGTAGGAGAGACAGCAAGTGTGGAAAAGCCTACAGTACGCAAATGAACCCCAAATGCTAAGGTGAAATAAAACTCTCCAACTCTTCATAGGGTGGCCATTTTGCTCCTTCACCTTCAGTTTCCTTCAGCTAGTACTTCCCCATCCTTGGAAGTGTAATGTTGTTCATGAGAAATCTGGCAGATCAGGGTCCCTTTATGAGTCCTTAGTCTCTCTAATGAAGAATTTTTAAAAATTAAAAATAAACTCTAAAGGAAGCTCCAGAATTTATTTTTGTTTTTGTTTTGGCTTTGTTTGTTTAATGAGGGTTTGAGAAAAGAGAGAGAGAGAAAGAAAGAAAGCAGACAAGCTGTGAGTCTCAGTAGTCTCCAAGAAAAGGGAGCTGGCGAAGAGGAAGAGAGCAGATTGTGCTTTCTTGGGTTAGGTCCAGGAAATCTGGGATCTTCAGCAGTGGAGGTCTGCACACAGTTAAGGCAGGGGTCTTCGGAGGATCTGTAAGGAAGCCAAGAGTGTAAGAGAAAGCACACTTTGGCTTTGGGGAAGTGTCTGGGGAGAAAAATAGAATGAAGACAAAAAGGTGAGATCTTTGAGTTAGAACTCAGAAAAGTCAGGCTGAGTTTACAGAGCTGAATCATGAAGTTCTGCAAACACCAGCATCAGGGAAGCTTCCAGAAAGAATACATTATATCTTTAAGATAAGTATTGCTCCCCTCTCCTTAGCAGGATTTTTAACTATTTTTTTTATTTTAAAGTGTTTAGAACATACCCACCACTGTTTCCCCTCCTTCCCCTCTTCTCAGTAATCCTTCAGCTCCCCTCCCCCCACTGCCACTCCATCCCTCCATCCCTTCCTCAGAGAGGGCTTAAGGACTCCTAGGGTGAGTCAATGCAGTCTGGCATATCCAGTTGATGCAGGACCAATCTCCTTCCCCCCCATATCAAGGCTGAGCAGAATGTTCCCCTGTAGGAAATAGGCTCCAAGAAGCCAGTTCATGCACCAGGAATAAATTCCGGTCCCACTGCCAGAGACCCCACAAACTGCCCATGCCATTCAACCGCCGTCCACATTCAGAAGACATCGTTCCTTCTCATGGAGGTTCCTCAGCTGTCAATCCAGAGTCAGTGAGCTCCCATAGCTCAGGTCAGCTGTCTCTGTGGGTCTCCTCATCATGATCTTGACCCCTTTGCTCATATAATTCCCCTCTCTTTGCCTGGACTCGGAGTTCAACCCAGTGTTTAGCTGTGGATTTCCACATCTGCTTCCATCAGTTGCTGGATGGAGGTTTATTGTTTGTCTTTCTGGGCTAGATTACCTCACTCAGGATGATATTTTCTAGTTTCATTCATTTGCCTGCAATTTCAGAATTTTTTTTTTTTTTTGGTATTTTAAAACCTAATGAGGAGGCAATTGTTGTTAACTGTTACCAAGAAAATGAGAGATGCTGTTCAAAGTCAACCATAAAGGAAAAGTATATCTTCAATTGGTCTTCAAGGCTATTATCCATCAACCTAACATTAATTCCTTGCTGTAAAGTACTATATTTATTATTTGGAGAGCACTCCTGTATACTGGTGTGCACATACATTCAGACACAGCAATGGCTTGGCGCACATGGAGAAGTCAGAGAACAATTTGGAGACATGGGCTCTTTTCTTCCACTGTGTGGTTCCAGGGGAGTGAACTCATTCATCAGACTTAACCACAGGTGCCTTTGTCCCCTGAGCTGTCTCTCTGGCTCCCAAATCCAACCTTTATAAAGTGCATCTATATCTAATGCAACCATATGTGTCTGACCAACTTTATGTTAAGGGTCAAAAGAAACTGAAACCCTGCACATCCTAATATGTGTCAAAATCAAAATCAGAATAAAGAACTTCACATCCCATGGACTCAAAAAGGGAGGGGGGACAACAAACTCGGGGTTGTTATGAAACAATCATAATTGTGCCTCAGCATTAGCTGCACTTGAGAACATGAGGCAAAGAGTTTATTCCTCAAAAGGCAAATTTGTCTGATCCCACATAGGTACAGACATTTGATCGTTTTAAAGGAACAGCTGTGGAGCTGAGCCATGTTTCTGAGAAACAAGCAGAAGCGGGGACCAGGAATTGTCCTGGTAATTTGGTAATGCTCTCTGCCGTGTTTGACTTTTCCTCAGGGAATAACTGTGAAGCAGAAACAAAGAGACATTTACAGTAGTCAAAACTTGGCTTCAAAGCCCAAAACTTTTGAAAGGGGACTGATCTCAGATTGACAGTTCTGCCCAGATATCCAGAAAAGCAAACATAAATCCTTACACTGAAATTTCTTTCTATAAGGAATTTTGCAAAACGAATTTATGATCTACAGTGAAATCTTCCATTCAATCAGGAGAAAAAATACATATTCAAGTAAATCGGCAGAAACAAAATCAAAATAAATATTGGCATTTGGTTTGGGTAAAATGGCCATACTTTTATATTTAAAGAGATGGCAGCAAAGATTGGTATCTGGATCTGGAAGTTATCTCTTTAAAAAGCATCAAGTGGCAATTTTGAAATTTAAGTAAAATTTACTAAAATTAGAAAGGTGTAGATACAAGAGCGTATTAGATGCAGCTAAAGACAGAATTGGCAGCTTTCAAGTAAGAGTCTGACAGGTAGATTGCAGGAAAAAAAAAGATGGAAGATTTTGAAAAAAACAGTAAGAACTGTAGTTTCTAAATATTTAAAACATCAAGTATAGAGGAAAGAAAAAATAGATTATTGTTGAGAAAATCTAAAAAGAATCAATGAGAATGATATACAGAGTTAAGTATCCTATCATACCATAAGCAAGATTTTATTAAAGTCGTATCTAGGGGCTGGAGAGATGGCTCCGTGATCAAGAATGTTTGCTGTTCTTTCAGAGGACCAGAGCTCAGTTCTCAAAACTGTAATTACAGCTCCAGGGGATGTGATGTCTGCCTCAGGATTCAGCAGGCATCAGACTCACACACAGTGTATGTATATACATTTAGCCAAACACACCTACACAGAAAGTAAAAATGAATAAATATTTAAAGCAAAAACTAAACGTTATAGTAGACGGGTCATGAGCAACCTACTAAAACAAGGAAGGAGAAGAGAGGGAGAGAGGAAGAAAGACAAGAGAGGAAGATGGTAGGGTGATGAAGGAGAAGGTGGGGAGGACTGGGAAAAAGGAGACATTCAAAACAACAAATGAAATAACTGGTAATCTTCAAAGAAGAAACGATTATTCAAAGTCATCTTCTTAACCAAGGAAAATTAAAACAAGACTTTCATGGGCCAGAAAGATACCTACTAAGCTAGAATTGTACATGTAATGGAAACATTCTTCTTGGGCTAGAGGGATGGCTCAGTGGGTACCTGCCATGCAAGCATGTGGACCTAGCTTGGATGTGGATTACTCATGTAAAATCTGGGTGCAGCACATCTGTAACCCTAGTGTTGGGAGTGGGAAGAGAGACAGCCGTTCTCTAGGTCCTGCTGCTCAGGCATCTTAGCTCAATCAATAAGCTCTGTAGCTCCAGACTCAGGGAGGGATCCTTTCTCAGAAAATAAGTTGGACGGTAATTGAGGAAAAGATCTAACTCCAGTCTCTGGCCTCATATCCGTCCACAATCACATGTTTACACAGCTACCTGGACAAATATAAAATACACACACACACAAAGGGAGAAGACATTCAGAGGGGGGAGAAAGGAGGTGGGAGGAGGGGATGGAAGAACAGGAGGGAGGGGAAACTGGTTTGTGTGTAAAATAAATAAAAAATTAATTTAAAAAAGGAATAAAGGCTAAAAGATAAGTAAATACTGCTCAGACAACAGAAATTGAGAGACTTCTGAGGGCGTATACCAATGGTTCTCAATCTGTGGATCATGGGGTTCATACAACCCTTTCACAGGGGTAACAGATCAGATCTCCTCCATATCAGATATTTATATTAAGGATGATTACTGTAGCAAAATTAAAGCTATGAAATAGCAACATAGTAATCTTACAACCGTAAGTTGTGGGGTCACCACAACTGTATTCAAGGATCACAGAAGCATTAGGAAGGTTGAAACTCACACTAAAGGATGAGTAAGGAGACTTACACATCAGGCTGAAGAAAAGTAACTCAGAGAGATGCTTAACCAGAAAGGAGATGGAAAGCAAGAAAGGACCCATATATGAGACATGTCTAAATGGACATTGTCTACAGTCATACAAAAGCCAATGACATGGCGGGAGGGTTCACTGCAAAGGTGGATTTAGATGGGAATCATATAAACACATTATACAGATAATTGATTTATGGGGCCAGAGCAAAACAAAATGTGCTGAGATACTTGGATGCCAAAGGAGGCCTTGCCTTTCTGAAGGAGGAAATAGCCGTGGGGGAGAAGACTCAGGGGACAGCAGGAGGAGGATTTGTGGTTGTGGTTGGTGTGTAAAATCAATTTTAAAATTCTTAAATAATGTAAAGGACTACCAAGAGAGGAAAAAAGTGGCGACAACTGGGAATAGAGATATCTGAGCTATCGAGTCTCCAAAAGATACCCACATGTCAGTATAAAGACTGCCCAGTAGTAAAAGGGCAAGGGATTTAGATACGTATGGTATTTCCAAAAGGAAGCAAGCTCAAAGTGCTGTGTAAACACATGGAAAAGAACTCCTGGGAAATGAAATAAACACTAATCACCACGGTGTACTGGGAGCTGCTGGTAGAGAAATAATCCACAGCCACAAGAGATGGTAGAGACGCGAAGGAAAAGAAACGCCATAGCTGTGATGTATTCTCTGGAAAACAGTGAGAACACACACTAAGTTTACACACGATCCACTAGCAATGATTCGATTCTACTGGCTTCCATCCTAATGAGAAGGAGTTGATACATAGGAGATGTGAATGAAAGTGTTTCAGTGATACCTGGTACTTACAAAGCTGAAAGTTGGAACAATCTATCAGGAGCAGAATAAAGGAATTCTGCTATATTTATATAACACTTGTGAAGTTTATGAATATATATTAAAAACTACGGAGTAAGCCTCGGAAAGAATATGAAATGACCATTTTCATAACGAAAGAATATCAACTGAATATGATTGCATTCACATACATTTTTAAAATCTGGTGTTAAGCTATCATGTACAGCTTCATGCTGGCTGTCAAGGATAAGGCATGATTACTATGAAAAATTATCCAGTGGAAGTTTAGAGGAGGGGAGAAACACAGGAGGCTCTGTCTACTCCTGGAGAGTCTCTGCTGCTTTGTAAGCCATGATTACAAATATGTTCACTTTGTCCTAAGCCATTCAGCTTAGCTTCTATAAACATTGTTTCTTTCCTGTGTGTGTTCACATTTCATAACCAGAAAGTTCAAATCTAAGCTCTTCCAAAGGTAATAAAATGGATTTCAGCTTGAAAGGCTTTCTTCTGTTGTTTTTCTCCTAATGCTCTGAAGGGCGAAGAACGGTAGGTAAAGCGTGGAATGTTCCACCTTGAGAAGATAGTTTACATACTATGCACAGAACAGACTGTATTTGTGGGGGTTTGCTGTTGTTCTGATGTTATCTGTTCTTTAGGAGTCTGAGTCTGTGTGACCAGAGTGTTTTTCTGAAGGAGCTGCTTTTTCCTTTCTGTTCTTATACTTAGAGAATGTACAATGGAGGGAAAAAACCAACTCCAAAGGATAAACTGAAGTGCAAAGGTGGAGGAAATTCAAGGTGAGAATCTGTTGATCCTTTGTTTTCCTCTGTGGGGCACAGTGCACTTGAGTTGGGACCTTCTGTCTTTATTTTTCCCTTTCTTCAAGTTATAAGAACCCGTCAAAAGAGTTCATTCTAATGTCTTTAATTATATGTTGAAACGTATGTTTTTCCTACTTTCTACTCCTTTAAAGTTCCCCAACAATGATGACCCCATTGCGAATTCCGAAGTTGAAAACCGCATGCTTAGCTACTAATCCACTGTGGATCAGTGCCAGATGACACCCCTGTCCTCCAAACTCCAGAACAGTGAAGAGATTGGGGTAATTAAAATCCCAGATAGAAACTTCCCTATTTTGCCTGCCTCCTGTCCAATCCACCTTTACTCAATCACACAGTTGCTTTTTAGTTAATTTCTGGGTGTAGCTGGCTTATCATATTGACATACTATTTCTGTGAACATTTTTTTCCAGGAATATAAACCTCTTGAGTCACTTTATGAATAAAACTCCTATTCAAATCAAATGTGGTTCCGTGGGAAAAAGTCTGAGGAATCTGATGCCTACTAAATAATGCAGAAAATAAATCCCCCACTCCTCCACCATATCCAGCTCATATCTAAATCTTTAATTACCTATCCTGACAGAAATCAAGCCACTGTTATAGCTTACTAACTTATTTCTTATTACTCTCCCTGCCTTGACTCATGACCCATTTAGAGTAATGTTACAGAATAAAAACATTCACTTACTCACTCAGAAAGTTTTGTTTCTTCATTCCAAAATCGCCTAGAGTTCTCAGAATCAAGAGCAGTTACACTCACGGTTACACTCTGTGACCCGGTGACCTTTGGAAGCTGATCCCTGTCCACCATCTTGAACCTTTGTTCCTTACTGTCCCATTTCTATCAGGTGGAATTAATCTTCTAAGTCACCAACAAGTAATCTCTTAGATGCAAAGATGCACTTACTATTGTTCAGCACTGTGCTGTCACAGGATGTGTAATCTTCTACTGTTGTTATGACAACTGAATGATGATGGATGCTGACAAGGTTCACTTAAACATGGGTTTGATAAGATTTGTTCAATATTAGGCATTAGTTATCATTATGAAATTATAGGTGGAGAGCCTCGATACTGGGATGAGGGACTCGGACCTACCTCAACTGGATATACCAGACTTAACTGACCTGTCTTGAGACTCCTCGCCCTCCTTGGAGAATGGATGGGTGAGGGGGTGGGAGGAAGCTGATGGGGGAGAAGAAGGAGGGGAAGCAGTGGTAGACATGGAAAAGAAACATTTTTAATAAAAATAGAAATTATGGGTAGAGAGAGCAAAATAGATAAGAAGATATCACTGTTTCATACTGGGCAGAATCAATGCCATCTCAAGACATAAACAAGGTTTTAGAACACAAGGAGAGGACAGAGAGGCGGCTCAATGCTTAACAGCACTTACTGTTCTTTCGGAGGACCTGGGTTCTGTTCCCAGACCCAATGGTGACGCACAAGCACAGAGGAGACCTGACTGTCTCTTGTGACCTTGACTGATGCCAGGCATGCACGTGGTACACATACATACACATAAAATAAAATCAATCAATAAATGAATGCTTTAAGGGTACTTGGAAGATGTGTTGCAAGTGTCTTGCCAAAGTTTGAGACAACCAAATCAGTGATTGACACACTAACCAGTGAAACCGAGCCAGTGACAGCTGACCAATAACAACAACGTTAGTTATACCCAAACCAATGACAACCAAACCCCAGTGCCAACGGAACCAGTGATGACCAAGCCAGTAGGCATCACCTCTAAGAGCTGATTTTTTTGTAAGCTTCAAGTCAAAATATGTCATCTCACACATAATTCTTGACTTAAAAATCTACTTAGACATACCTTCATTTATGACACTCCAAAGCAGATCTTATTTAATCTGGTCGGATGACCTGTCTCTTCCTGGAAAATAAACTACTTAGGAATAGATCTGTGCCTAAACTCAGAAATGCTTGGTTTCTAAATATTCACAGATCTCTGTTGAATATTTTTGGTGAGAAAATAAAAACTGGCTTAGGCTGGGTGGGAATTGACAGCGAATTTCAGAATAGAATGAACGAGGAAACAGACTCTGTAGTTGAATCTCCGCTCATATTTTTGGCTTTTCTCAATCCTGCATTTTCAGCCTGCTGCTTCCTCACACTGACGGCGAAGAGCTTTTTGGGAGTACCATCATCTACTTGAAAGAAACGAGAATTCTTCCTCAGAAGAGCTCAGTACTCTTAAACCATGTAAGTCATATCTCATGGACCCAAATCAAGTTACATCTCACAAGGGAAGTCATTCCTGTGGCCTCGTGGATATGGTCCCAGGATTCTGAACCTGTTTCTGTAGTAACATTCTTGGAATTGTTGTTGACAAGAAAGGGGTTATGGATAGCCAGCTTGTTAGAAAAGTAAACACCTTAAAAAACACCAGGGCAATCCCAGGAAGGAAAAATGGAGTAATGGACCTTAAAACAAACAACAAAACACAAAACAACTAAAAAACTGGACCTCAAGACTGTTTTACATGTGCACTATACTCAGAAAGTCTGTAAGAAGCACACCTTTACTTTCCAGGTTAGAGGAGCTCAGGTCTAGCTTGTAAACATCAAACCCCACATTTTGTATATATTCTATGACAGTCTGAGTATTATATCCAGAGACCCACTTTTTCATTCAGTAACAGACTGTGATCAGGAGGGAGTGCGTATGTGTGTCTGTGTGTAGGTGTGTGTGTGCGTGTGTGTGTGTGTGTGTGTACACGCCCATGTGTATGTGTGTGTATATAGGTGTGTGTATGTCTATGTATTTGTGTATAGGTGTGTGTGTGTGTCTGATTGTGTATAGGTGTGTGTGTGTCACTGTCTGCGTGTCTGTGTGTGTATTGGGGTGTGTGTGTCTGTGTGTGTGAGTGTGTAGGTGTGTATGTGTGTGTAGGTGTGTAGGTGTGTGTCTGTGAGTGTGTAGGTGTGTATGTGTGAGTGTGTATGTGTGTGTAGGTGTGTATGTGAATGTGTGTGTGTGTAGGTGTGTATATGTGTATGTGTGTGTGTGTGTGTAGATGTGTATGTGTATGTGTGTGTGTGTGTAGGTGTGTCGTAGCATAAAGAGGTCAGGGGACAACTTTCGGTTGTCCTAGCTTGCTTTCTGTAGCTGTGATAGATCATTGATCAGCACCAGCTTGGGAAGAAAAGGTAAACTGCGCCTTACTGCTGACCACAGGGTACCTCTGAAGAAAGCGAAAGCAGGAACTGCAATACAGAGCAGAGAGGAAGGCTTCTTACCGGCTTCCTCCTCAAGGCTTTCTCGTTTTGCTTTTAACAACTCAGGACCCAGGAGTAACACAGCCCACAGTGGGCTGGACCCTCCCATATTAATCATTAATCAAGAAAATGCCCTCATAGACTTGCCTCCCTGCTAATCTGATGAAGGCATTTTCTCTATTGAGGTTTCTTCTTCACAGATGACTGTCTTGTGTCACTTTGACAATAAAGAAAAAAAAACCTATCCTACACTCTGCTTCTGGAGACTGAGCTGAGACAGCCAGTCTTGAGTGGCTGGTACTCTTACCCACTGAGCCATCTTGCTGGCTCTCATTTTTTAATGGACAGTACTATAGTAATACAACAGACATTCAGTACTCTTAAATTTTGTCAAAAAGAAATTAAATGTTATATTTCTTTCAGATTTTTCACATTTGCTAGTCGATGTGAGTGTACACATGTGTGAATGAAACGTAAGAAACAAGTATTAGAAGATAAATTATTATTCAGTGAAGACAGGTATCATGGTACATGCTAGTAACCCCAGCACTTGAAAGGCAGAGGCAAGGGAATGATTGCAACATTGATGCTCACCTGTACTACATAGTGAACTCCAGGACAGCTTATGGTGACTGTCCTGGGGTCTTTTCTTGTTATTGTAATAAAATAAATTAAGAAGAACAACTTAAGGCAGAAGGGTCTCTGTTTCACAATTCTACTCCATCACTCTAGGAAAATCAAGGTGATAGGAACCACATACACAGTCAACAGCCATGATCAATGAACATATGTGTGCTAGTGTTCAACTCTCTGTTCCTAATCTTATACAGTCCAGGGCATGCTTTCTAGGGAATAGATGACACCTTCTGTGGGCATATCTTCCCACATTGATTAACACAATTAAAATAATCCCTAGTGGGTGTGCTCACAGATCAACTAAATCTAGACTTCATTGAAACTCCCTTGTCTGGTGACTAGATTGTATCAATTTAACAGAGATGACTATCCCAGCATGTGTGAAATGCTGTCTCAAAAATTTATTTAAAAAAAATACAACGAAGAAGGAAAAGGAGAAACAGGTAGAGTCAAGCTTCAGTAAAAATAAATTTAGCGTTTTCCTGTTTTCCATGCGTAGAGATCACCAAAGTCATCCCACCATCTGAGGCAGACATGGTTCAGGAATAATCTTCGTGCTGTGGGAACTTGCAGCTCCTTTCAGTGGCTCTAAACTGCACTTATTGCCAAGGTCACTGTGGTTTCCAGAGCCTCACTTTTCTAAGACTGAAAATATTTTGTTACTCCAAAAAAATGTCACATTATTTACATAAATATAAATAAATTATGCTTATCATATAATTTAGATAAAGAGAGCTTAGGTCAAAATCAAAATAAAAAACAGGTTATTTGCACTGAAGTCCCCATCTCTTAGGGTATTTATAAACCAGCACTCTCTACGCTGCCCTGCTGGACTCCATCACTTCTTGAATCTTGAGCTTCCTTTGTCCTGTTTCCAGCTGCCTTCATCCATCTGTGCTTCTATAATAGGATGCCACAGACTGGGTAATTTGTGAGAACAGACGTTTATTTCTTCACAAATCTGGAGAGTGAGAAGCCCACGGTCATGGTACTGTCAGCCACCCAGAGAGGGCCTCTTTGGTGACTGGGGCAAGAGAGGACAAATGTCATGGCCTCACTTAGCAAGAGAGTGAGGGCAGTTTCTGAAGTGGTACTAAGCCATTCATGGGTGGGGATCTCTCAGAGTTTACACACCTCCACTCAGCCTCCACCTCTAAGAGGTACATGCAAGTCCTCTTACCGGTTTTTCCTTTTATACCTTCCACCTAAAACAAAGGCTTCTGTAGAGTTCTCCACTCTAAGTAATGAGGGATACACGGAATAAAATATTAAGAAAGGTAGTCTGCCGTTTAGAGGGCTTAAATTTAAAACTTAATCTACTGTTGCTTAACTATCCAAATTATAGAGAAAGATAAAAATCCCAATTAATTTAATAGATACAGAAAAAGTTCACTGCTCAAACCTGTTAAGGCAAAATATGTTCTTAAAACATCACCTAAACCCCAAATTGTACATATGAATGAATTAAGCATTTCTAAATGCTATTCACTATCATAAATCTGTGTATAAACAAACAAATAAGCACGAAGTTTGACTTTGCCCACCTACATGTGACGATTTTTTTCACCTTCACCACAATGTTATCTCCATCCTTCATGCTTAGACCGCATTAATCTCTATGGCCAGTTCTGATCCTGGGTGTTCAGTTTAAAAAGAAGCCACTTTTCATGGAATGAGCATCAATTCATTGGTACTTTTCTACCCTTTTGTCCTGGTTCTGAAGTTTGAGCTGGGGGTGTGTCCTTCTAGTATCTTTAATCTCCTGATTGATCATCTGCTTAAAATTAGCCAGAACGTAGTTTGTGAAAAAAAAGTCCTGAAGTCAAATTGGTTTTTATAGCTCACATTTACAATCGCTAACATGTATCTCAAAGCTAAAGCCTTTGACCAACTTCCCGGGTATGTGCCCTGGCTGCTGCTAATGCTGAAATCATTTCTATCTCCACTGCTGGATGTGCCAGCTTTCTCAGAACATAGGTGATCATTCTCTTTCACCATCTGATCAATGCGCACACAAGTTTTGGGTTGTGTTTAGATATCAGTCTCTCTGACTACTTATTTTGATTATTACATAATACCTGACAAGTACAGGCTTAATTATGTGTTACTTCTCCATCCTTAATCACTAACATTTGTATATGACCTCAATACATCATATTAAATAAAAGAATTACTAAGGATACACTGCTTTTGACATACCAGTTTTTTCAAAACACATGTAATATGCATACACAACACACACACACACACACACACACACACACACACAAACGTATACAAATTCACACACAGCAGATAATCACAGACTGTTAACATCAAATGTCAACTTGACAGGCACCAAGAAAATCAATCTTTGGACAGGACTTTAAGGCAGTTTCTATTTTGAGTAATTTGGCAGCATTGTTCTCTGGGCTCCAGCAAACTTGGGCTGAATAAAAAGAAGTGAGTTGAGCAACAGCATTCATCTCTCTCTGCTTCCTGATTGCTATAGTGTGACCAGTTGTCTCAGGCATCTGCTGTCCTGCCTTCCTTGTCATTATGGACCACATTCCATTTCGTGATATTTTAAGTTGTAAAAAATAAAACTTGCTTGGAGATCAGAGGGTGTGGCTAGTCACTAGTTAACGCTAGAGGACAGGCAATGGTGGCTCACACCCTTAATCCCAGCATTTAGGAGGCTCATATCTTTAATCCAGTCAGGAGGTAGAGACAGGATCTTATTGGTCCTTTGATCTAAGGATCATAGAGGTAAGAGATTTCTAGTGGCTGCTTCTTTTCTTCTCTGATCTTTCGGTTTTCACCCTAATATCTAACTCCAAGTTTTTATTAATAAGACTAATTAACATCATGCTTCAGCATTGCTTTACATCGTAAGGCAAAAGAGACTTCAGAGTGGCTTCTTGTCAAGTATCTGGTCACAGCAGTGTGAAAACAGCTCTTATCTGCACATGCAAGACAGTGCTTCGTATGACATATTACTCTATCAGTTGGAGTGGGATCATATGAAATTCTGTATGATATCTTGCTAATGCAGATAAGTGTTTCAAAATAGATTGATCTCACCACTAACAACACATTGAGACATATACTCCAAGTTAAATCAGGGTTTCTATGAATCAGACAGCATCTACCATGATCACATCACCTACATGTACATTCTCACCCATCTCTGTTGCTAACCAGTGCTTATCTATCATGTCTGCCTAGTTTCCTTTCCACTGGCCTCCTTCTAATTTATCCTTTTCTCTTCACCTTCTGGTCCTTATGATAACCTGCTTCTACTATAAGCTCTGCTTTTCAAGACTGAAAATGAAGGACAAAGCAATTAAATTTTGGAAGATGTAAATAGATGCCCTACTGTCAAATCTTTAAAAAAAAATTCATTGAATTCATTTAAAAACAAAAATCCATGCCAGACTTACATGAATTAAGAAGTCATAGGAGCATCAAGAGTTCTTTGAGTTTGCCTTTATTTTAATTTAATTAGTAGGTACCTTTGAAATGTGGAGAATAATGATATCAAACTGAATAGATCATCATGAGGATTAAATGTTTTTCTTTGTCAGTCTGATTATACTCAACTCAAGATGACATGTCAGATTGATTTAGCTAGGCTTTCTCACAATACTAATTCTCTTTACTCAAGATATAAATTTTCTAAACATTTACATAACTCTGGCACAACATTTGTAAATACTTATATTTAATCAGAATATAGTTTCCATATAATAGAATCACTAGTAAATAGTTCATGCCATATTAAAAACATTATTAATATAAGCATACTGTAATCAGTATAGTTTTACTGTAATGTGTTAACTACAGTAATAACAATGATACATATAAACAACAAGCAAAGAAATGTTGGGATGATAGTCTTCTTATGTCTCAGCTTACAGCCATCAACTAGACTCTGTAGACAAAGTTCACTGTCTTCCTTATTTGAATTTGATAGCATTTTTCAAACAGAAAATTCAAGAATGATAACATCAATATTAGTAGAACAAGGAAACATCTCTTGGAAATTATTTAATTAAATTACAAATACAAAATACATACTATTTGTAATTGTTTTGTAGGAATGACTCCATTTGGAAACACACCAAAATATCTCTTTCAAAATTCCAGCTACAAAAAAAAACAATATAATGAAATTCACAAGGCAAAATTAACAACAAAAATAAGGAAGAAGGAAGAAAGAGGGAGAAAGAGGAGGAGAAAAGTGGAGACAAGAGAAAGAGAGAAGGGTACTTGCAAAATAATTTTATTTTAAAATATTTCTTAAGTTTATGTTATACAATAATTAGGAAGGAATTTTACAAAAGTAAAAAAAACCATCTCACCAGCTACAAAAGATCTTAAAAGGCTGCAATAACTAAAATTCTTATGAGATGAGAACAGAAAGCTAAAGTAATAGAATAATGAAAATAAGCATTAAGCTCACGCCTAGAGAAGAGCTTACTACGTTTGAAAGCTAATGTTTTCAGTCCCAGTGTGGTGATGAATTATGCAATAAAGAACGTCAACAACTCTATCAGAAAAAAAGCTTAAACTGTCCTTTCTTTTACTATACATAAAAGATACTTACCAAATAGACCAAAATTACTCATATAAGCATTAAAAGTAATAGACATCAGAAGATAATATAGTAAAATAATTTCTATGATTTGAATAACCAAAACAAAATAAAAAATTATAGTATAAAAAATATAGAAATTTTTAAGACTTTAGAGTTTGCATTTACCTCACTGACATTGTGTGTGTATATATATGTATGTATGTATAATATCCTGAAGATGAACACAGCATCATTACTTATATCAACCCAAAGTGAAAGAGATGCACACAGTACCTGTAGTACCTGTGTTTGTCAGGGTTCTCTAGGGGAACAAAACTTAAAGAATTAATAATTAGATAGATACAGATATTGATGTAGATATATAGAGATAGATAGTGGAAGATAGACAGACAGATAGATAGTTAGATCGGAAGACAGACAGAGAGACAGGCAGACAGACATGGTTTCACAATGACCATGTGAAATGCTATTATAGTGGATAAGGCATTCCATATATCCAAGTATGGTGGTTTGGAACAGACAGACTTTTTGTTTATAGCCAGCCATTGTTGGATGAGCTGGACCATAGCCCACAGTCATCCTAGTAAATCCCCTATGTCTAAGAATCCAGTAGTTGTTCAGTCCATGAGACTAGATGTCTCAGATGGTCTTCAGTATATGCTAGAATCCTAAAGAAGTAGATTCCAGTGCCAGGAAAGAAATAGGCTTGCTGAGACCAAACAAAGACAGTAAGTTTCCTCCTCCCTGTCCTCTATATAAGCTGCCAACGGAAGTGCTGCCCAGGTTAAAAGTAGATAATCCTACCTCAAAAGATCCAGATCTAAAGTTGATCTTCACAAATGATTCAATTCAGAAAAAAATCTCTCAGAGATGTACACTGCCATTTGGGATTAAGTTAATTCCAGATGCAGTTAAATTGACAAGCAAGAAGAGCCATCACAAGTCAATCTGGCACTCAATCCCAGCTCCTTCATTTCCAAGTAAAATCAACAATCAGGTTATAACTATGCCTAACATGATCCCATGTACAATCATAAAAGCACTGTAAATTTAGAAAAGGTGGCATTGTGTCCCAAGAAATATTTGTTTAGCATCTTGAACTTAAATAAGACAACCACTGATATTCTGTTACATGATCAAGAAATTGAGGAAAGAAAATAAAAATATCTGCACAAATATATTAACAAAATAGAACAGAAACACTTATGTCAATTATAATCCTCATTTCTACACCTGGTCATGTGACCTTAGCTGGTATTTATAACTATGACTCGTTACATACTTCCTCCACCCTCAGCAAGTACCTCAGTCTTGGTTCTTTTCCTGAATAAATGGCTCACGCCTCCATTCCTGAAGGGTCTTACCCTTTGTCATGCTGCCTAGATTAGCTTGTTGTAGTTTCTTTCTTTAATCTTTCCTTCTTCGGGACAAGAGATGCCCTAAAGGATCTACAGCATTCCAGACATAATTTTCTTGCCCTCACTTTGGAGAAGAAATCCATTTTTCCCTTGGTAATCTGGATCAATCGCCCCTCCTAACATTAATATTCCTTCATTATCCAAGATAGCTTAAGGGCAGCAGAAGCCCAGAGTAGTCAAGGGGATGTCGAGATTCCAGTTCAGTGGATTGTTGTGGAGCTGCCTGCTCTGGAACCAAAATTTCTAAGCCAGTGGAACTTAAGATGGTAGGAAAAAGATGTAAATTTTTCCTAACGGGTCACTAGGTTGATAGTGATTGAAAATATTCCCTTTCTACCCTTTGATTCCTGGACCTATAGTTCTTGATTATTGGAGAAACCATAGCATATGCTGGATGCTTACTCAAAACCAATATCACCTTCTAGCAGCACCTCCAGGCTGCTGCCACCTAATTGGTGCTGTAACTGTTTTCAAAAGGCTACTTTATCTTTCTATTAGGCCATCTGCTTCAGGATGGTGGGAAACGTGCTAAAAGCAGTGGATTCCATGATTGTGAACCTATTATCACACTGCTCTAGTAAGGAAGTGACTTTTTTGGTCAAAATTAATACTGTGTGAAATGCTATTATCGTGGAGAAGGCATTCCATAAGTCCAGGTATGGTGGTTTTGACAGAAGCATTAAATACAAGAAAGACAAATCCATAACCAGAATAAATGTCTACTTGAGAAAGAACAACGCATGTCTTTTCAATGGAGGAAGTGATTCCATGTGGTCACCTTGCCTCCAGGGAATGACGCGACATGTGGTCACCTTGCCTCCAGGGAATGACGCAACATCTGGAACTCAGTATTGATCTCTGCTGTTGGAAGACTGGCCGTTCAGTAGCAGCTGTATCCAGGTCAGCCTTGGTGAGCGGCAGACCATATTGTTGAGCCCATGCATAGGGACGGCTGGGAAAGGGGCCAACTGTCCACAGAACGGGTCATCCTATCTACTTTATTATTGAACTCTTGAGCTGATGTCACCTCTTGATGAACATTTACATCGGAACAAGTATTTTGACATCCTTTGTCCATTTGGAAAGACCCACGCACTTTTTTCCCAAGATGTCTCTCTCACCTATTTTTCAATCATGCTTTTTCCAAGTTCCTGACTACCCATCCAATCCATTTAACTGCATCCAAAGAATCTGTGAACAATCTGTCCATTTCTCTTTCTAAATATGTATGACCATATGTGCTGCCCCAAATTCTTCTCACTGTGAATACTTCTCTTTGCCGGTATCTTTCAGGGATGTCCCAGAAAGGTACTATAATGCCACAGCGATCCACACCTGAGCGGTGCCTGCATAACATACAGAAACATGAGTAGCATGATCTGATCTTCTCTTCCTCAGTCACGTGATCACTGAGCACACCCATAAGGCTGTGCTCGGCAACAGATGGCATTATCACAGGGAATGAAAACTATAGGTGTGGGGATATTTTCAAACATATTAAAAACAGTTGGAGATATCAGAGGACAGTTACACCTCCTCCAGTTTGTTTGTTTTGTTTTGTTTTGTTTTGTTTTGGGGGGTTTTTTTCCAGACAGAGTTTTCTCTGTAACAATCCTGGCTGTCCTGGAACTTGCTTTAAACACCAGGCTGGCTTTGAACTCACAGAGATTCTCTTGCCTCTGTTTCCCAAGTGCTGGGACTAACAGTGTGAGCTTTGGGCAACTTCTTCGTGTAACTTACTACTGCCTTCAGGAGCTGCTAGGGCCCAATCACATATTCCACTCATTTGATAATGGATTGCTGCTGAACATATCCTACTTTGTGACTCAGTGAATTAGATCACTCCCAGCTCATGATAACTTAGTGGCCCATTGGCAAGTGTTCAGTAGCAGGCCAAGAGCTGTCTCTCAAAGGGAGAATAGTTGTCTGCAGATGATGGTAGAGCCTTGTCCAAAATCCCAAAGATTTATTCTGATGTATCTATAGGGGAAAAGACTCCAAAAAGCATTCCTATATGACCCTAACACTTCACACCTTCAGCTGTATTACACCAGCAAGGCCCAGTATTTTCTCAGTCTTTGAGACTCTGGACACCTCAGCAGTCCAAATTTGGTGTGGAAGATCTGGAGGATTTCTGGAATAGTCTTTAGTTCACAGTGGAAGCCTAGAGAAGCTGAAATATGATATTAGCAAACGAATGAAACACTATCAGCAAGTCAGCTCATTGTGGAAGACAAATTAGGACTCGCAAACAAGGTAAATGACTCACCAAAGAAACTGGAAAGCAAAGCTACACAGAGCAAGGCTATTCCCGTGGACCTCTTTTCATCCAGGTACCACCAGAAGACGCTGCTCACACTTAAGGTGGATCTTCCCATTTCAAACAAATGGTGGATGTGTCTAGTGGCTTGTCTCTTACTTGATTATAGATCCAACAAAATTGACAACTGAAGTTAGATACACAAGCTTTGACGATTTCAGTTAACTCTTGTGCTATCTTGATATATCTTCATCGATGCATCAAGATGCCCGAGATTCATTCTGGTTTTTTATTCCGCAGCCTTAGAATCAGTCATCTAAGATTCCCAAGATCTTCTATTAGAGAAAGTTTAAATGCTTATGTGTATAGCCACCTTATACATCAAATCCAATATGAGTTTATAGTGACTGCCTCAAATTTTAAAATTAAATAATCACCCTCCTTTTATGTTTCTGTGAATTTTGCCATGAAAGTAATAAGTCTGGCTCCCACCATCTGAAAGTTTATGCACATACAGAGTGGCTTATTTCTATCTCTCTGAAATTCAAATTCATCCATGTTGTGTGCAGTTTCCTCTACACTTAGCCCTACAGTTTCTATTCATTTTCAAAGTTGATTACCCTATACCTTTCTTTACAGTTTCTCTTGCATTTGTAACACAGAAATGTTCTTTTTTCAATGAACTTCTTTCCTTGGATTTACACTCATTAAAGCTCACTCTGCTATACCTTCTAAAGGTTCTCAATAGTAGGAAACATGGTGTATCTGTCACTACAATCTTCCAGAACAGTTTCATTGTCCTGGGAACACTCGGTGCTTCACCTGCCCATTTCCTTCTTTCCCCCTTTCTCAACCACCTGCAAACCACAGCTCACTTCTCTCCTCTCGTTTCTAGAATGTCACAGAACTAGAACAACAAATGTGTCGTACTTTCAGACTATCTTACCTCAGCACAAATTATTCCAAAACTAAGACATTCAGAGATGATTGATTTAAAGTTTAGATAGAGGAATATAGATTTTTAGGATGGATTAAATGCTGGGGTTTTGCTTATTTGTTTTTTAAATTTTTTAAAATAAAATTTTTTATATGTGTACTTTACTTACATCATTTCTACCTGCTTCCTCTCCCCATCCCAGCTTCTCTCATATCCTTTCTCCCATGTTCTCTCTCAAGTTCATGACCTTTTATTATTTAATTGTTATTGTTACACACACAAGGATGCACCGTGTGCATGAGTGCATGCACGCGCGCGCGCGCACACACCCACACATCCATACATTGTTTTGAGTCCTTTTAGATTTGCTCAGATTAAAATGTGTAAATAGGGGATCTCAAATAGTCTTGTAGCATTTGGTGGCACTGGGATTTGATTTAGAAAACAAACAAGCAACAACATAAAGAACCAAGTATCTTCCATGGAAGAAAGTATTAATTACAAAACTTATAAGGCAGGCCAGAACCTGTCAGTCTTAACCGGTAGATTTGTCTGGGCTAACAGGGAGTGGCTGGCTCTGAAGTAACCAAAATTTATCCAGAGCTAGAATTCAAGTCATTTACAGGATATGGTTATGAAAGTAATTTTATTCTAAATTTGTTTGCCCAATACCAGACTTCTGAGAGACTGTATTATGTTTAAAAACCCAATACCCATAGGTATATAGCAAAAACTATGCTTCACATGTTTTAATAGCATGCTATTTAAAGTACAAAAATTATACCACACGGAAGCTTGAAAATGGAACGTAATAATCAGATAGCTAAAGAGTAAGCATTCTACTTAAGGCCAAGTAATTGTTTAGGCAGGTTGTAAGTGAAAGTATATTTAAGACACTAGAAACTTCTCTATTGTTAAATTAAAATCCTTAGGTAGGAAAATGTTATTTCAGCTGCTGCTGCCCCAGAGGCAGATTAAAAACATGTCTTCATGTGTTCACAGAGAAGATGCCAGCACTTGATTTTAGAACTGGGTACCACATGCTCACACTCTAGCTCTGAGCCAGTGGTTCATACTATTGTGGTGTTCTGGTTTAAAGCACATGCCAGGAAATCCTGAACCAGAGATCCTCTAGTAATGCCTATTCTTATGTGGTACTTAATCTGGTTTGTGTCCAAGTAAACCTCAGAATAGTCTGAGATTGAGATTCTGGATTTGGAGGTTTCTTATCTAAGCTAAATAGAGCAAACTACTGATTTATTTGGAAGCTTTTGAAGAGCAATTTCAGTATAAAATAATGATCAGTATATTGCTTTAAAACTAATTTTTAAAAAGCTTCTAGATTTGAGAGAAATTATCTAGATTTGGGGCTTGGAAATTTTTTCCATTACCTAAGTTTGAAAACTAAGAGTTTGTTAGCCTGTTCAGACTAGAAATATCTTTCTCCATTTCCTAAAACATCTTGGATAAATTTACTGCATCACTTTAAAAATGACATTCTCCTGGGAATCATTTAAGTACAAAAGTCTTAGGGAACTGAAAATTCAGGTGCCTAGAAACAGTAAATTCTTGAAGATTTTGGTGGTTTTAAACCTTTAGAAATTAGTTAGCCAGTGGAACAGGAAGATTTTTATAGCATCTTTTCCCCTACTATAAACTGGTAAATATTTTTCTAGTTATAGTTCAGTAAAAAGCAAGAACCCGGTATTGTGGTTTGGACATGAAGCATTCATACAGAAAAGTTCATATGCTGCAGGCTTGGTCCTCAGCTGCCTGAGCCACTGGGGCTGGGGGGGCAGGGGAGCTGATCAGAAGGATGTTAGTGTCAGCAGAGGATCGAGCGTGATTATCATACCTAGCTCAGTGAACTATTGAGCAGCTCTGGAATCTAGTTCGAGGAGCAGATCACTGGAAATATCCCTTTGTATGACTTATCCCAGGATCTTCCTCACTCACAAACCCTCTCTGTACCTCTTTATGCTGTCTGGCTGCCATGAGATTTCTGCCTGTGTTCCTCCACTATACCCTTCCACCTTACTCTACTTCACCGAAGGCCCAGAAATGCAAAGCCAAGTGACCTTTAACCCAAACATCTGAAACAGTGAACCAACATTCCTCTTCTCCTTCCAATTGGGTTTTTTAGCTTCTTTATCACAGCGATATAAAATTTATTAAAACAATGGTATGGTTAATCTTCAGTGCCAGTTTGGCTAGATTTGGAATTACCTAGGCGACTGAGGTATTCCTGTTAATTGATGGAGAAAGAGCATCTCTGAATATGACTGGAACCATCCAAGAAAAGAAAAAGGACCATTAGAAGATGGCACTTCTCTGCTCTCACCTGCCACAAACTAAATACTAATATCACCCCTCCCCCTACCAAGATGAGCTGAAGTCACGGGCCAAAATAAATCTTCTATCCCTTAAACTGTGTTACATGACCCAGTCACAACAAACCCTAGGTTATAAGGAAATGAACACCTATAGTTTAGTAGTAAAAAAGGCTAAGCAGTGAATTTCAGTGAGTAGACATATGAACTTAGTTATAGATATTCAAAGATCGATTTTTGAAGGCAAATATGAGAAATATTAACATATCAAGCAGTACTACTCTTTCATCTTAGGAAACATAAACAAGTAACATATAAGTAAGCCTTTCACATTTTCTAACTCTTCCAATAAGATCAGGGGCTATTGCTATCCTCACTGAAGAAATTTATATGTAAAGAGATGAAGCCATTTTCTTAGGTTTTTATCTTATTTCACTTCAAATAACAATATCCAGTTGAATCCATTTTCGTGCAAGTGTCTTTATTTCATTTTACTTTATGCCAAATAATAATTCCAGTGTGTGTGTGTGTTTAATTTTTGCAGCTCTTTGATACTTTAGATATGAATCCTCTATCTGGTGCATAGTATGTGAGCTGTCTCTAGCTGGTCCTTTATCCATGCTGTACAGAAACTTTTGAACTTCATATAATAGCATTTGCCAATTCATATGATTATTTCCTGTGATATTGGTGTCCATTGCAGAGATCCCCTGTTTATGTTTATATATAATAATATCTTCTTTTTTTCTCGCCAGTTCGGAATTTCATGTTTTACATTAAGGTCTTTGATATTTTTTGTATTGTTTTCTAGAAAGAGTGAGAGCTATGGGTTGAGTTTTGTTCTTCTACACTTGGGCATCCAGTGTCCCCAGCATCAGCCCCTGTAGACGTGATATTTTTTCTCATGTATGGTTTTTGATACTTTGGTCAAAATTAAGTGGAAGGAGTTGCATGAATTTTATTTTTTTGCTTTTTCTTCCTCTAGTATGCTATTACAATGATCATGTGTCTATTTTTGTGACATTAGTGTGTTGCTATTTTTTTTTACTATGGCTCTATAGTTAGTTCATAAGAAGGTAACACTGTGCCCACAAAATTGTTCTTTGATTAAAATTGCTTTGTCTCTAACCATCTAACCCAGCCTGAAAAAGAGTTATAAATGCTTTTGCTCTAGCCTTTCAAATGCTGGGATTACAGGTATGAGTCACACATGGCTTTAAGCGACTAGTTTGTGTATGGTGGGATGTAAACTTTTTTTAAAAGGAACTTGCCCTCTTCTAACTTCATCAAAGATGGGAATGGATAGTAACTAAATAGACTTGGTGTGTCTTTCCATGTTTATATAGTCAAGATGTATATATGGTCTTTCAAATAAGAAAAAAAAATTTTGCTTTTTAAAGAGAATGTACCTAAAAATAGAAATTTAAAATCTCTGTCTCAAGCCCAATAGCATGTTTAAGTGACAATTGGTGATGTCTGCAATTGATGTGTATTGTCTTATTTCATAATTCAGCATGATGTTTAATTGGTCGAGAAATACCCTTTAATATGTAATTATTCATCCTTTTTAAAAAAAAATATCTAGAAGACTTTTTTCCAAAGTATGTCTGCCTCTTAAAAAAAGATTATGAAGTAGAATAAAATAAAAGCTTTTCTTCATCAAATTTTATTTTAAGCCTTCATTTCAGCTGGCTGAATGGATGAAGCTCAACCTTTATTAAATGTTTAGCTGTTATGCTTATACCAGACATAAGTGAAGAAAGAAAATTCTGCAACTAAAAAAAATTTTGAGAACCAAAAAGTAAGGCTTTAAATGACCACAGTGATAAAGCAAGACAGTGGGTGAAACCTGGAGACGAAGCAAGCATGTATGCATCAACAGTTGTTCCTGGACAGTGATAAAAGTCATGCCTTCAGTTTCCAGAGAAGATGGACAGGAGTGAGCTGATGGGAGAGATAAAATTAAATCCCTCATGTGGGATTAGATCTTGTATGGCATGGGATGGTATCTTAGTTTTCTTCTATTGTGATGAAAACACAGACCAAAATAATTTACAGTCTCACAGCTCTGTCCGTTATGGGGGAAGTCAGGTCAGGAACTAAAGCAGAGGTGGTGGACGAACACTGATTACTGCTTTTCTACTATTGTTACAATTGCTATCATTTTAGCAACTTAAACCAAACACCTTCCCTCTAAGAAAAAAGTCTCAGCTGCAGCAACAAGCCCTTGTGGTAGTCTGTAGATGAGAAGTCCAGCAGAGAGCCTGCCAGAACTGGGCTGTGTGCTTCTTCCTGAAGTCTCTAAGGAAAGATAACTTATCTCACTTTGTCGAGCATAGTATTGTCTCTTGTAGAACAAGAGCCCATTTCCTGCAACCCTGGGTTCAAGACTCTTCTTCATTTCCAGAACCACATCAGTTTTCTCTGGCCTTTCGTTCACTCATCATCTGATCACAGATAAATGTCCTTGGAAAATGAAAAGCCATTTAATTTTGAGTTAGTTTTTCACATTGTTCAACAAAATGTGCTACTTTCATAGAGTCTTAAGGCCCTTTTTCTTTTTGATGCATCTGTAAGAAAACAATGCACATAAGCTAAGTAAAGGACTTAAGGAGTCAAGGAGTCATTAAAGTTCAATATTTCTGACCTCTAAAAATGACAAAACATAAGATATAACTTCAGGTTGAGGACCATCTCCAGCAGGCTCTCATAAAACATGATCTAAAGATAAAGATGAGGCTATGGATATAAAGTCTTCTGAGGCTTGATAAGAGCTAAGACATTGTCTCAGAAAACTACTCAATCATACAATAATTGTGTAATGTAAGGAGTCTTGGGTCATTATATTTTCAAGCAAAGCAATTTTGTGTGTGTGTATGTGTGTGTGTGTGTATGTGTGTGTGTATGTGTGTGTTTCCATTCCTCTCTGAGCTTCAGATACCTTCTGTGGGTCTCAGAGCTTCTGCACCCCCCCAGCATCAGTAAGATCTTACTGTGTAATTCAGGCTTGCTTAAAGCTCACCCTCCTGCATTAATTTTACAGGTTCTGACATTGTAGAAGTATGTCCATAACCAGTTAGTAATCTGTAGATTGCTTTTGGTAAAATTGCCATTTTCTACAATGTTGATCCTACCTATGCAGGAGCATGGGAGATCTTTCAAATTTCTAATATCTTCTTTAATTTCTATCTTCAGTGACTTAAAGTTTTTGTCAAACAGGTCTGCTACTTCTTTGGTTAAAGTTATGCTAAGATATCTAATGCTATTTGCAGCTTTTATAGAGGGAGATGTTTCCCTTATTTCTTTTTCAGCCTTTTTATCCTAAGTGTATAGGAGGGCTATTGATTTTTTTGAATTAGTCTTGTACCCTGCTACATTGCTGAAGGTGTTTATCAGCTGTAGGAGTTTCCTGGTAGAATTCTGGGGATCACTAATGTACATGACCATATCATCTGTAAATAGAGATAGTATGACTTCTTCCTTTCCAATTTGTATTTCCTTAATCTCCTTTTGTTCTCTAGTTGCTTAAGCTAAAACATAGAGAACTATATTGACTAGATAAGGAGAGAGGGGACAGCCTTGTCTTGTTCCTGATTTTAGTGGAATTGCTTTGAATGGTTTTTCCATTTAGTTTGTTGCTGGCTGTCAGCTTGCTGTATATTGCCATTATTATATTTAGGAATTTTCCCTGTATTCCTTATCTCTCCAGGACTTTTACCATTAAGGAGTGCTGGATTTTGTCAAAGGCATTTTCTGCATCTAAGGAGATGATCATGTTTTTTTTTCTTTCAGTTTGCTTGTATGATGAATGATATTCACAGTTTTTGCTATGTTGAACCATTCCTGCATCATTGGGATGAAGCCTATCTGATTGTGGTGGATGATTTTTTGACATGTTGTTGGATTCAGTTTGCCAGAATTTTATTGAGTATTTTTTCATCAATGTTCATGAGGGAGATTGGTCTATAATTCTCCTTCTTTATTGCATCTTTGAATTGCTTGGGTATCGGGGTGATTGTGGCCTCATAAAAAGAGTTTGGTAATGTTCCTTCAGTTTCTACTGGATGGAACAGTTTGAGGAGTATTGATTCTTCTTTGAATATCTGGTAGAGTTCTGCAATGAAACCATCTGGTTCTGGGCTTTTTTTTTACTTGGGAAACTTTTAATAACAGCTTAAATTTCTTTTGGGGCCATAGGCCTATTTAGGTCATTTATCTGCTCTTGATTTAATTTTGATAAGTGGTAGTCTAGAAAGCTGTCTATTTTTTTATGTTTTCCATTTTAGTGGAGTACAGATTTTTAAAGTATGACTGATAATTCACTGGATTTCCTGGGTGTCTGTTTTTGTGTCCCCCTTTTCATTTCTGATTCTGTTCATTTGAATTCCCCCCCCCCCCCGCTTTTTGATTAGTTCAGATAAGGGTTTATCTATCTTGTTAACTTTCTCAAAAAAGCAACTCTTTGATTCATTGATTCCTTATATCGTTTTCTTTGTTTCTATTGTATTGCTTTCAGCCCTAAGTTTGATTATTTCCTGCCGTCTACTCCTTCTAGGTGAGTTTGCTTCTAATTGTTCTAAAGCCTTCAGCTGTGCTGTTAGGTCTCTTGTGCGAGATTTCTCTAGGTTTTTCATATAGGCATCATGTGCTATGAGTGTTCCTCTTAAGACTGCTTTCATTGTGTCCCGTAAGTTTGGGTTGTCATGGATTCATTTTCATTAAATTTTAGGAAATCATTGATTCTTTCTTATCTTATTCCTTGACCCAGAGGTGGTTCAATTGAGAGATGTTTTATGAGTTGTAGGCTCTCTGTGTGATTTTTGTTCTTACTGAACTCTAATATCAAGCCATGGTGGTCTGATATGATACAAGGAGTTATTCCCATTTTTTTATCTATTTATATTTCTTTTATGACCAAGTATGTGGTCAATTTTAGAGAAAGTTCCATGGGGTGCTGAGAAATATGTGAATTCCTTTGTGTTCGGGTGGAAGGTTCTATACATATCTATTAAGTCCAACTGGGTCATACCATCTGTTAGATCCCTTATTTCTCTGTTGAGTTTCTGTCTGGTGGACCTATCCAAGTGGTAAAGTGGGGTATTGAAGTCTCCCCTATTTGTGTGTGGGGTTTGATGTGAGGTTTAAACTTCAGTAGTGTTTCTTTTATATATGTAGGTGCTGCTCTTGTGTTGGGGGCATAAATATTCAGGATTGAGACTTCACTTTGGTGGACTTTTCCTGAGATGAATAAGTAATGTCCATTCTGGTGTTTTTTGATTGATTTTAGTTTGAAGTCTATTTTGTTAGATATTAGGATGGCTACACCAGCTTGTTTCTTAGGATCATTTGATTGGAAAGTCTTTTCTCAGTCCTTTATTCTGAGCCTGTGTCTGTCTTTGAAGTTGAGGTGTGTTTATTATATGTAGCAGAAGAATGGCTTCTGTTTTTGTACCTATCGTGTTAGGGTGTGTCTTTTCATAGGTGAATTGAGTCCATTGATATTAAGGGATATTAATGACCAATGACTGTTATTTCCTGTTATTTTTGGTGGTAGCATTTGTGTATTTCCCTTCTTTGGGTTTTTTTCCCTGTGGGATTATTAATTGTGTGGAGTCATGGGGTATCTGGTTTCCTTAGGTTGGAATTTTCCCTCTAGTGCTTTCTGTAGAGCCAGATTAATGGATAGGTATTGTTTAAATCAGGTTTTGTTGTGTAATATCTTATTTATTCCACTTATGGTGATTGATAGTTTGCTAGGTAGAGTAGTCTGGCTTGGCAGCCATGCTCTTTTAGTGTCTGTATAACATCTGACCAGGACCTTCTTGCTTTCATTGTTTCCATTGAAGTCTGGTGTTATTCTGATGGGTCTGCCTTTATGAGTAACTTGACTTTCATCCTTTGCAGCTCTAAGTATTTTTTATTTGTTCTGTAGCTTTAATTGCTTGATTATTATGTAGCAAGCAGACATGGGGGGGGGTCTAATCTGTTTGGTGTTCTGTAAGCTTCTTGTATCTCTAAAGGCATTTCCTTCTTTAGGTTTGGAAAGTTTTCTTCTATGATTTTGTTGACTATATTTTGTGCCTTTGAGCTGGTCTTCTTCTTCCTCCTCCTCCTCCTCCTTCTCCTCTTCTACTTCTTCAATTCCAATTATTCTCAGGTATGGTCTTTTCATGGTGTCCAGATTTCCTGGACATTTTGTTATGATTTTGTTTTTTGGTTTTAGTGTTTACTTTAACTGACATATGTATTTCTACTACTGAATCTTCCACTCCAGAGATTCTCTCTTCCATCTCTTGCATTCTGTTGTTTGCATCTGTAGTTCTGGTTCATTTCTTCAGGTTTTCTATTTCTACCTTTGCATCAGTTTGTTCCTTCTTTATTGCTTCTCTTTCAATTTTTAATTCCTGGAATGTTTCTTTCACCTGTCTGTTTTCTTTTTCTTAGTTTTCTTTATTTTCCCTCAGGGATTTGTTCATGTCTTCCAATATTTTGTTTGTACTTTCTTATGTTTCTTTAAGGGAGTTTTTTTTTTATATATCCTTTTTTAAAGCTTCTATTATCTTCATAAAGTTGATCTTAAGGTCATTTCCTTCTGTTTCCTCTTCACTGATATGCTCAGGTCTTGATGTTGTGGAACCACCAGCTTCTTCTGGTGCTGTCTTGTTGTTCTTTATACTCTTATGTGTATCCTTGCACTGGCATCTGCCCATTGCCTCCTCAGTTCAATCTTAGTCAGCTTTTGATCAGCTCTTAGTCAGTTGTGGGCCCAGGGACTGTGTGTCTTCAGTAATTGCAGGGGCTGCTTTTAGTTGGCTCTTAGTTGGCTGCAGGCCAAAAAGCTGTGTGTCTCTAGTGGTCGCAGTGATTGTTCTTAGTTAGTTCTTAGTCAACTCTTAGTCAGCTATGGACCAGGAGGCTTCAGGGGTCTCCAGTCATCAGTGTGTGATGATGCAGATTGTGGTTTAGGTGGGGGTTGGCCTGTTGAATGTCCCTCCAACTGTGTTTTGTTGGGGATTGGGCTTGGGGGAGCTCTCCTAGCTTTCTTTGGTTTAGGGCAGAGATGGGTGTGGTTGGGGTGCCTGGGGCAGTGTCCTGGGCTGGGGTTCAGAAACCATGGTCTCTGCTTGGCCTGGGGGTTGGGGTGCTGTTGTATTATGTTTCTGGCCTGGACTTTCCAGCCTAGCCTCATGGCCCAGACTTTCTGTTCTAGCCTTACAGCTGGGACCCCAAGACCCACAGTCCTGTAGTCCCACTGAAACACACAGACACTTGTACAATTGTACATTGATTGACCTGAGGCCCAGGCATATAACTTGCTAACTCTTTACCCTTAAATTAACCCATGATTCTTATCCTGTTAAGTCATGTGGCTTGGTACCTTTTCTCAGAGCAGCATAGTTTTCCTCTACATCTTCTGGCTTGTCTGGTAACTGTGGCATCTCTGCTCTGGTCTTCCTGTTCCCAGAGTTTTCCCAGTCTGGTAACCCCACCCACACTTCCTGTATGCCTTCAGCCAATCAGCGATTTTTATTAAACCAGTAGGCAGAACAATTATTTACAATGTAGCATAATCCCCCTACAGGGTGTCACTTGCCTCTTAGTCACCTGTGGACCAGGAGGCTTCGGGTCTCCAATTGTCAGCTTGTGATCACAACACAATTGTAATTCAGCAATAGGTTATTAATTTAGTATAGTATTCAAGACTACTTTGACTGTACAATAAATGATAGTCACAGGCCCTGCTCATACACTTAAGGGGCATAACTATATCTTATTTAGCAACTCTTGCTCTAATCCAAGTTTCCGATCTCTCCTTACAACATGACTAGATTATTTCTGATAAGTTATATACTAGTTAATTTTGCATACTTGACAGAATACTCAAACAATTTAAAAGAAAAGGAAATTGTGTGGATTTATAATTTCAGAGGATTCAGTTCATGGCGGCTTGCCTGTTTGTGCTTAAATAAAACATACTGGCAATGAGACACATGGCAGAGGATAACTGATCACATCATAGTCAGAAAGAGAGAAAGAGGAGAAGAAGGGATAATATACTCCCAAGGATCCATGACCACTGACCAACATCTTCAATTGAGCTCACAAAGCTTCCCTATCAGCTACTCAGAACTGAAAACATGGCCCTGCAGGGGTATTTTATGTTCAAATATTAATAATTCTAATTTTGTTCTGTTTTGCATTGCTTGATTTTTGTTGTAATTTACAACCATATATCTCTAAACTTTTTGTTATTTGAAGTTCTTATTGATTTAGTTCTGGTAGTTACTGACATCTACTAACTTTTTGTGGTGAGTTGTTTCATTGGGTGTGTTTATGATCTGAACTATTTTGTCATTTGTCATTTTCAGAGAACACTGAAGATGTCTTTTCATCCAGAGTTACACTGTGTATACATCATTATTAAATTTCAAGATTATCATAAAATTGGTGTACAAAGTAAATAGCACTATTTTTAGTTCTTATTTTTATTATTTTACTTTTTATAAAAGGACTCATATAACTCAGGCTGGTTTCATATACACTATGGATCACCTTGAACTTCTTATATTCATCTCCCAAGTACTGGAACTAAAGAAATGTGTTACCATGTGTGGCTATTTTACAGATATTTGGCTGTCAGAATTATAGGGAGAATAAATTCAAATATCACAAATACAAAGTCAGACGCTCGTGGTTACAATTAACTAATGAGGTTTTTTCTCATCCTAACCCCAGGTCCAGACAAACTCTCATGTCACCTCTAGGGGCTGGCAGACAATTTTTTTTTTCTAGCCAATCTTTGCATTGTATTTTGTCTTCCTGGATGCTGAAGTCTGGATCTAGACTATTTATCAGAGTTATGTTTTGTAAAGGTCTGTTTCCTAGCTTAAGGCTATTGGTAAATACTGGAAACTATGAAATGGGTCTGCTGAGGGATATTGATGTTTCTTGGGGTGTGTCCTTATGTAGGCTGTGGGTCATGTCCCCTTCCTCTGCCTTTGTTACTTCCAAGGCATGAGGGAAATGAGTTATTGTGCCATTTACTCCCACATATGAAGTGCTGTATCACCAAAGGTCCCAAAGCAGTGTTGCACATCAGTAACAAACTGGAATCCCTAATACTTCAGCAAAATAAGCCTTTTGTTTTTATATATTCTCTCCAGTGTTTTTTAGTAGTGACAGAAAGCTAAAAAAAAATGACTTTAGGCAGAAACTTTACCCAGAACAAGGGTGTCTAAAGCCAAATTCTTGACCCTTGATATTAAAAAATGCTCCCAGGAAACCAGACACAATTTTTCTCTTACTGATATGGCTTTTGTCTCTTCTTCAATTATAAATCTGAGATCTTCTTAAAAGATCCTTATTTTTTTATTGGCATATATTCACTGTATATAATACTAGTCTTCATAATGACATTTTTGCAGAAGTATGAACTACACTTTGACTATATCCTGAGGCCTCTTTTTGACATTTTTTTAAAATTCCAACTAAGGTTCTCTTTCCCTCCCATTCATTGCCCAATTTCCCCCAACTCAACCCACTACCTATCCACTTCTCAAAGAGGATAAGGCCTCCCATGGGGAATCAGCGAAGTCTGAGACATCAGGATGAGGGAGGACCGAGCTCTTCCCCTCTGCATCTAGGCTGAGAAAGGCATCCCTCTATAGGGACTGGGTTTCAAAAAGCCTGCTCATACAAGAGGGATAAATCCTGGTCCCACTGACAGATGCCCCACCAACTGCTCAAGCCGCACAACTGTCACCCACACTCAGAGGGTCTACTTTGGTCCCAAGCAGGTTCCCTAGCTGTAAATAAAGAATCTGAACTCCCAGTAGCTCCAGATGGCAGCTGTCTTTGTGGGTTTCCCCATCATGATATTGACCCCTTTGCTCACATAACTCATATAAATCCTTCTTCCCCTCTTCACCTGGATTGGGAGATCTTCCTACTGCTTAGATGTGGATCTCTGCATCTGCTTCTATAAGTTGCTGGATGAAGGTTCTGTGATAACAATTTGACTGGTCATCAGTTTGATTACAGAAGAAGGCCAGTTCAGGCAGCCTCCCCACCACTGCTCAGAGTCCTATCTGGGGTAGTTCCTATGGATTCTTGGGAGTTTCCCTAGCACCAGGTTTCTTCCTAACTCCAAAATGGTATCCTCTGTCAAGAACCTATTTTGTCATTCTCCCTCTCCATCCCTCCCTTAACTCTACCATCCTGTGTCCTCGTGTTCTCTTCCCACCTCTCTGCTCCCAATTTACTCAGGAGATCTTATCTATTTCCCCTTCCCAGGGGGATCCATGGATGTTTCTCTAAAGATCCTCCTTGTTATCTAGCTTCTCTGAGGTTGTGGATTGTAGCCTGGTTTTATTTTGCTTTATGTCTAGTATCCACTTATGAATGAGTTCATAGCATGTTTTTCTTTCTGATTCTGGGTTGTCTACCTCAGGATAATTTTTTTTTCTAATTCCATCCATTTGTGTGCAAATTCAAGGTGTTTTTTTTTCTTCTGCATAATACTCTATTGTGTAATGGTTCCACAATTTTTTAATTCATTCTTCAGTTTAAGGTCATCTAGATAGTTTCCAGATTCTGGCTATTACAAATAATGCTGTTATCAACATAGTTGAAAAAATGTTCTTTTGGTAAGAATGTGCTTTCTTTGAATATATGCCCAGAGTGGTATTGCTGCATCATGAGGAAAATTGATTCCCAGTTTCCTAAGAAACCATGATACTGATTTTCAAAGTGGCTCTACAGGTCTACACTCCCATCAACAATGGAAGAGTATTCCCCTTGATCCACATCCCCTCCAGCACAGAGCTTTTTTATCTTAGCCATTCAGACAGAAATTATTTTGATTTTCATTTCCCTGATGGCTAAGGAGTTGAGCATTTATTTAAGAGTCATTTGAGATTCCTCTTTTGTGAATTATTTGTTTAGATATGTACTCCATTTTTATTTGAGCTACTTGGTATTTCAATGTCTAGTTTCTTGAGTTCTTTATATATTTTACCAATCAGTCCTCTGTCAAATGTAGGGCTGGTGAGGATCTTTTCCCATTCTGTAGGCTGTCATTTTGTCTTATTGACCGTATCCTTTACCTTACAAAAACTTCTGTTTCTTTCCCACTTTCTCTTCTATCAGGTTCCGTGTAGGTGAGTTTATGTTGAGGGTTTTGATCGACTTGGTTTGAATTTTGTGCAGAGTGATAGATATGGATCTATTTGCACTTTTCTATATGCCACCATCCAGTCATGCCAGCACCATTTGTTAAAGATGCTTTTTTTCATTGAATATTTTTGTTTTCTGTGTTAAAAATCAGATGCTCATAGGTGTATAGATTAATGTCAGGGTCTTCAATTTGATTCTACTGACACAAGGGTCTGTTTTTATGCCAGTATCAGGCTTTTTCATTATTATGCTCTATAGTAGACCTTAAAGTTGGAGATAGTGATGCCTCCAGAAATTCCCTTATTACACAAGATTGTTTTGACAATCCTGAGCTTTTGTCATTGCTGTTGTTCTGTTATTCTATATGAAGTTGAGTATTGTTCTTTCAAGGTCTGAGGAGAATTGTGTAGGGATTTTGATAGGGATTGCAATGAATTTGTAGGTTGCTTTTGGTAAGATTGTCAATTTTACTATGTTGATTTTAGCTATCTGAGCACATAGCAGATCTTTTTATTTTCTGATATATTCTTCAATTTTTTTTTCTTCAAGGATTGAAAGTTCTTGTCCTTCAGGTCTTTCACTTCTTTGATTAGATTTAACGCAAGTATTTGATGTTATTTGTGGATATTGTAAGTGGTGATGTTTCCCTGATTTTTTTAGCCCATTTATAGTTTTATATAGGAGGGATATTCAGTTTTTGAGTTAATCTTGTATCTTGATATATTGCTTAAGGTGCTTCTCAGCTGTAGAAATTCCCTGGTAGAATTTTTGGGGTCCTTTATGTCTACTATCATATCATCTACAAATAGTGAAAGTTTGACTTCATCCTTTCCAATTTGTTTCCCTTTGATCTCCTTTTGTTGTCTTATTACTCCAGCTAGGACTTCAAGTACTATACTGAATAGTTATGGAGAGAGTGGACAGCCTTGTCTTGTTCCTGATTTTGAAGGAATGGCTTTTAGTTTCTATCCATTTAGTTTTATATTGGTTATTGGCTTGTTGTAAATTGCCTGTATTATGTTTGTGTATGTTCCTTGTATCTCTGATATTACCAAGACCTTTATCATAAAGGAGTGTTGAATTCTGTCAAAGGCTTTTTCAGCATCTATTGAGATGATCATGTGGGGTCTGTTTTAAATCAGTTTGTTTTCATTATGGATTTTATTGACATTTTGATATGTTGAACAATCCCTGCATCTGTGGGATGAAGCCTACTTGATCATAGTGGATAATTTTTTATGAGATTCTTGAACTCAATTTGCCAATGTTTTATTATTTTTAAATCAATGATCATTATTCTCTTTATTTGTTGTGTCTTTGTGTAGTTTAGAGATCAGGGTTACTGTAGCCTCATAAAAGAAGTTTGGCAATGTTTCTTCTGTTTCTATTATGTGGAGCAATTTGATGAGTATTGGTTAGATTTATCTGAAATTTTGTAGAATTCTGAACTGAAACTCTCTTGTCCTGGGCTTCTTCGGTTGAGAGACTTTTATGACTTCTTCTATTCCCTTAGAGGCTGATGTTTCTTTTATACATCTATGTATATAGGCTAGCACATGTATATGTGGCTGTGTGTGTGTTTGAAATCCCAAGTAGATATTAAGTTTTGTTGAATTAATATAGTATTTTCAAGTAATTTGGAAGTTCTTTTGGATTGTTTCATGTACAATGGCTGTCTTCTGGTCTATTTTTCAGGCATTTCAATTTCTGCTTTTAGTTTATTCCAGCCTTTGATTTTTTCATGGATCCAGCAACAACTACATTCCCTTTAGACATTAATGTTATATTTCATAAAAATATATATAGAAGGATTTCTCTCTACTGATAAGCATTGTATGTTGTTTTGAATAAGCTGTGCATGGAGGAGGAATTCCATTGCTAGTCACTCACCATAACAATGTGACCATTTATATACAGGATGGACACAGGTTCCATGCACAAGAAAATTAAAATTTACATGATGTCTCTAACTATCAAAGTATAGATGGCACACCATCATTGTGAGATCTGCATTTACTACAATGATTTACATAGCATTTGCATTGTTAAATTAAACTTAATCTACATATAATTTTTTGGGAAGGTATAAATGAGTTGTATGTCATTTTTATATAAGAAACTAAGGCATCTGTGAATTTTGATATTCAAAAGATATCTGGGACCAATCCCCATAGACACAGAGAGTGACTGTAATAATTATGACTTATACATAAGCTTCTTCCAATAGAAAGTACAGGGGCATGACTAAGGAAGTCTCAGTGTCACAATATAGTTGCTTATTACATTTGAACCAAGTCCATACTGATGCCTGAAAACCTTGCACTCACCTCTTCAGTGTGAGGCTCAGTCTTTCTTCACTCATTCCTATTCTGTCTTAGCTGAAGATCCCATCTGAGTAGAATGTTCTCATACTCCAGTGGGTTTCCATAATTATTATGTTTTTGATGTCATAGATTCCCCACAGCCAATTCAAGATCAAATATATGTAGAATTCAAACATACTGCCGTTACATGGTTGAGAGCTTTTAAAGCCACCTATCAGCATTTTCACCAAGAGGTTCCAACACATTTATTTCAACAACTGAGAAAATTTATAAACTCTTGGTCAATAAACACACAGTATCTATCAGTGATTTACTTTGATTGCACATCACCTGTGTTATGAGCGTTTCCAACCTAAGCAAAATTATTAAAACTATGTTGTTGGTATGGTAGTGCATACCTCTAATGCTAACACTTGGGAGGCAGGGGTAAGATGATACTTCATATCTAAGACAACCAGGTCTGTATAGCAAAACAAATCAGACAGTATATAGTAAGACACTTCAAGGAAATGGCTCAAACCAATTGTCAAGGCATGCACTTAATGCACTTCAATGTGACTCAACCTGAAGATGGCCTGAGGGCCTAGAAACAGATGCTATCAGAACTCCTGATTATGCCCAGCCAGTGAGTGATGTGGGAATGCCTTTCTGTATGCTGTGAATATCAATCTTTAAATAAAGGATGTTTTGGGCCATGACAGGCACCATAGAAGAAATAGGAGGAGAAATCAAAGCATAGGAAGGAGAAGAAGGGCAGAGTCAGGCAGATCGAGCAAGCCACCCAAGGAGCAACATATAAAAAACACAGGTGAGCCACGGGCCATGTGGCAGACAGATTAATAGAAATTGGTTGATTTAAGATGTAAGAGCTAGCTAGCAATGTACCTGAGCCATAGGCCAAACAGCATAAAGTTAATACAAGCATTTGAGTCATTTCTGGGGGCCTGAGAAGCGGTGGCGGGCGGCTAAGAGGTCTGGTGCAGCAGGGTCTGGGCCTCTGGCCGCCCCGAGACCAAGAAATCCCACTGCAACAAGGGAGGGACAGCCTGGGTGCTGGGAGGAGGGAATATAAGGCTCTTCTCATTTCTGAATAAGTGAGTCTGCAGTTTGTTTTTCACCTGATTCCAAGGGTCTGTGCCATGGCCCTGTGTCTTCTTAACCCCTCCCCTGTTAGGACTGTTAAAACTGTTAGGACTCAGAAACCATGGCATGGATGGGGATTCAAATTTTACGAGAGGATAAAGGGGGGTGCTTCAGAAGACAAATAAAGCAATTACAACTCTAGAGCTGGAAAGCAGGCACTAAGACAGTAATCTCAGAGGTAGTAAGGGCTAGCCAGAAACAAAACACCGGGAGGGAAATGGATAGTTTTTAACAGCCTGTTCTGCTTAAGATTAAAATGTTAAAGAACATCCAATTGGTCTAGACCTGTTCTCAGCTAGATGCTGTCAGGCTTTCTTCTGATCACAGGCTTGAAGGATACTGATTACTGAAAAAGAAGCAGAAAGCTTATTAGAGTCAGGGGCTCAGGATATATTCTGCTAGATAATTTCCCCTAGACATGACAGGGGAAATGTATCTATGAACTGTCAACAATACGGTGGTCTGAACAAGACCAAAAAAAGGACAACACCAGTTGACATGCAAATGTACACATGGGATGAAGAGCTACAGCTGGAAAATATTTTCTGAGAGCTTTCTTCCAAGGATGAGCTCTGACACAGGTTTCCAGTCCCAAATGGTCAATCCTGCACAACATGTGTATATATGAGCAAAGCTAAATGAACTCAGTGCTCTGTGTGTGTGTGTGTGTGTGTGTGTGTGTGTGTGTGTGTGTGTGTTTATGTAACAAAAGTAATAGTTAAAGCAAAGATTATGAGTTTGGCGACATGGGTGAAACTGGATAGTTAGATGGGGAGTGCTCATGTATGACATGGCTCAAACAAAAAACTAGGGCCAGGTGTAGTGGCTCACACCTCTTTAATAGCTTTTGTTGTTTGGATACAGTTTATCACTATGTAGGCCAGGCTGCCCAGAACACAGTATATAGACAACACTGGCCTTGAATTCACAAAAGCTATTAAAACTAAGTAATCTTTTTAGAGAAAGAGAGGAAGAAGATGTAAGGCTGTAACGTAGAACAAAACAGAGCTGCATATGTAGCAATTTTAGGAAACAATGCTTTTTGTCTATACTTTTCTACAAGATTAAAAACCAAGTATTTGTATAAAATCCTAAACATAATTTCTTATGGGACTCCAGCACCATTTTAAAAGTGTGGCATCCTGGCCACCTTGGATTCACACTCAGAAGCATGACTGATAACAATAAGATGCACTTTGTAAATGTCCTAATCTTAACAAATGCAAGTACACAGTACATAAAAGAGAGAAAACTTGATTGGTGCCTCCCACCTCTGCAGTCTCCCTGATGAAGGCCAGATCCCAGAAGGGTTCAGCTTTCCTATGTCTTCATGATCTGTACTGACTGTGCAGAAGAGTTATGAGGAGCCTCCGTGCTGCCAGAGAGTAGCTGGCATGAGGCGGTCATTCTTGAAGTGCCACTGGCCATGATGTGAAGCCCAGTCCAGATCCCTCCTTGCCTTCACAACTTTTTGAAACAGGTGCAGCCAATGAATGCCTGCCACTGGCTTCCTTAAATGCACACAAATAAAGCGTTACCAAGTCCCAGAGGTGAAGCTGTGCCTACTTCCATGAATCATAGTTTGTGTACATGACTCTGCAACTGGGAATTAGTCATTTAGATCTAATTAGTTTCTCCAAAATGAGAAATAACTTGTGCTGATGACTTAATATTCACATTTAAGTATATAGACAACATCTAGAAAAGTGGTGACTTACACACTTTTACCTCCACCAACAAGCATATTTTGTTTACACTCTGCCATCAGAACCTTAAATGAACCCTGAGAGTCATGTGAAACAGACAATTTACTATGCTTGTAGTAGGAAAACATAGTCAAGGGCAGGTATTTGGTGATATGGAAGCCAGCCAAGTGCTTGGAAGATCTCATTTTTGGACAATGGAAACAGACACAAAACATGCTCATGCATCTTTGAAAATTGGTATTTATATTTGATAATGTTACTAGATTTAGAGCAGGTGACAGAATTGCATGACACCTGCTTTTACTTAGGTAGCCAAATCCCGGCTATGAAGAAGCAAATGTGCTACCAGAAGTACACATGATTTTGTATATCTGATACTAGATTTGGGGCTTGGTTTTGGTTTCTTGTTTTGTTTCATTTTTAGGACAAATACATGCCATGAAGTATGAATGTGTGACGTATACCCTGTCCTCCAGCTAATGTCTCTACACAGTTAAACCTTACAGAAACAAAATTCAAAGGAAATTTAATAGGAGGATTAGATGGTTTGTCACATGGCTTGAATCCTTTCCCCCCTTAAAGCAAAACAAAATAATAGAGCCCAACTAAAGCACGGTCTATGCTGTTGATCCCAATAATGTTGCATAACACAGCAGATGGTTCTCCAAGAACTCTAGGTCTGCTGTCTTCCCGAGAACTAGAGGTCCTTTGCACAACCAGCCATGCCCTGTTCCAGGGATGGGAGGGAAGAAATGAAAGTTTTTTTGGTACTATTAATATCTTCCTTTTTTATTCCAGAAGCAATACAGACAATAGGTTAAGTAAATCAGATTTCCATAGCTCTTTTGTTATAACTCATTTATCTCCTTGGCTACAAGGGCTAGAGTTGACCAAGGAGTGTTCTGTTAATTATTCTAAGCAGTACTGTATTTGGCAACTGTGCTTGAAATGTAAAGGTGAATAAAATATGGTACCTTCTTTCAATACGCTTACATTCTAATAGAAAAAATTACCATATAAATAATTGCAAAATACAATAAGGAATGCTTAATAGTTTTAGAAACAACATTCTATATAGGAGATCTTTAACTAGAGAAATTAGAGATGAATTCAGGAACTGAATAAGACAACAAAAATGCATATTTCATTAGGCAGGGAGTAGTAAGGAGATATTAAGATATTATACATTATGTATTCTTTTGTAGCTGGCGTCATTTAATCAGCATAGTACATTTTCAATTTATAAACATGTGCAACTGTAATATGTTCCTTTTAATTACTGTGAAGTATTTCACTTACAAATATTATATGAATATATCAGATTACTTTCCATTTGTCTTAACTCAGTATGGCATAACAAAACACAAACTTAATGGCATACAAGACATAAATTTATATTCTCTGTTTCTAGAGGCTAACAAGTCCAAGATTAAGGAGACAGCATGATTCATGTCTGATGAGAGTTCTCACTTTGTGCTGCAAGTGACCAGCACTCCATGTATCCTTATACAACCCTGTTGCCTGTCTCTCCTTTTTATTATAAGGGCACACTGATCCCATTGTAAAGGGACCATGTCTTTGGCTTCACCTTAATCTGATACTATCATATTATGGGTTAAATTTCAGCATGAATTTTGAGAAGACACAGTCTAGTTCATATCACCATTCTCTTATCTTTGAGCACTTATACAAACCATTATGTGGACATGAGCTCTTATGTGTATGTTCCTAGAATCTAGAATCTAATCTCTATGTTAAGCATCAAAGGGTGCTTATAAACCAGTTCTTCTCAAAGAATTGCAAAACTTTAAACCCTCAATTCCCACAGCAATGTCTAAAGATTTTAGCTGATCTATGTCTGTCCTGCATTTAGTATCAGCCATGCTTTCAAGTCTAATTATCAATTATCCAAGTATAATTATTATCTAAGTTCAGGATTATTTATAATAGTTTTTATGTATGTTCTCATGAAGAGCCATAACACTATTTTGTAAAATGTAGAGTCATCATCTTCCTCAAAGAATTATTTGTTCATCTTGTCTTTTTAGTTATTTTGGATTTTTTTTCTTATTAATTTCCATTTCTTCTGGAATGAGTTTCCTAAATGCATATAAGCAAAGCTAATGCCTTTTCTCAAGATCTCATTTAAATAATGTTAAATAAAATTCACCACATTTGTCTTTCTCAAAATTATATTGTGTATTCTAAACTGGATTGACAATTTTCACACACAGTATATATACACATACAACTGGGAATTTACTTGAGACTACATGGAATCTATAACTCATTTGGGTAGAGTTAGAATCTTAACTATATAATGTCTTATAATTCTTGAAATATTGTCACCATTCATTTAGACCTCTCTTTTAGAAATGTTATATAGCTTTTAGTACATGAGTCAAATACATCTTTTATTAAGTCTATTCTTCAATATTCAACTTTTATGCTAATGAAATTTGTTACCTTCATTTTTATGAACTTATCTTGTTTCAACAACTTTGTTAACCTTACTTTTCTGATTCCCTTAGATGGTCTTCATGTGTCCTGGGATTCCATTTGCACAATCATATGATTTATTCATTCTTTTCTGACATTTTCATACAATATTTGTTTATCTTATCTCACAGTACAGTTATTGTCTTAAAAGGGCTTTGAAAAGAAAGAAGGATCTGGTTACATTAATATTTTTAAAGATTACTAGAAAAGGTATAGACTACATACTGAAGAATATGGGAGGTCTATACAAATATAATTCAGTAAATATATATGGAAATTTGGAAAAAGATACACACTGAAGAGATTTTTTTAAGACTTTAAACATGTAACTTATGACAGTCAATTATGAGAAATGAAGTTATAGGGTGACTATACTAGATAAGACATAGAATAAGAGTCACTTCAAAAGATAGGAAATCAATGATTTGAGAAAAGATTACACATAATAAGACACTTTGAAAACTCTTGTAATCAACTCATTCCATTTTTAAATCTTAAAAACTTATGTCAATACTGCTACCACTTGGATAGATTAAGTATCTTCCTTACAGAAGGGAGAGAGGTCAACACTGTTAATTGTGATTTGAATCCTATGTAATACCTTCTTTGCTGAGCAGTGTGCACTTTAGTCATGGTGGTGCACTTTGGGGATCTAGTTCTTTTAGTAATCTCAGTTTTCCAACTCCCTTCTCATAGTCTTAACCCTTCTCAGGTCTAACCCATTCAGATTGCACAGCCAAACTATTGCCTTGAAACAGATACCCCCTGAAGCTATGACAGTAACCCCACTGACTCTCTTACTCTACTTTCTTACTCAATTAATAAGATTAATTGAAATCCCTACCAGGGAATAAGCAACAGTGGGGTGTTTGGCTCTGAATAGAACAGATTTCTCCCTTCAGGCTCAAGTCACATCACAGAAAATGTAGAAATGGGATAGACATTATGTAAGAGCCAGAAGCTAGAGAAAGGTAAAACAAAACACATCTACTGGGTATGACACAGTGCCAAGCTCATAAATGCACTAAAGTAACGTGGGATGTCTTTCTGTACACTGTGGATGTGCTTTATTGCCATGTGTTAATAAAGAGGCTGTTTTGGCCTATGGAAAGGCAGTTTAGAGGCAGGCAGGAAATCCAAGGAGAGAAATAAAGATGAAGGAAGACAGAGTTACAGAGACAGAGATGCTGCACACTTCTGCCCAGAAAGCAAGATGTAATGGGACACAGGTAAAGCCATAGAGCCATGTAGCAATAAATACACAGATTATTAAAAATGGGTTAAGTTGTAAGAGGTAGTTGGTAATGAGTCTGAGCCATAGGACAGTTTGTAATTACTATAAGCCTTTGTGTGATTATTTGGAACTAAGCAGCTGCGGGACTGTGGGTCCAGACCTTGGGGCTAGGCCAGGTCAGAAACTTCAGACTGCACTGAAGCCATGGTTATCTACAAGAGACTTTCAAAGATTGGGGCTGTCAACATTTCAGTATGGATTAGGAAGAGGCCATGAGGCCCTACCCCTCTGTGGGGGATTATAGGCAATAAATGATTGTGGTGGGGTGTCTTTTCTTTAGTGGTATATCCATGAATAATTTGCCCTTGCTCCAGTAAACAACACCCTATACCCACTCCTGGGTAAAAAACTCTAATTAAATTTCAGATGGCCATACACAAAGCAAATACATGTGTGTAGGAAGGGGACATGTTGAGAAGTCCACTCTTCTAGTGGGAAAGGGGGAGAATGAGAGATGTTAACAGGTCACAAAATAACCTAGTTCATTACAGAAATTCACAAAACTCTTAAAAAAATAACAACAAAAAAAGTTTTAAAGAAATCCCTCTTGCAGTAACAAGGTTTTGTTTTTAAAATAATATTTTCAGAGGAGAAACCTATTTTCACTAAAGAAGCTCACAGAAACTTCTTGTTAGAGGTCCTTCTGCCTGTGAGGTAGCTCACTTTGAGAAAAGTGTGAGCTCTGCTCTCATCAAGAATCTGTGAGACTATGAGAAATACAATCATAGTTTGGGCCCAGGGGAATTAGACAAGTCAGTTTCTTAATCATATGGCTTGAAACTTTGTTCTTCCTTTCCACGTGTTCCAGTCACAGAACACTGTCTCTGCCTTTCCCATAAGGCTGCTTCTCTCAGCTGCAAAGAGAAATAAAGTATGCAAGCCTTTTTGGAGAACCCAACGCCATGGCTTTACTCCTTAGAGTGTCCCTCTGTCTAGACCCACCACACACATAACAAAGAAAGGAGAACCGTCAATGTTCAGGAACTCTCCAAAATCTCATCATGAGAAGTAAACGAATAAAAATTTTTAATGTAGGTTTAAGCTACTTTCTTTTTAAAAACATAATTGACATCTTCAAAGCAATGATAGGAGAGACATAACTTGGAAAGCAAAAATTCCAATGTAAACTAAATTTAGAAGAAATTATGTGTAGCCAAATGTGCTTACTCTCATTTCAGAAAACAGCAAACTGTAATTTTGGAAGGAGTAAAATATTTCACAGGAAAAAAATTATTTTGCAATGACTCCATCTCCCAAGAAACACTTAAAAATTCAGTTTTCTCAATGTAAACAAATTTAAAGTTTATGAGTATGTTTCTTCCTGACATATATAAACTAAAACTGAAAAGGAAATCATTAATCTGAATAGAAATAAATTGGTAGAAATAAAAATATGTTTTACGGGTCTGGAGAGTATTAGCACACAAACAATGCCATTCTGGACAACTTAGAATGTCAGAGCTCCATTCAGAGTCCCTTCAGTAACAGCACTGGACTTGGGCAGTGGAGTGGAAGTCAGGATGGTTGCTGGTGCTTGGTGTCACATCAGGATGGCCATAGGAGGGAAGACTGTACTGTGGAAGAACAGTAGAATCAGTCTCAGATATCCTCAACAGTAAAATTAGAATAAATGTTAGAAGATGCAATAAAGTTATTTTCATACACATAAAATAGAAGGTTATGAGAAGTCTGGAGGCTTTCCACAGTCGACTTTCTGATCTACAGCAAGCCTTTATCTGTGGGTCTGTCAGAGCAACTACTGTACATAAACCATGACTTATGGAAATCATGTTGTAGGCTTTGAGCATGCAAAATTATGTATTGTGAATTTATCATGTTTGTGTGTCTTGTCTTAAATTTTTACTTTGAGATGTCATTTTTTCCTTAGATAGAGGTATATCATTTTGAAGATCAGATTCATTTGTAGGGTTTTCATCAAAATTTTGTATCAGTGTGTGTGTGTGTGTGTGTGTGTGTGTGTGTGTGTGTGTGTGTGTGTGTGTGTGTGTGTGTGTGGTGGGATAGTATGATAGGCATGCTGTGTATGTATATTCATGGATGCATATAGGTGTGCAACACATATGTGGAAATCAGAGAAAAACCTAGGTTGTCAACCCAGCCTTTCACCTTGTTTGAGGTGATGACTTCACTGACCCACAAGCTTCTGGAGATTGCCATCTCAGTCTCTCATGTCACTATAGGAACTCTGCAGTTTCAGGCATACACTCTATTCTTAGACTTACATGAATTTGAACTCAGGTCCTCATGTTTACATGGCAAGCACTTTATCTACTGAGACATTTTCCCAGTGCCCTGTCCCCAATTCTTTAAAATAAACACATTACTTAAAATATTCACTCATGCGGGGTGTGGTGCTATATGCCTTTACTCCCAACACTCAGGAGGCAGAAGCATGTAGATCTCTGTGAGTTTGAGGTCAATCTAGTTTACAGAGTTCTAGGCCATCCAGAACTATATAGTAAGTTTATGTTTCAAAACAAAAATGTGGTTTACAGCAGAGATAGCAGGCAATATGGGATAAAAATTTAGGAACAGGGGTAAACACACATGTTGATGGAGTCACTTATTATCAATTGTAAATGCTTGGCTGACAGCTAAGGCTTGTTACTAACTAGCTCTTAAATTTTAAATTAACTCATATTTCCAATTTATGCTATGCCACATATCTTTTTCCGGTATGGCAAATTCATCCTTCTTCTCTCCATGTCTCCTCATAATTCTCAACGTTTCTTCTTCCCAGGAGGCTGAGGCAGTGTCTAAACCAGTGGTTCTCAACCTTCCTAATGTTGAGAGTATTTAATCCCAACCATAAGAATATTTTTGTTGCTATTTTATAGTTTTGCTACTGTTATAAATTGTAATGAAAAAAAGTTCTGTGTTCTTTTGAAGGTTTTAGGTGACCTCTCTGAAAAAGTCTTATGACCCAACAAGTGGTTGAGACCCACAGATTGAGAGCCACTGACCTAAACCATCTGTTACCAGCCTTGAAAATTTAGTGACCAGGCATCTCAAAAGAAGGCCAAAAATGTTCATTCACAATGAATGAATGAATCTCATGAGCCTTCAAAGACACACCACCAACCAGTTTCCAAATAACCACAAAGAGATTATTATTAATTATATATGCTCAATTAAGGAGTTAAGGCTTGTTATTAACTCTTACATTTTAAATAAATTCGCGTTTCTTATTTACACTATACCATGTGGTACCTTTTTTTTAGTATAAGTTCATCTCGCTTCTCTCCAGGTCTCCTAGAAACTCTTGAATCTGCCCTTCATCTTCTCAGCATCCACGTAGTCTGGTTGTCTGACCTAACCTTATCCTGACTAGCTATAGGTCAGTCAGCCTCTTTATTAACCCAGTCACAATGGCATACATTCACACAGTATAAAGGAATATTCCTCAAGCACATGCCATTGAATTGAGGCCAGTACTTCACAGATAGCTCATGATTAATTAAACCTCCAAATCAATTCTGAGCTGGATAATCTAGCTGTTAAACTCATCAGCAATGAAGATTAAAGATGATAACTTTTGCCTTTTTAATAAAAATATTATTTAAAAATTATGTTTTTATTTCTTTTTTCTCTTTATTTCCTGATAAGGAAAAAACACAAGTCAAGTAACAAGTAGACTCAAGATAAATGTTTCTCTTGGACATCTTGTTTTGTATATATACATAGCAACAATATGAGCATAAAATATTATTTACTAAAATTATCATAATAGTAAAATTTAAATGTTAAAAGGCAAGATTTTGGTGATGTCAGATTTGAGGTATATTTATTTTTCTTATTTCAATGGTATCCTGACATTCCATTAGTCAGTTAAATATCTTTTAGCTTTTGAAAAACACATTTACGCTCGTTATTAGAATAGGTAATGTGGAAACTGAAATAGGTTCAAAAGTCAATGTGTCTCTCAAAAGATTGCAATCCAATTAATAAAGGAAGTCTAATACAAATGGAAGAAATAATAATAATTCATTTCACATCATAGCCATTCTATAGAGCAACGTACATAACTTTTGAGAGCTGTGCTTATTCACTGAACTCTTTTGGTTAAAATAAAAGATTACTTTTGTTCTCTTTCTGTTCTGAAAGCCTAAGATCTCTTTTATAATAAATAAAAATCAAAGAAAAATATCAACAAATGTGAGCATTCTCTCAGAGACTGCAAAAGAGATAAACTAAATAGTCATGAGGTAAATTTTACAGTGCAATATATAAACAATGTCATCATTTACATTTTAATAAATATAAAAATACTTTAAGGTAATAGTAACTTAGTTGGCAAATAGTTCTTAGTCATTACCCATGTCATGTACTGTTGTAACAGCTGCTCTGGTACAGTCAAGAGCTTCTGTTTATAGCAGAGCTTATATTCTAGAATGAGGTATATAACTGAAGCCTAAGCATTAAGTTCACTTGATAGTAAAAGCCACAAGAAAAGCAATGAATCGGAATAGGATGACTCTACCCAGGACAGATGTAAAGACTGCTGTTAACAAGTACTTCAAATACCATGGTCCATAAGCAGAACTTCCCCAAATGGCTCAATGGAAATGAAGAATTTTTAAGGAAAAGAACTTGAAAACAAGGCTAAGAGCCAAGAACCAGGGGTCTAAGCGGAAGACCATCAGTATCATTTTTAAAGGCCAACAGAACAGAACCTGTGTTACCAACAGCTGAGAAGAATAGAGGAAGTCGAGATAAAATTTCTGAGAGAGCTCCGGATAGTGCTCATGACTCCAGATCTTATAGAAGATATGTTAGCAGGAATTCTATCATGCATGATTCAGTCCTAGGATTTTTCACAAGTCTGGGGAGCACAACCGCTAAATTAGCAGCAGCACTAATGGCTGTTGACATTTTCTCGAAGTTCTATCATCAAAGGCAAATCCACCTGTCCTCCAGCTGGGCTCTTTTGCCTCTACTGCCAATAGACACTGAAGACCTGCTTTCCCATAGCTCTTGTAAACAGATCACTGTCTGATATTCCATGCATGATCTATGGATGACCTCATATATACTCCACACTGACAAACTTGAGGTGTCAACATGACCCCCTTACTCAAACCCAGAGAGGTTGCCTGCCTATCACAGGCCTTTATGACCACTGATGTAGGTCTAACCACTGACCAAATGCAAGAATCATACAGAGTCCTAAAAATCTGTTTTGTTTTACTCAGGAAAAAAAAAAATCCCAGCATGCCAACACCTCTTTCCAACATCTTCTCCCTTTCCCCAAAGCTATATGACCAGATAAAAAAGATTTAGTTTTAACCATCTTCTTTGAAATTCTGGAGTCTATATTCGAGTTTCTAAATTTTTGTGTCAGTTTAGGAAGTAGACATTGGAAACTATCCGACAAGAATCCTCAGTAGAATCCAGAAGCAAGCAATGGCAAAAACAAACCACTCAGATTTCTCATCAACTAAATTTGAGGTCTCAAAAATTAAGAGTGGTAAATACAGAAAGTAAGAGAGACTTAAAGGGAGCACAGTCTACAGTGGACTTGTCTGGATCCCAATTCAAACCAATGAGGAGAAGGAGGTAGATGGGATACAAGGAAAAGGGGAATTATTTTTGGACAGCTAATGATATTTAGTAAAACCGTTAAATTTCTAGGTAAATAATGCGGTTGTGTTGAGATTGCATAATTGTTTGGTGATACACATTAAGGTATTCATAGGTGGTGTGTCATGATGTTTAAAATTTGTTTTAAAATAATATTCTAGCAGAGGTAGAGGGCATAAAGAAGGCAATAAATGCAGCTAGGCATTGAAGCCCTATGATAGGTATGTGGGACTCATGAGACTATGTACATTTTTGTCCACATAAAATGAAGTTTTTCAGTAAAAGTGAAAAGATAAAAGACGGCCTCATCACCTCATAGCTTCCCTTGATGTGTAGTGTTGTGTTGATGTTTTATGCAACTTACATTTGCTACTTTTTCCACTAAATGTACTATAAGTGCCAACATGGCCACTCATGGATTGTCTGGCACCTTATCTGCTTCTCTCATGCTGTATTTGCTTTCCCTGGAAACTCAACTTGGATGCCTGAACTACTCTTTCCAGGCCCCTTTACAACCAGGACTAGTCAGACTGACCAAGCAGGAGCAGCATGTAGGGTCTCTCTAGATCTTTAGTCTACATGTCATTTTCTTCTACTCTGGCAATTCTTAAAAAGAAAGTTCTATGATGAAGTTCTGTGTGGGAGTCAGCCATGCTTCTTATCAGTCTCCAGGGTGGGTAATTTCATTCTGCAGACAAGCACTTTAAATGACATTATAACTGTTTAACATAATATTTTAACATCAATGATTTATGGACTATCAGTTGCACATTTGGTTTGCCCTGGAATCAAGTGTCATTTAGAGTTTCTACAATGATATTATGCCATTCTAGATCCTTTCTCTGAGAGAAAAAAAATACTTTTTAGTATGTGCAGTAAAATTTATGATTAGTTACAGATTCTTGGTTCACAGAGCCCAAAACCTTTATGTTTTGTTGTTGTACTGTGTTCTTCATTTGGTCACCCCAAAATAATAGTGTCAAAAGTCACTAGAAAGATAGACATTCAGAGGAATTTTAGATGAAGGTCATGGAAAGCAAATAAAAAAGAAAGACAACATTACACATAATGTTCCTGTGTACTGTTTCACTTTCTTTAGACCCAGATTTTTTTTTATAACACAGGTAAAGGTGAAAGAAAATTAAATGTTCTTGCTACTATTAAACATTACATATTACAGATATATTTTCCAGTTATATATTATTAATATGTTATAAATTGTTTAAATTTTTTTGACCTTCTTAGAAAATGGCAAGGAAATCATATACACCCACACACACACATACACAGAGAGAGTCGAAAACGGCACAGAAATGATAGCACTGAGTGGATCCTGTAACATCCTATTTTCATTTTTTTGCATGACAAAATAATATGTTTGTAACACACAAAAATAAAGCAAGGAGTTACCCCATTGATTTGAAATATAGAGACAATTAAAACTGCCTCTTTTATGAATCACTTCAGAGAATAGCAACTTTCTTTATATATTCTCCATGTGTTTATAGCAGAGACAGAACAGATCTTGGATATCAAAACTTTAGACAAAATATTGGAAATGTATTCAAACTCATCATCGCCCAAAACCAAGTAACAAATCCATTGGATTGAGTAAAACTTTACTGTGGTGAGCAAATGAAATCATTTGGGAGTTCTTATAACCTAACTGCAAGTCTAACATCTCACAGGAAGAAAATTCATCTGAAAGCTTGACTAACTGTAAAAGGGTCTCGTCTGTGGGCCTCAATGGTACTGAAATGATTGATATAATGTAAAGAATAGCTGGTGATGTTAGAATATCACCCAGAAGTGAAAAAAAAGCACACATACTACTAGCATGATTAAGAATAAAACCCAGAAAATATTTTTAAACAGTACTGTATTTATATTGATTGCTTCAGCCTTTGAATGGCATGGTTATAGCAATACATGGATGATTAATTCTTAGAAAATGTGTACTAGGATGTACACATTATCTTGTTCTGCAAGGTTCTTGAAATCTTGCTAGCACACCATGAGAAGGTAGATTGTCATGATTGATTCATCTTATGAATGTATTAAGTAGACCAAGCTCCGAAGGATCTGAAGGGAAGGTTAGCCATACTTTGGATGCTGGAAAACACAGGTTAGAAAGTTTGTGGAGTTGGCCCCACAATTTTCAGATCAGAGAGAAATGGGCTAGCTGCATTTCCCCTTGTTCTCTGGTGCCAGCTCTTCCCTTCCAAAATGTTCTTCAAAGCCTCAAAGCGCTCTTCAAAGTTGTGAAGAGATTCTTCATCACAGGTGGTAAAGACTTTAGAGAAAAACATGAAAAGACAGCATGAAATGTTGCTTTAAGAGGTGGCATTTATATGACATCCAGAAGTTTCTTGGATGTAAAAACTTCCAGTCTCTGAAAATAGCATATAACTAAGCAAAGTGTGGATTCACCTTCTCAATATTTTTACAAGTAAAAGAGAATAACATATTGCTGACCTGCCTGAGAGCAGGAGGATGGACCAACAGACTTTAAGGTTTTCCTCTGTGGTAGTTGTCTGGGAGGTGACTTCCAGGAGGGATAAAAGAACAGTCTACCATTAGACCTCTGCCTTACTCTCAGGTGTCTAAGGGGTTTAAAAGGAGCAGAATAAAAACAGTAGATCACACAAACTCATTATAATAGCGTCAATACACTTACACCAAAATCCCCGATGTGTGAAATCTGTTTCCACTGATCATCTTGTAACTACTGTCAGCCATCCTTGGCAAATTTAGCCCCAGCATAGTCCTAGCACTGAGGTAGGGGTTTCGAGTTACTGATGAGGTCTTCTGCCTCTTTAAAAGTGGTATTAAGAGTACCTAGAGTTCTGAGCAACATCATCCCTTTTTAGACCTGTCCATTCATCATGATCCCTGGCCAGAATTTGTTAGGTAAACATGATTGACAGACAGCCATCTTTATCCTTTATATGGCTGGAGGTCAGCCGTGGTGGAAAGTAATGCTTTTTTAATTAGCTGTTAGGGGATCGAGTTTCCTTTGTGTGGCTGGTAGAGGTTCTCTCCACACAGCCACCAAAGTGGATATCTCTTCAGCCTTGCATGTTTGGTATAACTCAGATGACTGAAGAACAGTCATAAAAAATTCATATTGAAGCTGTTTTCTTTTTAAAAAAAATTGCACAGCTGGCAAAAAAAAAAATGTTATAGAGAAACATACTTGAAATAACAGAGTTCTCTGAAAGGAAAATGAGTTATATTTTTAAAGGTTGTCCTGGCAAATGGTAGTTATAAAGAGAAAACTGTTGGGTCATTTTTTTTCTCTTGCAAAAATAAAACAAACATAGTTTTTAACTGTAATGTGCAAAACATAATTTCCCTCGTAGGAATTGTTCCTTCCATTGAAAGGTAAAATAAATCTCTGAAACAGTTTTGGTTTGGCAGAGTTTACAAAAAGTAAAAAGAAATACACACAAGGCAAGCATTCGTGACTAATTGAAAGGCATTAGACCTCTGTAGCCCTTGACCATCTTCAGTGAGGCAGGGTGTTCTCTTCCAAAAATGCTTATGCTTGGTGCCTGAAACAATTAATTTAGTAAAATGTGAAACCACTGTGAAATGAAACATGGGTGTGTTCAAAGTATTAATACACATTTAAAAACACATGGTTTTCATTTGAATGTAAAAATTATTGGGCTACAAAAGAAACACTTTCAGATTCACAATAAGCTCTGAAGTAGTTTGAGAAGACAGTGATTGGAGGTGATGTAAGGGCTAACATGGTAAGATCCTAGAATGAATTTTCTACATTATAAATCAAAAATAAAATCAATGGTTTGTGTACAATACATAAATAAGTACAGGGCCCACGTCTGCTTTCTAGTTCCATGTCAAAACTGTTCCATTAATTTTGTTTTCAAATCCATTTTGTTTTCTTTTCTATTTTTTTTATACTCTGTTCATTATACCTAAACATATTTCAGCTCCTTAAGGTGAAGCTAGTGGTTAATCTGCTGTCCTTCCTTTGAGCTTTTGCTTCTAAATGAGGTTTCCTATCCTCCATTTTTAAGAGCTAGAGTGGTTTGGGAGAGTGGAAATCTGGAAGCAAACTGCCCAGGTTCAAATCCCAACTCTTCCATAAACGAGTTTATAAATTAGAGAAAATTGAACAAGATCTCTGGAATTCAGTTTCCTACTCTGTTAAAGGGGTCTAGGACATTTTTGCTTATGAGACAATCTTAAAGAATTAATGAAAAAATATGTGCAAAGAAGCTGGAAATTTTTTACAATACATAGATTTGCAATTTGCAATATCTATCAAACACACTCTAACATAAATATTCTAAAATTATTTAAATAACATACCAACATTTGTAAGTAATTTGTTGTGTTTTTGTCTCCTTTTCTGTATAAACAAAACACTGGGTTCTGTTTAGGAGAGGAGGAAAATCTATTTGTGAGGTTAATAGCATCTATAACTCTGTGTAGGACCTCAAGACAGCATGTTTCCTCATGCAAACATTGGTTACTTATAACCTCTTCTTATTATATAGTTAGCTACCAGAAATCGATTTATTAGTAAGTTATGTATTTTTCTCTTTTGAGTGATCTAGTGGTCATATTTTAAACAAAAAGCCTACGGAAGCTAATAGTTGTTTAAAAAGAAATGACTCCAAGACCAGATAAAATACACAATGTAAAATTTTTTAAAAAAATCAAAAAGAGAAACATCTCCAGACAATGCCCACTAGTTTTAGAGTTGACATTAGGTAAATGTTATCTTCTTGCGCTGTGCAACTTCAGACACAGAGACTGGTCTGTACAACCTGAGACACAGACCATATCTGATGTCACTTTCATTTTTTGCTTGCTAAGGCTGAGTTTTTCCCACAAAAGGGTCATAATGGTTGTCAAAGAAATCCACATATAAAATCTGTTTACCACAGTTTAAACAAGTCATTTAATCTGGAGCTGGTCTGGCTGCCTGGGAAGATGCCAAGAGAGGTACCAGGAGAGTTGCATAGTATTCCTGGTAGGGATTCATGCTTTCTCTCCAACTTTAGCCAAATCATAGCATCTTTGCCTTCAGTGACTATGTACATGAGTGGTAGCCAGCAGTTATATATAAAGAAACGTCAAACAAGGAAGGGATAATGTATTTCCCCAAGCCTGTGTGACATACCAAATACCATGCTAGGCAAGCCTACAGCTGATCTCATTTGATGGATTGAACAAAAACAAAATTCAAAGGGCTTTTCATGCTACAGACAGGACTGTTTGGTCTGCTAGGAAACAAGTCATTGAATAAGAGTTTAAAAGGATGGTTTCAGAAAGAGAGAGAGTCTGAGTCTGCTAGGACCATAGAATGTTAACCTTCCAGATGAGAAAGATAGAGCTGTGCATTCAGTTCCTGACACTATAAGAAAAGAAAATAAGGAGAGAGCTGAGGAATTAGTGGGCTTTGGCAGCTGTCGGCTGCTGAAGGAAGGCCACTTGTGTTGGTGGAGGAGGCCATAGGTGTGTGTTGCCTTAATGGATGACCCACACATCCATGTGCACATGGGCTGCACTGAATGGACTCAGTAGGTTATAAAAAGGAAAGAAAAGAGGATATGTAAGTAGAGAGTGAGGCATGTTGGGAGGGCCTAGGGCAGTTAAAACGAACAAGTGAGAGTTTTATACACTCAAGATACATTGTTTGTATTCATAAATACAAGATACATGTAAGACGTTTTTAAAAAGACTGAATCATTATTTTGAAAAAGAAAATAGATAATAAAGTTATGCTTTGTGTGCATGGGCCTCTCTCTTCTGTGGGCTAATAGACCATAGTGCCTTGCCTGAAGCAGCTAGCATACTCGCTGTGTATAGGCTCACCCATACCCAAATACTAATAAGTATGTAGAACTGTAAATATATTGTTTTGGGCTTTTGAATCCTGCTTCAAGAATAATTTTAAGCCGTGCATTTTTAGTAAGCCTAACTCCTCTTCCTGAACCTAAGATTTGAAGAGAAAATTATGCTGCTCCCAGTGCTCCATCTCATTACATCACTCTGTGGAGGAGGGTTTGCTGGAAATGTATAAACACACACAGCATTACGGGTCTAATTGAGTCAGGATACCTGTACAAATGGAGTCTATCTGTCACAATAACCCGCCCTTCCCCCACCCACTTATATAATAATCCTAGCTTTCAGAAGACTAATCGCTACACACCATCTACACAGCATCTAATTTCCTCATCAAATTTCTCTGCTGAGTTTATCCATGCTTGTCAATTTCCCAGCTTCCTTTTCAATAACTGCATTTATTCTCAGCGTCTCGCCAATAGACATTCCTATGAGCAAACCCATGAAAGAATGGAGTCCAGATTTCTTGATCGCTCGCTCTTTCAAGAAGGGTTTTCTGCTCACACTCCTGGGAAAGGTCACAGGTAATATTGGCTGGTCACTTCGGGGTGGCAGGATTGCATCGAGCACATTGGGCTCTTTTGTTTAGTCGGCTCACCGACCACCAAGTGGGCCTGTAAGCTGCGAGGAAACCATTTAGAAAAAGCAGATGGATCATTATGCCCAAGTGGCCCCTGCTAGGACAAATTAAGTTGCTGGGATTCTATTTCAGTGCAGATGCAGATTTTTTTGTACACACCTATCTTTCTTTTGAGTGTATCTTCCATTTTTCCAAATGTTTACAGGGAGTTTCAAGGTATCTTTTTGTAGTGGAGAAAAGTACCATGAATGGCTTTTTGGATTCTTTCCAGTAGAAGTTTATTTACTTAAATCTTTTCCATTATGACTAGAGTTGCAACTCAGTGGTAGAACACTTGCCTAGTATGTGCAAAGCTATACATTAGAGCCTATCAGCAAATCAAATCTACATATATTACATATATATAAACTACTTTAAAGACCATTATTTTTACATATGTATGTATACCCTGACTACAAAGTGTCTGTCTTTTTAGGTGCTCAAAAGGAAAGAAGACCTTCAGGAAAGTATAGAAAAATCTAATTGCTCATCTGGTTATTTTTAATAGGATTAGGAGGGCTTGGGATATATCTCAATGCCAGAGTACTTGCCTAGCACACACAAGGCCCTAGGCTCAATCCCAGTACTCACTGCTTTCTAAAATAGCATTTGCCTAGGACACTATACAGGCTGTATTATGTCTGTTCAAATAAGGTATGTTGGAGTTCTAAATCCTTGCACCTCATAACCTGGCACCACTTAGAGATGAAGTTTTTACAGAAATAGAACATTAGGTTGGAATCATGAGAGTGGACTTTTATCTACATGACAGGTATTTTATCAAAAGGAAAACCTGGAAACAGACACACAGACAGAGACCAATGTGTGCAGGTGAAAGTAGACATTGAAGTGAAAAACCAAAGCAGATTCTGATTGCAAACAAACCAGTGAGCATTGAGTGGAGCAGGAGGCAGATTTATACACAGTCTGGAGGCTTGTCTGCACCTTCAGCTTGGACTTCCAGCCTGAGGAACTGTGAGAAGAATTTCTATTGTTTAAGCCAACCCACATGTAAGTTGGCTGCCACAATGCTGGGAGACTAGAAAAAAAAAATGTTACTGATGAGTCCAAGTGTATTAAGAAGAAAGTGGACCTGCTACAAGCTAGATTCTGTGCTGTGATAACTTCCGTTTTGTAAAAATTAGATGTCCACTATCTTGCCGTGTATACGATTCTATACATCACACAAGTGTTCCCATGCCCTCAGAAGCCAGGAAGGGCTGTCAGCATGTGTGGTGATGCTCAGCAGCATCCCATTTGCCTTGTCCCTCTAGATGTCCATAGCACTATCTCATTGGTTGTGGCAAATCTTCAGGTATTTTTAACTGTCCTGAGGGGGGACAGGACAACTGTTTGTGGAAATGCAATTAGGAAGCAAAAATAAATAAATATGTGATTCTCTAATCCTTGGTTTTTCTGGTCATCAGAGAGTTTTTCCAAATGTTTAAGAACAATAGCCTTTTGTTTTATTTCTATAGGCAAATAAACCCCATCCAGGTATACTACCAATAACTTAAGGCCAGCCATTGCCATGTGAGTGAGAATGATGACATCTTACCTTATTATCACAGTCACGATACTGATCTCAGGAAGGTGTCTCCTTTTGTACCTGAAGAGTGAGCCATATCACTAAGTATGGCCTTCACTCTGTTGTTGATGTTGAAAAATGTGTGTTGGAAGGGAAGGAAGGTCTTTGCACAGACATAAGATGTCTTGGCATAGGTACAAGTCTGTAAATGTTTATTGGATTAGTAAATGGCTCTTGTTCCTAAGAGACAGGAGACAAAAATAATTTTTCTTAATTTATTCTTCTCTCATACATTACATCCTGGCTTTGGATCAGCAAAGTTCTCTGCTTTCCTCAAATATTCTCAAACAAAACGCCTCACCCTGGCACTTGTGCCTCTCTTTCTCCCCACCTAGTTCTTCATTCGGAAGCCAAAGTTCAGTCTGGTAGTGAGCCAGGCTCCCCTTCAGAAGGCAGTTTCCACAAAAGGCGAAGAACCTTCAGAGATAAAAATCATTCAATCCCAAACATATAGAGGTTGTGTTGATATAGGCTTGTTTCGAAACTTTAAATTATAATTTGAACTCCTCTTCTTTTTAAGAGATGAAAGAGCAGCTCTGAATCCAAGTCAGAGAAGAAAATGAGATGCTTGACAAGAAGAATGTAATAACCACCACCACCATTTATAATTTGATGTTCTTTGTGGTGTTCATAATGTGGGCATGTTTTCCTTCTTGTGAGTACAGTCTTGTTCATGCAAACCCTAGATACTATCTGACAGACCACGACTATACCAGACTGCTATTGCTGCATAAAAGTTTCAACAAACTCCACAGCCTCTGTCAATGGCCACCTGTTGTCATCAATACCTGCCTTTCAGGCTCAGCCTAGAGAAGTTACTGCACAAAATCTTCCAGGTAGAAATCAAGATTTCAGCCATGCTTCCACCCCATGTGGGATTCCACATCCTCCTCCAAACCTGAAACTCCAATCCAGATCACTGCTTTCTTCCTGAGTGCCAGCTAAGGAGGCCCTCAGGTTCCCAGGCTGTCATAACATGCCAGTTTCAAGGAGATCAGGAGAAATTCTATGACTCCGGGGAAGCCCTGCTTCTATAAAGTTCACACAATTTGAGCAATTTTCCTTTGATTAACCCAAAGTTAACTAATCAAAGATGGGTTTCAACCATATCTTCAGTTGAATTCATTCACGTTTAATTATAACACAACATAACATCCCACCATAGTCACAGGTCATATCCATGCTCAAGGAAGCAAGAGAATGCACACTGGGTAGTCTAGGGGTGAGGTTCCAGGGAGCTGCCTTAGAACTCTGCCTAGAAGAGTAGGAGAGGCTACTGAAGACACTGGCAATAAATTGTCTAAAACTTCTATATAGAAATGTGTGCTTACCACCAAGTCAAGCTCCCAGTCCAGCTGAAGAGAAAGGAGAGATTATGTGAACAAAGGGACCAGGATCATAAGGAGGAGACCCACAGAGATGGCTGATTGGATCTATTGGGAGCTCACTGACTCACAAATATTGCTGAGGAATCTTCAGAGAAAAGAACTAAATCCTCCAAATGTATACAGCTGTCAAATGGCATGGGGAATTTGTGGAGCCTCTTACAGTAGAATCAGACTATGTTCCTGTGCATCAACTGGCTTCTTGGAGCCCATTCCCTACAGAGGAACGCCTAACCCAGTCTTAATACTGGGATGAAGGGACTCAGACCTACCTACTGAATATTCCAGACTAAACTGACTCACCTTGGGACTCCTTGCCCTACTTGGGGAATAGATGGGGGATGTTAAGGGGAGGCTGAGGGAGAACTGAGGGGGACTTGGAGGAAGGAAGGGAGGGGAAGCTGAGGTAGATATGGAAAAAACTTTTCAAATAATAAAAATGAAATGTGTGCTTACATATATGTAAATACACATATCTACTCTCTACATGTACAGACACACGTGGACATATATATATGAGCATATCTGTACACACACATGCACACACACACACACTGTCTGTCCCTACTATGTACATTTATTCAGAGGATACATTTCAAGACCTCTAGTGGATTCCTGTAGATAAATATAGTTCAAAACCCTATCTATACTTTTTCCCTATACATACTATCTTAATCACTGTTCTATTGCTGTGAAGAGATACTGTGACTAAAACTCATAAAAGAAATCATGTGATTTGTGGACTGATTTACATGTGAGAGGGTTAGTTCATGACGGTCATGGTGGGAAGCAAACAGGCAAGGCATTGGAGCAGTAACTGAGAGCTTTACATCATAGTCTGCAGACAGAGAAAGACACTTGGCCTGGCATGGACTCACGAACCTCAAAGCCTATTGCTTCTCCACGAAGTGATGTGCCTGCTCCAACAAGGTCACAACCCCTACACCTTCCTAAACAGTGCACCAACTGGAGGGTAAGCATGCAAATGTATAAGCATAAAGGGCTATCTTCATTAAAACTACACAATACATAGCTGTTAGAAAGTTTAATTTATAGTTAGAAAGTAATAGCAATTATTAATAAATAAAATGCTCTAACAATATACATGAGTAAAATCTACTAAAACACATGAATTCTTTATTTCTGGAAATTTTTATTTAATATTTTCAGATTCTGTTTGACCCCAAGTAATCAACAGTATAGAAAGTAAAACCATAGATAATATTTATATTCTCCATCCTCACATATGTGTTCAAACACCTTATCCATACTTTTGGGTTGTGCACCTGCAGTCCATGCTCATCATAGAGCACTCTTACTATTTATTTATCAAGGCTACTCTATAGTTGGAATATTCTCAGACTGTTGTCTGACTGCCAAAAGAAGAAAACCCCAAAGATTGCCCTCTTGATGGGAACAGGAACCCAGATGGGCCTTTCAGACAGTGCATTTATCTTGCCTGGAAAACTACAAAGTGAATTTGAAACTATGGCCAACACCACAGCAATCACATGGATTTGATTTTTTTTTTTTTTTAAGAGGAAGATCTGAAATATCAGGAGCCTTTAAGCTATGTTCTAAATTTCAAGTCAGCAGAATATTGCTGCTGGCAGTTACCACTCATTCCCAGCAGGAGCTATGACGGAATATGCCTTATACATAACCCTTTGGAGCCCCAGATCAAGAGGACGGTATTTGCATAAACAGAATCCTAGAGACCATATCATCACTATCTTTCCCTTCCTCCTTCTCCCCTCTCTGCCCTACAAGCCAGTGGGATCGAATTTCCCGGGCTACCTTCCATGAACATCAAGGAATGCGGCAGAGATGAATGGTACATCGACACCCACAGTGCCATCGCAAGAGAAAACTGTCTGTGCACTCATTTCTCGGTACGAGCGAGCATCTGAAGACTGTGCACCTGTTCTCATTACCCCTGGCAAATGCGGCGTGCATTTATATTAATAGAATGATGTTTTCATAACAGAACATAACAGTGTGCAGTGATCCTGGCACACACTCTGGATGCTCTCATGAGTGAGCAGACGGGGGAGGGGTGGCTCTTACATAAAGTCCCATGGCAAAGAGTACAAGACGTGGACTCCCAAGCTACATCCTCAAGAACAGTTGAAGAAGTTTTTCTGAAACGTCTAGGCTCCAGTCTTGGAAATCCAGTTAGACACTTGATGAAGAGGAAAATGTGCTGTATACAAATGGGCTTTTCATGGGTATCTCAGTGCTGGAGACTCTTAGGGGCTCCATCTCCTGTTTCTCTCATTTGAGCCTTATCTCCCCAGAGTGAGGCTGAGAACTGGTGAGGTCACAGTTGGCTCAATTCCTGAAAGTTTGTTTTGAGTCGCCCGTGTAAATATTGCCCACCCAATCTGTACATTTGCACAAATTAACTGAAACCAGCTACCCAATTCCTTGTTCATATTTGTATCTTTTGATTAAGCCTGACAGCTGTAACCTCATTAGGCTTCTTTCGTCACGGCAGAACAGCTGTCAGAGTAGGAAGAAGCAGATTCATTCAAGTTGCCTCTCTGGACCCGGCATATTAAAATCAATAGGCGCTCTAAAACGTTCTGCTGTGAATCTAATTCGAATTTATGTGGTGCTGTGTGCTTTCACCTAGATACACAATGGGAGGCTAAAGTCAGCCATTTGTGGAACCATCTTAGAGTGAGAATATGGGTTTTACCTAAAGATACTAGATCTGCATTCTTTTGGAACAGGGCTTTAGCGTACACTAGAACACAGACATTTTAATATATTTTAAAATATTAGTTCCTAATGTGTTTTTTGGCATAAGAGGTTTTGTTAGTTTTGACAGGGGGCCAACAGAGTCCTAAGTATGGAAGTAAGAAAGACCCTGCAGCTGGTGCTCATGGGAGACAGATAAAAAGTGAGGAACGACTTAGAAGCACTCCAATAGGAATGCGGTTTTTAAACAGGACACAAAGTCCTTGGAGTGAATCCTGTTAGTTTCTGCATGAAGGAAGGAGCAGAGAGAAACATTCTCCATAGCTATTCATTAAAACCCTGGGCTCAGGCAGGCTGTTTTCTATCCACCAAAGTGTTGAAAAGGCAGTGAGGCTGGAGCAGATGCAAGGAGTCGCCTTCTCTTGCGGATCTTTTATTGGGGTAGGGAAGAGGGGAGCTTGGCCGAGGGGAATTGGAGACACACCGCTTACCCAACCGTGAGGAGCTTGTGGCAAGCCCTCCCTGTCTCTGCCTCTGTAATAGACTCACTAGGAAAATCAGGAGATTTGCTAGGTGTTGGTAATGGTCCTGTTTATCTGCAGTGACCAATCTTGAATCATCCCATTTAGTACACAAAGATATTCCACTATGGTGCAAGGTGAATTTATGTACTAATTCTCTAGCTTTGGGGGAAATTGTTCCCACTCTTTCACTAGGAAATGCTAACAGGTGCTGTCCTTTGGCACCCCCTGGTGGTGGCATAGCTATTACAGCTCTGTGAACCTGGTGGTCCTATAAGATAAGAAAGCATGCTGTGGGGAGCAGCCAGTGTGCTACTTCGCAAATGGAAGAATACTACAGGATCTCCTTCTTATTGCCTTGTAGCTTCCAATCCACTGTTTCTTCAAGGATTACGTGAATATGCCTGTTTTACACGGAAGCTGTATCATGGCTGTCAACATTACATCATGGGTATCAACATTGTAAACCAGACCACACTAGGTTGAAGGATTTACCCAATAGTAAAGACTTCTGCTTTCAGCACTGTGAGGAAATATTGAAATATTAGTGCACGCCAAATGCCCCCTTTGTGTGTGAGTAACTTTAGAAATTCCAAATATATTGAATAACACAGGCTAACATTTTCTAAAAACAAGGAGTGGTAATGAAAAAGTATTAAAAATTTCCTAAGCCTTTTTCTACATTTTTTTCTTCAACTTAAGAATCATTTACAAAGAGAATTTTGAATCTCAGAAGTCAAATGGAAGAAATAAAAGTGGATTTCTTGGTAATGGAATGAGATGTAAATACATTTTAGTTATTATTTAATTACGTATCTTAAGTATTGTGAATCTAAAGATATAAAACTCTATTTCAATCATGGTTGTGTGCTACCGATTACATTTTCTGCAATCACAGAGGTTCCTTGTGATGCTTACAATTGTGATCTCTTCCCCTTTCACTTTGAAATCTGGCTTTTAAAAATGTGTTTGATTCATGATAAATTCACATAACAAGTTTTGCTTTGAATGGCTTCAGTTGAGATGGTTTGCTAATGTCTAAAGAAATCAAGCAAATGCACTGGAGAGAAATTTCTCACTCTTAGTGACTAACATTACTGATGCAGGCCAAATTGTGTGATGATGCTAAGGGCTTTTAAGTCTCTTTCATTCCCAGACATTTGGGTTAGTATAATTACAATAACTATAGCTGTTCCGTGTAGCTTTAAAAAGAAACAGCCATAGGAAAAAGAAAAGCCAATATTCCCAAAAGGAGAAAGAGAAGTTACTTTGCCTGTGCTTTGAGAAAGGGTTGTTAACAGTTGAGCCAATATAGTTCAACCAGGATTGAGATATATAGAGTGCGTGTTTATACATATATACATACATGCACACACATCTTCATCTCAGAGATTTGTTCTGGAAAGTCTGCTTTTGTTTCCAATGCTTTGTCTCATCTCAACCACATTTATAAGCACTTTCGAAGCTCTTTATGAGCACTCTGTCTGCCTCTCCACACTTCTAAATATTCCCCTCTGATCCTCATGGCTAGCCATGTTTTCAGCGTTGGCCGAAGAATAAAACATTAGTTTTCCTCAAAGGCTGCCATTAAATTTACCTCATTTATTGGCCACCAGAAGGTGCACCCATGCTACTGAGGTCAGTCTTAACTACAGTGCTGTGAAAGTCTCCAGGGCCCCTCTCTGTTCCATGTTTGATGGTTGAGAGGCCACTGGAGCCAGGTAAATTCTACTGTTGACATATTCATACCATTGCCCTTGGAGCACCTTTGATCTGCTCCCTCCATGTAAGGATGTATTATACTGTGTGTTAAATAAAAGAAGTCAGGTATAAAGAAGCAGAGTGAGGGGAACAGAGCTACTCACAGAAGAATGAGCCATCTGTTCATCTCTGCAGTAGTCCTCAGAGCTATTGGACCCTCAAGCTTAAGGCGGGGAGCTATGAGCATTCTCCTGTGAGAAGAACAATCGTGCCTCGGCTGCTCTGAGTGCTCAGAAGCACACTTCCAGCTCACTCAAAGCTTGCCCTCACTGCACAGTGACCTTTCAGCCGGGACTTAACTGCTTGCCTTCACCACCACTTTGTCATTCTGTAAAAATGTGAGCTTGCTCAGCACAGGGATCGGCTTGGAACAACCTGAGTGCCTGAATGCACTGCTACATAGTGCCTGGAGTATCTGTTTGTGTTTTTAATAGGCTGGTAGAAGATCATATTCAATATAAAGGAGGGATTTCCTTTTAGTTATTAAATTAGGCCCATAAAACTAAGCCAGATAGAAAACCCTTGATATCTGAATAATCATTTTATTCATAGACTGTCAAATGGCAGCAGGCAATAACCCAACACAGGTTTTAAGCACTGCACACACATGCCTTTCTCAGCCTGACCTGGAGTGACCAGGTTAGATGGACAGAACACTCACATCTAAATGCTGATTCAGGCCTTCACTCCCTGCTGCCAATAATAGATCCCTGAGGTGCCAAATTCAGTGGTGGTTTCTTATGATGTGGATACCTGTCCAGAAGGAATTGGAGTATGACCACAAGCCATTTTCCTTAAGCCACAGAATAACTGTCAGATGGTAATTGCCGATCGTCACCACTCAGGCTCAGCTGCCACCCAGTGAAGGACTTTCACAGACTGTGTCCTTCCCACAGGGAAGGCAATTTTTCTCAGTATACTTCATTCTCAGGGGTAAAAAATTCAATGTTTGATCTCCAAGTCTGAAATTCATCCAAAAAATAGGACAAAAATGACAAATGTCACCTCCTTTCTTCACTATAACTTGGTTCTTTTAACTTTTACAAAAATAATTTTCTTTCCATATATTTATGTATGTCACTAAAAGACATATTAAATAACTTTGGTCATCAGTAGGGACTAAATGTTTTAAGATTACAAGTTCTGATTGTGTGTTGCCTAGGAGTCTCTTTTATATAAGCAAATAGTCTTAATTTTCTTCTCTCAGTAAATAATCTAGGACATCCAGCACATAGGATACAATGACCTAGATAATTCAGGGCTACTGGTCACTTCAGACTGTTTGGAGGCCTCTATTCCTAAACTAGATGTAGCCAAATTTGACAATGTGTTTCATGTTATGTGTTAAAAAGACAAACAGATGTTTACTCTGAGTAATGCCTGACTCCTGGTTAGAATTTTCTGGAAACCTCAAACACACCAACTTCTGTTTCAGTTCTCATAAATGCACAGCATTTTCATGCATGAGCACCTGAAAAACAATTACTTCTTAAACCACAATTTGGTATAAATGATTATCTGATTCAAATAAGTAACTACCTATAAATATGTAAATATAAATTCATGGATGTGTGTATACTGTGTGTAAATGAAGAAAAACTGTCAAGTGTATAGTCAGTCATTCTCTGGTATCTGTCCGTGAGGAGCTGCTTTCAGAATCCACCTCAGACACCAAATCCCATGGGCTTCCAAATTCCTCCTCTAAAATAATGTTGCATTTGCATTTAGCCTGTGCAATCCTCCTGTATACTTCAATTCATGTCTAAATTACTTACAGAGCTCAGTAGAATTAAGAAGTTGTTACAGTGTATCATTTCAAGATGATGAACTAAAAATAATGAGCCTGCATATGTTCAATACAAATGCATTTTTCAGAATATTTTTGACCTGTAGTTGGACGTATATGTAGATTTGGAGCCCAGAGATATAGAGATATGACTGTATACACACACGCGCGGAATAGTCAAATGTGTTTGCATTTAGAGTAATTCATATCTGGCTGTGAAATTTAACATACACTCATTGGTGAAAGAAAACAGAGTCATCTAAACTTTCCTCAAAGTGAGAAGTCAGATGACTAATGATTTAGAAGCTATTTTATTTCTGTGGGCTGTAACTGAGAGGCCTTCCTGTAATAAAAAGCATAAACATTTTTCATGTGGGTAAATTTGAATTCTGTATTTTAGCTTAGAATCAAATATGCAATTATAAATTTTTTATACCCGGCCCTGAGTTTCATTCATCTTACAGAAGAGAACAATAACTCACCAGAGAGGCTCTGAGGAGCCCCTTGGGTCACACAGCTCGAGTCATTCATAACATTTTACAGACCAGCGAACATCAGCTTCCATCAGTTTCGCTATGCTTGCTTCAGTGGCTCTCTGTTTTGACAACAATGCAAATGCTGATGTAGAGGTTTGTGTGACCCTGTCAGTGCGGCTTCTTCTCCGGCTTGGCCATTATAGAAAACTCAATTCAAAAAAAGTTATAATCAAGCTCATCTATTCCAAGGACCCCAAGACTGACCTCAGAAGTACTAGAACTGATATTTACTACACAGCCAACTTGTCTTCTGAGTTAACTACCCCAAAGCTCTTCACATTCTAGATCTCCTAATGTTCACTTTACCTGAAAATACTGGCCCAACATTACAGAAAAATAGGCTAAGTTGCTATAGACCAAACCAGAGATAAATCATCTTTCATGTTTGGTTTGAAGACTAATAGGTTCCAAAAGCTCCCTCTTTATCCTTCTTCAGTTTACCAGGGTGTTTTGTAAATAAGTGAGTTAGAACCAATTTTTGATAATCATTTCAATTGCTCTATTTCCTCAGACTCATTTTGAAAGTGCTTGAAAGAACGGCCACATCTAAGTCATCTTTTCTAAAGAGAAAGCCTCCCTGGCAAACACATTCTTTGGCCTCTGTGGCAATGGCGTGGAGAGCTGATGTATTTTTAACATCCTTGTTTTGTTCTTGTCTTAACGGACACTAGTAATTTGAAAATGTCGAGGATACCACTGAATGTAAATTTTAAGGAAAAGAGCTCTTCAAACTATATTGTTAGAAACAGGATGAATATCCAATGAAAGAAGAATACAAAAAAGTTTCGATTCTGTATGGAGCCATGTACTTCCCTGATAGTTCCCTTGTGATGGAGCATCTTCAAGACTTCCATTGCCGTTTGAAACCACCTGTGTTGTGGATGATAACCTACCTCCATGCTCATTCAAAGGCCCGCTTATGTGATTGTTGAAGGTTAGGGATGGAGAAAAGTTCAACTATGTCATTTTTCAAAAGACAATGCTCAGGTCCAGAAGGGAAAGCCTCTTATTGCCATCTACAGCATACACTACAGTTGTGTGAAGACCAGATATGAAAGGCTTATCTGACCAGTGTTTCCCCTCTCCAAGTGGTTTATTTGTCTCTCGTATCCCTGCTTTCTTTAATGTTCACAAGGGGTGAATCATTTTTAAATTTGATCCTATCTTTTTTTCCTTACATTCCTTTCTTCATTATCTCCCTCTACCCTTTCGTAAGTATTCATTCCTTATATGCCTGTCATTGTCGTGAACTCTTGATATATATTTAAAAAATGACAATGATCATGACCCGAAGAATGGCCCACTTTTTGGAAAGACTAGTATCAAAACCAAGACGTTCCAATTCTAACAGGAGACATCTGGTCTGAGCATCTGACCTCTCACCCACCTCCCAGGTTGTTTTTCCTCTTAAGGTTCTAATCTCCAGCCTTCTGAGTTTTTTGTGCTCACTCAAGAGATTTTTTCCAATGGGCCACCATACATTTCCATTTCCTAGAATACTATGTCTGCACTACCCTCATATTTTAACCAGCATCATGCTACCTTTCAAGTGACATCTGAAGACTTCATTTTTTAGGAAACTTCCTAAACCACAGAGAGATTGTATTTCCCTGTCAATATACAGAATTTGCATGATTCTTCTCTTCACTGATGAGTGTAATAAGGGCTGACTTACATCTCCAATTACCTAATTCCAACCAGTAGAAATTCAACTATGTTTATCAAATAAGAGAATATTTAGCATACAATGGTATCATAAGTGAGAGCAATCAGCTCTAATTCTCGAGGGTGCAGTAATCAAAGGATGCCATCTGTATTCATTACGTAGTGTTGTAGTGGTGAAATACTATTTCCAAAAGCAACCTTAGAAAGAAAGAGTTTGTTTGGCTTTATGGTTCCTTCCAGAGGAAGAGTACACAAAGGTGTGGAAGGCATAACAGCAGCTGGACAGAGAAGGAAGCTAAGAGATGACATCTCATCTACACAGGAAGCAAAGAGTGAGAGCAGGAAGGTGGGCAAACCCTCAAAGCCAAGCCCAAGTGATGAACTTTCTCCAGCAAGGTGGCATCTCCTAAAGGACCCGTAACTTCTTCAAACAGCATCACCAAGTGTTTAAATACATGAACCCCTGAGGACTATATCTCATCAAACTCTAACACAATCTATGTTGAATTCACAAGTCATGCTCATTTTCATTTCCTTTTGATACTGCAAACACCAAAATTGATATAAAAGCCTAGTTCGGATCTCTGCTTTCTGTCCTTCAATCACACGAATTTTGGGTTTTCCTATAAAGGACACATTGTAGGATTCCAATAGACGTCTAAAGCTAGAGCCAATGGCTCCATAGGAAAGCGTCTATCCCCAGCAGTGAATCTTACAACTGAGGTGACTACTGAGTGCTCTCAGATGGGCAGTGACTATGCAATGCGAATGGGTGCCTCATATTCAGAAGGGTTCCAGTCTGTGGCACAAGAATAAATCATGTTGCTCATTACCCTGCACAATTTAGAACTGTTACATTGACTATTAAGGCATTTACCAGGTAATATTTTAATTCCTTTTTGTTTGTATCTTGGTTTGGGCTTTCTGAAGGATTAATTCATGTTATTCCCCCTTCTCTGAAATCCCTGAGGACAAGCTTCTTCAAGCTTTGAAATAACAGAGAATGCAAACAAGGGCCATCCAACTGTTTTTTTTTTTTAATATATTTAGATGACAGTAGATTAAGGTTAATCGACACCACAGAAAGTAAAAACATATGTAAGAGAAATAGATTGTACTTTTCTAAAAGGTTCACAATCCTTTATCACAAGCCTAAAATGTAAAAGCATATTAAGAAAATGTTTGAATAATATAGACAGCAAACCTAGCATTGCTGATATATTAGTTTTTAACTCTACTTTGTATGGATATTCATGCTTTATGATAAAATGCCTTTACTTACTCAATTTTTCATGAACGCTTCTCTGTGCAGAAATGTTTGATTTCAGAGTTCTCTCAGAATATCATATTATTCTGATTTGAATCATGCCTGAAGAATGTCTAAGTGGGGACAGGGAATGCATACTGATGGACTGCCTCGTGTAGTATGAACTAACCTATCATCAAAGTTATCACTCCAATTTTCTCCTTGATTAAAATTATTCCCTACTGAGTATAAAGAGATAGATGTTAGGAACTTTTAGAAACTGAAAGCCCCAATAAAAGGCAACACAGTGTGGCCTACCACTGGAACTCATGTGGCCCTGGATCCTAAACTAAGGTCTGTTAATCACATGCCCTGCTTGATGCTTAAAGTGAATGAGGCTAGTGAGGCAGGGCACTCTTGCCCAACTGTTTTATTTTATGGAAAAGAAAATTGAGGCCCTGGGAAGTCAAGTATTTGTCCTATACAGCTGCTTCATGCTTGTACTATGTATGTCTGGGAATTTTTTTTCATTTGGATCCTTATTTAGTGTCTGAGGCTCTTCCCAGTTTACCACTCAAAGAACAAAGGAAAAATATAAAAAGTGGAGTTTAGATAATCAAGAAACAAATAAAACACTGCAGTATCTTAGCTGTCTGGGTATGTGAGGGTTTGTTTTTACACAAGGAACCTAATGCCCAGGCACCAAATAACAAGAACAGCCAAAAACTACAAGCCCCAAGGTCCATCCCAGGAAGGCTGGTGGGTGGGATAAAAGTGAAGAGTCTGAGGCTAAGGGGTTACAAACTAGACCCTAGACTGAGTGAGAGCCTGGAAAAAGTGGGATCACAGACAAGCTAGAAAGAAAGACTTTAAATATTTCAGAGCTATCACTGTGATAATTGTAAGGGTTCCCGGCACATAGCAGCCATGTGGTAACTTCAACACGGCGCCTGGTGAGATGAGCATTCCTGGCATGTAGCCCCCAAGTTGTAAACCCAACTTGGTGCCAGCAGTACACCCCTCATTCAGAGGACACACCCCTGGCGAGGCTACGTAAATCTATCTGTGCCTACTCATTCTCTCAAAAGGAGCCAAATGTGAAAGTCTGTCTCTTTCTCTCCTGCTTCTCTCCTTTGTACTTGCCTGGTAACTTTCCTGAATAAACTCTAGTGTGGCACTGGTAGCGTGTGTCTGTTCTCACATGCAAAACCAACAGTCATCCCAGCACAAACCACTGGAAATCAAAAGAAGTGTAAATAAAAACATGGACCTGGGATGGATCCGTGCTGAAAGCTCTCCCACAACAATTTTGACTTTAATACAAACATATGAAAGATGAAGCAATAGTCATGAAAATCCTTGTTAGACATTTTTCAAAGACTAGTATTAAAATTTTCTACATTTGAAAGGAACTTTTAGATATTATTTGGCGGAAAGAAGTCTGTTATCTACTTGAGATAATGGTGCAATGGGAAAACTGGGAAATTTAAAAAAAAAAAGTGGTTTTTGTAAATGAGTGATCTTGTAACTAAGAAGAAGTGGAATGAAAAATACCCAAAAATAACTGATGCCCGAGGTGATCAAAATACCACCTACTATCTCTGAATCGGCTGAAGACTCTGGTGATGCATGACAAGGAGGTAAAAGTACAAGGCTGCTCTGAAGCCAGGGAGAGCATCTGGGACATGGGAAGCATCCTAGTCCAGCCAAAAACAAGCTTAGGATGTAGAATTTGTTTTCTGGGAACAGAACAGACTTTCAGGTCCTTTTAATTTTCCTATAGAGTTAGCTCATAGACAGGAAATAATTTGTGGCACTGAGGAGATGGTTCAGTGGATACAAAGGCCTGCTGTGTAAGAATGGGGACCTGAGTTGGGCAAGCATGAGGATTCCTAAACCGCTTCCAGCCACCTGTCCCCGTGGTCATATGGTAAGATGAAAAGTAGAGACAGAAGAATCCCCAGAAGCTCACATACCCAGTGGCAAAAACAGCAAAGAGATTCTGTCTCAAACACAGTGGAAGGCAAGAGTCGCCATAATTCTATCTCCACAGTTGCACAGTGACACACGTACCTGTGCTCATACATGAACTCTCACACACATGACTTTAATTTTATGAACAAGATGGGTAACAGGACATAATGCCCTATGGTTAAATGGACTATTAACCAGAAAAAAATGCTAACCATAGCACCAAAAGGGTAAGTCTCGTAGGGCGCTCTCTCTCTCTCTCTCCTCTCTCTCTCTCTCTCTCTCTCTCTCTCTCTCTCTCTCTCTCTCTCTCTCTCTCTCTCTCTCTCTCTCTCTCTCTCTCTTACACACATAGAGAATCAAGACAGAAATTTTTCATGTTCAACAAAATAAGTGAAGTGATGTAAAATAGACTAAAATATCCTTGTCAGAAGAGGAATTTGACATACATAGATACATAATACAAAAAAAAAAAAAACTATGTAGGGGCTTCATTGATCTAAGATTGTTCATAGGATTCAGAGTTCTCAGATATGGGAAATGATCTTCTACTGTGCTCTGACAAGCCATTCCTGGGTTTTAGGCCCAGTTCAGAGCCATATTGAGAAAGAAACTGAATTCAGAAGCCTGAATGGCTGTGCTCAGTGATAACTGCAGAACTTTAAAAGAATTAGGAAACTTCAACCAAATAAAATGTTACCACCCTAAGGTTTTGTAATGTTTTATCCCATGAGAAATAAATTAGACTTCCATATATATATCCAAAGATCAAACCTCAAGGGCATAGATATTTGATTCAGTAAAATCAAGCTCTTCAAAGAACAGAATCATGTTTCTTGTCACCATCTGTCAGTTGACAGAACAGCCTGCTGGCCAAGCAGAAAGGAGATCCAAGCTGGCAATAATACATGCTTTGAGAAAAAAATTCTAAAGGATTGTAGAAAACCATATCTCAATAAAGTTATCACTAAAAAGAAAAATGGGGTAAGGAAGAGATGGATGCTTGGCAAAATTCCTGCCATGCAATCACTGGGGCCTGAGTTCAGGTTCCCATAACCAGTGTAAAAGAAATTGAGCATGATCCTATACCTCTATTACCCTACCACAGGGGTGTCAGGCCCAGGAGGATTCCAAGACAACGTAGCCACAATTGTGCATACCAGATCCAGTCACAGATCCTATCTTAAAAGATAATGTGGAGAGCTATCAATGAAGACACTCAACATTGACCTCTGACCTCTACATGGATGAGTACACACAAATATGCAAATTCTACACACATTCACACATGTACACACACAAACACAGATGGTGGAGAAGAAGATTTTTGTTCTTTTATTTCTTTTCAGTATCTCATTGGGTTAAAGTAAAGAAATGTAGAGGGAGAAATATTACTGGAAATTGCCATAAAAACAAATAAGTAAACAAAAGGCTAAAATACTCCATTAATATTTTTAGGTCTTCAGCTGACTTCTTTCAACATAGAAACTGAAAATAGCAAGCACTGGATGATGTTACTTGACAGAGTGGCTCTGAGTGATTCTGACCATGATGTTGGCCAATGTAGTTCTATAACATCATACCAAAGGCTCAAATCTATAAGAGTCTGATAAAACATTTATGCAAACCTCCATCACACAGACCTCTCAGTTACCTACACTCAGTGACATTCAAATTTTGGCAGGTAAACATCTTGGACATAAGGTCATTTTAAATTAAATGAGGAGGAGGCAAGTCCAGGGTAGAGGGTGGAATAAGGTGAGGAAAAACTAAAATAAAGGACTTGAAAAGCCATAAGTAAGCCTACTACTTTAGAAGCTTCCTAAATTATATGCATATTAAAAATTAGTTTAAATGGAGTTGACATAGAATGGCAGAGAAAACACTGCAACTAGACATCACATGCTACCAAATAAAATCCATAGTATCAAAAATGGGTTTTTGAGTCATTGCTTATAAGTGTCCCAAAGATACACACACACAAACATTGTGTGCTATTACCAATGCTATTGGCTACCCTCCACAATCTGATAATAAGCCTTCATTACTGAAGACACCACATATTTATATCACTGAATGTCGAGAAATTGAGCTTGTGCTCAACAAGAAGTTTCAGGCCTCCTGACTAGCATTCATCGTTCTGGAATGCACTATATAGTGTATAAGACAATAAAAAAAAAAAGTCATCATCACGCTCACCCAGGCATGAACCCTACACTACCAGCTGCAAAAGTGACTTTCCACATATCCAACAGTGGCACAAACGTTATGGTAGTAACCAACAGCTTTTAAGGCCAGCTTCCTGAGCTGGAACCCATGCCTATTAACGAAGATGAGAACCTAGGACTAGGTAGGTCATGAATCCTAGAGTAAAGCCTATTGCTATCAATCTGCTAATTGATAGTGGCTGAGACAGGGAAAATTCTTTTCCTTCATTCAAGGAAGTGACAGTGGATATATCAACCACATTCCAGGAAGGCATCAAGCTCAGGAGCAGTTGGCCAACATAAAATGGCTCCACAGCTTTGTTTTGTTCGATTGTTGTTTTGGTGTGTGCGTCTGTGTGCGTACGTGTGCATGTGCATGTGTGCATGCATTTTGTTTTGTTTTAAGAGAGAAAGAGCATGAATTTGGATGGGTAGGAAGTCAAGAGGATCTTGGAAGAGTTGGGAGAGGCAAAAATATGATCATATATTATATAAAATGTATAAAATATTTTAAAAAATAAACATTTTTAAATGCAGATTTTTCTCATTAATTTAAAAGGATGAATGAATTCACTTTAAATGTCTGCTGAATTACCACATTTCTGAGGCATCACAACAGGATAGTAATAAGCTAGATGCATTTCCTGGGAAGAGAGTTACCAGGCAGGCAGAGCCTGGTAGCAATGCTTTCAGAGGGCCAGAGACATCCCAGGTGCTTTTTCAGTGGCTGACTGTGAGGAAATTAGAACATAGTATAGACACATAGTTGTGAGTCACTACAGATCGGCCCACACTAACAGCAGAACCACTCTGGTCCACAGATATAATTTGTGGTATGATGACGAACTTTCTAGAATAACTACATTAAAATTTCCCATACATTATGAAAGCTACATAAGACTGTAATGTTTCTCTTTCTTTTGAGTCATCTGTTTTATCTTATTTAGCAACCTGGCCCAGTAACTATTAAAAAAAAAAAATCATGATTTCTTTTGCAGTAGATGAAAACTAACACAGATACTCACAACTAGGCAATGTACAGAGAGTTAAAGAATAGAACACTCAGTACTAAATGGCATGTCTCCATTAAATCACCCCCACCAGGGTGCAGAGAGCTATCCAGAGAAAGAAACAGAAAGATCATAAGAGCCAGAGGGTATAAATGATACCAAACAAACAGTGCATTCAAACACAAGACTGATGCACATGTGAACTCACAGGGACCCATGATAACATGTGCATATTCAAGCCAGGTGGGGTCCCAGTGCTTAAACAAGGGAGTAGACTTGAGTTCCCATTTCTAACCAAGAAGCCATCTCCAACTGACACCCACGAGCAAAGGAAAAATTATTTTTCTCCAATGGAGTCTCACTTGAGCATATTAATGACACTTTAGAGAAAGCCCCATGCCACGTGGTAGATGTCAAACATAAAACAAACTGATATTTTTGTAGACTTTTGTCTCGGGTTGCTTTGCTTGGGCCTTTTTGGGGTTGTTCTTGCTTGTCTTTGGTATATTATGGCTTCTGATTTAGTGCTTTTGTGGATATTGTTTTTGTGTGTGTCTGTGTGTGAGAGAGTTCCTCAGAGGTTTGGGGGGGTCCTGTTTGCTTTCTAAGAAGAGTGAAAGACACAGGGCACAGGGTTGTGGATGAGGAGATGAGGATGTGGAAGGAACCAAAGGATGGCAAAAGTATGATCAGAATAGATTGTGTGGGGAAAAAAGTGTTTTTTCAATTAAAAATAAATAAATAGAAAGACATTGCTTATCTCTCTACATATATTATAATATAAACAAAGCAGTAATGATGATACCCCAGAGAAACATTAGTAAGATAGGTATTTCTGAACATGACAACAGACTGGTCTATGATGAAAAAATTTCACCCATACAATAAAAGATAAATAAGTAATAAAAAGAAAAGCAAGGAGAGTGTAGCTAAATATAGTGTCTTTCAGAGTTTGTTATTTTATCAACAGAGTCACTCAGCAGAATAAATGACATATTGCTACACTCATAGGTAAGAACATCACTCAACCGCCATCAGAGAAGCTTCTTCTGGCAGCAAGTGGAAATTAACCCAGACCCACAACTGGACATTGTGCAGAGAGTGGGAGACTTCTGAGTCCTCAACCCTTAGGGATGTCTTTATCACACACCCCATCAAGGTTCAGGGAATCTTGGGAAGAGACAACAGAAAGACGATAAGGATGGTGACGTCTAAGACACTGTATTCTTCAGACACAGCAAAGCTGATGCACTCATGAATTCAAAGACTTTGACAGCATGGACAAGAGCTGCACATGGCGAAGCCAGACAAAACCCCAGCACAGAGACGGGGAACTAGGCACAGATCCCACCCATAACTGAGAAGCTTTAGACGGTGATAGTGGCCGGGACAGGGAAAATCTGGTTTCTTTAAGAGAGCGACACTGGATATCTCAATCACACTTCAGGGCAGGCCTCATGCTTGAGAGTAATTACTCAACATACAACAAAGCCCATGAATTTGTGTGTGTGTGTGTGTGTGTGTGTGTGTGCGTGTGTGTGTGTGTGTGTGTGTGTTGTGTTGGCTCTTGTTTTTGTTTGGGGTTTAGTAGCTTTTTTTTAAGAGAGAGAAAAAATATAAAGTTGGGTAGAGAGGGAGTAGATCTGAAAGGTGTTGAGGGAGGGAAAATTTTCCAAAATAATTTGTATTTTTTTAAAAAATTAAATATTGTAAAAAAAGAGTTTGATGCTTGTTCGGATGTGACATTTGGGATTCAATTAAACCTGCCTCAAAATAAATGGCAGCAATGGAGTGGGTAAGACGTAGTGTTGCTCTGGTACAGGAAGCCAGGAACTGGTCAATGCAAACTCAAGCCACCAATGTCTAGAGCTGAATCTCAATACATTAATCCTCCCAGAGACATTTTTCTATGATTTCTCCCATGAAGACTAATGGGAAGTCTCTCCTGTGCTGTATTTATGCAGGATAAATGGCAAGTTCAATACAAATGGTTGCCTACCAGCAACAAATCATCACTGTGTGCAGCTCACACAGAGAGTGCACATTAACACTGAGATTCAAACCCATTTAGCTAACAAGCACTTACACCCTCAATGGCATGCCTCTTAGTATAAAATCACGCACCCGTTGTGACACGCCTCATGGTGTAGAATCAGCTTGAGTGACATTATGAAACATAAATTTATGTAAGCATTCAACTAAAGCTAACTTATCAAGATAACTGATCTTAAACTATCAGGGACCTCACCAGCCAACTATGAGAATGGGTAGTTGACTTGTTGGCAACTAAAATACCAACACTTTTATTTTGGTGGGAGGAAATGCATTCTAGGAGGATTTTTTTTTTTCAGACAGGGTCTTACCATGTAGGCCTGGCTGTCCTGAACTCACTATATAGACTATGCTGGCCTTGAACTATCAGTGATCTGCCTGCCTCTACCTCCTAAGTGATGGAATTAAAGATGTGAGGCACAGAAATGGGAAAAAAGTTAGAATTGTTAAAAGCAGCGTGCAAGTGTGTACACACAGAGAAAGAGAAAGATGAGAAAAAGAAATCACTTTTAACCATCGCTGAGGCTTCGATCATGATGAAAAAGAGTGAGAAATTTTTCCCAGAGACATGAAATGAAGAAAACATATTTAGAGAGTTTTCTCTTCATTTTTTTCTCTTACCGGAAAAGCAAAGAGGAAGAAAAAAAGGTAGTGAAATTCTTACAAGTCCCTGGCCCCACATCTCCCTGTGGTTTGTCTGTTACTTGTGTTTCATCGGCTTAATGTAAATATTCCTGATGCTGCAGCCACACTAGGAAAAGCTAGCCTTCAGGAGATCACTGGCTCTTTGAACTTAGATCTGCTGAGTGAAAATATGATGGAAGAATGAACCAAATGGTTGAGTGGATGTCTTAGGACATATTACATCTTTCTCTTCATGCAATTAATCCTACGAGACTCAGTCTTGCCAATTAGCAAGAGTCATAGAAAGCACCCCATATCAAGAAACACAGCTACTTAGCTTTCTTTCCTGAAGCCTAAGACTCAAATATGGCTCCAATCTTTCAACACTTGTCAGTTTCCTAAATAACTCCAACCATGTGAAAGAATTTCTTTCTCTCTGTGGTGACCTTCTTTACTGCCTATATGAAGCGTAAGACATGGCATCTTGGTTTCAACTTCATTTTTAATTGGTTTTTCTGATGGGGTACCCATGGCTATTCAAACAGATGTTGTAGAGTCCAATCATAGTGATCAGTTGCCAAAGCCAAAACATGAGACTGTACAGACCATGTAGAATGAGCTACTGTAATGAGGTGGAAATGGAGGCCAAGCAAAATAGTAAGCTGACATATTGCAAATACTGCACCTTTTGCATAAGCATAGATTTCTGTTCTGCAGCTCTGCTTGAGGAAGTAGCCTGAAGGCAGGCACACCATAATGTTCCAAGTCTATCCCTTCCCAAAACAATAGCAGAAATACAGGATGTGCATCCAGTTAGCATTGAACTGCACCTAGAAGACTCTCTGAAATTCTCACCAAGACTGAAAAATCAGGCAAAGTTAACTCAATGCAAATTTATTTTGTGAGCACAGATAGGTTGTTTTAACTAAGCAAATATTAACTATAATCTGGGCTCGCTATAGTACCGTGATGGTGAGTGCTTTAGCCTCAAACTTTCCAGGGGTGAATTAGAAGCTTCATGGCTTGCAGTGTTTTCTGCTTTTCATGACGTGAATACTTCCATCATAAAGAATTGGTCTCTGGTACTTCAGGGGATAAAAATAAATAATAAATAAATAAACAATAAGAACACCCAAGAAAGAGAGTAAGGCGGGAAAAATATTAGAGTGACAAGTTGAGTATGTGTTGACTTTGTTTCTAATCCAGTTATTTCATTCTGAATTCCCTGGTGTAACTGTCTCTCAGGACTGAAATTAATACCCACCTTTTGAGATACCTGAAAATTTGATAGTTGGCTTGTACAACTAACACATGTTGGTCCTAGAGCATGGTCAATTCACTGTTACCATGTGCAGCATCACTGATACTTTTCTATGTTACCCTGGTCCTCAGGGCAACTTCCTTGGCATCAGCTGGGAGCTTTCGTGCCATGAGGACTCAGAATCTACATCTAACAAGATCCCTGAAAATATTCTTCAGAACCTGAGTGTTTGGGAGGTACTGACCTTGTGAGCCATTTGAACTGATGCTAAATTGTTCTCCTTTTTTGTTTTCAAGAATGTATATATCTGTCTTTCTAAAATAAAATGGATTTTAACATATAGTATGTAATAGTCATGATGTTTCAAAGCAGTTAGAAAAGACTATTGTGAAATCCATAAGGTCCTGGAAATTTTTGTGTAGTGAATTCCAGATGAGAAGAATGCAGGCATCTTGTGGCTTTGGGGACAGAGACTCTGGTATTAAGCTTTGTGAATCCAAATCCAAGGTATTTACCAAATTAACAATCAGAGAGTCAGTATAAAAGTTTATGTAACTTATCCGTACTGCATCCCCTCATCTGTAAGGCGGTGTGGTATTAATATCACCCACCTCCATGGCTGACTGTCAAAAAAATAGTGATAATAAGATAGCTAACTCAGTGCTAGACAAAATATTCTCAATCAACTTTTATTATTGCCATTTTGTAGAGCAGAAAATGCCAAACATTTCTCCACATGTCAACCCAAACAGGTTTAAAAACAAGAAAAACATGCTTTTCTTGATACATATGTGATACACATGCTAACAATTCTAATTCTGACTCAAAAACTCCTCTATTTTTCTATTCCCAAAAATTTATAAACAAAACCCTGATTAAAATTATTTCTAAAATATGTCTAAATTTCTGGCCGACACAGCCCGACCTTAAACCTTCCTGGGGTGCTCCCAAGATAAAATAACAAAAGCAACAAAAACAAAGATGACGGGATCTCCTCTGCCAAGATTGGCAGTTTGGAGCTTCTGTTAGGTGCTAATATGAATCCTGGGACTGCAGCACAGTTCAGAATGACTCAGAACAATGGACAGAAACCGTACTCTCTGGCAGTCTCCGAGCTCCTTAGTGTCAGAGCAGGATGGCTTGGAGCACATCTATCTGGGGACATTGCTGTATGACAAAGCCTGCTGTTCTTAATGTCTAAATGAGTCAAGTTCAGACTTCTGCTGTTGGAAAACCTCTACCTGACCTCATGCGCATTTCATTTAGTTAATTCTAGGATCAATGTGTGGGAATGGCTCGATCAAAGCAGCGTGCAGCAGAGCCAGGCTTCACAGCATCCATGGTTCAAGGTTGCCCTTCACTTTTCTCTTTCTTTCCTCTCTTCTCCTTTGTTCTTCTTGATAGACTTCCAGTAAAATCAGAATTCAAATCTTTTAGACAGTCAGTGTTACACTATCCATTTTTATATGCAGTATGTCTGGTAGCATGATGGAAGCCAAATGTCCCCCCACAACGTTGTAGGCATCCAAGTAATCATTCACTTCCAAATTATGTACTTTGAGTAGACTTTTTCTCAACCACTATAGGGGAGACAGCAATTATGGGATTCTATTACACCAACATGAATCCAAAAAATTACTCAATTAGAAAGAAAAAATGAATCTGCTAAACTGTTTAGTGTCACAATGAAGAAAAAGACATAATTTTTAACTTGTGCAATATGCAGGCAATAGTTTTTTATTTATCTTAGCTTCCTTCCAACACTTCTCTGAGAAATATGTGACCCTGGGAAATCGAATTCAATGAATACTTTTAAAAAGTAAGTCCTAACCAGAAAAAAAAAAAATGTTTCAAATGATTTTAATATAGGACACTGTTTATAGGTGACAAAGAACTTGAGAAAGCAAACTTTAAAAAAGAAGTCCAGGGCCTAATAACAAGAAGAAGCATCTCCTTCAGTGGTAAAGCAGTAAGATGCTGTTGTAGAAAGCAATGGACAGGATCACCCAGAAGGTGAAATGGTAGATGAGGTTGGTGGGGCTGGGCCGATGGAGGAGTTAATATCACAGCTGAAGATGCCGTTGACACAGAGGGAGGCCTGAGCATATCTCCCCTTCTCTCTTCTCTTGCCTAACCTCCCAGCCCAGACTATCGGAAGCCAGCTGACACCAGTGTCTGGAAGAGTCGCTTGCAAGTATCAAAACAGTGTGAGCCCAGGGTAGCGATGTACTGATACAACCTACTGCCACATTTTCTTTTGCTCCTCTTAAAAATACAGCAGTGGGGCACATAGAACAAGGTATTTTCATTCTGCCTTAGGAGGTTTCCAATCAGGAAGCTTAAACATTCACCCTGGAGTGAATACAGATAAATTCTAGTCAAAAAATAAGATTTCAACACACAAAGAAGATTCACCAGTGAGACTGTTTTAAAGAGACACCAAAGTCAGGAGTGTGGGTAGGTACTGGTCCACACATAAGAAAATATGGCAAACATGTCCCATAATTGAAACCATGCATCTGTTCTTCTACTCTCTCAGCACTCAACTTGGTGGAGATAACTGGGCAAAGTGCAGAGGCTGAGAAGCTTTGGGCCACTCAGTCTTAAGATTCGTCAAGTCCCTCTCCTCAGGGCTCAGGAAACTTTGTAGAAGAAGAAACCAACAAATGGTAAGAGTTGAGGAGATGACACCAAGGAAACATTGTCTTCCAAACAGGACAGGCTGGTGCACACAGAATGAAGTAACAGGGACTGTGGCAGCACACCAGAGCCCTAGACATACAGGGTTCCCACACTGAAGGGGGACATGGACGTGAGCTCCCGTCTCTACACAAGAAGCGGACAACTGTTTGCTGAGAAAGATCAGTTTTCTCTCACAGAGCTTCACTGGGTATACAAACCACATTTAAGGGCAGGCCCAAGGGCTGGCAGTATATGGACAACACAAAACAAGCTCAGTGGTGTTTTTGCAGTATTTTTTGTGTCCCTTATTGACTTGTTTGGGTATTTTTCTGTTTTTGCTAGTCTTTTGATTTTATATTATAGTTTTCTATTTTGTTTTTATGGGGTGTGTGTGTGTGTGTGTATTAGTGTGCCTACGTGTACATTTATTGTGATTTTTTATTTCTTGTTGTTTTTGTTTACTTTTTAATTTACCTGTTTGTTTTCTAAAGATAGGAAGAGAAAGAATGCATGGAAGTGGATGGGTGGGAGGTAGGGAGGACATGGGCATGGGAAACTGTGATCAGAATATATTATATAATTGTTACTGTCAGGAGCATTTTCAACTGCTCTACAAATCAAAACATCGTGAATTTTAAGACTCTAACTGAAATTTACATTCTTTCAGCCTTTTGCCTTCTCAAAGTAACTCAGTTCTTTAATCTTACTACACTATTAACCAAAATGAAGTAAGTAGCATGTATTTTGTTTTTATATATATGAATGACTTTGTGTATCTTCCCCCAAACATATCTATTTTATTTATATTAAAGTTTAGTAATGTATTTTCTGAAGATGGGCTTGTTTGGGTTTCTTTATTTCACGGGGTTTCTTTTTTTCCTTCTTTCAAAATGAGTTTGGTGGCTCAGAACCCTATCCAAAAGGGCAGATTCCAGTCTCAGTCTCGAGTCAGACTGGGAAAAGAAAAGCCTGATTTTAATTGAGACTGAATTCCACCAATTACATTACAAGAGCACTTTCTCAACGGATTCTTTGGAAGGTTATCTTTCTTGAAGTTGTAGAGCTAGGAAATGAAACGGATCATCAAGAAAATTCCTTCAGCCATTCTCACTGCCCATCAAGGAGCTGGCTATCTCATATATCAATTTTCTTTTCCTTCTTTTTTTTTCATTTTGTATTAAGTGATTTTTATCTACAAAATAAGATGACCCAGGGCACTGAAAAATGTCCTGTAAGTTGATACACATAGTAGGGAAGAGGAGGAATTTTAATCAAGATGAGTATAGGAGACTGAATTTTAATTATCTGACAAGGCGTATACTTTTTACCCTAAACACTGTTGTGTTAGAAACATATATGTGTGTACATACACATATATCCCATGTGTTTAGTGGGTGTTTCTAAGTGAAATGAGAGCATTAAGTTTTATAAAGTGTTTGGTTGGTTGCATTAGATGAGTACCACTACTTCATAAGATGGATTGATGAAACACCTCTGTTGCTGTCAGGGCTCAGTACAACAGCTCTCATCTAGCAGGAAATAATGCGTAAGTATTGTTTGTCAAAAATTTCATATTATGTTTCATATCAGTAGAAGTTACGTATGTGGACCTGTGTGTGTGTTTTGTGTGTGTGCATACATAATGTATTAACTTCATAATAATGTGTTGTGAGTCTACCCTGAGAAGATTCTCAAAACAAGGATATTGAAACATTTTGAATGTTAGGGAAAATATTAATATATGGATTCCTACTGAAAATAAGGTGTCAAGAGAAAGTAGTGAGCAAGCCTACTGGAACACCCTAAGCAGTTTTCTAAAATAGCACAAGCTCTAAGGATTTCTTCTCTGTATCCCCCACTAGACTTCAGCTTCCCTCAAATTAGGTCTTGTATTCTTTTATCTCTAATCTAATGCTAACATACTTCAAGTCACACTGGGAATTTTAATCACGGTTTCCAAATAGTGCAATACTATGTTCACTTGTATTAAAACATTTCTTACATAGAATTGGGAAGGAGTAACGTCATAGAATCCAATTCCCAGATGAAGAATGAAGCAGTGACCACATAAGGTAGTATCTATACTTGTCATATTTAGGGAATTTTTGCAGCATTGCTGGCACTGGCCACGCAAATTAAACACCTGGAAAAATACACAAGATTTTCTTTGAGAGGGGTTGAGAGATTTCTCAGTGGTTAAAAGCACTGGCTGCTCTTGCAAGAGAAGTATATGGAGGCTCACAACCATCCATAACTCCAGTTTCAGGGGATCATATACCTTCTGCTGTCCTCTGTGGGCACCAGGCACACACATAGTACATATACATACAGTCAGTCATACACACAAAACAAAGCAAACATAAGAGAAATAAATACATTTGGGGGGGAGAGGTTCAAAAGAGGATTTCTCTGTGTAACAGCCCTGGCTGTCCTGAATTCTCTCTGTAGACCAGGCTGGCCTCAGACTCGCGGAGATCTGCCCACCTCTGCCTCTCAAGTGCTGGGATTGAAGACATGTGCCACCACACCTGGCTCAATATTTTTTTAAGATTTGCATTTGCTTTATAAACAAAGAATTACATACACATATGGAGTGAGGACATCACTTAAATTCCTATCTCGGTTTATGAATCAGTAAGATTTGTGGTTTATAATAATATATTTTTAGCCACTTGGTAAATCATAATAATTGCCCAATGCAGACTATTGCAATTTAGAATTTATGAAAAACTAAAACCTCAAAAGGTATAACACAAATTAATCTTATGATAAATTTGTATTTATAAAAATTTAGACCACATAATTTAAATTTCAATCTTAAACCACATTCTTCTATCTTCTACTTTTGTAAAAATTTCACTAAATTTCTCAAAGCAGAAGTATATCACATTAGCAGGTGGATGATGTCTTTAATTCCAGTGCTTGAGAGATATTAGCAAGTTGTGGTGGTACACATCTTTAATCCCACTGCTCAGGAGGCAGAGGCAGGCAGAAGGCTGTGAGTTCTGAGGCCAGCCTGGTCAGTATAGTGAGTTACAGGACAGCCAGGGCTACATATGCAGGCACTGTCTTAAAAAGCAATAAAGGTATCATATTAAACACACTGGGAATAATTTCTGAGTGGCTTTTTTAAATGCTCAACCAAGCACCCAGTGGCCTGGAGGCTACACTTCTAGACTTCAGATTTGCTACTGACATTTGGCTATTTTAATACCAAACTCCTAATCTGAGTAAAGTGGGCTTTATTGCAGAATTAACTTTTGTTGTTTCTTTTTTCTGAATTTCTAGTGATACATATTTACTATGAAGGGATAAATTCTGAATTTTTTTCCCACCAGCTTTCACAATTGTTGCATCATTAGTAAAGAAAGCCTCTAATGTTACCCTTAGTTAACCCAAGCAAATTGTATGGAGTGAGCATTTGAGCCAAAGATAACCAGCTCATTTGTTGGCCAGTGACATCTGACACAACCTAGATATAAATAGAAGCTAGAGGAGGCAGGGAGGAAGAAGCATCTTGGTTCTTTCTGATTTCTTTTCATGGTGATTTTTAAGTAAGGAGAAATACCCAGGAAACAGCAAGTTCGTGGACCATTTAACATAAATACTGAAGTGGTACCCTGACATGACTCATGACTGCCAAAGACACATACAGCCTCAGTAGGGGTAGAGCAAATATATTAACAGGAAAAGTTTTTTAAAAAAATAAATAAATAAATAAAAGTGGTCACCCAGTAGGGCAGAGATGCTTAAGATGGACTATAGAAGCTGGAAGAAGAAGCCTGAGGCGTGTTGGTCCTCACATCACCTCTTTCCCATCACCACATCATCTGGTCTATGTGTAACCTTCCATTGCTTCTCCAAGAATCCAAGCTTAGCTGTTTTGCTGTCCATAACCACAAGAAACAATGAGCAAGGAAAACATTTAAAAATAATAAATCCTTTTAAATTTAAGGGAAAAAGCACTTATTTTATGTTAGAAGTGTGTTGATATTTACAATTGTGTTTCCATAACAGGTGTGTGGCTTGTATTTTGTGACTCAAATATCATAAATGTTTCCATGCCCTTAAAAGTCATTTCACGGGATTGTTTCTGACATTTCCTTCTTCCATTTTATCCACCCACTACAGCATTTACTAGAAATTCATGCCTTAGTGATAAATATTCTGGTCATTTGTAACTAGTGTGAACACCTGGTACCCAGTTGATGGTACTGTTTGGAAAGGTTGTGGAAGTTTTAGGATGTGGAACCTAGATGACAGAAGTATTTGATGTGGGGCAGGCTTTGAGGGTTCATGGCCTCTGTCAACTTCCTCCTCTCTGTGTCTGCTTCCTGTGTGTGACAGTATCAACCATCACAGATAGTATTACAAGTCAATTATTTAATCAACTACTTGAAGCATAGAAGATATTCAGCAACTGGTCATTTTGAGTGCCGATTCTCATGGTGCTTGGGCAGATACTTACCAAGATAACTTTATGCTTCAAAAATAGGACACAGAAGACTAGATTTCTGGCATTGGTTGTGCAAAGTTAAGTTCAAACAGTAAGTAAAGAAATGACTCACAGGGTAGAGACAGATTCTTGAGGGGCACTCTACTGAGGTAGAGGTTTAGAGCCACACGTGCTGGGAAGGAGAAGGAGCAATACACTGGACTTTCCTTCAATTATTCCATGAGGCAAAACACATACACCCTTGGTGCAAAAAGTACGGATACCTAGGTGGCATTTTAGGTACCTTTACCAAAGACATGTATATAGAAGAATAATGAGCAAACATTTGCTAGTCTTCATGGTACCATTTGTAAGTGGTGAATACACGGACATATATTTTCTAATGACAATGCTTGACAAACTGTAACAATACTTAGAAAATTAATCAATGATCCATGTTCAGAGAGAAAGACCTCTAAAGAATAAAAAAAAATGTATTAGGCATCCATCCATTCATTCACTCATGAATCCACTCAACAATCAACCTCTTCCTGCAATTCAGTGTCTAGGGCAGGAGGGACGGAGCAGTGGTTAAGAGAACTTCTTGCTCTTACAGAGGACTTGGATTCTGTTCAAAGCATCCACATGGTGATTTACAACCATCTATAACCCCAGCTCCAGGGGACCCAACACCCTCTTCTGATCTCCATGGGCAACCAGGCATGAAGGTGGCACATATGCATACATGCAGGCAAAGAACTCAGACACACAAAATAAAATCTGTAAAAACCTCTAAAGAGAAAATTGTACGATCTTCCTTTACACCTGAGAGAAGAGAAAAGAGAATTTCAGAACTCTGGTCGAGATAAGTACCAAATGTACTGTTATTTTTAATAAATCTTCCTGAAGAGAGGTTCCTTAGCCAAACCATGCCCACAAAATATCTAAAGTGCAATGTCTTCTCACTATCACCATCATTTACTACTGAGAAAGTGAAAAGGCAGAAATATGAAACAAATGCCAATTTCTGTCTTTGTTGGTAACTTCCTATGTGAGCAAATTCATTGTAACCCATTGGTGTCAGGCTGTAAGAATTCAAATGCCCACAGCACATCAACACAATATGCCATCGGGGTAATTCTCAGGGCTGCAGTCACCTTACTTTTCGGTTCCGAAGTTGTCTTCATAAAAAGAACTGCAGTTAGTGTCACATTGCACAAGATCCTGGAGCCTGGGAGAGAATAAACACAGATCAATAATGCTGTCTGGGAAATGGCTTAGAATAAAATATTCCAGAAGGGCACAAACATCGCCCAGGGGGAGACTTCAAGTGCTGATTAAGTATGGCTGCCTCAGCTCTCTTCCACGTAGTGACAGATGGGGACAGAGTGCTTACTTTGGCTTTTGATGCACTGATCTAGGGTTACTTCAGTTGCATTACAAGGCGGGCTTCTGTGTGCTCGGACGCCCCCTGGAGGCCGACATAGCTCACACGCAAGCGAAGACCGGCCCTACAGGAGGACCATGCATACCTCGCAGGAAGTTTCCAACAGGGATTTTCTCAGAGCACCGCCATAAAAGAAATTGATAAACAAAATAAAGTAGATAATGCAGACTCTACTTTTCCTCAATCTCTACGCCCCAAACAAAACAAAAGTTTACTTATTCAAGGTGACAAAATGTCTTCCTGTCCAAAGAATTAACAAAGTAGTCCAAATAGGAATTATCATTTAGAGACCATCTAGGTAAATTTCAACCTTAAATCGCATTTGAAGAATAAAAAATACATAAGGTCCAACAGTTTACATTATCATGTATCAACAGTTTATTCTTTCTATATTTCTTCTGTGTCTGAACTGCTGAGGTTTGAAAATATATTATGTGACACCTACATAATGTGTATATTGTGTGTCTATGTACTTATCCATTCCTTCTAATTTTACTATAAATTTATTGTAGCACTGAGTTTAAGAGTTCCAAAACTGAGTGGGGCAGTGGTGCCACAAGGCCGAGTCAGGCAGCACTCTGTGATGTCGAGGCTAGCCTGACCTACAGAGTGAGTTTCAGGACAGGCTCCAAAGCTACACAGAGAAACCCTGTCTTGAAGAAACAACAACATAATTTCCAGCATTGGGGGCTGGAGAGATAGCTCAGTGGTTAAAGCATCAGCTGCTCTTCCTGAGGACTTGGGTTCAACTCCCAGTACCCATAAGACATCTTTCAATTGTTCCAGGGTATTCAACACCTTTCTACAGACATTCATGCAGGCAAGACACCATTGCACATGAAATAAAAAATAAATAAATCATTTTTAAATGAATAAATATTTAAATAAATATGTTCAATATCACCATCTCTTTTATTTCGGCCTTTCAGAGAGGCACAGCAAACAAACAAATAAAATATATTTTATCCCTGGAAATAAAAAGTGTGGGTGGCAGAGATATTAGCTTTCAGTATGATAGACACTGATTTCCTCTGGGAGTGAGTGCTATGTCCCTGAATAGCCTGCGTCTTAGGAAGGCTAGTGGCCTGCTCGGCCCTGTTATAAGTTTGATTGAAACCATTAGCTAGAATATAATGAATTCCATATGGCAGTCTTATTTGGTATTTTTAAGAGAATTTTTTTAACATGTAATTGTGATAAATCCACTCTTGATAACTTATGTATTTCTCCTTTCTTCCTTCCTTCCTTCCTTCTTTCCTTTCCATTCTATCTACTATTTTAAACAGTTAAGAGGTATTTACATACCAGTGGCCCTAGGCTGACTGAGCTCAATAAATTCACACTTTCAGCCACTTTTCCCAATATTTCTCTCCTTAGGAATTATTGAAGCATCTAGAAAAATAGGTTCACTTATTTAGGCCACTGGTGCCTAAATGTTTTTTGTTGGTAGCCAACCTTACACTTCCTCAAATGTTTAGGAATCTGACTGTCTGAAAGAAACCAGTAACTGAAGGCTAGTCTTCCATTTATTTAAAGGGAAGAAATAAAATGTGCTGCATCATATCCCCAAATTGCTGACTAAACCATTAAGACATAGTAAGAATCTTATTTATGGAGGAAACAATAAGTACAAATAGAAAAAACGTAAAACAACAATTCTCACTCAACAGCTAACAGACAATAAATGTGTAGTTACTTAGCGTAACATAAGGTGGACTTTTTAAATACCAACAGTATTTAACATAGAATTCTTATTTTTATAGAATTTACATAGGGTTTTACTGGTACTGACTGTAGTTATAACATGAACCTCTTCCTATATATTAGTGAGTTTGGATGAACATTTTGACCCTTAAAAAAAATCAGCTAAATGATGTTGTGCCAAGGAGAAATGCATGCTGGGTTACTGAATCCAAAGTAGCCATTCTCCCAGCAAACCTCTGATATGGGAGATCTTCAGCAGGGTGGGTTTCCGTGGCTAGTGCCACCCCAGTAACTCTAGCAGCTACCTCAAAACTACCTGATTGCTCATGGGGAGCCACTAATTCCAAGCTGGATAACTCTGGTCAAAATAGCACGCAGCTGTTGCCACCCATCTATTACTCTCCTGAAGCTGCAGGGCAAACATCTGACAGCTTAAAACAGCAGAAGCATATTCCATGACAGTTCTGGAAGCCAGAGGTTCAACATCAAGGTGTCCTCGATGTTTCTCTGAGGCAGAATCTGCCTCATTCATCTCTCTAAGCTTCTGGAAGCTGCTGGCGACATGACATAAGCCTTGTCTTGCAGGCACACTCTGAGGTCTTTATGTTTCTGTCTTCATCTTTCTTCTGTCTCCCTTCAGCTCTTGTCAAGGGAAGAGTCCTCTCAAGGTTTTAGATTGATCACACCTGCCAACGTTTCTTTTCCATTTTGACTCATTTCCTAGCTCCGAGCAGGCATGTCTTCAAAGTGAGTGGACACATTCGACCTGTTGTGCATGGTCGACCACACCTGCTAACATCAATTCTAGGAAACACCCACAGAGGCAAGGCTGCCACAAGTCTCCCTCCCCTCCTCAGCAACACGTAATTATCATTTGTACATTAAGTTTCCTTTTCATTTGGAAAGCAATGAAGGACTCTGAAGTTGTTGAGTAAGTTGGGTGTAGGGGAACTCTGTCTGAGGTAATCCTAACTGGGGGTTAGGGGATCCCCTGTCGGAGGCAGAGCTAATCCTAAGTGGTTTTGAGGTTACCACAGCCTATGGGTCTAAAAGTCATCTAAGAGGAAGAGGGGCAGGAGTATCCAGAGGAACTTGTGACAGATGACCGCCAGGGTCTCTCTGGAGATGCACCAGGAGCTTTGTGGGTTTTCTGACTTCCTTTCTTAGACATTGCTTCTGAAGCCCTTCCATTAAAGCCATCAATAGAAGAAACTCCAAGTTTGATTCAGTGTGTGAGAATAAGTCTAGGGTAAATCTCCAGACTGCCATATTGGAAGATTTTCTAGATTTCATGATTGGTGACTTGGACAGACATTACAGTACTTGGAGATAATTCACCAAAATAACTTAGCTCACAAATTTCACCTGGTTTTTATTAATAATGAGTAAAATAACGGTAATGTATGCTGTTTATAAATGTAGATACACATTTGCATAAGCATATGCATCTATTTACGTACTGTGTGTGTAACAATGAACATTCGCTGGTGTTTCTGCAAAAGCTTTTTTTTGTTGTTGTTATAAACAGATTTCGCCCCTTCTGAGGTTCACCCCCACACACACACACACTACTCCCTCCCTTTTTAACTGCCTCTTTAAAAAAAAAAATTTTTTTTAAATAAAGTTTTCTTTCAAGTCCTCTACAGTTACAGTGTTTCGGCCATCAAAGTCCCCTCCTGGCCATTTTCATTTACCTTGTGACTCTGACCCTTTGTGAAGCTGAGCATTTTCGGAGTAAGCTGATCCTGCAGGTCCCCAAGGATGTTATTCTCATTTTCTCTTAGCCCTTTGAATGGAGCAGTCCGCCCTTGGCAGCGGTTCAGCGGGTCCACATTCAAAGGGCACACAGTCCTTTCTCTTCCAGGGGCCTTTCAAAACGCAGTCCAGGGTTTGTCCGAGGGCTCTAATGGACGTCAGTCATTGAGCACGTTACGTTTCATTCACGGCTGCCAGCGAACGTGATGAGCCGGCAGTAGTAAAAGAATATCAGCAGACAATTGGGGTTAATGGATCAGTTTCCCAGCCTGGATGACGTAGTAGGGCTGAGGGACTTTTGACAGGGGAGATGAACACAGGAGTTAGTGTGCTTGTCTTAACGTCTCACCCAAGCCTCCTAGACAACCTCAGAGGCAAGATCTCATGGAACTGAGCATTAATCCAAAAGGCTGGTAATCTGGAGGGAACACAGCTTTCTCCCTCCCCAGGTTGTAATGAAGCCATACAACCTGCTTCTGTGCCTTCTACATGGTTGCCCCTGGCAGCTGGCTCTACTTTCCCAAACTTCACAATGCATGGGATGTCACAACCTCTGGAGAGCCAAGAGGGGGATGGCTGATGAAGCTCAGAGAGACTGTCCCAGGGGTACAGATGGGGGGTGGGGACAAAGGCTTGGCTGAGACCTCTGTACCTGCCAACTGGTGTGTCACAGAGAGGCTAAAATTACTGGCTGGCCAATTATCTGATTAAAGAGAACCTTTCATTTGGGGCTTTAAAAAAAAAATCCAGACTGAAATCAAAACCTTCTAGTAAGTTACCTAAACTATTTTTTTTAAAAACATGGGCATAATCTACATGGGGGAAGGATGATTTAAAAAGAACAAAGAAAAAGGAGGGGAGACAGAGAAGGAAAATAAAAAAGAAATGATGGAGGGAGACACACTTTGTTCAAGAATTTTCTTTTTCTTTCTTGGCTTTGCTTGTTTTGGAAAGGGGATTCCATAGCAATATTATAAAGTACAAACTTTTGGTATTATCATATGTCTTAGTTCTTGTACACACACACACAGACACACAGTACTCATAATTATAGTTTTAAATTAGTTGAGTCAATTGATTAAATAAGGTACCGGTGATCCCCAAAAGCAATCCATATTTTATTAGCTTTACAGTTTCACTGGAATCTTCTTAAATTATGCAGTTCATGAATTACGCCTCTGTCCGGCTGCATCAGAACTGTGTTTTTATGGGTCTTGGATTCCACAGAGGCGGTTGTGGTTAGAAACTAGCAGAACAATGTGCTGCTGCCTCACCAGCCAGTTAATGACCTGCTCCACAGTTAAAGGCCCCAAACCACACAGGGCAAGTGGGCTGAGCCTGCCTGGAACATGTGACAACCGGAAAAGAGACCCTCAGCTCCTCTTTCAATCCATGCTGAGTTGTTGTCCTGAAGTCTTATTAATAACTTCATCATAGTTTATATTTTAACAGAAAGGGGGGAAGAAGGAGAGATTGCAAATTGTGGGAGTCAGCAAATAGCAATGTCAGAACTTAGGTTTTTTTAAAAAAGTTCTTAGTCTAGAGTAAAGACATCGAGGTTTTAAGGGTACAAAATAACTGTGCCCTGGTAGTGTTGCTCAACAACAGAGCTCACGCTTCACATGCTCAGGGCTCTGCATTAAGCCCAGCATGTTTGCACATAGGAATACATGCACACGTACACACACACACCACACATGTACACACATACACAGAGAGACACTCTTACACATACACACGCAGACACTCACATACATACACACACACTCACACACACTCATACACACACACCACATATACACACATACACACACACACACAGAGGAACACTTTATTGTGTCACTTTGTTAGAAAAAATAGACTAGAGAGCAGATACAGGAGGAAGGAGACAAATGGAGAGGTAGGAATAGAAACAGGAAGTACAGAGGAGAGAGGGAGGAAGGGAGCAAGCTAGACAGAGAAATGGCAGAAGAAAGGATCAAGGTCTAAGAAGCAACAGGAGAAAAATCTCAGTTTTTAATTCATAAATGCGTTATCAATGCTCAGAGATGAGCATGATTAAAGGATACACACCAGAAAATTGAATGGTAACTGCCCACGCAAACACCCACAAAAGGCGTAGAAACTACACAAAGACAGATGTTCACAACAGTACTTTTAACTTGTTCTTCCTATACAGTGAGTGGTTCTGTTCCCAAGTCCCATCCCAAAGTGCACACATTTGTATGACATCGCTGTTGTCATCAAGGAGAACCTTCTCAATGCTTGCTTCGTGTTCCTTCTCCAGTCTACCCCAGATCTGCCTGCACCCCCCACAGAAAGAAAGGAAGAAACTATTCCATCAGAGCCAGCTCAGACTCCCAAGCCTGCCAGCCCTGCCCTTGCCTGCTCTCACAGGTGGCACATGCTGCCCATGGCTCCCCTGTGGCCAGCACCTCCCTGTAACTGAAACTCCCTCTCCGTGATGAACCTAATTGTTTCGATAGCATTTTCATCCGGGAACCAAAACTCGCCGAACTCTCCCGTTCTTTATAGTTCTGTAACTAGGTAGCCATGTCTAGCCTTTCCACCCAGTACAGGGCAGCCTTTGAAATTGTTAACACAGCTCGTCATTCTCTCCGGCAAGATGAACACATTCCCCCATCTACTCCTCATAAGATATGGTTTCCAAACCCTTCCTTCACCATCCTTCCTTTGAACATGTTCCAGTTGGCTGTCAACTTCTCTCTTAAAATGTAGTGCCCGGGACTCAAGGTAGCACTTCCTGTGTGGCCGGTAGTGAATGGGGTTAGAGCAGGAACTCCCTTGATGTGGACCCTAAATTTCAATTAGTAGAGCATAAGACTGGAGTGTTTAGCAGCAGATCCACATGTTTGAACTACATTAGCTTGAATTCAAACCTAAAGAATGTTTTATAATTCACTAACAAATCAGATATTGTCTATTCTTTATGCAAGAGATTGGTTATTTAAGGGGCTAGGATGGTGGAATGTAAGAGGGTAAAGTACCTGTGGGGTAAACTGGAGAGGTGCTGGGGCGGGGGAGGGGGAAAGATAAAAGGATTCCTGGAGCTCCTGGGCCAGCCAGTATGGCAGAACTGGCAAGCACGGGGTTGGTGGGAAGACCATATCTCAAAAGTCAATGTGGAAAGCAATAAAACACCCAGCATTGACCTCTGGCCTCCACATGTATATGTACACATGTGCACACATACAGCCAAATAATGTATGCACACGTGTGTGCACACACACACATATAAACACAAATTTATTATTTGAATCTAATATTTTTACATTTATCCTACTGAGTGTCTCCTTGTTTCAAGTATTCTATCTAGCTCATGAAATATTTTAATAAACTCTTCCCCCCCCCATTTGTTAGCTAATCCTCTAAATTTTGTTTTGTTTAAAATTTTAGTAAGACTCCTGTCCCCAAACAAAAGACATTCTGAGTCTCAGTGAGGCACCTTGGGATTTAGCATGCAGTAAGTGTCTGTGGTCACCATCATTAAAACATTTTAGAGACCTTCATTTAGGGAGCATCACTTCCTACTCTACCTCAACAAAAGACTTATAAAGACTTTTTAAAGGAAAAATATCAAGAAATGTTATAAATAAAAGAGAAAAGCTAGAAAATGAAATGGAGCTGGAAATGGAGCTCAGTGGGAAACCCTCCGTCTAGTATGTACAAGGCTCTAGGTTTGAGGCCCAACATGGCCAAAAATAAAGAAGACAGCATGGAAGAACATGTAGAAGGCCAGACCCAAGGCCTGGTAGCCAAGATACAGGGTGGTGAGATGGGTCTGGCAACCTCAGGCCCTCAACAGTCTCTCAGCTGGCAACCTCAGGCCCTCAACAGTCTCTCAGCTGGCAACCTCAGGCCCTCAACAGTCTCTCAGCTGGCAACCTCAGGCCCTCAACAGTCTCTCAGCTGGCAACCTCAGGCCCTCAACAGTCTCTCAGATGGGGGCTCACCTCAGCTCCTTATTTTCCATTTCTACTGCCTTAATACATTAAAAAAAAAAAAAAAAAAAAAAAAAAAGTAACTGAACATAATTTCCATGGAGTAAAACAGTATTAGAAATAACCATTGGAAGAATCATTCATTTATGGTTTAGGAAAAGAATGATATTTTTACTGTGGTATGTGAACACAGTACACAGTGTTGCTTGCTGCTCCTGGTTCGATTGGCAATATAATATACTAAAGGAAAGCTCCAATGGTGAAATGCACAAATAATTCAGTATTGTGCATTTTGAAAGACAGTTTTAATTATACTTAGAAAAACTAATAAAGATAATTTGCTATCTAGTAGCTGCTGCAACTGGCCTATATTTATTTATTTTGTGGTTTTTGTTTTTGGTTTTTGGTTTTTTTTGTTTTGTTTTTTTTTTATGAGACAGGGTTTCTCTGTGTAATATTCGTAACTATCCTGAAATTAGACCAGGCTGACTTGGAACTCACAGAGATCCACCTGCCTCTGCCCCCCAAGTGCTGGGATTAAAGACGTACACCACCACCTTATCTATATTTATTCTATATTTTCAAAATATATGAAATAGTTTTTATAACATTCATTTAATGTATATTAAATAATTCTCAATAAATGAGCTGTTTTCTTTGACAGGTCTCTGAATTGGGAAGAACTTCCTTCTTGCCGTTCTTCATCCATCATTGATAATTTCCATCACCTGTAGCAACTGCAGGGTGCTATGGGATACTGCCCTTGTACACTGAAAATATTTGTTGCTCATATGAGTTTAATAAAATACTGATTGGCCAATAGGCAGGCAGAAAACATAGATGGAGCAACCAGACTAGGAGAATTCTGGGAGAGAAGCAGACACAAGCTAGACACAGAGGAAGCAAGATGAGAATGCCTTACTGAGCAAGCCATGTGGCTAAACTAGTTAAGAACTAAGGGTTAATTTAGGTGTCAGAGATAGATAGTAATAGACTTGAATTACTGGCCCAGCAGTTACCAGAACATAAATTTCTGAATAATTATTTCATAAGTAGCTGCAGGACTGACCGGGCAGGACAGAGAAAACCTCTGCCTACAGCTGGGCAAGTAATGATCAAGACGGTTAGTACTGAACCTCAAGCCTCGGTGGGAAGTGTGGCCATTCGTTGACTCTAGGGATATACAGAAAATGGAATTACAGGCCATAAAGTGGCAAATTCCACTGAGGCCCACAAGATGCAGCCATACTAGGTGAGAGAATCCATCTGGCGATATGTGTCAATTGGGTGGTTCCCAAATTCTAGCATTTTTATGAATCTGGCATTATTGGATCATGCCTAAGGGTGAGCTTGTGTGTGTGTGTGTGTGTATGTGTGTGTGTGTGTGTGTGTGTGTGTGTGTGTGTGTGTGTGTGTGTTAAGAATCTACTCTGATAACTTCAAAACTGCACAAGAACTTAAATTTTTTTCATATATAAAATACAGATAAATCAATCTCATAGAAAACCAGCCAGTCCAGAGAAGGGCAACAGTGGGATAGCTCAGTGGTAGAGCACTCATCTAGCATGTGGAGGCCCCTTGGTCAGTCTCCAGACCAAAATAAATAGATAAATAGATAATTCAAATAACCAAGCAAAAAAAAAAAAGGCAGATTGATCCAACCCCTTAATTTCTATTTATTGCAGTAGAAATATAGAGAAGTTTGATGATGTTCAAAATCCCCCCCTCTCAAAAGAGAATAATTAAGTTATTTAAAGTGTTTACAGGGACAGAAAAGAATTTTCACCAACAATTCTATCACATCAATACATAGCTAGATTCACACTACAAAATAATAAGCTGCATTTCTGAGGCCAAAGCTCCCAGATAAAACAGGCAGAAATGTGAGGGAAGCAAAGTATTCCTAACTCTCTATGTGCCCTTCCTTGGAAGCAGTGTTTAACCCTACCCTGCCACAGAAGGTATGAAGAAGCCTTGAGGGTGGTCATTTCATAAGAAATGCCTGCTCTTGGTGTCTGTTTGCATGCAGATCTACACATGTTATGCATGTACGAGTATATCATGCACATATGTGTGTGCCATGCACATGTAGGGAAAAGAAACTAGCTGCTTTTCTGATAGTGATTATTTTATTTGCATAAAAATACAAGTCTAAAAAAATGATCTATTTCTTTATGGCCAGGAGAAAAAGGACCTCATTCTCTATTAAAACTTATAGGGACATAGCACCTTATTTTTTTTCTGGCATGCATTGTATTAGATCGGTTTAAAATTTGTTCTAATGATGACATTTTACTCTTAAGCACTGCTATATGTAAGACACTAAATGACTTATCATTTGGAGCAATTAAGGAAAAATTAAAGTAATATAAGCTATATTCTACAGAGAACTCACATTACAGTAGCATCCGTTGTCAACTTTGTGCCATAGATCTCAAAAACACCCATGGGGCCAACTTTTTGCATATTCCATTTCTAATCAGTAAGAAAGAAATACGCTGAACATAACAACAAAAAAATTAAAGTCATGTTGGCATAGTGTTAGAAACTCATTTTGTCATGGTGGCAGGGTGAATGCCCTATTTCAAACATAAGGTTCGCTGGAAGCTATTGGGCCCAAGAATGTGAAACAATGTGGAGAAGCAAACACCTTATCGGGTGTTCTAAGTCTCCACATTGCTATATCAAGGTCAGTGCATTTTTTAAAAGGCATTTTAGAGAATATCTTTGGCTTATGCATAAAAAAAAGACCCTGAGTAGCTTGTCCAAGAAAATACAGATAGTAAATGGCTGAGCCAGACCCCAAAACCAAGACTTTGGATCCCAAGACTCATGCCTTTTCCCATTGCACCAGGCTTGTGTAAAACTCCAAAACACACATTTTAAACAGGATGTGCAATTTGGAAAACATAGAATTATAACCTTGTGCCCTGATTATTTCCATCAGTATTTATTTATAAAACTTTCTCTGTCCCTGGAGTTATCATTGTTATCTGATTTTTCTAAACATTCTTGTTTATTTTTACTTATGCTACATAATTGCTTTTCAATTTTAGGCCTTATTTCTCCTTTTATTTTTATTCTGACCTTATTCTTATGGTTTCTGGAAATCCCAAGAGTGACACTGTTATAGTTAATAAGGTTCCAAAAGGGCATGACATTATCATCAAGGACTTGGATGCATCTTATGTATTCCAGGGAAGTACAATTGTGTTTAAAATTCAGTTTTCCAGGTTTCTAGTTAACTAAAGTTCTTTTATTACTTTGAATGGCTTGAAATTTGTTTTCTAGGCTACGAGAGTTGCTTTTAAAAAAAAAAAATGGGATGAGTGTGGTTAGGGTGAGGAGACTCTGGCGTGTAATCAGCAACAATTCAGCGGAAAAGCAGAATTTCCAATTGATGTATCAGTTTAAAGCAAATTATGCATTGTCCAATTCAGGAAGCTTGAGTCTTCCAGCATGATTGAAGTGTTCTCTGGCGGAGAGCTGGAAGCTTTAAGGACAGAACACAAGCCACAGTTTATGATGTTATAGCATCTCGCGTCTTCAGTTTCTGAGAAACAAGGACAAGCCCTTTGAAGAGAAGGATAAACTAGAACACTGCTTGTGCAGAAACTGATAATGCATGCACTGCTGCCATGTGCACAGCCAACATTTTCAATTTTTGTCAAGTTGACACACAGTAGAAATAAAAGTCATTGGGAATTTTCAAAGAGAAACTGAAGTTCAAATTCTATCTTCTTAGGTGTGCAGCTTTTGGAAGTGTATTCCCTTTCTGGAGAGATAAAGGCACTGTTACCATTGAGAGAATACTCACAGGCCCCTGTCAGATTATGGCTTGAGCGATGTGATGAGATGTCTTAAGGATGAAAGAGAAGCAGGCAGAGGAGAAAGACAAAGGGCAGGACAAATCATTTTAAGATAATAGCATTTTAGAATCTGGGCTGATAATTCAATAAATAAATCATCTGGAAAAAAATCTTGAAAGAAAAATAAGTCTGACAAATATATGATGCATATGTTTGATCTTGATGCAATATATTTAAATTTTAAAAGCAATTTTACAGAAAAGCAAAAGAAAAAAACCCAAAGCAATGTTATTTTGCAGTATGTAATTAAGAGATCATAGAACTGATTTTTTTATTCACTATTTAAAGTTAACTGTAATTGTAAATGAGGATCCCCCCCCCAAAGGAATATGCTTCTAAATATACTTTTGTGATATCTGCAATATTTTATCCTAGGGTAATATAACTTTAAATTGGAGAACCTCATAAAACATGAAGTCCTGAATGAATGTGTGTTGCTGACAAGAGCATGGCTGTGTCAGAGTCCAGCGACTCAAAACCATGGACATGGATGGCAAAGCCTTCCCATTGGAGACTCGGAGACATGGCAAAGCCTTCCACTAGTCCAAGGACAAGTGCTGAGAAATGACTGATCTTTCACTCAGACAAGTACCCACTGCAGCTTCCTCCTCTCCACATTTAGGGCCTGAGACAGCTCCCTACAGAGATCTCCTACCAACATTTGCTAGCTCTTCCCCCTCATTCAGTATGTAATAACAGGCTGAGTTCCAGATTTCCTAGGTGATACCATCTATCGGAACAAACCCCACCCACCTGATCCTAGATTTTTGTATAAGTGTCTGTCTTCAGTGTCTGTCCTTTCTCCATTCCAATGTCATCCCACTTAGATTTCTAGGACCAAGCTATGTAGAGGTCAGCAAGCCTCGGGGAGAATCAGGCTTCTGGTAAGAAAGGACATACATGTGCTACGTTATATATATACTAGCAATTCAGACGACTTTTAATTAATTTTAGGTTAGTATGCAAAGAAATGGGTCTCATCAGAGCCTCTCACACATGGGTCCTTGTTTTCAATCATCCTGTTCCCTCTGAGGTAATTTGAGAGTAAACTATTCAACCCAAGCAAATTGTTCAGATGTTGCACTGGGTCCTTGTTTTATTTTGTGTAGTTTCAGCACTAATAAGCTCACCACATGCTGTGATAGCTCATCTTCTAGAAGCATCGATGGAAAAGGGCACAGTGGCAGTCATGGCTGCTCATGCAAACTTCTTGTGCCTCTCCCTGGCCCCAGGCAGTGCGCCCCTCACAGTGGCTGATGCTGCAAACAACATCACATGAACTCCCTTCCTGCTTGTTAAACCTAAAGCTGTTTGTTCCTATGTTGTGTTTCTAATTTTAGTTGTGCTTTAAATATGTAAAAGATGGTGTGAAGCACACCAAAATTCCTAAAAAAAAAAAAAAAAAAAAAAAAAAAAAAAAAAAAAAAAAAAAAACTTTGATATTGACTGGAATAAAAAGAACATTGTGCTATAGCTCCCTCACATGGGTCTTAGGTATTGGATAGCAGCCTTCAAATAATGGTTTCCTCCATCTCACACTCGGCTCCCTTTCGGTGTGCTGCTCAGGTAGGCAGCCAGGACTTAACATCTGATAACATGCCTTGTTGGGCAGTGTAGAATAATACTTTCCAAGCCCTGTGATCTTGCCCCTCCACAACCTAAGACTGTGCCCAGCACGTCTTATCCTTTGGGAAACCCTCAGAGTTTCGGTCGCCAGAACTTAAGCTATTTCTGTGTTTTCCAAGCCAGTGTGGAAATGATTGGAAACTGCTGTGTACTGACTGCCTGCTGAACTTACACACTCCAAAATATTTAAGAAAATACAAACAATATATTGTCTGAATGCAAACTGTCTTCTCAAAGCTACTTTTACTGATCATTCTGTTTAATATGCTCACAGACACCAGCTGATGGCAGTTAATTTATGTTCTCCTATGCTAAAAAACTGAGAAAACTCGACTGTATTTTGTTTAAAGGAGGTAAATATCTATGCTAATTTGCATATTCTTTTCCAGTATTTTGATTTTAGATACAAGCTGAATTTCTTCCCACCTCACCCCCTTTTTAATGTTTACTCAATTATTCTTAGCCCTGTTTTAAAGATTTAAAGCCTGAGATTCAGGTGCCACTGAAATGGCACAATGGTACAGGTACTTGCTCCCAAGCCTGAAAACAGATCCAAATGGTCAAAAGAGGAACCAACTCCTACCAGCTTTCCAATGACCTCTACATTGGGGCATGCACGCGCGCACACACACACACACACACACACACACACACACACACATACACACACAAACATACATTTGAAACCTAATTTTAAAAGTGAGTTTCTTGAATGTTTAAATGCTCAAATTTAAAAAATAAAGATTCAGAAAAATATGTTAATCACATAGCTTGGCTTTGATGTTAATGGTATTTAAATACTGTCTTTTAAAGTGCCTCATCTTGAACTCATTTTGTAAAATCTTTACTCTTTGACTGTCAATGGTGTCTCATAAATAATAAATAAATAAAGACCATACTCTTGAATTCTCATGGTTAATGTAGGAATTGGGGAAATAAAAGAAGATACTGGTTTCTCCTTCTAAGCAGCTGCACCAGTGAAAGGGAGATGTGAAATCTGTCTTTATCTTATTTACAAATAGGTATGAGATAATCTGTATATGCAAATAGGTGTAGAGTATTCTGTATATGCAAAGAGTTATGTGATAATTGTGTAGTTGCATTAAATATAATTGGGGCAACAACATAGTTTCTTACATAGTGTTGCAATCAACAAAGCATCTTTATTTTTGCCCAGCCACTCTTTCTACCTCCCCTAATAATTTATCTGAAGTTTGCCTCCCATGCGGACTTCTCAACAGCTCACATTTATATGAATCACATCATAGTCATCACTGTACTGCAAAATAAAGTTCTAAAGACAGATTCCTCAATGTTGTGGTTAACTATTTTCTAACTTATAAATGTGATAAACCACTACACTAGTGCGTTGGATTGTTTTCATCAGATTGTCTTCTGTTGTTAGACCTGTGCGTGTTTGTTTCTGGGCAAGCTCATGATGCTCAACTGTTAAACACAATAAGGCTGGGGAGCCACCCAGAAAGCTCCCAAAAGGCTTCACAACTGAAGAGTAGGCTTCTGGGTATAAATTTGAAGCAGCTGGAAAACTTCAAAGGGCAGACAAGCAGGGGATGAGTGTGAAGGAGACTCATGTCATAACTTATTTGCAGTCCTAAACAGTTCAGAAACAGTCCCCTGAAACAATCCATTCTATTTCAGTAGAAATTACTCATGGAGGATATGATGAAGATTGACTTTAGATTATCTGGGGAGAGAAATAACTTTTTTAAGGGTTTTCTAGACTATCGAGAATTTTTAGATGCTCACAAATTTCATTCTCCCCAGTTTACCTCAAGAAATGTAAAATGCCTTGTCACCCAGATGACACACAGGCCTCTACTTCCACAGAAAGTCATAATGGTAACATGAAAATGTTGGCTTAGGCTGGGGATTTAGATGGCCCAGTCGGCAAAATGTCTGCCACAAAAGCATGAGAACTTGAACTTGGATCTCATTATAACCAAGCATTTGAGAGGCATTAGACAGGTCTCTGAAGTGCAGTGGCCAGCCAGACTAGCTGTATCATCAAGCTCCACGGTCAGTGTGAGACTCAGTCTTGCAAAAACAGTTGGATAGCCCTACTGGAAGATACTTGATATTGGCCTCTGGCCTCCATGTACATACATATGCACACACAACATGCATATGTATACACACCCATACAAATACAGTCATACAAAACAACACAGACACACATTTTCTGACAGAAGCCTGTACAGGGTGTTGATACGCCTTACTGCGTTTCTTTTTTTTCAGGGTATGAAAAGCAAGTAAGGCAGTCATAACTACAGTATGTTGAGTGTTGGAACTTAGGTATGCAACAGAAGACAAATAAAGGTAACCGGAAGATTATTTAGTCAGTGGTCTGCCTTCCCTTCCATATCCTGGAGTCTAACTCCTGGGGAAGAGCCTCTGCAATTAGTGTCCCAAAGCGTTGTTTAATATTTCCTTTCAGTTTAGAGGGCACATGGGTCAGCAGCTGACCCCTGAAAAGACAGAAATGAGCAATTGCCTCTGCAGCAACAGGCTGGGCAAGGTGCCACATTCCATGATGCTTTGCCAGAGCAAAGGGACACAGAAAGAAGTCAGAAAACACAAGCTACTTCGCCACTGTAGGTAGACCATCTCTAAGTCCGAAGCTCAGACCATTCGAAAGCCAGAGTGCTTTTCTAGTTACAGAACTGTCCAGGCGCCTGTTAAAGAAGTGCACAGTTCCTAATTCCCAGCTGCCTGCTGCAAAGTGAGAACTTTGCATTTCCAGGGTCAACGTGTTGCATTTGATGTGTGCTACTTATTAATTCTCCTTTAAACTTCTCTTTCGGAAGAAGCTCAACTTGTTTTACAAAACAGTTTCAAGGTCCAAACAACACAGCAGTTCCAGCTCCCTGACATGTTTGTTCATGGAGAAAAATGGGCAAAGTCAGAAGCTCTCTGCTGGGAGCTCTTTTGTTTCCCTCTCCTGCTTTATTAACCTCTCCACAGCTGGTGCGGTTGAAAACACTCTTTCAGCACATGCTTAGCAGAAGTTCAAGTGGGGCGGAGAGCACAGCCAAGAATCTGTCTGCGAGATTCCCCGTCAGAATGTCATGTTTCACTTCTAGCCCTGCTCCTATCTGATAGGGCTGCCGGATACAAAGAAACTGCTGCAGAGAACGCTCTCCCCCTCCCGAGCCTTCTCCCACAGATCCCTCAAGGCTACAGACTAACGATTTTTTTTTCACGTAAGAGCTCGGAGCTGCTGCCTTACCAAGCAACAAGACACTTTTTAAAATACTGCTTGAAATTGATACAATATATAAAATTAAACCGATATCAAAGCTTACCGGCTTCCTCAATTCTGTCCATATTTTAATGGGCGTTTTATAACTGTGGCCTATATATTAACAACTTTTGTAGTCTATAGATTACTTGTGATGACTGTTTAATACTCAGATTAATACGTGCATTTACTATTGCCACAAAATGATATCGGCTGTTGGAATAGTTTCCATAAAGTTGGATGAGTATTCAGGTTATTTTTCTTGGAGAGAGAATACATTTTTGGCAGAATTTCCCCGACTGTATGGGATGGGTAAAAATTGTCTTTATTATAAAAGAAGGATTTTCTTTCTTTACTGTCCAGGATTTTCTTTTTTTTAAGAATTTTTTTAAATTCATTTTACATACCAACCACAGATCCCTTATCTCTCCAGCTTCCCTCCAGTTCCCCCACCCTTTCTTCCGAAAGTCAAGGCCTCCCATGAGGGGTCATCAAAGCCTCTTGCATTCAGTTGAGGCAAGACCAAGCCCCTTGCCCTGCATCAAGGTTGCACAAGGCATCCCACCATAGGTAGTGGGCTTCATAAAGCCAGCTCATTGAGCAGGATAAATACTGACCTCACTGCCCAGCACCCCTCAAAGAGCCCAAGCTACACAACTGACTCACTTATGCAGTGGTCCTAGATTACTCCACTTTTAATGAATTACTATGGTATCATCTCCCAGTTGTAGGACCCCACACTGCTTTCTATATTGTGGCATTCATAAATATATCAAGAGAAAATAGGCACTTGTAATCACTCATCTTCTTTGACAATCCGACTGCATTTAGAGTCACCTAGGAGACACACCACTGGGTGTATCTGGATTCAGGAGGTGAGGTGGTTCCAGAGGTTTAACAGAGGAGAGACTGACCTTTAGTGTGAGGAGCACTACCCCATAAGCTAGGCTTTAAGAGGGATTAAAAAGGAGAAAATAAGCTGAGGACCAGCATCCATTTCACTCAGTCTCTTGACTGTGAGCACAGTAGAACCAGTCACCTAATACTCCTGTCACCAGAGCTGGAGCTACTCTTCACACCATGCCTTCCCCAACCTTGCTGGGCTGTGAAACTTGTGAGCCAAAAGAAACCTTGTCTCCCTGTAGCTGATCTTTCTAGGTGTTTTGTGAAGAAAACAAAATGGTAACTAATGCAAACTACCATTTGTGACAGGCAATAGACGGGTAAAGATTATTTACATGATTTCCCATCATATATGAGTGCAGCTCATGCATTCAATCAGAAGAGAAATATTTATTTAGAAACTACCATGTAAATCTCTGCTTAATGGCACAGGCCTCTACTCCCAACATTTAAGAAGCAGGGAGATTGGGAATCTCAGCTCCATAGGAACTTTGAGGGCATCTTGGGCAACATGTGATGCTGTAAAAGCCAGAAAGTTTAAAAAAAAAAAAAAAAAGCCATTAGAAAAGGAAGTGAAGAGGTCTTAAGGGAGAGGGTACAAAAAAAACATGTATGATACAGAAGTAGAAGGGTCTGATGCTGGGAATTTAAGGTTTAAGAGGAGATGGAGGTGGAAGATGAGGGAGATGGAGGGGGCATCAAGGAGAAGGGTTAACCCAAACCAACGCCATCGATGGGGAGAAAGTTATGGAAACCTACCATTTTGTAAGCTAATTTAAAATATATTTTTCTTAGTTATTAAAAAATTGTGTACAAGCATATAATATGTTTTGAGCAAGTTCACCCCTACTTTCTTCTTTCCAATTCATCCTCAATCGTCTTCTCAAGATTCCCTTCCAGTTTCATGAGTGCCATTTTTTAAAGTCCTCTAAGCCCTCTTAGGGTTGACAGTGTATTGCATGGCTGTAGAGGCATCTATTGGAGCATAGCTATCCTCAATGGAACACATCCTTAAAGAGGACTGGCAGCTTCTCCCAGCAACTCTCAGTTGCTAATAGTTCTACACCTAGGAACTCACCCATCCACACTGGAGTTTTGTCTGGCTTGATCTTGCCCGCACTTGCTATCACATCTATTGTATAATAATATGTATAACTTTCCTGTTGATTCCTGAAACACTGTTGCCTTGTAGCCATTTACAATTTACTAGTCAATTACCTTCTCTGAAAAGGGATTGCATTAATCATTAAAAGTCAGTTTTTACTATGTCCATTTAGCATAATAATAATAATGTAAGTTCTCTTCTAGGACCTATGACCTATCCTGTTGCAGGCTCTAGGCTCAAATAATAGTGCTAGGTCTGAGTTCTATCTAGTGGACCAGGCCCTAAATCCACTCGGGAGTGAGTTACAATAGCATTCATGCTGTTATTGTACCAATGGACATATCAGGACACTCATTGTTGTAGCTGGATGAGACCGATGCTCACTTTTCTTCTCTGATAGCATAGTAGCTTCTAGTACTGTGAAAGCTACTGAGTTGTGATGAAGCATCCAGGTTGGTAAAAGCTTGATTTCTTTAAGTTCTACAATTCAATTACATGGTGTCTTCAGCAGCAAGGTCTTAGCATCACATTTTGAAAGACAGCTATGGGCAGTGGAGATGCCCTCAGCATTCAAAGGGACTATGGGACCCCAATGACCAAAACTTTAAAATGATATTGTTTTTAAAAAAGAAAGAAAATAAAGAAGGAATAAATCCTGCCTGGGTGAATAATACTACACCCAGAAGATAAGTTAATGAACACTGTGGTGCCAAGAGTGGGATAGAGGCTTCGGATCAAGGAGACTCAAGAAAACTCCCCCACCCTCGAAAAAATAACAAAGACTATTGTCATTGCTCTTGGTTGCCACCATGGCTAGATGATAGGACCCTATTGCTGAAAACACCACACACTGTTGTAGGCAAAAAAAAAAAAAAAAAAAAAAAAAAAAAAAAAAAAAAAAAAAAAAGCTCTGTCCCAGCTGTGAAAGTTGCAAGCTACAGTGACAAGCTATGTCTATTGGAGCAATAACAGAGTGACTGTTATAGGATCCCACGCACTTTCTGATTCGATTTGATGCCTACTTCAGAGGAAGAATTCATTCCTGATACTGTAAACCTGGTCAAAAGATAAAAGTGTGGCGGTCATAGGCCCTGAGAGGGAACCTCTTACTGGTAAACCTGGCATCAAACTGCTTTCCAAATATTTGCTTATATTCATGAGTAGAGGCTTTTCTTAGCCACGGTCAGAGAAATTTCTGTTTGGAATGGGTGACAAGTAATTCGAACTCATACCTTCCTAGACAGTGTCCTGAAAATAACTGATTGTTTAGTACTGAGCCCTAAGTAGGAATCTACATCAGGCCTTTCAAGGTCCAGAAAACATGACAGAAGAAAGAGAAGAATATAAGACCCAGAAATGTAAAGGAATGCCATATATATTCAGGGTCTTACATGACTGATAATCCCAAAGAACTCACAGCAACAGTAGCCATTTGCATAAGAACTTCACAAGACTTGGCCTGTAGAAAGAGTTTCTGGTCTGGCCTAGCCACAGGTCCAGACATGCCTACAGCCTCAAAATGACTCAGATCATTTTTTAAATTAATTACAAACTGTTGAGCCTATGGCTCAGGCTTCTTGCTAACTAGCTCTTGCATCTTAACCCATTTCTACTAATGTACGATTTGCCACATAACTTGTGCCTTACCTGAGTTGCTTTACATCTTCCTCTCTCAGTGGCAACTCACAGCGTCTCTCCCTGACTCTGCCCTCCTTCCCCTTTATCTATGCTTGGATTTACTGCCTGTTTCTAAGATGCCTTGTCATAGGCCAAAACAGTTCCTTCATTATCCAGTGATAATTCACATCATACAGAACATCCCACATCAACAGCGAGATGGGGGAGTAGGCATGAAAGTAAGATGGCAACTTTGTAAGAATAAGGATTTGGTAGTAGGAGGAGTTGGATAAGAGAGGATAATGGGGGGGGTTACAATTAAAGTACACAGATAGATGATAGATAGACAGACAGACAGACAGACAGATAGGAAATTGTAAAAAAAAAAATGGTTAAATTAAACAAAAAATAAAACATGTGTTACTATGTGCTTAGCTTTGTAGATCAAAGCAAACGATATGTTCTGTGTAATTTAATGAAGGAAATAATATATAAAACGAAAATACAAGCAACAGGTAGCAAGGAATTTCATGGAGAAAGTTTCAGCAGGGTGACAAGAAGGAACATAACCAGCAGTGCTCCCTGAAATGGGAAGGGGGCAGAAGAAGTCCTTCTGAAGGAGGGTGTTTATAGCTGAGTTTTCCCTAGAGAGAAAGTAGCCATGTGAGGGACTATAGACTTGCATGAGGATGTATCAGGAGGCAAGAAATCAAAAGAAATTATAGAGATGAACACATTTGGAGCTTCTTTAAAAAAAAAAAAGTAATAAAATCCCCTTTGGTTTTGTATTTCATAGTTGTCTGTTGCACACAGACTCAACATAACCTTAAGTTATTAAAATAATAAAACATATCCCTGTTGATTGATAATTAGCCTTTGCACTAAGTCTTGTAAGCATCCCCCATCTTCCTTTCTACCATAATTTCTCTCAAGATCTCCAAGTCACCTCATGACACAGTGACTGAATGGCTGACGCCTAGTATAAGGACTATAGCAGACATCAGGAGCTCCACTGACTAAATGTTAAGCATTTTGAATATTACTCCTCTTTTAATAATAGAGATGCTCATTGTGAAAATGAAACAATAGATATGGTCCTCAGTGTTAAGGCTGCGAGGTCTAAATAGACAAAGATATCTAAATGAAAAGGTGGATGAGTCTGGCGTGGTTTAAAAAGTAAGCGATGAATATTTCCCAGTGGTACTACTATGGACCTTAGAAAGGACTGGAGGAAGCCAGCTTCAGGCAACCAGGGGTGATGGGATTATTTATTTAGATGAAGAAAAGTGGGACGCTGTGGGCTTTTGAAGAGGAACCTTTTTTTAATGGTTCATGCATTGACCTAATTTACAAAAATCAGAATGGGACAACAGAAAGAACACAAATGAGTCATCCTAGCTGTACGACAAGTCCATTAACCTGAGCTATGAGCAGCCACCACACATACTTCAGGAGGTTGCGATAATATGACGAGGTAATAGATATGAAATCTTTTATTGTTGCTGGCAAAATGTGAGCTGCTATCCCTGGTGTGCCAGGGACAACATCATTGATACACACCCAATCTGTTTTTCGGCTTCTTCTTAGTTCTCTCTAAACAGCAATGTAAGAGGTAGAAAGTCTTGAGAATAAAAACAGAAGAAGCAAAATAGTATAAAGTCACACCAGCAAGGAAGATATCCTAAAGATAAGACAGGGTACATGTGCACATCACCTTTGAACATAAGTCATTAGTTAACCACTTTCTGTAGCACAGATGACCTGGACCAGTCCTCATAGCTCTCTGTGCTAGATAAGTAGTATCAAGTGCAATGAATCTGTCTTATCTGATATAAGTATGAGAAACAAGTGATATAACTGGCATCCTCCTGTGTGGTTTTTACATTTCCCTCTCATGGCTGGGCAGGTCAAGTCTCTATAAAGCACACATCATATCTGCAAGACCACCGCCCCTTCCTGAGTTGTAGCAAAAATCAAATAGGAAACAGCCCAGGAGAGGATGGATGCTATTTAAAAGTACATAGTAGACAGTGTAGAAACTATTTGCAGGCTACAAAGACTTGAGTATTTGTCTTGTATCTTCTAACATCACTCAGTGGCAACCACAGCATCTTATATTTACTCCAAAGCATTTACCATCCTTCACTAGATTAAGGGAATTATTATTGAAGACAGCAGATGACAAGAATATCATGTGTCTAATTTACTGTGCCTAGAGGCTTAAGTTCAAAGTTTTATCATATTTCCTAAGGGACTTGACAACCTACCTACTCTATTGGACAACCTTTAAATTTTCTTAGTAGTTAAAATTCTCTGCTAACATTTTTCAGCTTTTCTACTTCTTTAAGGAATGAACAACATAGCTTTACAAAAAGTCTGCAGTTATCATTTGGAGTAAGATTCCCAAGTCGGAAACCAAACTTTCTGGCTGACCTTGAAAAAGTTGGCTAAACACTAGGTGCTCCCAGGAGGTGGGAAAGAGTTGAGGACTATCATCAGGTGGAATGAGCCTCTGCTGATCATATGAGGCACAGAGGGCACTTCCAAGCACCGTTCTACAGGTGACATAACCTACCCACAATTCCATACTGTCCTCTGACTCTCTGCATTAGCACCTTTCACACTGAGATATAGATAAAATGTAGAATTCTGAAGGTATAAACAGATAGCCTTATTGACTTCTGACTGTTCACTCCCAATACAGTGTGAATTTCCTGAGGCCAGAGTAGGAATATGTATGTTTTTGAATCTCTGCTGACCATGGTCCCTGGCATACAGTGTGCACCTCACAGTTTCTGTTTGTTTTTATGGTGCTGGGGATTGGACTCTGACTTTCACACATGCCAGCAAGCGCTCTACCACATATCTGCACTCCCAGGGCCTCACAAATGTCTGTTTAATCAGTGAATTTTATATGTTCACCTTCCAAAAGATCAACAGATCTCATTTGAATTGTAGACAAAGATCCTTTATGGTGTTCTTTCTCTACATGAATATTAAGATGTAGTGACAGGAATACACACATACCTCAATGTTCATTTTTCTTCTATTATAAGTGCCCTATCATATATAGATGCTATATAATGTTCTGAGGACATGACTATATCTGGCATTTCTTGTATTTATTCTAGATGCCTGTAGGAAGGAGGAGGAGGCTTTCATAGGAGTTATATTTTTTTAAAGGAATTAAGACAGCTCTCTATGATGCTTTTGGATTCCTCAAGAGAGGAGTGTTATAAAACGCTGAGTCTGGCCCCACCCAGTCTTTCTGCTTCCTGGTTCAAAGGTGTGGTAGCTTGTCACCACTTCGGCATCTATGACCCTCACTAGAGTCTGAACCAATGAGACTTCACATTCTTGAGACTTGGATCTCTCAATTATAAGCTAAATTGAACTATTTTCTTTAAAAGTAGTCTGCCTCTGGTATTTTGTTATAGTAATGTCCAATATAGCTTGAGACTGTTCTACAATAATACGATACTAGGTGTGAGTATTAAGCAATAAGAAGAAAAATTTGACTAAGTAAATAAAATTGCGAAGCAAGGACTGGAGTTTTTAAATCCATATGCAAGTAGATACATGGAAGCGTGAGGCAGCAGGACCAACTCTGGAAATCTGTATCATTAAACATGGTCAAAATGAAGAGTGTGTCTGAATGCACTGAAGGAATTAAAGATGGTAAGTTTGTCATGGCTCAAACAGAGAGGGCTTTGAAGGCTTGGAAATGTTTTCACAGTTCTAGATTACAGTGAGCACTGCATTCTGAACAGAGTCTGAAGCATCTGCATCCCATTGCCAGCATTCTTTATTCTCTTCTGACTCTATTCCTCCTGAATATCACCTGAATAACATCACCTGAAATACTATCTAATCTAACACTTGTCGGTCTCCCCATCACCCCAGAAGATAAGCCCCAGAAGAATAAGTAGACAAGCACCTGTGCTGTACTAAATATCTATGTAATAAATATGTATTTGGTATATGGGGTGAATACACAACTTTTCATCTTTCAACTCACCCACTTATCAGGCCATCTTTCTTCTGAGTAATAAGTTATTCAGATGGAGCAACCAGCATTTAATTTAAAAAAAATAGGAGGAAAATGTTGAGCAAGCTTCTCTAGATGCATATTTCATCCACAAATATGGAAAAACACTTAAACTTGAGTAATCCATTCTGACTTTCATCTCAGAGGAAGAGATTAAGCATGTATCATGATCCAAAACAGATCATGAAGGTCAAGTACTTTCAGAACTATAGAGAAATGCTATGTTAGAATAGCTTTATTTGACAATATTTTGTTTTCCTAAAATATTTTAATGTTAAAGCTGTCAGAAAGAAATGTAGTATAATAATAGGTGTGTTTTCTAATGTGTGTTCTAATGCTATATAATTTTATACCTTATAGCCATAGTTCTCAACCTTCCTAATGCTAAGACCATTTAACACAGTTTATATTATTAGGATAACCTTCAACCAGAAAAATTATTTCCTTGCTATTTTATAACTATAAATTTGTTGCTGTTGTGAATTATAATGTAAATATCTGACATGCAAATTATTTGATATTCCACCTCTATGAAAGGATCATTTGACCTCAAAGGAGTCACATCCACAGGTTAAAAAAATGATGCCCTCAAGTAAAGTGCTGAAATATACATGTGTTTCCATATCTAAACAGGATTTTGTTAACTTCTGTGTATATGTGTGTCATATCTGCCCATGTGTACACATGTGTGTGCAAATATAGTACATCTTGTGTGTCATGTGTCTTCTATCATTCTCTGCCTTATTTCCTTGAGACTGGGTCTCTCACTGAACCTGAAGCACATCATGTTATAAAGGAATTTTGGATAACTGTCCAGGCAGATAGGTGCCATCTCTGTCATTTCTAGATTTTGGAAGTTGCTTACACTTCCTCTTTACTTGGGTAAATATTATTTCCTTCTTGGATCTCTGAGGTATTTGAAGATGAGATAGTTATAGTTATAGTTTTCTAGTGACGGTTTTAGAAAAGAAACTTTGAAGTTAAAGTGTATAAGTTTAAGAGACATCAAAATAATAGTTTTTAGTTAATAATACAAGTTAGAAAGAAAGTGAATTAGGTATAATCCTTTGGACTCATCAAAATAGGATAATTAATGAAATATTTTCTTTGAATTGTCAATTGTTAAAGGACTGGACATTACTCACTTATTGTTTGTATATATTGCATAAAATTATTGTACCTATTGTATATGGTTTTTCTTATGTTAGCTATAACCTTCTTTTTTTATTTTGACACAAAAGGGGATATGTGGGGATATGTTAAAATTTTATTAAAATTAGTCTGAGATATCAGAGGGATCTACCCACAGTCAGTCTAGGAGGATCAGACAGTGGTAACTCACACCTTTAATCTCAGACACAGGGAATGTCTGGAAGTGGAGACCTAAGCCCTTAATCCCAGCAAATCTGAGTTTGAGGTCATCTTAGTTTATAGAGGGAGTTCCAGGCTCCCAGGCAGGCAGTGGTAATGCCATGTCTTTAATCTTAACCTGGATGTGAAACAACTGAGCAAAGAAGGTATTTAAGGCAGGCATAGAACAACAGAGAGGCAAAAGAAGCCAGGAGGAGCAAGCTGGGGAAGTTGGAAGACAGCTGGGTGAGATCTGACTGTGGTGTTTACTCTTAGATATCTCAGCCTTTCCCCGATATCTGGCTCTGAGTTTCCTTCATTCGTGCAGCATGTTTCAGGCATACTGGCTGGCCAACAAGCCCCAGCCACTTTCCTGTCCCTGATCCCCACTATGCTGGGTTTACTGACATGAAGTCACACCTGGATTTCACAAGGATGGTGAGAAGCCAAATTCAGATCCCCATGCTTACATAACAATCACTCTGAGTCCAGTGCATAGGTGACTATATTAATGAAGTTTTAGCATATTGTGGTTCCGGAAGATCTAAAGCCCACTATGCTTTCCCAAATTCAGTATATTATTATTATTGTTTCCTGATGTGGTCTTACTACTTAGAAAAGTTTCCTTGCACTATGCAGCTAACCTCATGGGTTCCAATGTTGTGGGGTCACTGTCTCCTGCTTTTGACTGTGTCTTCTCACCTGACTCATTGCAGTAAAAAAGGTCCACATCCAGCTCTGTCAAACCACATCCTGAAACTCTGAAAACATCAGATACGATCTGCTCTTGTACATCTCACCAAGGTTTCTGATATTTAAGCCCTATGTTTTGATGACTTCTAAGATTTTTCTTTGCTTGTGTCTTTTTGAAGAAGCCAGATGAGGCTTGTCTGGCTCCTTCTTGCCCAATCTGCTGAAGCTCATAAAGGAGCCGGTCCTTCACACGCAAAGCTACAGGATCTCCATGACACACGGCAACAACAGAATATCCAAAAAGAGCCCCAGAGAGAATCCAGTACCAATCGTGCAGCAGAAATCAAAGGCCTCAAAACAGACTCTTTGCAATGAACACTTGCAAGTAATGGTATATGAACAGAAGGATGTACTGTGTGACTCACTGTGTGGCTCTGCAGCTTCTATGAAGAGATTTTCTATCATTTTTATTTTCTATTAAATTTTATTTTATTTTACTTGGAGAGTGATTGCAAGAGCAGAGGGCAGATAAAAGGGACAGGAAGATGAATGGGATGGAGATGCATGATGTAAAAGACATAAAGAAGAAATTTAAAAAAGAAATTTTAAAAGAAAGAAAAGAAAAATGTCCCCAACAGAGTAGTCTGTGGGTAAGCCTGGTGCATTTTCTTAATTAAGTATTGATATGGGAGGGCCCAGCCGATTGTGTGTAGTGACCACCTTGGGCTGGTGTTTCTGGATGTAATAAAATAGCAGGCTGAACAAGCCATAGGAAGCAAGCCAGTGAGCAACATTCCTCCAAGGTCTCTGCTTCAGTTTCTACCTCCAGGTTCCTACCTTGAGTTCCTGCCCTGACTTCCCTCAGTGACGGAGTGTGACCTAAAAGTTGTGAGTTGAAGTAAATTCTCTACTTCCCAAGTTGCTTTTGGTCATCATGTTCTATCACGGCCGTAGAAGCACTAACAAAAAGAAATCATAAATGAGCACAGTAACTGGCTGGCTTTGTATAAATGGCATTAAGAGGCAGGAGACACTTGTGAGAGACAAAATACTGATCTTCACATCTATATTACTTCTCCTGTTCCGCATCCCCTGGGGGTGACGAACATCAACAGAGTCCTCACATCATGTATCTGTGTCACAGCTGAGAAATTCCATTTTAGAAAATTCCAATTTTATTAGCAATTGCTAACAAATCCACCCAAGTTCAATCAAAAAGACCCATCATCTTATAAGCTATTGTCCCTATTGTCCTAACTAGAGGAAAAAAATTCTCTCTGTCTTAGGGGGGGAATTTCAAAGCTGTTTGCAAATGTGTGTGCCAATTGTTATTTAAAAGGGAATCCAGGAAAAAAGGAAGCTGCTTCAGGATGTCCAGAAACACTGAGGGGAATGGACTTCAACAATCAGCAGCTTGAAATATATTCTTTAGGGATATAAAACATTGTGTTTCTCTAAGTGTTCAAGGGAAGCCCAACCCCAATTGTTACAGCTACAATGAAACTCCTATACCTAAGGCTCAAGGAGTACTATGGAACAGAGGAAGAAAGACTGTAAGAGCCATGGGAAAGGATGCCTGCTGAGAAATGGTATCTTTTGGACATGACAGGAACACTGCACCCATTAGATCCCAATAACATGGCTGCTTGAACAAGACCTGCTCGGTGACAACACCAGTTGCCCTGTTCTAGTGGAAAGAAGTTTCCCAAAATATACTCCCCATGAAGACCTGCAGGCAGTTAACAATGGGTGAGAAAAAGAGAATGAGCATTCTTCAAAGATGAATTCCCCAAAAGGTTATTCAATTAGGCCATCTCTAAACAAATGTATAAAAGCGACACTAAATGAACTCAATAGGGTTTGTGTGTGTGTGTGTGTTTGTGTGTGCATGTGTGTGTATATGTGTGTGTGTGTTTGTGTGTGTATGTGTGTGTGTGTGTTTGTGTGTGTATGTGTGTGTGTGTTTGTGTGTGTATATGTGTGTGTATGTGTGTGTGTGTTTGTGTATGTATGTGTGTGTATGTGTGTGTGTGTTTGTGTGTGTATGTGTGTGTATGTGTGTGTTTGTGTGTGTGTGTGTATGTGTGTGTGTGTGTGTGTGTGTGTGTGTGTGTACATTATTCTTACTGGTTGATGTTAAGTAAATGACAATAGTAAAGTTTTTCCACTTATGAAAGCTTTTGGAAATCTGTAAGTTTTATCTTTGTATTGCAAATATGAAGAAAACTCTATCACATCATAAATACGAAGGAACGGGCTGGGGAGATGATGCAGTGGCTAGGAAGGCTTCCTCTTCTTCCAGAGAGCTGGAGTTCAGTTCTCAACATCTACATAAAGTGTCTTATAATTAATTGCCTATAATTCAGCTCCAGAGAATACTCGCCATCCTCTGTCCCCAAAGGCACCTACACAAAACAGGCATTCACATGTATTTAAATGGCATTTAAAATATATGCCTCCTCCAACACGGCCATATCTCCTAGTCATTTCCAAACAGTTCATCCACTGGGAACCAAACATTCAAGTACATAATCTGTGAGGCTCAATTCTCATTTAAACCATCATATTACTATGTTTTAAAACATTCCTAGGGACATCCTCACCCGACAGCCCTCACTCCCTCCTTTAGCTACTACTTCATTCCTCCCTTTCTCAAAAGTTTGGTGGAGAATCAGCCTGTTCACTTCCTTGCCTTCTTGCCTCCTCTATTAATCATCATTCAGTTCCCACCCCTCAAAAAGATTACTATGTTTTGGGACACTATATTATTATATACATAAAAACACAACTCATGATGTTAGATTAATAATAACCCATTCAATTACAAAAAATAAAAAATAAATTTATAGACTACAGACACTATATTCTTTCCTTCATAACATTATAGTGAATCAAAGATACTGTGTCAACAAATACACTGGAAACACAAGATACCACATGTAAAATACCATAATTTTGTGGCTGACAAATCAAGGTATGAACTTTTATACTTCTTATGAAACCCTATTGTAACAAAAAAAACCAAAACCCTAGAAAATAATAGATTTTTCCATAGACATTTGCTAAACATATAAAAAATGAATGCCATCTGTCTGAACTGTGGAGAATTTTGGCTAGATATGAGTGGGACACCCCCAACTATACAATAGCAGTGCTGTGGTCTAGAAAACAAATAGAAATATCACACTTTCTAACATAATACAGCAATTTCTACAAATTATCTGTCACGTTGAGTAGCTAATAAGCCTGCTGACTTTTTGTTCAAGAAATGCCTTCACCTTGAAAAGGCACCTTTCTTGTCTAAATTCCTATTTAATAGAGGAGCCATCTCATGCATCACACCTTAAATAAAGATAACAAAACATGTAGAAGACGTGATTTTATGCTTAGCCAAGACTCAAGCACATAGGCTTAAATCAATACCATCAATACCATCAGCTAAGACCTAACATAAGTCATGGCAGGCTCTGAAGAAGTGTATTCCTTGCTGTCAATGAATACCTGCTTTCTGATAAAGTTAAAACAAGCTAATGGGCATCTTGAGGATATGAGCCACAGTGACCACGACCATCATGCTAGAGAGATATACACTTAAATCAGGATGGTCCCCTGTTTTCAAGATAATTAAATTTTGATGATCCATAGTATGGTATTCCCTGAGATACTGAAGGTTCTCTAGCATAGGCTAATGAGGAACCTGGAGGAGTGTTTCCTTAGCATTGAAATAAAAGTGCTGCTTTCAGATACACCCTTTGGGGTGTATCATCCTACTGTGTTACGGTCTGTGGAGGAGAACATGAAAGATTGACTTATGATCTGTCCTGCAAAGCGCACAGATTTAAAGCTCATGATTCCTTGTCAAGCTCAATCCCTGTACACACGGGAACAGATGCCAGCTTTGAAAAAAACGCATTTTGTTTTAATAATTTCTTTATTAGGGTCTCTCTACGTAGTCCTGTCTATTCTGAAACTATGTAAACTAGGCTGACCTTGAACTCAGAGAAGTCTGATTGCCCCTGCTTTCCAAACGCTGGGAAGAAAGGTATGCACCATCAGGCCCAACCATTGTTTTAATCTTGAAGATCTAACAAATGTACTCATGTATGTGCACTTATTGTAACTACAATTTTACTAAACATCTCAACTAGTTAATATACTAAATGGGAATTGACAAGTGGTGATAATGACAGATATCTAGCACAGAAGTCTTAAAGAAATATTGGTAAAGAATAAATCTGGAATTAGGGTAGGGGCTCAGGTCCAGTGACATATCAGAGGAACAGCAGGTGGTAGTTGACTTCAGGGTGTCAGCCCACCAGGAGGTGAATCCATGATGGCTGAATTTCAGATAAGCAAGACCCTGAGACCACAGACTCCAGAATGTCTTTTGCTTCTGCTTTACATATTTAGATGCAGCTATCTTTCTCTGCTGTCTGGCATGGTATGAATAGGTGTGGGGAGATCCCCACAGCCTATAATACCCCACAGTTTATAAATACTCCATCCTACTGGGCACTCTTACCTGTAAATTGTTATGAAGATGACTTCTTCTTAAGCTGTACTATCTAATTGATAATAATAATAATAAAATAATAAAATAGTGTTTAGATTATTAGAAATAAATACAAAGGGATATTAGACAGCTAGGGCCTATAAGTTTCACCTAAGGAGCAGTATAGATTTCATTTAAGGTTAATGATTAAGGAAAATAATTGAGTCCCAGCACCAGGCTGGCTCGAATTCTTTTAATGTTGGGAGATGTGTTCACAGGTTTCAGAGTGCATCATAGCTGAAACAAAGCTTTGAAAATAAAGTTAGACTAAGATGTTTTTGTCAAATAGCTTTGATGTGAAAAACCCAAAAAGATAATCTAAAGTTCTAGAAAGGCGCATAGTTGAATGAGGAACTTGTTACGGTCAGGGGACAAATACAAAGCAGCCCAGTTGTCATTTGCTGACATGCCTTTCTTGGGAGGATTGGCTGATGACCAAAGATGATGATTAATCCTTATACCCATTTTTGTCCTGCATCTCCTGATATAAAAATCTATTGATGAATGGGTATGAAAGGGTAGATCTGGATGATTCTTTTTCATATGTAAAAGTTCAGAATTGTGATTCCTTTAAGATTCCTTTCAAGATAAGTGATAAAGTAATTGGTCCTTTCTTTGGAACCACACAATGCCGCCGGCCATTACATGGCAAATCTTGTTTACTAAACAGTTAGTCTATAGCAAGTTGCTTGGTATGAACGGATGTGGGCTCTTGGGATAACTTGTTTTTCAGCTATAATATGTAAAATGTTGTTATGTAAGGGGTATGAAAAATGTGCTGTTCTTGTATTAATTGTAATTGTTCACTTAAAAAAACGAAATGTAACAACATTGTTCTTTTTATATTGGCTGAAAGATTTTGCTGGGGTAGATAAGCTGTAAGGAAAAGAATAAGGGAAAGATAGAGCTAAAATGCGTTAGAAGGAAACAACCAGAATGAGAGAGGGTTAAAAACATCAAGAAAAACAGAAGGGAAATTTCTGGATAGAGAAAAGAAGAGAGAATGTAGAATGTGGAATCTGAATGCAAGAAAAGAATAAGAAAAGGCCTGAAGGAAACGGTTGAGAGAGTGTGTGTCTTTTCTCTTTACCCCCTCAGATAAAAATGTCACAGCAATTGCCAACTCTGTGGATTCCTGCACTGCTGAGGGCTGGTCCCTCAGGCAGTAAAAGCTCAGTGCACAGCTAGCCTGTGTGAGGCCATGGGTTTGATCCCTAGCATAGTCAAAGGAATAAGTAGAGATTAAGAAGCTATCTTCCACTTCAAGATTAGAAACAAGTGTGTAGCTAAGTGAAAAGTGATACTATTTTGTTGATATATTCTTTCCTCCTAATATATATTTGTATACTTTATAAACACATTTTTATAAAAGTTAAATACACCTGAGGATTATTAAAGAGAAAATATAAAACAAAAAATTATAAAATGAAAAATATCTTAATAGTTTTAAAAACTTTATAGAAAGTTTACATTTTGAATAATATACTTATTTCATTCATTCTATGTACCAGACTGCATAGTTTAAATAGAAAGTTGGGGAAGAAAGGCAGGGAGCAGGGAAAAGGGATGGATTGAGGAATCTTTTGTGTGATACCACAAGTTTACTGTGGCTTCACTTGCTGCTAACTGAACTTCCACCTCTGCTAAGCTCTTTTCTGATGCATCCTGGGATATGACTGACATTGATCTTTCTGGTTATCACATTGTTTCTCACAAGTCATGTATAGGCTTCCTTTTAATAACTTACACCATTGTTAGACACATAAACAATAGAAGTACTGAACTGAAGAGGTGGTGTTGGTATATGGCCCAGTGTTTCTTGGCTCAGGGCAATTTTGCCCCCAGAGCTTATTTGGCAACGTCTAGAGACATTGATACTCATTACAATTTGGGGCAGGGTTGAGTGGGTATCCAGTGGATAGGGGCCAAGAATACTGATAGTTGTCTGTTCAAATTGATATTATAAATATTGAGAAGCCATATGGTCATGTGGTGGATGCATCTATAATCAAAAGAGGACCCTAGAACCTGCAAGATGTATAGCCAAGATCTGTTGCTCAGCCTCCAGACATGAATGGTGACTTCCTACAGGACATCCTCACATGTGTGACTTGGCTGAAGGACATGATAGTACCTCGGTCCAGAATTACTGACCTATCAAAGCATGTAATCACATATGGTCTCTTTCCATTAAGCTCACTTAGTGCTTAAAAAGCTTCGAATATCATCTGGGTGATGACTGAGAGATGGCATCTTGGGTGAAGTTGTTCTTGCGTTTTGTGTAGGAAATTGTTACTGACATGTGGAGGAGGAATTTTGAACCAGCAAGAAATGCTGTGACGGTTTGTCACTCAGGAGTAGCTTCAACTCCCACAATTATTAGCATCGTTTGTGTCTGTGTCTGTCACTTTCCCCTCATCTGTTATATATTTGGGAGACGAAGGAAAATGGATGACATCACTGCACGATTTGGAGGTATCTTGTAACATTGGTGTTACACAGTCTGCTGTCGGGACTTATTAATTGATTACATCTTGACTCTGAATGAAAGCAAATGGCACATGGACATCTCCATTTGAAAGATTGTTTCAGGAGTTTCTACTCAAGAGAATAATTCTGAAACTGTTAAAACATGGCCTGCTCCTCTCACTTAGAGCTTTTCCTACATCACCAAGTCCTTATTTGAGATATGTCCTTCCTCCGACACTGAAAGCCTTCTCCCCATCTGTCCTGTGTCTGGGAGTCCACATTTTCACAAGATGGTGTAACAACCAGGACTGTCCCGAATCCTCCCTCATCCTGACAGGTACAACAGTCAGACCTGCGATCTAAAATGTTTCCTGCTTTATCACAGAATGGAAGTTCTTTTAATTTAATGGAACTAAATTATGGGCATCTAAATAGAACCTGAATCTGTGACATGGTGTTTCCAAGTTTGGTGCATAGCAGGTGATGGTAAACGATTATATGCTTCTTATTCCATTAGCCAGACTGAGATTATATGGAAGGAAAATGAACTTGCGCTGATTTTCTAAGTAGGGGTGAAATGAAGAGCCTTTTGTTAAAAAAAAAAAAAAAAAAGTGTATATGTTGCTCCAAAGGAACAAATATTTAATAGTGGGTTTCAGCCAGAGAGACAGTGGCATAGAAAACAGATTCAATGGTAAAGAGGCTTCCTAGGTTCCTCAATTTATTATTCAAAGGCCAAAGTCATGAGTACTCCATGCCTAGACCCTATTGAAAAGAACTAAAGCTGTATTGAGTGCATTGTCTGGTATAGAAACTGGAAAAAAATGTTCTTGAAAATAAAAATATTTTTCTTAGCGTAAAGCTGAAACTGAGTGTTCTGGTACATGTTTTAAACTCTACAGGAAGGTTGAACTGGAAGATCACAAGTTCAAGGCCAGCCTGGGCTAAATATTCAAACCCTGTCTTCAAAAGCAAACAAAATGTAGCTGAGTTAATATATGTTGCAATAAGACAATTTAAAAGTATATTTAGTTGACTGTTGACAATACAGCTCAATATAGGAGAGTAAATTCCTATTTGATTCCCACAAATCTATGTCATTTATCAAACTGGCACAAACCCTTGGTGCCAGTTTCCAATTGTATGTTGCAGAATTTTCTGGTCCTTACTTCATTTTATCTGATGAGAAATGAAATGTAATTGTGCGGCATATAAAATTGCCTCCGACACTGCAAACAAGGTAAGCCAGGCTATCCCTCCCCACCTTCTATCCTGCTCCTGAAGACCTTGGGGTGTTAGTCATCCTCGGGTCTCATTCCCCTGCGACTCACATGCACCGTCAGAAAGGCAGAAGGGTCCCTGCAGGGTTTGAAGGAGTAGACTTTCTCCCTCACTCTCAATCACAGGAGGCTTCCTGGACTCCTCACCGGGGTGGATGTTTCTCATGCTTCCTGGTTCTTGTTTCACACTCCGAAGTCCTGTGCCTTGAAGAGTGGTTTCCATGCCACTATCGCCCACCCCCCAAAACCAGACTTCTGTGACTCTAAGATACACTATAATAATTCTCCTTTGTGTTAAATGATTTTCTATCAAGTTGTATTGCTTGAGGCTAACATTATTCTAAACAATCCACTTCAACAAGCCTGTTGAAGTAAAAAAACACTACTTTTCTCTTTCTCATCCTAACCCTGGCAAAACCCACATCATTCTCCAAACCCAGATACGGAGATAACAGGCAACAGATACTTCCTTGCTCATAGACGAGCCAATCTCAACTACCATCATAGCGATTACTGCCTCGTATTTTCCCAAGACCAGAAAGGAAAAAAGTCTTCATATATTAAAGGAGGTAAATGGCGTGAAGCCCAAAGACAAGCTGTTTTTCTTTTTCCACTCCAGTGGATGCTCGAATACCAGCCAGTTTCTTTTCGGCTGTTTGCCACAACATCGAAAAATCTAAGCGCACTCTGCTCTGGTAGCTGCCTGAAGTCTAATTGCCGTGAACACCCATTGCGAATAAGGAAGATCTTGATTGGAACTAAATTTGTTCTTCGTGTAGAAACCCAAAAGGCACTTTTGTGTAGAAAAGTTCCAAAAGGCACTTTCTCGTCTGGTCAAATTAGCTGTGAAAATATTGCAAATAAAAATATATGTAGGAGCAAGTGGCTTACAAAAAGGCATTTCCTTATAAATGATCCATGTTACCCCAGATTCCCATATATCTTGCAAATAGGGGGGAGCCTGGGAAATATTAGTGTACACAAACAAGGGGTGCCCATAAACTGCCCTAGGGTTTATGGCAGTGGGGAGTTTGTTTTTTAAAAGAAAACATGTAGAGAAACATGGAGGGGGGGGAAGAAACTAGTAGTTTTGTTTTTAAATGCTAAAAAATGAATTTTAAGAAATAAGCAAGGTAGAACTGGAAAAACACGTAGCTTAAGGGTCCCATTGGCCTATTCCAAATTCTGTCTTTAACATGTTTCTTTCCGGCTGTAAGCAGCTTACTCACCCTTCCACAGTTTCTAAGAAACTGTGATTTAAGTCTATGCTGCTTGTACAGGAAATAGACAAAATATGTCTGAGATCTCTTTTTATTATATCAAGCATGAAAAATTCTTCTCTGTGGTGTTGCCTTCTCTTGTGAGGACAAGAACTGTATTACGGGGGATCAAAGACACGGTGATGCACAATTGTAAGACCAGGGTCCTCTGTTGCTTTGCTCAGGAAAGTCTGGCACATCCTCTACATCATGGGACAATGAAATTACGGACCTCATCAGTACGAGAGATAAGTCCATGGAGAACACAGTTGTTCATTTTCCCCCATCCCTGCCCAAGGTAGCATTCACTTTAGATCTGCCCGTTTATTTTTGTCTAAGAAAATGAAACCAGAAAGTCTAAGTATTCAAGCTGCTTCAAACCAAGGAACACTTTGCTTATAGGCAAAAGTTTCCCAGTCATTGTGTTTGGGTGTTAAGAATGGCTGGTGATGATCAGCAATGTGGCTGTAGAAATGTGGGATTCCAAGGGAGCCTGTTTGTTGCTGGGTCATGAGGAACAGGTACTTGTGATCACATTTAAAATTACTGACTGGTACTTTCTCCATCATGAGTTGACATATTATTGAACAAATTTTTCTGATAAAGGTAATAAACAGTTATTTTATTTATTTTCAGGCAAAGATTGGAAATAAAAGTTGACTGCATTTTACCTGGTTTTTTTTTTTTAAAAAAAAAAAAAGGTAGTTAATCATATAGCCTAAATGTGTGTGTTTTGTCCAAATATTTCTTTATTGTATGAATACCAGAATTATTATATTTTTCTAAGTAAAATCATTGCTTTCAACATCATTCTAGGTGACAAGAAGTGACCTTTGTAGTTCAGAATTAACCCTACTAGAAATAATAATATAGCTACTTATTATGTATAAAACTCACTCCAAATATTTGTTAGATCCATATTGCATTTAATTTTAACAAAAAGGAGTATTTTAGTTTATAGACCACCACATCATAAATCATGCAAGTTCAAAGGAGCTACCAAAATATTCATTCTGCAAAACTCAGGTATCACTAAAATCATATTCTTAGTTTGAATAAAACTTCTTTTAACAATAGAGATATGTGTACATGTGTTTATGTTTTTAAAAAGATGAATCATCTAGTAGGTGAGTGTGAATAAGAAAAGACATTTCCTTCTTAGCCTTATTTTGATCTAAGTATTTCACCATGTCATATCTAGCACCCTCTGCCTTTGTTTTAAAGATACACTTAACCCACAAATTCAGTGAATCCTTCACTAATCCTAACCCACACACACACATGTACACACACAGGGTGGGGAGGGGGGACTTCCAAATTATCCACCTAAAATGATTTTGCTCTTGCTTAAGAAAAGTTGCACAGCATAGCTTTTCCTTCCCCCACACACCATTAGCTCCTTCTATGTCCCAAGCCTTTGAATTTTCATGGCCCCTCTTTCCATCGTGCCTTGGTGGCACCTGACCTTCACTGGTGCCTCGCCCCATCTCTTCATATACATCCGAATTCACAGCAGTTCACCTCTTACCTGTTCTGATTCACAGCATCAATATTAATGTCCTCTTCCCACCACACTCCAGATGTACTAAGAACTCTCTGGTCCTACCATAGCAGACAGACCTAAGTTACCAAGACTCAAGGTGCTTCATATTTGAATATTACTGTATTAATAAGCCACAAGATTTTTCAATCCTCTTTCTAGTTCTTTTGCTTAATAATACATATAAAAGTGCTCAGTGGTACATCTTTCGTCTGATTTTTTTTTTTAACTAAGTAAAGCAGTTCCTTCAGAGACTTGATATACTATTAACTAGATGGGAGAGTTAGCTCTGTATCGACACTTTAGAGAATCATGAGCCTCAGTCTACGGCAGATCCTCTCACCCCAACTCATAAAAATAGCTTCAGAGCCTGTGCAGACACAGTTGGTCCTATATCCAGAGTTTCTAATGCAATGGGTCATGGGATGATCCCGAGGATGTGCATTCTGGCAGGTCTCCAACTTGTGAGGGTGCCATGGATGCACTTTTTGAGAACCACATCTGCGTGGGTAGTGAGTTTTAATTATTAGACTTCTTTTTTAAATAACAAGGAGAATAATTTTCCTAGCCTGAAGCCCATGGATATTTTGACTCAAATGAAACTGAGATTAATTTCTCAGTACCTACACAGTGCCTGAGATTTATTTTCACCTTCACCTGATAAATTTATGTTCCTTAACACAATCAAAATTTATTCACTTTTAGACAGGTTTTTAGAACTTCATACATGGATACTGTAGTTATATAATGCCTACCCTACACTTTCCCCTCTTCCCTCTCCCAGCAAGAACATATAAACTATCCAAATATAAAAAAAAAAAAACTTTGACATAATTGGAATTCACTAAAAAGAAAAAAGAAAGCTTGAAACAAAATCAGCTTCATCTTCATTATTTAACAATATAAACGTAAGTGATTAAACCCAAAGCATTTTACTCTACAGCTTATGAACATTTTGACACAGTGCAGCAGCAATTTTATTCCCAACAAATTATAGCCCACTTTCCTGGTGAAATAATTGCTTTTTAACATGAAAATTATGTATTATGTTCTAAGAAGGTTTTATTTGCTTAAAATTTGTTTATTTAGTAGTTATGGATGCCAGGTGTATATAAGTTCCAGACACACCAGTTGCTCAAAGTAACTTTTTACAGTCCATGGCGAAATCAAAACTTCTCTTTCAAGGCTCATAAAGATGACAGTGGTGGTCCATGACATTCCTTGAAGTGGTGCCCTTACACCATTTCAAGCCTAAAATGTGGCTCATGTCTGAATCCTAGCCACTGAGAGGCCTGAGGCAGGCAGACCATGAGTTTGAGACCACCCTGGGCTGCATAGCAAGACCTTGTCAAAACCATCACTTCAGTAAACAACCATAGTAACACAATAATTTCCCAGGGCTGCCTCTTTTTGTTTTCCATGATGCCTACTGTGGACATAATACTAAGGAGCCCAGTAAGAGCAATTCAAAATTAGGTCAAAGTATCCAGCTGGCTGACAGACACTAGAGAACTGGAGAAGCCACTGGAGTGTAAATGCTTCCAATACTGCTCTAGACATTGTGATTCTTGATACAAAAATCTATGGCAAGAATCAGGTAGCTAGAAATCAGCGTTTCACCCAGTGAGACCACACAGGAAGGGGGATGCTGTGTCTGGCACTGCCATTGTCAATGAGGACTTTATGTTTGTTGGGGCTGTTAGGAAAATTTGTAGTGTGAAGTAAGAAAAGGAATTATTTCCCAGGGCTGGAGAGATGCCTCAGAGGTTGTAAGCACCGACTGTTCTACCAAAGGACCTCAGTAAAATCCCCAGCACCCACATGGCAGCTCGCAACTGTCTGAACTCCATTTCAAGTGACCCAGCACCCTCACAGAGACATTCAGGCAAAACACTAAAGTTCATAAGATAAAAATAAAATTTAAAAAAGAAATTATTTCCCTCTGAATTTATTACTGCTTTGCAAATGTGCAAATAACCTGGCCTTGTGTGCAGTCACTGTTGTCTGTCTGGCGTCAATTAGACATGTATTCATCTAAAGAACTACTCAGTTTCAGGCCTGCTGTCAGCACCCCAGATGACTTTAATACTGAGTCCAAGTCCCATCCCCTGGGAGTGCTTATGCTGTATAAACCCCATGGACAGCAAAGTAATGACAAAAGCAACTGGTAATGACTGTTCAAGCCACTTTCAAATGCTTTCCCCTCTGACTGTTACATGGAGGCCTCCAGACCTGTTCTGCACACATTTGAATATGTCATATATGCTCCAAAAACACAGACCGAAAAAGAAATACTGTATCTGGCTGCTGTTCGTACACATTTTAAATAGTTCAGCAGGGTTAGCTCAGTGGTAGAGAAACCTCCTAGCATGCTGGTACATCTGAAACAAAAGGAAAGTCTGTGTATGTTGTAAAGTAGAAAGGCCTGAGGAAATTAAAGAGGACCATGTATCCTCATAAACAAAATACAAATTGATCCAGAAATTTCTATGGAGAGGGACTACAGACAGAATACTGCTGAGCAATGCACTGTGAGCACAAAACTGCCTTTTCTCCACCTCTTCCGTCCTCTTCTGTCAAATGCTCCACAAAGTGATGGAGCCTCCATCAGGTCCACAAAGTGATGGAGCCTCCATCAGGTCCACAAAGTGATGGAGCCTCCATCAGGTCCACAAAGTGATGGAGCCTCCATCAGGTCCACAAAGTGATGGAGCCTCCATCAGGTCCACAAAGTGATGGAGCCTCCATCAGGTCCACAAAGTGATGGAGCCTCCATCAGGTCAGGCCTGCAGTTATCAAGAGTGCCAGCCAGTCCTCTTACTATGTCTGAATAAAAGACTCAGATGTCCCAAATGATCAATGTCTCGAGTGTCCTCTTTCCACTAGGACACTAGCTGCCATTTGTCTGAGGTCTGATTCTCTTTCTCATTTCTACTCTCGTAATAGTTGCTCGTTCTCTTCGGGATAATTAAGAAATAGGAGTTTCTTAATTTTCTTATTTGAGAAATTTGAGAATCAATTTGAGTTTGAGAGGTTTGGGTTACATGCCTACAGTATTCTAGATTTGAAAAACTCCAACATAGTGCTCAGAAAAAAAAAACATAGATGATCATCTCTTCAAACCATGGTCTTATAAATGCTACTTTGGCCTAATATAAAGTATACACACTCACAACACACACTTACCTACATGGGGAAAGTAGGTTGTGTTAGGGTTTCTATTGCTGTGAAGAGACACCATGACTACAGAAACTCTTATAAAGGAAAATATTTAATTGCATGGTTCACAGTTCAGCAGCTCAGTCTATTATCATCATAGTAGGACATAGTAACATGCATGCAAACACATGCTGGAGAAGCAGCCAAGTCCTACACCTTGGCTTGTAGGCAACAGAAGTGTCTATGACCCTAGGCAGTGTAGTAGGAGGTTTCTGGCCGGGACTTTCGGGCCTAGCCTCAAGGTTTAGGTCCACAGACCCACAGACCTGCAGACCCGCAGAAACACACAGATGCATTCGATAGTTTTAGGTTGATCGGCCTCAGGCCCAGGCATATAACTTGCTAGCTCTCTACCCTTCATCATCCTGTTCAGCCATGGGGCTCGGTACCTTTCTTTAGAGCAGCATAGTTGTCCTCTGCTTCTTCCGGCTTCTCTCTGACATTCTGCTCTGTGCTTCCTGTTCTCAGAGTTTTTCTTAGTCTGGTAGCCCCACCCACACTTCCTGCCTGCCTTTGACCAATCAGCACTTTTTATTAAACCAGTGGGTAGGACAATTATTTACAATGAAGCAACACAATCTTCCTATAAGGCAGTATGTTGTGCATAGGAAAACTCAAAGCCCGCCCCCACGTGACACACTTCTTCCAACAAAGCCACACCTCCTAATAGTGCCACTCCCTGTGAGGTTTTAGGGCCAACTTCAATGTTTGTGGCTTTTTCAGCCTGGCACTTACTAGGAAAATGCTACATCACTGGGCTACATTCCCAGCCTTTGAATTGATATTAGACATGATATAGACAAGTCTATTCAAAGAAACTGAACGAAAAGTTAACTTCTTGGACAAGAATAGTGACATGTGCTTTTTATCTGAACGGAGTGGGAGGCAGAAACAGGAGGATCTCTGTGAAATGAAGGCAGCTTTGTCTGCTTAGTAAATTCCAGGACAGCCATGACTATTGCCAAAACAGAATAAAAAAATAAATAAATAGTGAATAAAAAGTAAACCTCCAAAATAACGTATCACATTGGTTCTACATATATGGACTTGCAAAAGTGTCAAAATAGAATGCTAGAGTATTTACTAGTAAGTGTTATTTTTGTATACAGCTTTTTCATTTCAAACATTTCAAATAATTACATTAACTCAAAATTCTGTTTCAAAAGTATAAATTTCCCAAAAAATATAAAACTTGACCCATTCCTTTTTTGTATCTTACAGAAAGAATAAAACATAAGTTTAACCTTATGAAGGGTTTCAACCTTCCTAACGCTGCTACCCTGTAACACAGCTCCTTGTGTCACAGTGAGCCCCATCCACAAAATTATGTTGTTTTTACTTCATGACTGCGATTTTGCTAATGTTACAATACATAATATAGATATCTAATATGTGACCCCTGTCAGGGTCATGACTCACACGCTGAGAACCACTGGTTTAAAGACAAACTACCTATAATTTATCATTGGCCACGTCATTCCTTCACTGCTGGGGCAAAAGAACTAAATTCTTTTTGCCTCAGTTTCCACTTATAAGAAAGCTAATCGTGCCTACTTCACAGATAAATCAGCACAAAAATGATATTGATTCATGCCAAAAAAAAAAAAAAAAAAACTGGAAGAATGCAGGACTCCAAGCTCCTATCACTTTGTCAAACTCTACCATCTCTTGGTAAGATACTGTGTGTAAATATTTCTTTAACCTAATAAACATCTCATTTAGCCACAATTGTTTCTTATGTCTTAAACAGCGATAGTTATTAACTCATCTAAAATAGCTGAGCGGTGGGCACAAGCCTTAGTCTTAGCACTTGGGAGGCAGAGGCAGGTGGATCTCTGTGAGCCCAGCCTGGTCTACAGAGTGAGTTCCAGGACAGGTTCCAAAGTTACAAAAGAAATTTTGTCTTGGGATAAAGAAAAAAGGAGGGGGAGGAAAGAAGGAAGGGAGGGAGGGAGGGAGAGAGGGAGGGAGGGAGGGAGGGAGGAAAGAAAAAAATCATATAAAATATGTTTTAAAAATCCTGAGAATTGTGTAGAAAACTTGCTTTTGCCAACATGTCAAAATAAAGTTCTGATCTCTTAGATGGGCAGAGCCAGATATCTATTTGTTCCACCAAGGAAAGTGTAGGTGAAAGAAATTTGCCAAAAACATTGGTCACAATCACAGAATCATAAAAATGTGTCTGGGCGGTGAAGGAATAGAAAGGAAGAAGTACAGTTGCCATCAGCATCGCTGACTGGCTGCTCCACATTCATCCATCCCGATATTATTATTGCCCCCCTTTCCCCACCCCAAAGGAGAGAAAAGCTACCATCATGGACAGAAAATTGCTTCTGGCATTAATCCTCCAAGCTCAGATCAAGCAAATGGCTATCAGCAATCTCTTTTGGATTAGCCACCATCATCCATTTTTCATCCCGGGATGGAAATTCACGAGGAAACAAGTCTCTCTGGCCACTTTCAAAGAAATTCACCAAAGACCTGAAGCGAATGGGAAGCTCTGCATACTAAAATCCAGATTTCGTCCAACTTGATTAGAAAGTAGAGACAAGCCCTCTTAGGTTTAGAGCATGCTGTTCTCAGAGGAGTCTTGCCAGGCAGACTCCTAAGTTATCAAACTCAGAATTTCCCCCAATTCCTTCTTTTCCCAGTTTGCTTCTTGTGGTTAACTCCCTTACTGACTTATAGTGATAAACACCTGGAGTCTATCAAAAACAAAGAGAGGCTTATTCACCCTGAGCAGAAACAAACTACATAATATAAGACGTGAGCAGGAATATGTTTTTTATGATGTGCCAGCATAAGGGGGATCAAAGGCTAACGCCAAATAAATAGCAACTGGGCACCGGCAGAGGAAACATAGTTAGACTTTGAAATAATCAAAAACAAACCCAAGGAACACTGAAACTCTCCACCTTCAGCAGCCATATTTTTTCTCTTTTGATACAGGGTTTAAACCTATCAAGGGTTTTCGGAGCTCATCACTGGAATTAAAGAAGACCTCCCTTTCACTGAAGGTTCCAACATTAACCAAAGGGATTGGTCAGAATAGATCAGCTCTCTCCCATCCCCCGCTCTCACACAGCCTCTTCATACCAACTCACAGCCCCCACCCCTTCCTCTAAGGGCTTATTATTGAATTTACCTTGGCCACGTTATGGAATTTGCAGGCTGACATTAACCCATTTATTGAGCCGACTCTCCCTTATCTAAAACATCTCTAGGCAAACTCAAACAATCTGTCTGCCATCCACTGATTGGCAGGGCAAATTTTTCCAGGTGGTAAAACCAGCTCCCCTCAAATGACTTGCCAACCTCATTTTTGCCTGGCAGAATGATTGAAAGAAGACAGGAAGCACCAGCCTTCGCTGCCACGCTTGCTATCTGCAATGTATTAACATAAATAATTTTGAAAGATTAGTAGTATTGGGGGGGGGGCTGAAGGGTGGGGAGCCCAGAGCCGAGAGGAGGCAGATATGAGAGCTGAGAATTGACAGGCTCAACCCTGAGGGCAGAGAGCCCCATCTGTATTTGATTTGTCAGGGATTTACATTAGTGAAACTTTAACTCTGCAGATGATACATAAGATTGCACTCGCAGAACAAGCTTATGCAAATACAGCTTCAGCTCCCTGGTATGTGGCCCAGACAGTGAATTTGGCAGATTTCATTGAGTCTGGTGGCTGGATCTAATAAATTCATTTACATGAAGGATTAGGACATCTGGAAAAGTAGCTTGGTGGTTTATTGAAACATAAATAACATTAATTGAAAGGTTACAGGTATGCAAAGCACTTCATGCAGGCGACACAAAACGCTGTAAAGCGCCTCCGCTACTCAAATAAAGCAAAAGAGGGGGAAAAAAAAATCTCTTGCTAACATATATAGAAAAGGTAGTTTCCAGGATCCAATTTAAATGTCGCCTTAGATAGTGATGGTGAGAGTGAGGTAGTGGCCCCTTTCGTCCTGTCTTTGTAGCAAAAGCCTTTTGCAGATCTGAGCTCTGCTGCCCTCAAGATACACATTTCAGCTACTAATTCACAGCAGCAAGGTAGTGACATAATTAAATTTATTTCCAGTTAGAAATCCCCAAACTGTCATGCCACTTTGCAGACAGAAAAGCATGGTTGAGATCTCAGGCTAGTTCTTCCATGAGTTTATTTTACTGCTGTAATGTATACTTGTGGATGGCCAGTTAATGTCTGATGGAATTGGTTACCATCAGCGTAATAACAAATTACTCAGAGGAAAATGAGCAAAGATGGATATCATATGATTTAAAAGCTGAGAGAAAAGCTCAAGCGGCTTCCAATCACTCGAGTACCTCAGGATTAATGTATAACTTGGTCACCCATTCAAATTCTCCTTCATCTTTTATCCCCAAATAAAGAGATGACTTAGTTGTTTAATCAAATGCCTCCTGTCCAAAGCAATAGCAAGCTTTTCCTTTTCAAAGGGCCATTTTCATTTGAAGTCATTATCCAAAAGCTGACTTTGAAAAGTCAATGCAAATGGCGAAGCGGAAGTCTGGCATTCTCTCAGGTATGGAGACTCTTGGGAGCTCAATCCAGAAACCGTAGTTGACACAGTTAAGTAAAGAGCTGTTTGATCAAAACTGAAAGAGAACCCTTAGCCAAACTTAAAATACACAACACACACACACAGAGAATGAGCTGTACGATTTGATGCAGGTACTGATATACTTCAGAGAAAAAAAACTAACAAATATTTCAAATATTGCAGCATATCTTGTTTTTCATAATAAAAAGCTAGACAAAATCGTTTTTCTTTTTTGGTTTTTCTTTCTAAAGTAAGCTAATGGAATCAGAAAATGGAATGAATTTTAACGGCTGTACACATTTCAGGTCTTGCCATCAGCAAAATAATTCATCGAATATATAAAATTTTAAAACTGTCATTGGTAGAGTATCTGTCAGAATTTAACCAGAACTGAGAGCAGAAACTGGCCAGGTAAAGTACACTGCCACACTAAAGTTTTCTTCCTTGAAATGGATTTAAAAAAAAAAAAAAAATGTGATACTAAAAAGACAAAGTTGTTTTTTTTTTTTTTTTTTTTACAGTTAAATGACAATAGACATATTACAAAAAGATCAAGTCATGTTTACTCCTATGGCTCTCCAAAGAATAGGGAATTTAATGTTTCCAAGTTTTTACATGAAAAGTTATTCGACCTTGCAGTGGTAAGCTATGAAGTGCTTATCAGAGAAGAGATAGTACAGACTGTCATAATCTAAGAGGCTCATCCAGTATGCTGCCTGGTATCAAACACTTAAAAACATCTTTGCTGAAACTAAAAAAAAACCAAAACAATTTTTTTTAATCTACAAGAGGGTCCAGGTAACAGTATGCTGACAAAGAGAAATGCATTTATTTATTATAACACCCAGCCTCAGTGGTCAAAGTAACTTTTGGTGTAATCAGAGTGGGTGAAAACAACCTATCTATCCAATTAAATCTTTAGAATCGTTTAAAAATAGTGTCTGTCTGGGAGCTAAAGAGATAGCCCAACAGTTTAAAGCTCAAAAGTTCAGTTCCCAGAGTCTACATGGCAGCTCACAACTGTCTATAACTCCAGTTCCAGGGGATCTGACGCTCTTACCCAGACATACCCACAGGCAAAATGCCAACACATATAAAATAAATCTTTAAAAACTTAGTGTCTACCATGCAAAAAGTTACTTTTCTTAGATACTTGCAGAAGACTGGAACTCAGTCCTAAACAGCAAATTCACTTGCTTGTGTGTATATGCATGATTCTGACTGCTGGAAAGCTAAGAAAGATGCAAAAATCTCACTGAACTCACTACATGAAGTTCTGTCCCTTGAGTTTCTTAGCCACATGGACTTTGTGGAAGTAAAACCACAGGCTATAAAAGACAGGGTATGGAGCTCACAGAGGTCAAGCTCCAAGTTTATGTCTTATGACAAATCAGGTACAATATTTTTTAAAGACTAATATCTTTACATTATGTGTATGCATGTGTTTGTGTAGCGGTTATGTGCATATGAGTGCAGGTGCCCATGGAGGCCAGAAGAGGGCATCAGATCCTCCTGGAGTTGAAATTACCGGCAGTTGTGAGCCATCTGATGTGGATGATGGGATATGAGTAAGCCCTGGTCCTCCGTAAGAGCTATATATCCTTCATCACTGAGCCATCTCTCTAGCTCTGAGCTATGGTCTTTTAAGAGTTTGCCCATGGAAAACAAGAATATTTAATGTATTAATGTAAGCCACATTACAGAAGAGCTGGCAAGGACCCTGAGCACTCCAGCATGTTCCCATGTATCTAAAACATAATGCAGTTGAACAAGAACGAACTATGGAGTGAATTGGCAAAGCAAAAGAGCAGAGGTAGCCGATGACAGACATGATTCCACTTGGCCGCTTCACTGACACTAGTTTTGTTACCTGGGTCAATGTGTCGCACTTTCCTCACCTACAAAGTGAGCGGTCCTGAGTGCCAACCTGATAGGATTACAGCAAGTGACTGGCTAAACGCATCAGATATGGACTACCCTGCTTGGCACACTCTTACTGCAACAGAGAGCGGGAAGAAGGGGTAATTGCCAGTTGCTTCCCTTATGTCTAGAAGCAGCTGAAATAAACAATAGACTGCAGAGGATAATTCATCAAAGAAAATTCAATTTCCAAACAAGAAAAAAAAATTACAAGCTCAAAGCCATGGAAACAAAAAAACAAAAAAACAAAAAAACAAAAAAACAAACAAAAAAAAAAAACCAAAAAAAAAGTTCCTTTTCTAAAAAGAAACCTTGAGATGACTTAGGGAGACTGACTCTCCAGACATTCAGACTAAGGGAGTGTTAAACTAAGGACAGTAACAGAAATAAGAGGGAAGAAGAAGATGTCAAGAGGGCAAGAAGGTAAGGACAACTGGAATCCAGAAAAAAAAAAAAGAAAAAGAATGAAGAACACTGGATAACAGTTAGAAGTGGTCATGTAAATAACGACGCAAAGTGGCCTTCAGTGAAGTTTTAGAAAATAAATAGTGATGCTCGGTCAAATCTGCCAGTCCATTTTAAGACGTGTGTGTGTGTGTGTGTGTGTGTGTGTGTGTGTGTGTGTGTGTGTGTGTGTGTGTGTGTGTGTGTGTGTGTGTGTGTGTTTTATGGTCCGTTGTCTAGGGTTGCAGACATGCACTTGCACACTTGCCTTTACACATGGATGCCAGAGATCCAGCTTCAGGTCCTCATACTTGTGGGAAACACACATTATCACCTAAGCCATCATTCCAGCCCTGAGTACAAGGAAGTTGTTTACTTGCATGACATCAGTAACCACTTCCTAAGTGTACACAAGCATCATCTTGTCATCTCCTGAGGAGCAAGCCCATCACAGTTTCTATAAGTTCATCAGATGCTTCAGCTATTATTCATCCATGAAGGAATTCATCCCTTGCAGTTCTCTCCCTGAAAACACCCCTCCTTGTTTCTCTGAAAATGGCATCACCACAGACCGTACCAGGTGCCCAAACTCAGTGACTCTTCATCCCTTCTGCTCCTTGGTCATTAAAACTCTTATTGACTCTACCTCTTCCACAACTCCCATGTCTTCCCAGTCCATCATCTCAGCCATTGCCTTGTACACATTCCATTCACCTGCTTAATGTCTGCCATGGTCTCCATGCCTCCTACAAGTTAAAGTTGATGTGCTTGGTACATCAAATGCAGCTCTTTCCAGAAGATGATCCCAAGACGAAGGTGGAGTACAATTATTTAGCAAATATTTTTGCTAGTCTGTGGTATGGAATGCTTTTGTTCTATGGAATTTTTCTTCTCTATCTAGGTCAGAAAAAAACAATGACAAGAGAAGAATACCAATCATATTGCTCCTCACGGAGTCAGTTCATTAAACTCTCCATCACACAACATACCATGAATTTCTCATAAGGTGCTGCTCGACCATGTTATTTCCTCTCCCCGTTACTGGCAGACTCCTGCCCATCCATCAAGATTCAGCTCAAATGTCACCTGCTCTGCTCAGCCTTTCCTGGATTTCCAAGGCTATATTTCCCCCATCCCTGGTGCCCTCCTCCCCAGGACCTCTCTAGCTCTCCGGAGACACACATTTTTCATCTAAATCTTAATAGCTGAAATCTCCAAAGCAAGGCACAATTCACAGAAGGCATTAGATAAATGTCTAGTGAACAACGAAACCCAGAGGTGTCTAAAAATGACAGTTCCACCAGAAGTAGGTCACTAAACAATACATCAATTAAAATAATACCTTAAAGACAGCTGAACAGGAATTTGTTAAAGGATTCCCACGAGCTGTGGTCGACGCAAGGCATGTTTTAAAGTGTGCTGAAAGCCTCAGGAGGAAAACCACTTCGTTTCCAAAGCATCATTTACTCAGGGTTCTAATCTTGAGAAATGCTAGCTGAGAGGTTCACTCGCATAGGAACTTAAGTGTTTCATTGTCTGCATCAGTTACCTCTCTTCCCAAAGACTTTCTCAGGCCTTTTCACAAGTGTGCTTTGTCAAGTTCCCATATTGTCTTCCAAATTTTGTGTGAGCAAAGCGGGAAGCAGTGACTACTTATGTTGTCATAAAAAAGAAAGCAAGGAGTAACTGACCTGATAGCCCAGATCTTCAGCCCTGACGTGACCCAGCAGAAATATTGAGAGGGCAGTTAGAGTCAGGGGCATTGAGAGATGGACTTTATGTGGGCTGTCTGAGCAGTGGACCCAAGACGAAAGAGACGTCTCTGTGCTGGCTTTAGCTTCCAGTCCGTAGACATGCGTTTTGAACAAGCCTGAGTTTGTTCTTACCATACCCACAACCCAGATGGATGGGAACACAAAACCTCACTAGCACTAAAGCCCCATGCAGGCTTTATCCTAATGCCCCCTCCCTGGTACCACTCCTCACTCCCACCATCCCACCCACAAAGCCCTGGCAGAACTCTGGCAGCATCAATTTGTGGACTATCAACTTGAGTGGAATTCTCTCAAGCTGATGCAGACAAAGCAGAAGGATGAGTGTTTTTTCAAGCGCTTAGGCTCTAAAATGGTTTAAACCCCCCAGGAATACAGTCCTCACGGAGCAACTGAATAAAGAATGAGATGCTATTGCTGTTGTTGTTGATTTAAAAAAAAAAAAATAGCCAGACTAGACTTGTAAGCCATTTTGCTAGAAAGAAAGTTTGGGGCTGTTTTGTGGTATTGTTTTTGTTTTATTAACATTATTGTCTGAAATAGTTTAAATCATACAAGGTGAGTGCCAGGCATCTACCCATGATGCACATACATGGCCCAGCTTAATGTTGACGCATAGTTAAATCAACCGTAACATTTTAGCAAATCTAGGACATCATCCTTTCTTGTTGGTAATTCTTAACATGCATTTTTAAAGCAGTCATTCTTTAAAAAAACAAAAATATCATTTTCATATGTGAACAAAATTTGACAAAGTAATTTCTGTTAATTTTTTTAATACTACCAAATATTATCACTAGTTTTTCCAGTTCGTAATTGTTTGTTTTAACTTTACTGACATTTATTTATGTCAGTAAATTTATTTATGTCATTTATTTATGTCAGTGTATGTATGTGGGGGGGGGCACCCATGCCACCACATGCTTATGGAAGTCAGAGGACACCTAGTCTGATTTGATTCTCTCTTTCTACCATGTGGATATTGCTTAAACTTAGGTCAGCGTGCTTGGTGACAAAGGCCTTTACCAATGAGTCATCTAACCAGTTTGTGGTTGTCTTATGAGAGTCAGTATCCACACAGGAGTACTTAGCTGATTTATTGCTTGAGCATCATTTAAAAAAGAAAGATGCTGCCTCTTATTTTATTTACCCCTCCTTTTAAAGGAAACCCCAACCATCTGTCTTTTATAATCTCTCACATTCTAGATATTGCCAGCTGCATGTCTGTAGCTTAACATGTTTCTTTGCCCTCTGTATTTAGATGTTCGGTATTATCCAATTCGATATTTTTAAGCTCTTGTTTTGATTTTTTTTAAAAAAATGATGCTTTGAGAGGTTTTTCAGAACTCATGTTTTCCTCATGAAATGTTACATCTTTGCTCTACATCTTATTTCTATAATCATGGTACCAGTTTATCTGAAAACCATTCCATCATCTCCGTCCTTTCTTCTGCAAACAAATTAGCAGAACATCACACTACAGAGAGTAAACCAAGGCGAAAAGAATATAATGCTAATCATTAAGAAGATCATACTGTTGAAAGACTGAGATATAAACTGCATAGGACAATGTGACCACTGTAGTCATAAAGACATAAAGTGTGGGCATGATGCTATGAATGTCCCTGCTCTGACAATGCGTGAAGTCTCATCCATTTCATCAGCAGAGTCCTAGAGACAGCAGTGGCTGGGAAAACAAAATGACCCTGTGTGAATTACAGTTTGGATTGGAGTCTTAGCAATTCCTATCCAACTCATCTAATCTTTGTTGGCCTTAGTTTCTTTGTTCAAAAAAAAATAAACATAAGGTAATAATAATGGATTAGTAATGTGATTAAGAAATGGGGAGCACTACAGTTAAAATGTTTAAATCATCATAAAGAGACACTAGATATTTGCTGTGAGAGAAGTTGCCATGCAGCTGGGCAGTAGTGAGGTACACCTCTAGTCCCGGCACTTGGGAGGCAGAGACAGGCAAACCCTGACAGACTCATTGTTTAGATCAGTCACTCTCTATTCATCAAGACAGTCCTTTAAAAACCAGTGAAGTAAAATTGTTATTGGGAAGGGATCGCAAACATTATAGGCCTAAAATGTACTGGTAGAAGAGGTCCCGGTGAGGTTTTCTGTAGTTAGAAAGGAACAGAATCTTCTATTTGCATATCAGTCTGTCACACTAATAAAATAAAAACATTATCTCCTGTTGAAAGTTTGATTGATGAAAATTTGTGAATTGTTTTTTATCAACATTGACCTTTCTGTGTTTATATTCAATGGGAAATTTAATCAATTGTTCATCTTTGCTTATAACTGATTAAAAATCCTTTTGTGGATTTTAATGTTGAAAATTTTCCTACACATTAAGAAACCAATATGCAAGTAGGAAAATTAATAAATATATGGATAAATGTGACAAACAATCATGAAATCCATTTCACAATAAACTTTCTCCCAAATTTAACTCTATTGCTGTTTCTTTAGAATCAAGCCTGGGAGGGCTGGAGAAATGGCTCAGCCATTCAAGGCTCACAACCAAATACGTAAGAATCAAGCCTAGGAATCATGTCGATTGATTTTATTTACCAACTCCATGGGGGTCACAGGACTCTCGGGTATTTAGAGACTGTTTCTGACTATGTCTGTGTGAGTGTTACTGAAGGAAAGAGAATAGCATGTGAAATTTTATTATGAAAAAAATTAGCCCCTCTTAATGTAGGCAAACATCTTCCAACATATTATGGTCCCAGAATAAAAAAAAAATCATACTTATTCTGTGTGTGTGTGTGTGTGTGTGTGTGTGTGTGTGTGTTCTCTGTCTGTATAACAAGTTAAGTTTAGACATTTGTGTCTTCTTGCCCCTAGATCATTGGTTCTCAACCTGTAGGTCATAACCCCTTTGGGGGCGACATATCAGATATTCTGCATACCAGCTATTTATGTTACAATTCACTACAATAGTAAATTTTCAGTTATGAAGTAGCAACAAAATAATGTTCCGGTTAGGGGTCACCGAAACATAAGGAACTGTATTAGAAGCTTACAGCATTAAACAGGGTGAGAACCTCTCCTCTAGACTGAATCTTAAACCACGCATGTTCCTGGTTCTCAGCCCTTCAAATTAGGATTAGATGACATCATTGGTTTTCTGACTCTCCCGCTCAAACGGAGCAGATCAGGGGACATCGGAGCCCTTTCTCCTCCTTCACTCCCTCTGCTGCTTCCTTCCTTTCTTCTTCCTCTTGTTCTTGTTGTCACTGTATACGGAGGGGTGTGTGTGTGTGTGTGTGTGTGTGTGTGTGTGTGTGTTTGTGTGTTTAAGTGTGTGTGTGTTTGTGTGTGGTGTGTGTTTAAGTGTGTGTGTGTGTATGTGTGTGTGTATGTGTGTGTGTGTGTGTTTGTGTGTGGTGTATGTGTGTTTGTGTGTGTGTGTGTGGTGTGTGTTTGTGTGTGGTGTGTGTTTAAGTGTGTGTGTGTGTGGTGTGTGTTTAAGTGTGTGTGTGGTGTGTGTTTAAGTGTGTGTGTGGTGTGTGTTTAAGTGTGTGTGTATGGTGTGTGTTTAAGTGTGTGTGTGGTGTGTGTTTAAGTGTGTGTGTGTGGTGTGTGTTTAAGTGTGTGTGTGGTGTGTGTTTAAGTGTGTACGTGTATGTGTGTATGCATGGGGGGGGGTGAGAGAAAGAGAGAGAGTACCTATTCAGGAGTTCTGTATTTGTGAATTAGTCCAATCACCAACTGAAAACGGACTCACCCTGGTGTGGTTGTATATATCCTTAATTCCACCACTTCTGAGGCTGAGGCAATAAGGTCATCAGTTTGAGGTCAACCTATTATATGAGTTCCAAGGACAGCCTGGTCCATACAAGATCTCACTTCTAAAAAGAGGTGGTGGGTGAAATATAATTGGAGCTATGATGCTGAATCTGGATACGAATAAACTTTTTTCTTACATCATTCCCTAAATAATATAAAGTAATTTGCATGACAGTAGATACTATAAGTGATGTAGAAGATAGAGAGACTGTACATATGTTGTATTTAAGCTCTATATACCACTTTATAAAAGGGATTTGAGCATCCTAGGTATAAGTATCCTGGAAAACAGTCCTCATAGGTACCAATACATGTCTATCTACATCCCACTATTTCTGTTTCTATACAGAAGCCTGAATAATATAAGGAATTGAAATAGTTTCCATAAGTTTCAAGTTTTAAGCATAGCTAAAAATAAAGCTGGCTCTAGAATGGTAGAATTGATGTAGCTCAAGTTCCATCCCTTCCTTGAGCAATGATCACCCTCTGATTGTTTATTTTGAACCCAGCAGGCAAAATGTAAAAGAATTTAGCACAATGAAGAGATGAGACAGAGTTCAAACCACTGGGGCAGGTTTGAAACTTTTAAGAGTTTGATCTCAAAAGAAATGTGGGGATTTTTTATGAGCTTTTATATAAGAAACAATGTTTATCACAAATAACAAAAATGTGGTCATTGTAAATGCACACTTAAAACTCAGTAGTTAGTTAGACAAAATGGAAAAATTTTATAACTAATTTTGTTTAAAATTGCTAGTAAATTATGATCACAAAAGAAATATTCATTAAAAGTCATTATTGTTTTTATTGTCTAAAGGTAAATGGTTTATCATAAAGCTTTACATCAATAATTTTTCTCACTACTTTTTGCATAAACCTTAGAAGAGATGCTAAAGCCAGTGCTGGGTCTTACCTATAACAAAACTCCAATTACTCTTGATAAATTATCCTTACAAGAAAAATCATATTGATTGAATAATTTCCTTCTGTCTAATATTTTCATCGTGTGATCAGAAAACAGTATCTCAAACACCGAAAGTGGGGGAGGTACTGACATACAAATTTTAAACGGGCTGGTGTGGAATAATGCAATGGTAGTAGGAGACCGAGGACAGCTGGGAAGACACAGTGAATGAACCGAGAGAGGATATGGTACCGACATGAGGCTGCCAAGACGATGCTCGGAGTGGAGAAGGCTGAGTTCTTGGATGCTGTAAGATGATGCTGAACACTTAAAATGGGCCATATTCATGGGCCATGGATGTCTCGAAAGCTAGAAGCAGAAGACTAGGTCTTTTATGGAAAGAGTTACGATCCACAATGGAAATCTAAGCTGCAGAGATACCAACATAGAGGAGAGAATGGTGTGAGGAAACTCGCAAACAAGAAGTAAACAACAGTAGGCCAAGCAAGATTACTATGTACATGGGCAGGGGAAAAGGGAGGAGAGGCACGTTAGTGACACAAAGAGATTGAAGACCAAAGGGTTATAAGAAAAAGAGTCAGGAAAGAGAGAAATGGTAATATCGGCAGACGTATAATTAAAATTAATCCAAGTCTTAAACATTCTAAAATACTACACACTGAAGAGATTTATTGATAGAGATTTAGTTATCACCCCTCCCTTCCAGGCTCAGGTATCTCTTTAGAAAAAGAAGTGGAAAGATTGGAAGAGCCGAAGGTGGTGAAGGGCTCTAGGGACACAGTGTCTTTCAGACACAACGGAGCAGAAGTTCATATGAACTCACGGAGACTGTGAGCGTGCAGGAGACCTACACAGCTTCGGCTATTTGAACTGATGGCCGCTGAGAGAAAATCAGTTTTCCTCAATGGAGCAACAGTGGCTATATCAACACACTACAGAGCACCCAATACTCAGGGGTGATGGCCTAGCACAAAACAAAATCCATTTTTCCCCCAAAGGGCAACTTTTTGTTGCTGTTTTTTATTTTTTATTTTTTTAAGGGTGAGAAAGAATATGAAATTGGGTGGGAGGGAGAGATTAAATCTGAGAGGAGTGGAAGAACGGAAGAATATGACCAAATTATATCGTATGAAAACTCTCTTTTAAAAAATTAAAACTTAGTTATCGAGTATGATATTTTTTTATTGTGATGAGATTAAATTTTTCAAATAAGTGTAGGAAACCTCTTTGAAGTTGTTAACTCTCAAAATATAAACATTTAGTAGACATAAATTATTACTTTTTAAAAAAATAAGCATTAGGAGCAGGACACATTAGTTCATGTCTGAAATCCTGGCACTTGGGAGGTGGAAGCAGGAGGTTGAGGAACTCAAGATCCTCATCCTCACAGCAAATTCTAAGCCAGCCGGAGTCACATGAGGCTCTGTGTCAAACAACATCAAAAATCAAGCAAAACACAAGGACGGAATATCATGAGTCTGAAGGAGTGCATCGCATCGTCACATCAAAGAGTGAGTGATCACACCCAAAGCATTTTTTACATCCCCTAATTTCTTGGAGGGAGCACATGTGTTTCATGGTGCAAATGTGTAAGTGAGAAAGCAACTTTTAGGAATTCGTTTTTCTTTTTATCATGTGAGTTCTGCGGATGTGACTCGGGTCATCAGTCTTGGTAGCAAGTGTCTTTACCTGCTAGCCATCTCTCCAGGTCCATATCATCAAAAGTATTATTCAACCCTCAACTCAGTAGTAGGCTTATAAAATAAAATTTTCTCTTCTTTCCTCCTTTCTCTCTCTCCTCTCTCTCTCTCTCTCTCTCTCTCTCTCTCTCTCTCTCTCTCTCTCTCTCTCTCTCTCTCTCTCTCTCTCTCCCTCTCTCCCTCTCTCCCTCTCTCTCTCCTTCTCTCTCTTTCTCTCACTCTCTCTCTCCTTCTTTCTTCCTTCCTTCATTTATTTTTTTTTTGTCTTTACCATTGAAACAATGGCTGACCTTAGATTAAAATATAACCATTAAGAGAGCCTAATTAAAAATTTAAATAAATGGCCACAAATGAATAGTAATTTATAAATTTTGGTACAAAGCATGCTATGTCATCAGTTTTTGTGTTTGTAGTTGTGAGGGATTCAAAGCCCAGGGCTTTGTAAATGCTAGAAAGTTTTCTCCACTGAGCATTATCATCCCAGCCTATGGTTGGATTTCATCTCTACAGTCTGATATAGCACTATCTTTACTACATTGCAGACCAAATCCATGCTTTTAAAACAAATATTTTCACCAGAAGTATACCTTTAATAAAAACTTATTATTATTGTTGTTGACTTTTGAGACAAGAATTCACCATGTAGCCAAGGCTAGCCTCCACCTTGAAGTCCTCCTGCTTCAGCCTCCCAGAGAAAAGATTACAAAACCACCATTTCCGGTCTCATGACAATTTTTTTAGTTACAGTATTATTCCTTAGCAAAATTTATCAAGTCAGGTTAATTCCTTGATTAATTTTCTGAGTATCCCATCTGGCCACTTTCATTTCTGATATACTAATTAATTCTATTGAACACATCCTCATACAAATAACTTTCTATGTAAATTTTCTAAGGATATATGATTGATTTATGGAAATTCTATCTGTATTAATTGCACCTGTCTAATTGCACCTGTCATTACTTAAGCCACTGTGGGATTTTTGCTTTTTAATGTGAATGTGTCTGTCTATGTTCCTGTTATATATCCAAGATATATATATTTCATGCATGTAAATTTGAGTCAGAAAAGCAATCTTTCTTCTATAGAAAATGGTATAACAGTGCGTGCCTTTTACCCCAGCATTTAGAAGATAGAGGCAGGCAGATACCTGAGCTCAAGCCAGCCAGGTGCTACAAAAGCAAGTTTCTGGATGGACAAGGCTACATAGAGAGACCCTGTCTCAAAAGAAAACAAAGGAAAAACATTTTTAAAAACCACATAGTTGATAAACACCCATTCACATACACAAGAATCCCATGAAAACATAAAACCAGAATCCATAATCTATATGCAAAGAACCTATAAGGTTAAATAAATAAAATTTTCCGACAATATCATAAAGCAAAGAATCTCCAGTGATGCCCCTGAGCTCATTATATGCATGCCATGGAGCCTACCCTTATGAGCAGTTTGCTTCTCCACTGAAACTCCCTTGGAGAAAACTAATTTTTTTATCTGCAAGTGGCTACCAACTGGAGATGGCTTATGGAAGGGATGATGGTGTGTGTCCACTTCTTTCAGCTCTAGGACCCCAGCTTGTGCAAATCCATGCTGGCCCTGTGCATGCTGCAACAGTTTCTTTGATATTACAGCAGCCCTGTTGCACCTATAAGGCCTTGATTAGTTAGTATCTTCCATTCCTTCCGGCTCTTACACTTTGCCTCCTCTTGAGCAGAGTCCCCTGAACCTGTGATGGGTGTAGGGAGATTTGAAGGAGATATCACTTTTAGGGATGAGTGTTCCAAGATCTCTCACTTTCTGCACATTTTTAGCTTTGAGTCTCTGTATTTGTTCCCATGTCTTGCAGGAGGAAGCTTTTCTGATGATGGCTGAGCAAGGCATGGATCTATGGTACAGTGGAATATCTTTAGGAGTCACTTTATTGCTATGTTCCTTTGACAGAATAGTTTTCCCCTAGGTCCCTGGCCTATCTAGTCTCAGGTTCTTGGCCACCCAAGCACCACTCAATGTAGGTCTCATCTCTCGGAGTGGGCCTTCAATAAGATATTGGTTAGTTACCCCTACAAGTTTTGTGGCACTACTGCCCACTGTATCTTGCAGGCAGGACACCATTGTAAATCACAGGGTTAGCAGCTGGACTGGTGTTTACCATTCTCCTTTGGTAGCATGAGATCTACCAAAGTATGGAATTTTAATCAATTGTATAATTTATTTTATGCTAATTGCTTGCTAAGACCCCTTTATTTACTTGAGTCTAATAGCTGAGTAGACCAGTCCAAAGGTACTAAGATCAGACCTTCTGGCTTCACATGGCTGGATCAGGCCCTCAAGGAATGAGGGACATTATTCCAATTTGATTCAAACATACCTGGCATAACAATCAGCTTCCAGTGAGCTAAATGTGTGCCTGATTTTCAGTGTTTGGATACATTCTCAAAGTTTAATACCCAGGTGCTTTCTAAAATGTATTTAGAAACATCTCAAGAAAATGAAGACATTGTCATATAAGCATAGCCCAGTGCTTGGCCCATACTCAACCCCCATCACCCTCCCTGGACCTGCTCTCCCATCACCCTCCCTGGACCTGCTCTCCTGCTGGTCTTCTCCCTCACAACAAATAGTCCCTTTCTCCTTTCATGGCACGTAGAAATCCAGGTTCCACATATGCAACATTTGTCTTCTAGCTCTGACTGTCCTCTCTTGTCACAGCTCTTCTCTCGTTAAATATCTGCCACACGTTCAGAGAGAGAACTTGAAAGAAAACTAAAATATTTTCTGATTCTCACTAATTTGTCCTAACATGATGATATCCAGGTTCACATTTTTTCTGCAAATGACATATTGTAATTATTATTATTACTGAGCTGATTTTTCTGTTCTTTGTAGATTCTAGATACTAATCACCTGTCAAATATATAACTGGAAAATATTTCTCCTATTCCTGGCTGTCTCTTCAGCCTACTGCTTGTTCGCTAAGGAGAATCCTTCTAATTTCAAGAAATCTCACTGTATCAATTCCTGCAATTATTTCCTGAGCTGTTGGAATCCTTTTCAGGAACCCCTTGCCCTGAAGAGTATCTAAAAGCTCTCTCAGCTATCTAAGAATATGACAGGGACAAGCTGTCACTGGTTCTTCACACTGTAAATTTTTATTAGAAATTTAGTCCTGATTGCCTCTGATTGTGTTACATGTTCTCCAGCAAGACTTTCTTCAACTCGAAATGCATTGTAGACTCTGCCACAGTTTTACTGATAACTTTAGTTCTGAATGTGCTGAAAAGGGGAATTCCAAACTAAATTCATAGATCTATGATCAACACAATATGCTACAGCAAAGCATACTGAAAACCTTCTCACCCTTCCTCCTGAACACCCTCAAGCCAGCACCATGCTGTCTGTGATTTTCACTCACTTAATTACTCATTTGTCATTGGAAAAACTTTTTGAATGTGTTTCTTGCCTTTGAAACATAACAAGAGAATATAATGTTTCTCTGGCGAGAAGAAATTGGTAGCATGATGGATGGAACTTCAGAAACATGACACAAGCTGGTTGTTCAAACTTTAATAAAAAACACACTTGGATCGTCCTTGCTACATCTGAAATTTAAAATGGATTGGCATGCAAGGAAACCTAAGCACATTTTTGTACATATAGATTTTTACCATTATTGTAGCAATAGAAGAATTGTTATTTCCTGATTACTTGTTGGAGAATTTGAAGAAATTCTAGAATAAAAGAATTTGGGGGGCTTATTATAGTGTTTATTTAAAATGAATCCATATTTAAATTAGGCCTCAGGTATTTTAAAAATATTTTTATGGCATGAATTTCTTACAGACTACATAACGTACGTCCCAAGTGCTTTTTGTTTGTTCATTTGTTTTTTGCCCTCTACTCTTGTGTATAGTTCTGAGGATGGAACCTAAGATCTCCCACAGGCAGCACTTTCACCATGGCACCCTACGGCCAGCTGTGGAGTGTTCCAGTTCAGTCTTCAGGAAGAGCTCTCTCTATAACTATTTTTGAAGTTATTTCTTCAGCTTAAACAACCAAATACTATATATTAAATAAAAAGAAGTACTAAATCTAACATAAAGTACTGAAATGAAGGCATTAAAAAAATCTAATCTGATGGAAGCAAAGACATTTTACTTCCATTCTATGGATCAAATCTTTTGACCTCTGAAGTAACTCTTTCTAGCTCAATGACCGTGCCCAAGATTTAGCTAATAACCATGGTGTTTCTGTAGAGCCTGATTCTGTATGCTGCATGTGGTTGGTCCTAAAAATATGGTCAGAGATGGAAAACTAGACTTGAAGATTAAGAAATCATTGTTTTCCATTTTCATCCCGAGAAACATTCAAATGGTGCCTCTTTTTATAAAAAGTCTCAGACATTATTAAACTTTGACTTTCAAAGCTTCTGTTGCTTTATTTAATATCATTTTCCAGAGTGATCATAAGCAACTTGAATAAGCAAGATAGCACACAAAAATATGTTCATTTAAAATTATTTATATTGGGTCAAAATTGTTAAAAGTAACTAGATAATCATTTATATCATCCCTATATATATCCTTAAAAATATTTTTGTATAAAGATAAGATATTATATACATCTCATTAGATAATGAACATATTGTTCAATCACTAGACACATTTCTAAGTCAAATATAACTTTTTTCATGATTAGAATGTCATAGTAGAGGAATATTATCACAAAAATTTGAGACTTATTCTATCAGATCAAATACTGACTTGAGAGCACCTAAATCTATAATGGAAAAAATGCCTTTGTTAAGAAAAAAAAATGTATATTATAAGATATCTCATTTGTCTATTGATAGAAAATCAGATGCATTTTAAAGTACTGTTTACATACACTTAACTTAAAATTTTTCATTCTGAACTGATTTTGATTCTATTGATAATATTAAAAAGAAAAGACTTGTTCTATCCATTTGCCTGGATGTCTTTTTTTTTTTTACTGCTGAGCAGTACTCCATTGTGTAAATGTACCACTTTTTTTTATCTGCTATTTGGTCATTTCCAGGTTCTGGCTATTATAAATAATGCTGCTATGAACATAGTTAGGGAAATGTCCTTGTGGTGTGAATATGCATCCTTTGGGTATATACTCAATAGTGGTATTGCTGGATCATGAGGTATACTGATTAATAACCAGTTTTTTTGAGTAACCACCATACTTGTTTCCAAAGTGGCTGTACAAGTTTACATTTTCACCAAGAATGGAAGAATGTTCCCCTTACTCCACATCCCCTCCAGCATAGGCTGTCATTAATGTCAATGATCTTAGAGATTCTGACAGGTGTAAGATGGTATCTCAGAGTTTTTTTGATTTGCATTTCTCTGATGGCTGAGGATGTTGAACATTTCTATAAGAGTCACTTGAGATTCTTTTGTTGTGAATTTTCTGTTTAGATTTGTACTCCATTTTTAATTAAATTATTTGATATTTTGGTCAGTTTCTTGAGTTCTTTATATATTTTAGAGATCAACCCTCCGCCAGGTGTAGGGCTTGTGAAGATCTTTTCCCATTCTGTAAGCTGTCATTTTGTCACCTGAGTGAGGTAACACAGACCCAGAAAGACAAGCATAGTATGTGCTCACTCATAAGTGGATTTTAGATGTAAAGCAAAGGATAACCAAGCTACAAACCCTGAGCAGCTACGTAACAAGAAGCCGGCTAAAAGAGATATCCACAGATCCCCCTGGGAAGGAGAAATAGATAAGATATCCTGAGTAAATCAAGACCATGAGGGAGAAAGGGTAAGGGGTAGTAAAAAGAGAACATGAGGAACAGGATGATGGTTGAGTTGGGTGAGGAACAGAGAGGGAGAACAACGAAATGGGTATCTTGATAGAAGGAGATGGGGAGGGAGGAGAAACAGCGATTGGTATGATAAAAAATAATAATAAAAAAAGAAAAGGCTGAATAAAATTTGTAAAGATTTTGTTCTCAGTGAATATAAAGAGAGTGACTGAAGTAAGTAGAAAGAAATGATGAAGAAAGGTTGAGAATGAGTCATTTTCAAAGTACAGGGCTGGATCTGCTGGCTCCACATATTTTTTTTTCAAACCTCTCTAGAGTGATTTCTTCAGTGTGCTTACTTAAGTTGTGTTCAGCCTCTGGAAAGAACTACAGTGCGAAGTAGAAGCTGCTGAGACCAGAGAATGTTCTCTTTTGTTTCTTTACAGTCTCTTCAGGTAAGCTGCCTTCTTTGTGTAGATGGCTACAGATGACCACAGCCCAGCTCCAGGGAAACACCACTCTTATAGTCAAGAGCTGTATATAGTTCCACCCTCTTGGTATCTCCTCAGAGAAACGTCCTCACTGATCACACATCTCCACATATCCTAAACAAATGAGCTACATCCAGGGACACAGCCCACATAGCACAGTTGAATCTGCTTTGGGGCTTCCTCTGTGAGCCCCTGCTAGAGAGCTGCTAGAAGATACTCTGAAAGTGTCTACTGCAGCATCAATTCTAAAGGCAAAAATAATCTCACAGAGATCCTGACTTCCCCTAGAAAGGGTATCACTTTTAAATACTTAACAACCAGTGACTTTTACTATCAACTTTAATTTCCAGTCATTATTTCCCAACCTGAGTAGAGTTAAAGACTGTTTTATACTTGATTATGAGCAATTATCACCCCGGCCTTTGCACTCCCTGAATGGGTGTCTGTTATTCTATTAAATTCCTCCTCACTGCATTTTCTAGTCTTTGAAAATACCTTTAATTGGTTTTTAACATCTTAGGGTGTCTCATCAGTAAAGAACAATGGTATTAACATGGTTTTCAAGCTAAGATCTGACCACTACAAATCAATGAAACAGATAACAAAATTGTTCCTGTTGCCTACTTAGTTCCTAACATTGCAGTTGGCTTTGCAACAATATATACTTTCAAAAAATATCAATATTTTTCTCCTCCATTTGAACACCCCTAGTTCTATTTGTGTGGGCATTTACTGTCATAGTCACGTAATCAAAAGGGAAGGAAATATAGTTTATAACCCAGGATCAAGTGCACACACACATTAAACAGTTTCTGGCCATCATATTGATAGTGGCATCACTGGTGATCTTCAAAGTCTGTTTTGTAGTTCATAGGTAGGAAAAAAAATGGTGTTTCAATGTTGATATTCCAATTCTATCAAACCTTTGAAAAGAAGAATTCTCAGTGAGAAAGAGGCACACATTTAAGACAAAAGACTATAACTCAGTAGTCCTCTGGAACTATCTATATAAATTTAGTTTTTATCTTTGGTACTCATATAAATATTAGAATCTGTGAAAAAGGAAGAAGGATGATTTGGGCCCATAGAATCAGAGGTTTTATTCTGTCTTTCTTAACTCTGTTGATGATGAAATCTTGAAGCAGAATACTGTAGTGGCAGAGCATTGAAAGGGAGGCTACGCAACTCATAGACAGGAAGCCTAAAGCATCAGTAAAGCATCAGGAAAAACCTATAAAAATATGACCCAGCAGCCTAAGTCCTCCAGCCAGGACTTAAAGCTTTTTTTTAACACGCAAGGGTGTAAAAAAAAAAAAAAAATTCATAACACTGAACTTTAAATTAATACAGGAATAGTAAGAAAACTGAAGTATAGTTTTTATCATTAATTTGTTTTTAAGAACATTAATTTCATCATTATCATCATCATTATATTGTGTGTGAGTTGTGTGTGTGCAGGTGCCTGTGGTTGGTTAGAGGCATCCCATGGAACTGGAATTACAAGCAATTATGAGCTGCCTGATGTGGGTGCTAAAAATCAAACTTGTGTCTTCCACAAGAATAATTGTGGTGGTTTAATAAGAATGGCCCCAACAGGCTAATATATTTACATATCTAGTCCTCAAGGAGTGGCATTACTTGGGAAGGATTAGAATGGTAAGAGGTGTGGTCTTGTTGAAGAAGGTGTGACTGACACTGGAGGTAGGTAGGCTTTGAGGTTTCAAAAGTCCATGCCAGATCCAGTATTCATCTGCCCCCCCAACCCCTCTGTGCATCAAGGTATAGTTTTCAGCTATTATTCTGGTACCATGAAGATAACAGACTGACCCTTTGAAACTGTAAGCTAGCCCTCAATTAAAAGAGTTGCTGTGGTTCTGGAGTCTCAACAACAGAACAATGACTAAGACAATAATACTTGTTTTTAGCCCCTGATACATCTCTCCAGCCCAGATTATTTTTATTGAAAATAAATTTTTATACAGTATAATCTAATCATAACTTCTCTTCCCTCACCACCTCCCAGGTCTGCCCCGCCCACCTAACTCTGCTTTCTTTCTCTCTCTTTAGAAAACCAACAGGCCGATAGAAAAAGGGGATAAGAAGAAAACAAAGTAAGTACACAGAGAAAAAGAAAGGGCACAGGAAACATATATATATACATATACACACAGCCCATAAAAACACAAAATCAGAAACCAAAATAGATACGCAACAGGCAAGTAAGGTTTAAAAAAAATACTATTGAGTTTGTTCTGTGTCAGCTACCTACTGCTAGGCATGGCTCGCATAGCCAGTGGGACACCATTGAAGAAAAATGTTCCTTTGAGAGCAGCTGTCAATTGGAGATGGTTTCTGGGTTAGAGATGGAGGCTGCTGTGTTTACTTCCCCTCTCAGTGCTGGAATCCCGCCTGGCTTAGACCAGTGTAGGCCCTGTGCCTGCTGCTATAGTCTCTGTGAGTTCATATGTGTGTTCCACTTAGGACTGAGTGTTCCAAAGTGTCTTACTCTCTGTCCATTGTCCAGTTGTGGGTCTCTGCATTTGTCTCCATCTTCTTCAGGAGGAAGCTTCTCTGATGACAACTGAGTAAATCATGGGTCTCTGTGTATAGCATAACATCATTAGGAGTCATTTTATTCCTATGTTCCTTTGGCAAAACAGTAGTTTGGGGCTTTCTTCTGGGTTCTTTGGTCTCTCTAGTCTCGGGCTCTTGGCCACCTGACAGTATTGGGCATTGGTTCCAATTCAGAGGCTAAGTCTCAGAAGATAATACTTGGTTACTCCCACAAGGTTTGTGCCACTATTGCATCAGTGTTTCATGCAAACATGTCTCATTGCAGTTTACAGGACTCATATCTGGATTGGTGTTTTGCTTTCTCCTCTGGTAGTAGAATACCTTCTAGTACCATGAACACTAGTCAGTAGAGGTGAAGGTTGTAGGTAGACACAAGTTCAACTTCTTCATAGCCACGGAGATATGTAAGTGTTGTCTTTGGTAACAGGATCTTCCCATCAGTTTTTGGAAAGCAATCAATAGCCTTGGCAATAATCTGAATTGTTTTAGAGTTTTCATGGGGCCCCTTTGGCAACAACTCAGGTTTCACTAAGTGGCTATAGAGGTCTAATTGGGAACTTTCTCTCCCCTGTTATTTGATGATTCCATTTATATATCTTTTATATATTTATATATTTTTAAGTTTCTATTGTATTAGGTTTCCATTTGTCTCCTCAAATGGCCCTCATTGTTAGCTGCCCCAATTCCCTTGCTTACCTGCTTCTCCTCTCTCTATCTCTCCCTCTTATCCTCCTATTCAAGTCTCTCCATAACTGTACATTCTATTTCCATAACCTTGGGAATTCCTCTCCCACCCAGCCCCTGACTCTAGGAGGTGTACATTTTTAAATTATCTATAAATTGCTGGTTATTTAATTAGATATTGATTGCTTTGGGGTTTTTATAATTTTAGACAATAAAACTTCTTCAAAATGAAAATATACAGTAAAAATGCTATGTTAAACAAAGAAGAAAATTCTAAACAAGATTATAGGAAATCTATCGGTAGTACGAGGTTTCTGGCCCAGACTTTCGGGCCTAACCTCAAGGTCTAGGCCCACAGACCCGCAGACCCGCTGTTCTGCAGTCCCGCAGAGACACACAGACTCTTTCATTAGTTTTAGGCTGATGAGCCTTAGGCCCAGGCATAGCTTGTTAACTCTCTACCCTTAAACTATCCCATGTCTCTTGTTCAGCCATGCGGCTCGGTACCTTTCTTTAGAACTGCATGGTTGTCCTCTGCGTCCTGCAGCTTCTCTCTGGTGCTCTGTCTGGTGGTCTGTTCTCAGAGTTTTTAGTCTGGTAGCCCTGCCTACACTTCCTGCCTGCCTTTGGCCAATCAGCTCTTTTTATTAAACCAGTGGTTGGGACAATTATTTAAAATGAAACAACACAACCTCCCACATCTATCTGTGTTCCTGTCCCCATTTATCATACACATATAAGATAGAAGGCCTGAAGTTTGTTACGTTTTCAGAGCTTTTGATGTATTGTATGTGTTTCTGTTTGTGAAAGGTAGAGAGGGGTATATAATTCATCACTTAAATGAAAAGTACAGGACCAATTTTCAGTTCTCAGAACTACAATTTATAAGCATCAAATTCATCATAAACTTCATGATTGAAATTAGATTATAACAGCACATAGTGACATTTTTAAACTATAGCCTTTTAACTCAAACATTAGCCCAAATTATTCATATAAAAATTCAGTAAAGGAACTGGATAGAGGGTTTGGCAGTCAAGAGTACTGGATGCTTTTCTAGAGGAGCTGGATTCAAATCCCAGGATCCATCTGGTGGCTTATAACCATCAGTAACTCCAGTTCCAGATGATCTTATGCCCCTTTTCTGACATTCATGAGCTACACAGACAGACACAAAGGAAGAACACCCATACATATAAAATAAATCAAATTGTGAAAAATAAAATGGTTTTTGAAAGTATTTTTTAAAACTGTTAATACTTGCACTCCCAAATAAAGATGTAGTTAGTATATTACAATATCATTTATTCATGAAAGATGTTTCTCTAGATATGCTAACTTATAATCAATATTGGATTTTATTAGGAAAGATAAATAGTTATGGATTAGAGGGATGTTACAGCAAGATTAAGTGAGGAGGTGAGGTAGTTTGAATGTAATTGGCCCCAATAAGCTCATAGGGAGTGGCATTATTAAAAGGTGTAGCTTTGTTGCCATAGGTATGGCCCTGGTAAAGGGTGTCACTATAGAGGTGGGGTCTGAGGTCTGATATATGCTCAAGTTATGCCCAATGTCCCAATCCTGTTGCCTTTGTATCAACATGAAAAACTTTCAGATCCTTCTCCAGCACTATGTCTGCCTGCATGCCGCCATGTCCCACCATGGTGATACTGCACTAAACCTGTGAACTTCAAGCCACCACAATGAAATGTTTTCCTTTATAAGAGTTTCTAAAGTCATGGCATCTCTTCACAGCAATAGAAACCCTAAGTAAGACAAGAGTTTTGGAAAGGGAAGAGAGAGGTGGGGGAGAGACAGCTAAAATGAAGGCCCATTTGAGAGGTAATATGGAAACATAGTAGAAGCTTTCATATATATGTGAAAGTGACCTAAATGAAATCACAAAATGATGTAGGAGACAGAGTCACCACTGGCCATCTCTTGTCACCAATTGAAGCTGCCAGTACAAAGATGGGGTTACATCTAAATAAGTTGTAATGGGCTATTACAAAGAACCCAGGCTGTTGCTAATACCATACATTGCTCTCTATAAACTGAGAGCAATGCTCCATTTCTGAAGAAAAACCTATATAACTCATTGAATATGAAGCATTTGAGCTGATGCCTACATAGAGCCTTAACCCTACTGCTGAAGAATATTAGATAAAGATATGCTACATTCCTTTATTCTGCAGAATATTTGTTTGATGATGCAAACGTGTGGCATTCTTCATGCTGCATTTGTTTAACTCTGTGAAGCTGTGGTACTTTGCCTGCCTGAAACACCTGATTGGTCTAATAAGAAGCTGAATGGCCAATAGCTAGTCAGAAGAGGGATAGGCAGGGCTGCCAGGAAAAAAGAATAAATAGAAGGAAAGGATAGAGAAATGAGAAAGGGTAAGAGGACGCCAGGGGCCACACAGCCAGCCACAGAATATGAAGTAAAAAAGGTATGTAGAATAGAGAAAGGTAAAAGCCCAGAGGAAAATGGTATACAGGATAATTTAAATTATGAAAAGCTGGTTAGAAACAATCCAAGCAAGGCCAAGGTTGGGCATTAATAAATAAGAATAAATCTCATGTATTTATTTGGGAGCTGGGTGGTAGGCCCCTCAAAGGGCAACCAGAAAAAGAAAAGCAACTACACCCTACACTCTAGTGTCATTGGTATAGAAAGGTACTCTTTACACTGCCAAAAGAGAAGCATAAACACCAACTGAACCACAAACCCTTTGACCTACCATCCTGTCCTTCTTTCAAGACATGCTAAGGCAATAGCGGCACAATGCTTGGGGCGCAACCAATACTCTACTTGACTTAAGGCCCACTCCACAAAATGGAGCCCATGCCTGTCACAGCTTGGGTGATGAAAAATACAAACTAGATATCCCAGGGATGAAGAGTAAGCCAAATACTACTGTTCTAAGAAAAGTACGGAATAAAATACAGCAATAAAGTGACATTCTGCATGCTCAGCCATCATAAGAGAAGATTCCTCCTATCATAAAAAAGAACAAATAAAGAAACCCAAAGCAGAGAGTGAGAGACCATGGAACATTCAATTCTAAAGATTTTTTTTCTTTTGTCTCCATAAAATTCTTCCCCTTAGAGCTTGGGGAACCTGGCAGAAAAGGTGTTAAGAGCCAGAGGGATGGAATATACCAAGAAAACAAGGCCTTCTAATTCAGTGTGAGAAAAGCCCATATGAGCTCATAGAAGCTAAGGCCACATGTACAGAGCCTATACACCGATCTGCATTAGGTCCTCTGTGTATATATTGTAGCTTTCAATTTAGCGTTTATATGGGATTCCTGGATTAGTGAATGAATGAATCTCTGATTCTTGTGCCATCTCTTAGACTCTTTTCCTTCTGTTTGTGTATCTTCTCCAACTTCAATGTGTTAACTTTTGTTTTATCTTATTGTATTTTTTTATTATTATCTCTTAGAATACTGAGCCATCTCTCCAGCCCCCATGAAAAGCAATCTTTTATCAAAAAATTTAAAAAATGGTTTTGAATTTTAAATAGATAATATTTATACTCCCAAGTAAAAATGTAGTTAATTAGTAACACTATCACTTAATCATAAAGAAGGTTTCTGCAAGTTTGTTCACTCATAATCCATTTTGCTTTCAAATTTTTATGTATGTATATATGTAGAAGAATATAAACTAACAAGTTTTTCATTGTACTATTTTTCTAATTTTTATTAGTTCTTTGAGAATTCTATGCAATGTTACAGTTTTGCTATATTGGCCCTCTACCCTTGCTCCCTCCATGCTGACTCCCCTTCCCTCCCCACCCACCTCTGTGTCAGTTCCTTATTTTAGACCCACCTAGTACAGTTGGTAATGCCCATGGAATCTTGGATATGTGGTTCTCTGTTGTGGCATCATCAACTCACTTAGAGAAAACTGTCTCTCCCTCTCCCAGCATCTACCAGTGCCCACTCATCTTAGGGTGGGACTTTTGGCCTCCCTCCATTCTCCATGTTGGGACTTAGTCTGGCTTTAGCTTCCACAGCTGCCATAATCACTATGGATTCACATATGCAGCCATCCTCTTGTGTACAGAAGACTCTATTTCCTTGGTGCTACCCACCTCTCCTGGATCTTACAATTTTTCTGCTCCCTGATGATTCTTGGGAGGAGGGAGTGTGATATAGATGTCCTATTGACCAATGAACATTCTACAGATTCTCATTCTCTGTACTTTGACCAGTTGTGGGTCTCTGTGTTAATCACTAGAAAGCTTTTCTAATGAGGGCTGACAGAAACATTAATCAATAGGCATGATCATAAGTCATTAGGGGTCATTTTACTATTATCACCCTCTCATGATGTGGGTCTCAAGCTGGACCAGTCATAGGTTGGCCACTCACAATTTCTGCACCCCTTTACCCCAGCATATCTTACAGTAAGGGCAAATTGTAGGCCAAAGGGTTTGTGGTTGGGTTGCTGTCCCAGTCACTCTACTAGAATCCTTTCTGGTCACAGGAGATGGCCAATTCAGGCTCCGTATCCCCATTGATAGGAGGCTTAACTAGGGTCATTCTCAAAGATTCCTGGGAGTTTCCATTGCACTGGGTTTCTAGCTCATCCCCATTCCAGTTGTCTCTCCCTCTACCTTCCTTCACCTCATCACTTCTGTACCTCTACCCACCCTCCCCATTCAGACCCTTTGTCCCATCCAACAGAGATATCTATTCTATTTCTTAGGGGAGCTTTTAAAGTAGCAGATGTCCATATTACCTTTTCCAAATGTCTTTAGTGTTAGTTTTTCCTTCACACAGACTCTCCTCTACCCTGTTGACCCACCCTACTTCTCATTTAATCTCTCTTGCTCCATTCTCCCTTTAAGGCTTCATACCGTGGTGTTCTATCTCCCCTCCCTTGAATCTGCCCCCCTCCCATCTCTTATTTTGGGTGTGCATATGTATGTGCACGATTCAGCATGTGGACATCAAAGAACAACCTTAGGAGTCAGTTTTCTCCTTCCACCATATGGTGCCCAGGATTGCCATCCTTAGTGGCAGGCTTCTTTATACACTGAGCTATTTCTCTGGCTCTGTGTAATTTCATCTGAGTACAATTTAATAATCATAAACAAATTCAAGTAGAATAGTAACAACAACAAAAATTAAGAAATATTCATTACAAGTGACACTTTCAGAATCAATTTTTCAAGTGGTTTTTTGAAAGTTTCCATGATGAGAGTGGAAATGGAGTCCAAGACTAAGAGCATTAGCTGCTCCTCCAAAGAACCTGGGGTTAAATTTTAGCACCTACTTCAGGTGGTTCACAACTGCCCCTAACTCCAGCTCCAGGAGATCTGATAACTCCTTCTAGATTATGCAGGCACTTACATTCACACATGCATATACCCACACATAGACACCTATGTAGTATGAAGTTTCTGGCCCAGATTAGCCCAGAGGTCTAGGCAAGCAGTCTCAATTAATCACACAAAGGCTTATATTAACTACACACTGTTTGGCCTATGGCTCAGGCATATTACTTGCCAACTCTTAAACTAACCCTTGATTAGTCAAGTGGCTTAGTGACTTTTCTCAGAGCAGCATTTCATCTTCTTTCCTCCGCATCTGATGGCATCTCTGTTCTTCCTCTTTGCAGTTTTCTTAGTCTGGTAGCCCCACCCATATCTCCTGCCTGCCTTCTGGCCAATCAGCATTTTATTCAACCAGTAGGAGGGACAAAAATCTACAATGTACAATCATTAATATCAAGTTGGGTATTCCTCCTTCAAAAGCAAGTAACCCTGTAATAGCAAAAGGGAGGAGACAAGTGGCTCTCCAGGGCTTTCCAGCTTTTAACCTCACTGAAATATGCACCCAGGGTTCAACAAGAGACTCTGCCTCAAAAGAGCAGGCAGTGATAGAGAAATATACTGACACCCGCTTCAGGGTGTGCTCACAAATAAAGAATAATAAACCTTTAACATTCTTCTTTATATAAATATCAAAGATATTTATTCTCTCAAATTCCTCATTTAAGCCTAAATCCACCCCTGGAGTATATAAAAAAAAATCTCTAATTTACACACTTGTATGTATGTTGCATATATACAACTAGGAGTGTGTGTGTGTGTGTGTGTGTGTGTGTGTGTGTGTGTGTGTGTGTGTGTGTTCTTGGAGAGATGTATAGAGAACGCTTAAGTTGTAATGTTTTTCCTCACCTACTGCCTTGTACTTGCCAGAGAAATTTTGTGCTTTTTTTCCTCTAATGAAATAAGAGTGGTTTTGAGAAACTCATTTTGATTTTTAGCCTCACGGACACACACACTTATTCAGCAAGTACACTCATGTGTGAACACACTCTTTAGTTGTACTGAACTTGATGTGAAATTTTAGATAAGAGTCTCATTTATTGGCAATTCAGGGAAAGGGGTTTAGCTTAATCCCCAGTTAATGAAACTCCTGCTAGTGAGTTTCTTTTGTCAACATAGCATTTAGTGCCTAGAGCTCTGTGCCTTCTGGACCATTGAAAGTTACCATGGTTAGGCTCAACTGAAATGTAAAAATTGGAGAGCAGGGTTTTTGTAAAATGTTATGTTCAGAAATCACATGGGCTGGCTCTGTTTAAAATTCCTTTCCAGCTTCTGTATTTTGCTATTAAGAGCAGCCAATAGCTATGCCTCAGACATAACTAACCGTATCTTGGGAATCAAACAAGATTGACCTACGGTTCCTGAAGAAGCCAGATCAGGCACTGCTCAGAACACTTGTCTTTCCCCTTTAGAGGCTGAACACACATGTATATGACTTCAAAAATTACAGCATGTGCCTATCATGTACAATACATAATCAGACACTGGCCTTTAAAAATGTTATCAGTAACTGATGCATTATTTTTGCTAGTATTTATAAAAAGACAAACTACAATAATATTCATTAAATACCAAACACATACATTACAATTTTTCTTTGGAGGTACAAGAAGCAGTTTTGATTTGGCACAGTTTTTCAATAAAGTCCGTAGGGTGGCAAACAAAAAAAAAATCCCCCTAATAAATGGTGAATATCACAAGACAGAAACGGGCATTGTGGAAATGATCACATCAATTAATGGTATAAAATATACCCCGATTCCTTTATCTTTGTGTTTCTTCACGGTAGTCAATCCATGAGTCCTATACAGAATCACTTTAAAGCAATGAGGAATAGATTGCTGTTAAAACCAAAGTATGAATATAGACATAAGACTCAAAGTTAATTTAAAAGCTATTAAACACCATTTTTAAGGCTGCTCTTCTTTTCATGTATTTCTATGCATTTTAATTCACAGTAGAGAGGAATAAACCCAGGGCCTTGTATATGCTAAGCAAATGGTCTGCTGTAAGCTATAAGCTAGCTTCCTATTCTCAAATGCTTCTCTTCCTTGGACCTTGGGATTCCTTGCTCTCTGTGGGGAATGGATGGGGGGTTGGGGAGGGAAGAGGCTGGGGGAAGACTGGGAGCAGGGGCGGGAGGAGGAGCAGTGGTGGATGGGAAAAAAAATAATAAATAAAACAAAAAAAGTTTGAAAAATAGTGAAATAGTGGTACATACGTTTTATCTCAGCACTCTGGAGGCAGAGGCAACTGGATAGAGCTCTGTGAGTTCGAGGCCAGCATAGTCTACAAAGTGTTTTCTAGTATAGCCAATGCTCTTACATAGAGAAACCTTGTCTCAAATAAAAAAAAAAAAAAAAAAAAAAAAAAGCCTAAAATGTTAAATTAGCATGTGGCAATCCAGGTACTTTTCATACTTTTTTTAAGCCACGTCAATTGTTAACCGTTTTTGTCCAAGGTAATGCTACTAAGGGGTTTTGTGTTTTCGTTTCCTTCTTCCCTTCTTCCCTCCTTCCCTTCCTTCCTTTCTGTGGCTTCCTGCTGTTTGTTCGTTTGCTTGTTTGTTTCTCGAGACAGTCTTTCCATGTACCCTAGAACTCACTCAACAGATCAGCTGGCCTCAAACTCAGAGATCCACCTGCCTTTGCCTCCCAAATGTTGGGATTAAAGGTGTGTGTGGCCATCACCCAGCTCTACTAAATGATGATGACTTTAAACCTCTGCATAATTTCATTGAAATTAGTACTTTCAGTGAACTTGTTTAAATTTATCTCTCTATACGTAAAGTTTTAAATACAAAGAGTAGAAAATCCAAGATAGAGGCCTAACCTTCGGAATAAAAGAACAATGTCCACAGACTTTTAACAGAGACTGACTTAGCCTCTTATGAGGTGCTGGGAAAGCCATTAACCCAACTCTGCCCTTTTATAAATAAAATCAAACGTTTGCTTCCATAATCTCAGTCTTGAATTCATCATCCTGTTACTAATTTCTCTTTCCTCAGCTGTACTACATTTTTATCTTTCCAATTTGTTTCTTTCCCTTTTCTTCTTTCCTGTTCTTGCTGTTATTTGTTCTTTTGTTTGTTTTTGAGACAAGAATCTCATAACCTGAGTTAGTCTGAAGCTCACTGTATGTCAGCTAGCCTCAAACTCCAGCATCAACCTTCCAAATTCTGAAATTATAGCTATGAGCCACCATACCCATTCATTTTCAATGTCTTTAACTTTAGTTGATACATATGAGTTTTTCATAGTTATAATAATTTCAAAATATGTGTACAGTGTGTAGCAATTATAATGGATAATAACAATTGAATTTTTACAGAGCCTAGCTCTGCATAAAGTAATGGCAGGATAAATATGATTCATAGGAGACTGGAAGATGGCTCAGCAGTTGAAGAAAGGGGACCAGAGTTTGGATCCCCAGGACCTATGTAAATGGCAGGAAGAAGGGGCAGCTTGCTTGAAGCTTCAGCCTTGGAAAGCAGAAGCAGAGATCTCATGGCAGACTAGCTAGTGAGGTTAGTCATATCAGCCAGATCTGGGTTTGATTGAGAGACCTTGCCTCACAGAATAAAGTAGAAGAGTCATCAAGAAGTCTCAAGACTGGAGAAATGGCTCCACTATCAAGAGTGCTTGCTGGTCTTCCAGAGGACCTAAGTTCACTTCTTAACACCCGTACTGGGTAGCACACAACCACCTGAAAACTACACCTCCAGGGAACTGCTTTCCCCTCTGGCTTCATGGACACTTGTCTTTATATGAACATATTCTTCACAGACACATATACATAATTCAAAAATAATAAATCTTTAAACACAAAAGATTATTAATATCAACCACAAGCCTCCACATGCCTGTGCTTACACGGGCATCTGTATTACACAGCCACATACACATGTGTTCCTAAACACGTTTGGAAAAAAAAAAAAATCTGACAACCTACTACAGACTACCAAGAGAAAAGAGAATTCCAGAATTTCTGGTCACAGACCTGGAATTTATAGAAACATAGATAACAATGAAAGAGCTAACTTTTTAGGAAAACTGCACATCAAAACCAAAGGCCCAAAGGGAAAAAACACAGGCTCTGTCCCTTGGTAGATGGATTTGGGGAACGAAATAGTGTTCAATGTGTCAGCAGGCTTTGCCCAGCCTGTTTAGAATGTTCTTCTCTTACATGCGGCTGTTTATTGAGATGCAGAGCTCACCTTACGTAGAGAGTGAATGTGCTTCAGCTCCTCTTTACAAGACATTTTAGAATATGTAATAACACACTGACTTAAGGTCTTGCCATGGGTGCTGTAGTATTAAGAGCCCCCGAAGAGCTCTGAGCTTTTGTGGAAGCCAAGTCTCTATAAATGGTAATGAGGTCAACTCTCTCATATTTTGAAGGGCAGGAGGGAAAGTTTATGGGATGAGATGGAGCAAAAGGAGCCTTGGCCTGGATGTGGTGATTTCCAAGTGTTTACAGCACTCTCGCTCCAGTGACAGAACAAAGCCAAACTCACAGTCCCTTTAAAACCTGAGACTCCAGCTCATTATTACCAAAGTGAGTATTCCCTGCATCCTTTACAGCTCCCTGAAACCATGCCTTCAGTTTATAGATGAGCTTGCAATATTTAGAAAGAAAAATCTCAAATAAGCCAGTTAAAGCAACAATTTAACAGATAGCACAATTACCATTTGGGTACAAATTGAACACAATAGAACAAAGGAGAATTTGGGATTGTTTGTATCTCATTAACGCTCATTGAAACCTGGAAGAACATATGAATGAGACAGGTTCTGTATATGTATTCCCCACAAATCATAGATTTGGCCCTCTGATTTCAAACTATAAACATACAAATTCAAGCAATTTATTACAGTATTCATGAGATTAAAATGCAACTATTTGCAAAAAGTTGCAAAAAAAAAAATATTGACTGGAAACATGGATCTCTATAAGTCCTCACAAGCTCTTCCCTATAATGTATCCAACAACCTCAGTGTAGTCAGCAGCAAATTTAATAGAGTTATTTTGGGAAAAAAAGTAAAACTAATGGCCTCACGGCAAAGTCCAATTCCATTAAGGCAATGGGAGTGGATCTAGTGAGAAAAAGAAGTATGATAATCATCATATAAAATTGTGGCTTTCTGTGTCTTCATCTTGGGATAGAATGAATAAACAGCACAATGTTTCATCCAGTATTCCATAAAAATAGAAAAATAGATATAACAAAATATAATTTTAGAAAATTTCTAAATGAAATATTAATGTAATATTGTTTATGCAATAGATAGACAAAAAGATTCTCACATTTCCTTGAGGATAAAAAGGAACAATGGACATAAGGATAAAGATAATTAGATATAACTTATTAAAGTGCATTCCAAATCTGCAATAATTAAATGGATACACAACTATATACAATCATTGGGTAAGGCCTGAAACCAATTTTGCTTCATATGAAAGCCTATATAAATAGTTAATGATGTATAATAAATAAATAAAAGTTTTAAGAATATTTATGCTTTGTGGAACAAAATAAATGAGAAATAAAAACAGCTAATTTAAAAAGAAAAGCTTCAAATAAATTCTAGTTGGATATAAAAATTGGCTAATAGAAAAATGGGTTAAATGAGTGCAAAATGTAGGTGTTGATTTATGGATGTGTCTCAGATGATAGAATGCCCAGCTTGCATAAAGTTTTGGGTTCAATCCCCAGCGCTGAATAAACTGGGCATAGTAACACATACACAAGGAAGGTAGTGAGTTCAAAGCCAATTTGGGTTTCATGAAAACCCTTCTCAGGAAGGAATAAAGGTAGAAAGGAGAGAGGGAGGGAGGGAGGGAGGGAGGGAGGGAGGGAGGGAGGGACAAAGAAAAAGGGAAAGAAAGCTTGAGAAAGGCATTAATAAAGAGCAAAGGAGACTTCAAAGTACACAAGTTATCAAAACACATTGGAATAGGCCAGGTGTCCCTGTCTGAGGAGCAGCAGATAGCAAATGAGCTTCAGGAGTTTGGTAAACCAGGAAGTGTCACTGGAGGGTGACTCTCAGATTGGCAGGGCCGTGAGGACATAGGCTGCAGAATGGCTCTTGCTACTGCTATGCCTTTATATGTTTGCCACTGCCAGTTTTCTTTGGTGTCTGAGGTGTGAATGGGTGTGAGGCATCCCCATTGCCTTTACTGTGCTGTAATTATCTCATGAAATGGTCCATTCTACTACACATTCTTACCTCTGGAGTATTATGAAGACAATTTCCTCTTAAGTTGTACTGTTAACTGACATAACTGTTTTATGCAATAATAGTGTCCGTTTAAATAGAATTTTGATGGTTAAGGGTTTTTTTTAAAAATGGAATAAAGGATTATGATACAGGTTAGTTTAGTGGGAAAGTTAATATAGGTAAAGGTGGATATAGTGTTGCCCTCACCCCTGATGAAACAGGGATACAGAGAATAGAAAATAGGGCCAACAAGTACCATGCAGCTAAGGCATATGAGTTTCTCTTAAGGAGCTGTATAGACTGTGGCTTAGGTTCATGATTAAGGAAGACAATGGAGTCCCAGGAGTTAAATCAAGTTCTTTTTGATATTAGGAAATGTGTTCATAGGTTTTGGTGTCATCATACCTATTATTAAAAAAAAAAAAAAAAAAAAAAAAAAAAAAAAAAAAAAAAAAAAAAAAAAAAAAAAAAAGCTTTAAACCATTGACTTCATGTAACTAGAAAACAAAGAACTGGGTGGTTACCGTAATTGGACAGGACTCTAAAATATGAAAAGTTAAACTAGTAACCTGTTTTCTGGCAATTAGAGAGACTCCTGCCTGTGTAAACAGTTTTGCCTGAAGACTGAAAAAAGATAAATGTTTAACTCTGTGTGGGATCTTGGGGACAATTTGTTTTTCACCTGTAACATGAAAGGAAAATGGGAAACAGGGTTTTTTTACTTGTATCCACTGTAGTCACTCTTTAAAAAAAAAAAAAAAAAAAAAAAAAAAAAAAAAAAAAAAAAAAGAATGTAACCACGTTGTAATTTTTATGTCACTTGAGAGATTTCGCTTGGGTGTGTAGGCTGTAAGGGAAAAGATAAAGAGGAGAGAGGGAGTCATCAGGAAGGAGAAAGAAGTGAAACTCTGGGTAGAAGGACAGAACAGAAAAGGAATAGAGAGGAAGAAGCACACAAGGAGCCTTACCCTCAGAAAGAACGTCTCTGGGTTTCTCTGTTGACTCTGCTTCTGTTCCCTGAAATGCAGAAGGCCGGCCTCTCTGTTGGAATCCATTCAAAGCTGAGAAGCTGGTCAGGTAGTAAAAATATTATGTAGTAATAGCAAATGTGTGTTTTTTAAAGATTTGTCTTATTTAGATGTCTGTCTGTTTTTTTAACAAGAGGCAGAAAGGGTGTAGATTTGATTGAGAGAGGAGGTCAGAAGGGTGCTGGAGGAGTCGGAGGAGAGAAGCTGCAATTAGAATATAGTGTATGAAAAAAATATATTCTCAATAAAAGAAATGGGAAACTTTCTAAATTAAAAATAAAATGTATGGTGATTAGTAAAAAAAACAGATTTATTGTATTTTTAATTGTGTTTCTGTGTGGGGAGTATATGCATGAGGGAGTATATGCATGTGGGGGTAAGTATGTGCATGTAAGAGGTACATGCATGTTGGGGTATATGCATGTGAAGGGATATATGCATGTGTGTGGAGGTATGTGCATGTGGAGGTGGTATATGCATGTATGTGGGGAGCCACAAAGGTCAGGGCTGTTGGATCCCCCTTAAGCTGGAGTTCCAAGAGATTGTGAACCACCTGACATGGTGGCAAATCCAAGTTCAGGTCCTCTGAGAAAGCAATACACACTCTTAGCCCCTGAGCCATTTCTGCAGCCCAAACGTATTTCTTTTTGATAATGATAAACAAAATACATACACATAAATTTAAAGGAAACATTTTGAGATAGAATGGATTCCTTGAAAACCAAATACACATTTAAAAATTTTTATGGACAAGCTCTCTTTTTTTGTTTTTCTGAAGGTCTAAAGAGTTACTTGATTTTTTTATTTGTGTTATTTGTGGGGTTTTGGTTTTTGTTTGCTTTGTTTCGTTTCTTTTGGCATTGTGTGTGTGTTTTTTTGTTTTGTTTGGGGGTGTTTGTTTGTATGCCTAAATGATGTGTTTTATTCTTTTCAACTTCAGATGAAAGAGTTAAAAGTTAAGTGAGTGAGTGTCACTGACACAGGGCAATGTTTTGGCACTAAAAACAAATGAAACTCTGTAGTGCTGAACGAAGCCCTACTTTAAATCACATACCCTTATGAGTTCTGCTATTCTTGATAAGTCATCAATGCACAAATAATCATCTATTTCACATAAAAATCAAGGTACTAAGGAAAGCATATAGAAGTTTAACTTAGAGTTTCTCACAGTAATTTTTAATCTCCAATGATTGAGGGCTTGAACTAGACTTTGTGAGGAGCTATTGGCCATTGATGGCTGCTAGGAAACAGCGAGTCAGTTTTCTTCCAATGCAGCCCCTGATAGGCTGACTGTCTATGCTTCGGTGGATGGTCCTAAACTCAGGCACACACTAGCAGCACAAAGTGAACTCCGCGAGTTTGTAAAGAGGATATATGGAGTTGAGGGTGGAAAGTGGTGTGGGTTATAGAAATAGTTATAAGAAAGGGAGTGGGATGGATTTTATCAAAATACACTATATTCATGTATGAAATCTCAAAAAATAGCCATAAAAGTAAGTTCTTTCACTGGTCTATTACTTTCCCCCAGGGTTAACTCCTTATAGACACAGCTCCCTCCTGGATTCGCAGACAAACTTCTGAAAGAACTGACTGAATAAACAATTTGTAGTTTAAAAATTGAGTCTCCACCCTTCAGCTATGAAGTCACTAGACTGTCAGCTAAGACTCCAAACTCAAGACATGATATGTTAATAAACCCAGAACTGCTGCAGGAGAACACCAGCAAAAGGAAGTAAAGTCTATCACTGGGGACCATGATGTGAGTGGACTGTGGAAGTTGTGTTTCTGGTGGTTTTCTAGTTTTTTGTTCCAGCAGCTCACTCAGACCTCAATACACAAACTATTGTTTATTGTATACATATGCCTTCTCTCTTCTTAAAACCTTCCCCATTTGCTTGCAACCAAAGTCTCTACTTTAGTCTACTCGGACTACTGTAACAGCATAGCAGAGCTTCATAGCTAGTATACAATAAAAGTGTATTCCCTACAATTTTGAGCACTAGGAAGAACAAGGTCAAGGTAGACCAAATATTGGGTAAGAACTCATATCTTGTTTCATAGACAATTACTCTTTTGTCTGTATCTCTATAATGTAGACGGGGAGAATGAAGAAATAACTATCTGGTCTACCTTTTATAAAGGTATTAACTTCATTTGCAAGAGCTCTGACTTCATGGTGTAATAATCTCATAAATGTTTCATCTTCTAATACCATCCTGTATGCTAAGTAACATGTAAGTAAGTAGGAATTTCAACATGTAAATTTGGCAGGGACACAAATATTCAGAATTTGCAAACATCTGTGAACAGTATGTTGTCTTCCTAGATTACATTTATAAATAGGAAAGTTTCTTTTAAAGTTTTTTTTTATATTTATATATTAGCCTCTGTGTGTGTGTGTGTGTGTGTGTGTGTGTGTGTGTGTGTGTGTGTGTGTGTGTGTGTGTGTGTCCAGGGCACATGAATGTGGACAGAGGACAATTTGTTGGATTTGGTTTTCTTCTCATACCATATGGGTCGTGGGGATCAAACAAGGTCATAGACTTGGCAACAAGAATCTTTACCTGATAACTTTATCTTGCCAGCCAAGACATGCATTTTAAAATTCACTAATACTAGATCAGAAATGTAGTAAAATAATTCAACTCTCCTGAAACACTGGGACTAGAATTCCTGTTTCTCTGTTGTTGAATCCTCTGTGTTCAGAGGTAAATATAGGTAAAATTGTTATAGAAGCCAAGAAACTTATCTACAGAGGTCTGGGTAATTGCTACCACTGGGTCTCACCTTAATAGCACTATGCAAGGTAAACAGTTCAGCTGAAAGCATTAAGACCACTTACTTGTAATTCTACCATAGATTTGTAGTAAAGACCAAGAAACTGTGTTTTGACATTACTATGAACTGAAATTTATTACAACTTCTATTTTAGCTACAGCTATAGTTTGGGGGTTGAATGGCTCTTTTCATCAAGTGGGAAGCCAGTGAAAGCACTTCCTAATTCTAGTGTTAAAACACACACCTGCAATTTTATCCAAAGAGGAATAAACCCAAGTCAGCTGTAATCCACTGGGTGTTCTTGAATCTCTCTGTGCTTTGTATAACTGAAGAAATGCAGGTAATTTATTAATAACTAACACAACATTTATCACATATTGGGTACCTACATTGTGCCAGGCACTGCTCTATATGCTTCACACATATGATTCATGCTTTATTTCTTTCATCAAAGATTTGTTTTACTAAGCGTACTATGTGACACTCAATATTCACACTTGATACTCACTGAGAATATAACAATGAACAAAACAGTACCTACTCTCCATAAGTTTTAGAGATTTCACCTAATCATCACAATCTACTTACTGAGGTTCCAATTTTTCAAAGGAAGAAAATACTCCCCAGAGATTAAATAAATTGCCTAAGGTCAATACAACTGATCAGCTCTCTGACTTAACATTTCTGGCTCTTTTCATTTGGCTATACTGCCTGTAATTAAATCATTGACTATGAAAAATGGGGCATATTTATAGCCAGAATAACACTGCTGAGAAGTTGAGAATCACTGATAATCCATGTCAGGACCTCCTCACATGCATTGGTTCCTTGATTAATTTACTACAAATGTAAGTTACTTCCCATAGGTAATGTTTCCACTGAAACCAGTGTTTCCTAAAACACTTAAACTGGAGTTGAAAATTACCACTGGCTTATCACTGGAGTGAAATCTAGAATGCTCTGTGGTCAACATAAACAACTTCCCAGATGTCCTATCCAAGAGGAATGCTACAATTTTATTATATCATAGGAAGCTGATTTGTTTTTAACTCTGTATATAGAGAAAATGCCTATTATATACCAAAACATGTCTATGCACTGGGATACAGTAACAGGGGGAAACTGACTTATAAAGTATTCACATACAAGGTCTAATCATATGTTATCAGTGCATAGAGGAAAGGAAGCATGATGAGGACAGGAAATATAAAGGGTCTTGATTTATTGTATTAAGTGGACAGTTCAAGAAAGACACCTGTGATTCCCTCAGAATTATTATGTTGGAACTAAAGCTCCAATGTAATAGAGGAGGTGATCAGAGCATGGATGTTGTACCCTCAGATCTAAGATTACTGTCCTTATAACAGATCTCATTTATTCGGTCTGTCTCATTAAGACTCAGAAATGAGATACCAGATATGACAGTGATTCTCAACCTGTGGGTTGTGACCCTTTGGGGCCAAACATAGGGGTTACCTAAGACCTTTGGAAAGCACAGACATTTACATTATGATTCATAAAAGAAGTAAAATTACAGTTATACAGTAGCAACAAAATAATGTTATTTTTGGAGGTTAGTGAGGAACTGTATTACAAGGTTGTAGCATTAGAAAAGTTGAGAACCACTGAGCTCTGAGGAAGGGGCTGATATTACAAATCTACTGGACTCTTGATATTGAACTCAGAATCTATAATATTAAGAAATGCATCAATATAACCAACCTGAAAAAAGCTTATTCTTGTAGGCAGACTTTTCTTTCTTTCCTGCCAGTTCCCAAATAACCAATGCAGAAACTAAATATTAATTATAAATGCTTGACCAATAGTTCAGACTTGTTACTAGCTAACTCTTACATTCAAATTAACCCCTATTTGTTATCTGTGCTTTGCCACATGGCTTGGTTCCTTTTCTCTGTAAGGCATGCCCATCTTGCTTCTCTCTGCATCTGCTTGCAACTCCTCATTCAATCCTTCTTCTCAGCATCCTCAGTTTGGCTCTTCCACGTTACGTTCTCCTGCCCAGTCATTGGCCAGTCAGTTTCTCTATTAAACCATCACAATGATGTGTATTGACACAGTGTAAAACACTTCCATTATTTTCTTCCTTATAATAAATATGACTTTATACAAATGTAAGGGTTATTTAGAATACTCTTTAGAGTACAAAAAAACTAATATATAATATTTCCAGATGTATACCAATTGAGTCCCTAAGTTAGAGATTGGGATAGTTTATCAGAGGCATTCTTTGTAAAATACGTATTTTTTAGTAGTGAAGAATTAGATGAATCTAAATTTAAAAAGAAAAAAACTATTTAAATCTCTGGGGCAGATAGACAAATATAAATAATGTAAGTAACAAGGGTGAAGTAGACAGAAGAAAACTTGGTGCAGGATAAAGGATGGGGTTTCTTTGGCAAGAGAAAAACAAGCTGAAATGCCAGGAGCAGCTCCGTGGTTCCTGTGTGATGACCCTGGTGCATCTGCAAGTATTCTAAGGTCTATGACTACTCAAATTACAACTTCAAATATTCTTTTTGAAAAGTAATTTGGTCACACATTTTCAGTTAATTCATGTAAGGCAACGTGGTCCAAACCCTTTGTATCACAGCATGGTCTAGCAGGAAACAATAGTGTCCAACATCAGTTGACAGAGCAGAAAAAAATGCCAGCCTTCTGGCTCTACCACCCATCTACTGAATACTCCCAGGTGATATTTCAGAAAGGCTATGCTAACATTCCAATGACTGTTTGGTTAGTGCCTTATCATATAACTTTAGGCAAATGTTCCAGTTGCTAAATCTAAATTACTCATCTCTAATGCCCAGAGAAACTTCTTCACACAATCTTAAATATTTAATAGTAAGATCAAATAAAATGAACACTTTGAAAGCATAACTAGTTATTTTCCCTAAAATGGGTATCTCTGTCCAATGAAAGTTCAGGGAGCCCAAGCCAGTACCAGGAGAGCTATGGTGCTACCCTCACTGTTACCTCTGTGAGAACAACTCAGGGAAGCATCTCTTTGATGACACAATGATCAAGTGTATTAAAGCATCATGGATGTGTAGTCTTAGGAGAGCAAGTGTCCATTGAGCTCTAGTGCAAATGCACTTGTGGGCACCCTGCAGGGCTTCTGCTGTGACATAATGAAAAACAAAACCAAGAAAGGATGGGAACAAGGGTTCCTGGGGTCTTAACTGACCGGTGAAAGGTTTGCAGGCTAACTCCTTCCCAATGGCAGTGTCCTACAGCAGATCTCTCGGCTTGGTAACAACAGTCACTTTGGAACTTCCTAGGCCAGCAGGCCTCCTTTAAATGAAGCTTCAAAATTATTGTAAAAGTATATCAGTTTTCACAAATTATACAAATGTACACATACAATTATAATAAAATAAAATAAAACTTTAAAATGTTTAAAGGACACCAGGATGGCTTAGTAGGTAAAGACACTTATGTGAAAACCTGAAGACCTGAATTAGATTCCCAGAGCCTATATAAAGGCAGAAGTAGAGGACTCCAAAAAGTCACCTTCTGACTTCCAGGTGTTCACTATGGCCCATACATGTACACACACACACACAAACACACACACACACACTATACATATATACAATAATAATAATAATAATAAAGTTTTTAAATGGTTAGTATCTCTTTAAGATAAAATTGTGTTCCATGGGAGTCTATGAGATATTTAAGGGGAGGGTTGTTAGGTCAGGTAAGTTTGAGAGATGCTGAATACAAGCCTTCTCCTGTAGGGTCATGGAGGGAATCTCCTTGACTATGCCTAACAAAGCATTTTCAAACTTACTTGACTGCAGGGCACTTTCTTGCATTATTACTTATTTATATACTATTGTATTCAGGGGAAGAGAGTCTGTATGAGCATGGGGATATGGATTATGAGGAAAATTCCCACAGTGATGGCTGGCTGGAGCTCTAGGGACCTCACTGAATCAAGAATAGCCACTAGAGATCCATCAGGAAAAGGAGTTAAGCCCTCCAAGGGTAGGCAACTGTTGATTGACATGGGCAGTACGTAGAGCCTAGAAGGGTGGGACCAGACTGTGTTCTGGTGAGTGGGCTGGCACCTTGGAGCCCATTCCCTGCAGAGGAACACCTAACCCCACCTTGAGTTTGGGATGAATAAATTGGACTTGCCTGGAGTGGATGTGCCATACTGAGCTGACCCACCTTGGGACTTCTTACCCTTTTGGGGGAGGGGATGGCTGAGTGGGAAGGATTGGGAGGAAGGGAGGGAGGGGGAGGGGGCAGAGGGGATATATAGATAAAAATGGCATTTTTAAATAAATACATACAATCTAATATAACCATAATAAATGCAGCAGAATATGGCATAGCACATGTTTATAGATGAACACTACAACAACACTCTACACTACACACTTCTTCACTACAGAAAGCACATTGTACCATCAACACATGACACAAAGCAAGATACCTAGTCTGCTCTTAGCGCTTGTTAAACTTTTAAAAGAAATTTAGGCTAAATACAAATTAATGGATTCTATGACAGCATTTGCTACATACTTGCCATTTTACTTTGTATTTGTTCAGATGTATAAAAGCTTTAGATCCAAGTGAGTTTGACATGATGGATATCTTTATTCTAAACATGTATTTGAGTTTGTTATGTTATGGGGAAAGGCAATTCTAAAAATTAATTTAGAAATAAGACTATCAACCTGGGCTTCTTTTCCATAGCTTCTCAACACTGGAAAATATCCTATTATTATATTTCTAAAGCAACAAAACTCATTTCCCCCTAAAATCCAAAGCCATTGTTGTTTTCTATAAAACTGTGTAGAAGTTGAATTGTGAATCAAAGAGTCTACAGGGAGTTAGACTCACTATTCCAAGTTTATAGTCTTTAGTTATCAAACTGCTGATAAAGTAGAGAAATACACCCAGGGGCCTCGATTACTCTTAATCATGCTGCTTGCTTGGCATCGTGTCCCCGGCCTCTATACTACATCCTGAGGGAGGCCTTTTGAATCAGCAAAGCTACCAGAAAAACAGGAAGGAGGGGTCAACGAGGAGGAGAAATGCACATTTCTGAACTAAAAATGAAACAGGAATGCTGATGCTCACAAACGTTTCTTGAGGAGCTCTTGGTAAGCATGCACAACTTTGAAGTGACCCACAAACACTGCTCTCTAAAGAGCATTCTCCATCTCAGCCAGATTGTATTTCCCATAACGGGAAATGAAAGCCCCTGAGTTCTGCTCAGTGAGTGATATATACCACCACAGCCACAACATCAAGGGTCTAAATATTCCTTCCAAAACTTTGGACTTTAGAATGATGGGAGAAATATTGCTTAGAAGAAAAAGGCCATTTTTCTGAAGCACAGGAAGGGATTTAAATAAACTTATCTACTAACAAAATATCCTTTATTACAGTCCCAAAGGAAAAAGTTGCATGCACAAAACTATTTTCTAAAATACTACCCTAAGGTCCCATTAGTTTCTGACTAAATATAGAGGCCACCATACCACGTTAATACCTCTCTAAATTTTTAATCTATTACATCATTTAAAAATGTCTTTCTGATGCTAGTAATAAAAGAAACAGCATTTTAAGTGTCTAATTCAGATTTAGTAATTCTATGGTATGTTTATTGCACAGTCTACACTCTGCATTTAGACTTATTCATGAGCATATATTCACATATATACATATATACACATTTTGATAAAGTTATTCAAACAATAATGATCGGCACTGGCTTTGAATTTATGTACATACTACTTATCATAATGTCATTCATACATTAAAAATTCCAAAGTGTCAGAGAGGAACGGTCCAAGGGAGGCTCATTGAGAATTATTAAAACTATGTCAGAGCTATAACAGATGGTAAGTTTTAGAAACATCAATTTCTTGGTCTATAAAATAAAGATATACAATAACCCTAGGACATACAGCACAGACATGAATTACTAAGGGGATGTCTCTAAAAAACTTTGTTTCATAAATAATGATGGCTATTATTATTAGTGGTGCTGTGGTTGGTTTTATTACCGTTTCTGTTAGTTACCTTCCTCCTTGCTATGATAACATATCTCACAAAAACAACTTAAAGGAAGTGAGGTGATTTTGGATCACCATTTTAAGAGGGACACAGTCTCATGACAGAGAAGGCATGGAGGCCAGCATCTGAAGTGACTGAAACATTGTGGCCTCATTCAGAAAGCACAGAGAGGATACCAAATGGATCCACTTTCTATAGCCTCAAAGCCCACCTCTAGTGGTTGATTCTTCCACTGAGACTCCACCTCCTAAAGGCTCTACAGTCTTCCAAAACAGCACCACCAGTTGGACCAAGTGTTCAAACACTTGAAATCTGGGGACGGTCATACACAAACCATACCACCATAATTATTGTTAAACTTGAGAGGATTTTCAGTGTTAAATGTGGAGATGGAATAGAGGTATTGACCTAGCGTATATTAGAACTAAGCAGGTTTTTCAAGTTGCTTTCTGATCTCTTTGTGAAGTTACAGAAACTTGTGGTGATATATTGCTTGTACTCTAAACAAAGTTTGCCTGAAGATCCGAGGACAGAGCCATAGAGGTGAGGTAGTGGTGACACACACCTTTAATCCTAGAACTCAGGGGGCAAAGGAAGAGATCCATCTGGATCTCCCTGAGTTTAAGGCCACCCTAGACTAAAGGAGATTAATCCGGTCTAAAAGAGAAACAGAGCCAGGCAGTGGTGGCTCAGACCTTTAATCCCAGCACTTGGGACCTCACGCCTTTGCCTCCAGTATTTGGGAAGCGCACACACCTTTAATCCCAGTACTAGGAAGGTTGAGACAAGAAGTGATATGAGTAGGCAGTAAAGGAAATGAGGTGGGAGGAGACAGGAGTTCAGCCCCTGCCCCTTTCGACCTAGGACTAAGAAACATTCAGTCTGAGGATTCACGGAGATAGGCTCTTCCTCTTTCTCTGAGGAACTGGTGAGGTGAGAAATGGCCGTGGCTTGTTTTTCTCTGATCTTTTAGCTTTTCCCCCAGGTGTTTATTACAGAACTGGAAAGTGACTCGGGGTGAAAGACATAAGGAACCCACCAGATATCAGTAACACAATTTCCTGACAACAAATAGTATGTGAGCTGGTGTTAATATATGAATTGGACTTACCCAGCCCGTTCGGTTTTCATAGCCACATTAAAATTCTAAAACAATACAAATTATTATATAGGTTACACAGTTGTGCTTGTTACATATTATAATGACCCATAAGCAGAAAAAAAGAAAAGGAAACGTATGTTTTCCCTCATAACTGACTTCTGTTTGACTCTACACTGTGCTTAGGAAAGCAAAGTATCAACAACATTCTTACCTTAAAACGTCACACTTTGTTTTATTGGTCATTATCTATAGATTCAGAGGTATGAAAAACTTCCCCACAATTATTTTGGTGAAATAAAGCTCAAAGAACTTTCTGAGGCCTTTTACATTCAGTGAATTTTCACAATACATTAGACAAAATGTCATCTTCTATATATTATACAATATAGTAAGTTCTCAAGCACTTTTTTGTTAAATGAAAAATTATTATTAAAGAGCCTGTGTCTATACATAATTGGCTCTTCGATATAAATGACTGATAAATCTGAATGTTATTAGGGTTTTACTAAAACAGCCACATGACATTGTAATGAAAAGCTGCCTCAGTGGTTGGCCATCACAAAGTGTAAGAAATGACGTTACCTACTTTCTATTACATGTGGCAATTCCTTTTAGATATAGACAAAAATCATCTGAGGAATGTTTAGAGAAAATAAATGTAACAAGAGTGGTAATGTATAATGATTTTTAAGTAGCATGTCCATCATAATCATCAGATATTTCTGCTGTTCTAAAGATGTTAATGTTGAAATGGGCAAAAAGTTAATTAAATACTGAGCATTTAGTTGAAAATAAAACAGTACTGTGGAGAAACGAATGGCAGGAGTGGATGGAGAGCTAAAGAAAGTATGGATGAGAGATACAAGCACAAGAAAGAAATCACACGACCCTAACCTGAAGAAAGGAATGTAAATCTGAGAAATGTCTGATTACAGAACGAGAATCAGAAATCTTCATGTGCCATCTTAAACTTAATAGCCAGGTTTGCGCTCTACAATTCATCCCTGTTTGAATACAGCCAACATTTCCAAATCAACAGGTACAGTCAGCCCTGATTATATAATAAAAGCTCTTGATAAAGTCTTTCGAGATGAATTTTTAGATGAAAATCATAGTCACAAAGCACAATACTTTCCTAGGCCCTGTCCAGTATCTATCATACATTAGGTACTAATTAAATTAAGAGCATGTGCTGGCTAATTTTGTGTCAAAAGCAATTGAACTAAGTGAGGGACATTGAGAGGAGGGAACCACAACTGAGAACAAGTCTGTAGAGCATTTTCCTAATTAGTGGTTGATGTGGAAGGACCCAGCCCATTGTGGGTGGTACCACCCAAGGGAAGGTGGTTTACATTCTATTTAAAAAAACAAAAAGAAACAGGCGGAGGAAACCATGAGGAGCAAGCTAGTAAGCATCATTCCTCTGTAGCCTCTTCCACCTCCAGCTTCCCACCCTGTTTGAGCTTGTGTCCTGACTTACATCAATAAAGAACAGTGATATGAATGTGTAAGCCAAATAAGCCCTTTCCTCCCCACGTTTCTTTGGTGTTGGTTTTTCTTCACAGCAATAGTAATGCTAACTAAGATAGAGCATTAGAAATGCAACCTAGAGACTGAATTACCATACTAAATGAATTCGTGGCTGCTGAAAGTACATTTATTATGAGTTGGGGCTGGAGAGGTAACTCAGTTGTTAGGCGTATTTGTTCTTGCAGAGGACCTAGATTCAATTCACAGCACCCATGGCTGTTTTACAACCACCCACAACTCCAAACTACAAGATGCACATGACATATAGACATGTACATGAGCAAAACACTTATACACATAAAATAAATCTTTTTTAAAAAAAATCCAAGCACAGAAATTATGTAATATTCCCTATCCTTGCACACCAAAGCTAAGCAAAGGGCTTGGGTACTATGTCAATATTTATAGGTCAACTAAACTTAGAGATAATAGCTTATCACAGAATTCAGACACTCAAATTTTTATCTTTGATTTGAACAATACATAAGAGTTTTTGAGTTCATTGAATGTGTAGATAACATGAAACTAGAAGGGTAAAATGTCTTAAACGTGTGGTTAATAGAGCACCCACCCCCACTTATTTAACTGCAGCAGTAATGTTACTTGAGCATTTGTATGAAGTTAACACCTAAAAATAAGTGGCTGTGAATGCAAACAGGAAAAATTAAATTATCTGCCCTCAACCAAGACTTCTATATGAGGAGGTTGAGGGGTGCCACTAAGTCATAGAGTGCTTGCCTAGCATGTGAGCATTAAGCCCTAAATATGATCCTTTAGTGCCACACTTACATAATTATTTTCCCCTCTGGTTGTCATTTAAATAGGCAATAAAGAATGAAATATTATTTAAGTAAATTAACATATTTAACTTGAAATTTCAGGTGAATTTGAGTGACACTGAGAAAGGGGTTGAAACCTAGATTAAGAAGCACCAAAGGGGTTGAGTGTGGTAGCACACACCTTTTAATCCTAGGATCTGAAAGAGCCTGGTCTACATAGTAAGTGCCAGGGCAATTAGGGCTGCATAGAGAGAGCCAGTCTCAAGAAGAAAATGAAGACAAAGAGGAGAAAGAGGGGACAATATCATAGCAGTGTCCCAAAGTAAATTTTGAAAAGAAATCATAGCTTTTGGTGATAATCAGATAAGATGTGCTGAGTGACCACCTCATTTTTAAAAATGATTATTCTCCAGCATCTTTAAGGAACCATATATATTATCAGTCTGTTTTGAAATGGGCCTTTGGCTAAACCCATTGGCCCAGCTTGGGACAATGGCCCTCTGGAACATTCTGACAGACTTTCCCTTACATTTGGCAAGAGTCCTACATTCTCAGCAAGAGAGTTTCACGTAAACTCTGAATCTACAGGACAGTGGGGATCAGCATATGAAGGATCCATTTCCAGGTTATCTTTCAACAAAGGATGCTAATTTCATGTCACAGGAAGGTCACCACTGTGCAGATTGCTTTTGCTTTCCTTTCTTGGCTTAAAATATTTAAATCCTGACAATTCCCACAAAATAAAAAGATCTATTCAAACTTAGGTTTTTTTATTAAAAATGGAAATTTCTGACATAAGCAGAAATGTGCAGAGTTAGGTTTCTGACTGTGTAATTTTACCCTAATTTAGGCAAGAAAACAAGAATTTTCTTCTCCAAACTCATAATTTTTGTGGTAGCTGGTTGTCTCAATGTGACAGTCACTTGAAGAAATAAAACATTTCAGAGGAAGGAAATTAAAACATCATTATAAAGGAGTAAGGATTGCCTGCTGTGGAATGATTCCAAGAAGTTTAGAAAAATAGTTCACTAACTAGCATTCTACCAGCTCATTTGCCAAAATGTTGACATGAGAGGTCCCTGAAATCTGTCTTGAGTTTCCAAAAGCTTCAGTGAGGAAATGGCAAAAAGAATAAACAATCAACTCACTGCATACAGTGAAGACTACGGTCTACATCCAATGTATACGCTCTGCTTCTAGCTCGAAAGAATTGAAATGACTCCCCTAGCGTTCCTTCTTTCTAAGCGTTCCTTCTTTCTAAGTATAAACTCACCGAAAAGAATTAACTAGAAATTGATGATCCAGCACTGTTTCTCTGGCTGCCATACAGTATGGGCAATGATTTCTAGACTCCAATTTATTGGTTTGTCAGAAAGTTTGGTTATTTTCATCAATTTAGCTTTACATTTAACATTCCTCTGCTTAATTGAAACCATGTGGATACATTTGGTCAGTATCCACATTCTTACAAAAGAAAAAAGGGTACTTTGTTACAGTTTCTCCTGCATTTACCAGTAATTTGTATTTTTCTTGCAGTAACAATTAAATATATAGTTCCTAGTTAATAGCCAGCGCTTCCTAATCCTGATTATCAGTGGGTGCAGCTGAGTCTTGACAAATAGCCAGTAAGAGAAAGAATATTTCTCATAACTTTCTTTTACTAATTAAAGAAATGGTTTTCTACAAACTAATCCTAGGATTTTAAAACATGACCTTAGAAAGTTATGACCATTTTAGAAACTTACTTCATGCTCTTTCTGTTTCTTGCCCTCAGAGATCCTGCAGCTCAGAACCCCCAGAATGTAGGGCACGGAGGGCAAAGCCGACCTGCTCCAGCTCATGCCCCTGCCGTGATCCTCCCAGTCTCACTGAGGAACGTGGCTGTGTACAGCTTTGCAACAGTTTTCTTTAATGAGAAGGATATCTTCTTTACTTTGACAAGTATGAAATAAACCAAGGACAGCAAGATAGCTTGTCTGGCTAATATATACTTGAGGATGAGTAACCCGAAAAACTAACTGCACCCTGTCCATTTCCCAGCTTGAAAATATTCCAAAAGTAAAGTAGAAGCAAAAATAACACAGGAAATAAAACCCAAAGGATGAATAAAAATGACCCCTCAACCACAATGATGCTTGGGGCATCATCTCAGCCTCTCCTAGTCTCAGTAGAAGCCACATCACACAAGGTATGCAGAGAGGTTCCTTCCTAGAGATACACTATTTGTTCCCAGGCAATATGTGCTGAGAACATGGGCCACACTGCTCTTCTAGACAATACTACTGCCACGGTTCTGCCAATTCTGTAGACACAGAGAGATTAAACAAGAGAGGGAGAGCCTTACGTTAGTTTCCTTATAGCTCAGCTGCACCTGCTTCTTCCTATTTCCTGGAATTCTGGCTGAGCACCATTCCCCCACCTGCCAGGTCAGAGGCTTCATCAAGGAGGCCACACCAGCCATGGAAGACAAGAATTTGATTGGATGGTTTGCTTGTGGGCAGGTCAAGGAAGCATCAAATAGTGAGAAAGAATCAGGCAGGAACCAAGGGCAAACCCAAAAGTAGACAGACTAAGAGCTTTTCCAGGAAGATTCACTGCCAGCCTCCTGCCTCAGGCTTCATCACCCTATTCCCCTAAAGGACTCGAGATCTGCTGTTTAAGTACAACCCTATTGTTCTGCTCCTCCAGTACTTTATGTGGTGGTCCCCACGTTATCCTAATGATAGAGTGGAGAGGCATGAGGCATGCTTTACAGTTCCTTTAGTACTGAGACCTTGCCCATCTCCTCCTGCCTGTCTTGCACAGTAGCTAGGAACTCTGAACAGTCCTATGGCTTTAACCATGCTATTACCACCCAGGAAAAAAAAAAAAAAAAAAAAAAAAAGAGCTCCTGACCCATCCTGTTCTCTCCAACTCCCTGCTTAAATGTGCTATAGAATTGAGCTCTTGGCTTAAAAGTTACTTCTAGAATGTTTCCCAAACACCCTAAATCAACTTGTCTGAAGGCAGACCTAAGGTGATGTTTGAAAACATTCTTGGACTGCTTTATATTAACTGAAGTGTAATCTCTGGGGCTATGAGCCCAAGAACCCACATTTTTATCAGACATTCTATATATTCAGGGATACACAAATATTTCAGAACTGATTTAAGCTCTGGGATGATATAAACAATATTTGATAGACCATACAGCACAGTAACTAGCCAATCAAAAGGGACACAGTGATCAATATGCTCAACTAGAGCCAATCAAAATGGACCCTGGCTGTCAATCGTTGGTGTATAATAACAACCGTCTGCTGTCTGGCACTGTGATACACTGTGCCATGCCCTTCTTCTGGCCTAAAATCCACATGTGTCTTACATCACCTAGTTAATTTTCAAGATAATCCTGCTTAGTAGCATCATTATATTTTACAGATAGAAAAGTAACAGAGATATTAAATAATTTGCTCAGGGGAAATACCAGTGTGTACACTAGAGTCTAGAGCCCTATACTACATCATGTGTGTTTGAGAGGTCACCCATCAGCTTGCCAGTCAGGCTGTCAATAGCATGAGAATGGATGACATCACACAGTTCAGGGGAGGCTGGCTGTGTCCCTGGGATCTGAAGCCAGCTTCTAAGGCATGTTAACTTTACAGGACTTGTGATGTTATAAGAATGGGGATGTAGGTCACTACACTGCACACACTTAAAAGGTACCCATTACAGAATTTGCTTTTCTGTTCCAAGTATTTTTACCCAAAGATATGAAAATGAAATTGACATATGTATTTTTGGCCAGTAAAATTATGCCAGAAAGGTTAGAATCACCAGAGTCATAGTGAAGTCGGTTATAGCCTCAGTATAGAAATGAATCGTGTAGCACAAGAACAAGAGATTCAATCTCTAACAAGTATCCTGTAGTAAGAGGCTTAGGGACTAGCCTCAAGGTTTGGACCCGCAGACCCACAGACCCACAGATCCACAGTCCCATGGAGACACACAGATGCTTATATTAATTTTACGCTGATCAGCCTAAGGCCCAGGCATATAACTTGATAACTCTTTACCCTTAAACTAACCCATGATTCTTATCCTGTTCAGCCATGGGGCTTGGTAGCTTTTCTCAGAGCAGCATAGTTGTCCTCTGCTTCTTCTGCCTTCTCTGTGGCATTCTGCTCTGTTCTTCCTGTTCCCAGAGTTTTCTTAGTCTGGTAGCCCCGCCCACACTTCCTGTCTGCCTTTGGCCAATCAGTACTTTTTTTTTAAAACTTATAGGCGGGGCAATTATTTACAATATAACATTATAAATCCACTACAGTATCCAGTTGGTTTTTCCTCTCAGGAGGGAGTACTGTGGTTGCCTCCTACAATAGCCATGGCTATCCATAAACCATAGGCCCATCTTCTGCTTTTCATGGCAGCTGAAACATAGCACTTCTCTGCTAAAGTGTATATATCTCATAGATAAAAAATCTCTTGATGCCTTAATCAAGTTACCAGAAGGTAGATAGATTCCAAGTAAACATGAGAAATGCACACATATTCTTATATATATATATATATATATATATATATATATATATATAAGCAAGTAGCATGAATCTAACTGACTATGTGCAAGATTAAACCAGGAGAAGCAACTGAAAACAGTACCTACAATATATGGGATTATTTATGGAAAATAAGAGGGTTTTGTTTGAGTTGGTTTGCTATATTGATACAGGATCTCTCTCTAAATAGACCTGACTCTCCTGTAACCCACTACACAGAACAGGCTGGCCTTGGAGTTCACAGAGATCCCCTAGCATCTGCCTCCCAAGTACTGGAATGAAGGAGTGAGCCTAATATTGAGCTTAAAAATGACTTTTTAAGAAAAAGCCAGGGTTCCTTTTATGATTCTAATGTTTTTCAACTGTCTTTAGTGAAATGAATACTCATTCCATAACCAGGCCTGGTAGCATAGGAGAAAGAGGCAGGCAGATCTCTTCTTCGAGTTCAATGCCAGCCTGGTCTATATACTTAGTTAAAGGGCAGCCAGGTCTACATAAGCAGAGAGAGAGAGAGAGAGAGAGAGAGAGAGAGAGAGAGAGAGAGAGAGAGAGAGAGAGAGAGAGAGAGAGAGAGAGAGAGAGAGAGAGTTATAGTCAAGCATCCTACCAACTGAGCCACATCTCCTGCCTAGGTGAGTGGAATCCTAGCCATTCTGGCAGTGAGCATACACCATATTTCATCTACTTACTTGAGGTCCAAGAGTAGGATCACTGGTGAGTCTGGCTGTCTTGCACAGCAGTGAGGCCTTTTGCCTTAACCTGGGAAAGGTGGAGTTCTCTGCTTTCTATACCTGTCTATACCTGTTAGTCTTCTACTATACCTAGCTATTCAAATATACTTCCCCAGATTTTCCAAAATAAGCTGAGGTCCTTCATCATGTCCTTTAATATAGCTTCCCTGCCATAAAAACACGTGCATGCGTCTCTCTGAAAAGCTAGCTAGTGACACCTTCTCAGTACAGGCTCTGTGGCTGCTCAGGTTCATGTAGTGCTCTCTCTTTTATGAACACCCTCAATACTCCTTGAAAACAATCATGAGGGTATTAACTATGTTCCACAAGGATTGTAGGTGAGTTGCCCACATTGAACACCAAGCACACAGCTGGTGCTGCTTAAAGCTCATTATCCTTGATAGGTGGAATGTATGCCCTAATGAGTCTAAAATTTTCCTTTTGCTCCCCCACCCCCACAAGCACTACCTATAAAAAATAACCAACCATTTTTGAAAATCTGAAAAATAAGTGTTTCTTTCATGGGCTCTTCATGTTTCTCTTCATGAGCTCTATTGCCTTGTAGCTCATCTCAAAAAAAAAGCCTAGAAACTGGTTCACAAAATAATACTATAGTCAATCTTGTAAGCAAAGTATCTATCCTGACAGAAACTCTCAAATACTCACCTGCTGCTTCCCAAATAATTGACTCAAAGGCTTAATATTATAGTAACTGAGCTAATAGTTCAGGCTTATTACTGACTAGTTCTTACATTTAAATTATCCCATAATCTTATTTATGTTTAACCACACTGCTTGGTACCTCTGCTTCAGTACAGCATTCTCATGTCTGGCTGGTGTCTGGTGTTCTGCCTTTCCTCTTCCCTGCATTTTTCTAGTCTGGTAGTCCCACCTATACTTCCTGCCTGCCTAATGACCAATCAGCATTTTACTACAAGTGACAAATATTTACAGTATACAAAAGCCTAGTCTCACAGCATTTCCCCTTTTTTCTTTCCAAAACAAGAACTCCAAATCTAATCTACTTTGTTTAGCTTTTTTATGACCATTATCCATATAACAACTTGTAACTAATACTCTAAGCAAAGACAAACATCTATAATTCATTTGGGGGGAATATGAACATAATTCTCTAGACTACTTCCTGCTGATTGGAAATCCTGGTAACCTCCAGAGGACCTAAAGAAAATCTAGGATTATAGTCAAGAGTGGAACAGTCTATGAAGCCGGCTCATCTCGGCCAACTGGAGGCTTACTCAAGATATTTTAGAAGAGAAGTTTAGCATGTTGCCTAGAAGAAGAACTTGTGATATTTTGGTGAAGAAAGTGACTGACTCTTGCCCTTGTCCTAGTCCAGAGAGTCTGCCTGAGGATAAAGTAAAGAGTTTTGGATTAATTCCATTGGCAGAAGAAATCTCAAAGCAGCCTATTGTAGATTATGTTGTATAGTTTTTAATGATGACTCTAATAAAGATTTATAAAGAGAAGCTTATTATTGTTATTATTATTATAAGCTGAGCAGGGAAAATTACAAAATGTAAATATTGAGGAGAAAAAGAGATCCAGGAAGTGGAATGGAGCTAAGTCCTGAGTTCAAGGAGATAAATGGATTGAGAAATGGAGTAAAGGGAGTGGTGACCTACTCTGGGATGATCCTTCTATACATAGTGAGTGTGTTGCTCTCCTTGGTTAACAATACAACTGTTTGGCCTATAGCAAGGCAGAATAAAGTTACTGAGGTCAATATCCCAGCCTTCTGAGTTTCCAACTTGTGAAAAGGAACTAAGGAAAAGCTTGGAGCCCAATGCGGCGGGGCACACCTTTAATCCCAGCACTCAGAAGGCCAAGGCTGGTCAATCTCTGAGTTTGAAGCCAGCTTGGCCTACAGAACAGGTTTCAGTACCGTCAAACTTAGGCAATGAAGAACAGAAAACTGGTGAAGATGTAATTGAACAAGGGGGTCATAGTCCAGCAAACAGTAGGACTTGGCAGCTTTGGTGACATTGTTCTGACAGGTAATGTATATCTTGTGCAATTGTATGTTGGAAGTATGTGGTTTGCCTTTTGATTTTGATTATTACAGGTGATTATACTTAAGAGAATACCATGTGACTCAAAAGAGATTTTTGGACTTTGAAATAAGTTTGAGAATGTTATGGACTATGGGGACTTTTGAAGTTGGACTGAATGCATTTTTTGCATTATGATATGACTATAAGCCTTTGTGGGGCAGGGAGTGAAACATGATGGTTTGAAAGAAAATGTTCCCCAAAGGGAGTGGCACTATTAGGAAGTGTGGCCTTGTTGAAGGAAGTGTGTCACTGTAGGCTTTGAGTTCTCTTTTGCTCAAGCTTCCCTCAGTGTGACAGCCAGTCTACTTCCTGCTGCCTACAAGATATAGGAAGGACCTTCAGCTATTCTTCCAGCACCACATCTGCCTTCATGCTGTCATCCCCCTGCCATGATGATAATGGACTGAGCCTCTGAAGCTGTAAGTGAGCCACACCAATTAAATGTTTCTTTTGTATCTTCATTAGCAATAAAAAACTCTAAGACACTTCCCCATGTACATGTGTATTCAACTACACTTACTTATATTACACAAAACATACAAAATACATGTAAATCATCATTATCATCACTATCATCATTATCCAATAAGATGAAATGTAGTTATTAAGTTTCTGGCCTAGCCTTTTCAGCCTAGTCCTGAGGGTCTGACCTGCAGATCCACAGTCCCGCAGTCCCACAGAATCACATAGACACTTATATTAATTACACTCTGCTTGCTGATTGACCTGGGGGCCAGGCATAAAACTTGCTAACTCTTTACTCTTGAACTAACCCATGATTCTTATCCTGTTCAGCCATGTGGCTTGGTACCTTTTCTCAGAGTAGCATAGTTGTCCTCTGCATCTGCGGGCTTCTCTGGGAACTCAGGCATCTCTGCTCTGCTCTTCCTGTTCCCAGAGTTTTCTTAGTCTGGTAGCCCCACCCACACTTCCTGCCTGCCTTCAGCCAATCAGCATTTTTGTTAAACCAGTAGGCAGGACAATCACTTACAATGTAACAGAACCCAATCCCACTACAATGAAAGAATGGGAAAAGTCCTGTAAATAGCACAATGATAATAAGGAAAGGCTCACTGAGATGGCTACAAGTTTTTCAGTCTGATTCTAAATATATGTTTCCATCACAAACTGATTCACTACTTCAGTTAATAATTTTTTATAAATAGAATAAAAATTAACTAAAATTGAACCATTTGGATTGTCACAAATTTTTACTACTTATCTAAATTTTTTTTAATCCATCCAATTACATAGTAAGAAAATTTAAAAAAAAAAAAAAAGACTGGTTGTAAGCCCAGTCAAGAGAATCACAAACAAGCCAGTCATAATGATGTATCACTATAATCTCAGAACTTGGGAGGCTGGGGCAGGGAGACAAAAGTTCGAGACCTACCTAGGATTCAGAGTGAGACCCCATCTTAACCTCTCTTTCTCTAAAAATTAGAGACTCACAGTTGCTCTTTCCTACTTCTTCTGGCCTCCAGGGTAGCCATCTAAATATACTCCAACACTGTTATCTTGTTATCTCCTTCCAGAAGACAATTCTATTCCATAGATACATTTATTACAGAGATGCCTTTTAAAAGGCAAATTATTATAATGAAAAGCATATATACATTTAAAGAGTATGCAACTCAAATTTCACTGAGCTCAGGGTTTGCTGACATTGACAAACCACTCAACTCTTGCTCATTTCATTTCCAAGGTCATTGGGTAAGCTCAGTGGAACATATCTGAAGGCTCTTAGAATCTATCTGTAAATAATTAGACTCTTCCAAACATATAGTTCATATGTATTAAAGACTTGACTCCAATATCTCTCCAATTATATTACTTAGTGTAAGTGTGAAATCTGGGCAGTTTATCATTGTCAAAAGGTTTTCCTGAGAGAATCGTCTTTATAAAAAATAATATTGCACATTTCTGTTGGCAACTTGGCTCTATTATCAAGATATCAGATGAATTAGAATTTCTGACTAATAAGATTTTAAAAACACTAAAAGATAGATGCAGTTACCGATTTTTTTTTCAATGTCAAAGTACAAGATAGAGAGAAGAGGCTGAAATAAAAGTCAGAGCATATGAAATACAAAATAAATATTGGTTATGAAAAATTCTGTATGCCATATTGCCACAGCTAGTTTTGGTTCTTAGGCTCCAATTCCTCTAAAACATTATTTTCTGTATTCTTTTTTTTTTTTTTTTTTTTTTTGGCTACTTACTGTTTACAGTCAGATGGCAATTGTAACATTTAAAGGCTCACATATAACACATTTCAAAGTTTACTAGTATGAAAACATAACTCTCTTTGGGAATTTTAGCATGGCTTTCTTGGATTCTTGCCCATCCTGATATTTCATATAGGTTTTGTCCAGGAGTGGGGTCCAGAAAAAAAATCTGATGATTGACCAATTTTTCATAAAACAATGTAGTTAAGTCCCTTAGCAATATGGTGCTAAGATCAGGAACATGCCATTTCCCCTTTGTTTCCTTTCAAAGAGACCACAAAGAAGGATCCAAACAGTTTAATAATCCCAATAGAAACCAAGTGAGAAAGAGTTATGAGTATAGCTGGAGGAAACAGAAAGTTTATGAAAAATAAAAAAATAAAAAAAAGACACACAGGCAGAGACAAGCAGTCACCAGCCTCACTTTGCACTGGTCTACAAACCAGGATGTTGGGGAAGGAAAACTGGAAAGGAGCTAGAGGAAGGCTTATTTGTGATTTAGTGATTTTTCCTTTGGGTTTTTCCTTCTAATCCTGGAGTGATGCAAGTAAAGCCTTCTCACAGACAATATGATCTATAGTCAACATTATAAATCACGCTGCTAACCTCATGAGATGAAGGTCCACCATGAAGATCTGTAGTCAACCCTGACCCATGCCAACCACATTGATTTTTGGAGAAGAAATAAACCACTCCAACATGCTTATGTTCAGCCCTACAAAAGAAGTTCCATGATGTGCTTTTCTTCTCTCAGAAAACTTTATATACAAAAATGCTACTTGAAGACATTATTTTTCTGTTCATCAATAGTTTTTTAACTGATTAAAGTGGGAAGTAAAACAATGGAAATACTGATACAATCAAACAATGAAAAGTCTGCCTTTAACTTTTGAACTAATGTAAGAGCTTTGCCAGATATCTCAAACTATTCCTAGAATAGCCCTTACACCATCCTAGCAGTTGCTAACAAACAGACTGGCTCACATATTTCTCATGTACAGGATGAAAATCAAGTTGTAAAACGTTAAAGTACAGAATAGGTCAAATAGGTGCCAGGAAAGTATCTTTTAAAAAAGAGCTCTAAAGTAATAACATAACAGGACAAAATGGTTCCAAACTTAGAAAACCTGTTTAATTCTATACTGGTAAGAATACTGCTAGATCATTACAATGATCTGGCTGTCATAGTTTGTACTATAACAATAAAATAACATAGTATTTAATGGCAGAGTATTTGGGTCAGCAATTATAAACTACAAAAAAAGGCAACAACTAATTCTTGAAACAATTGGAGGCAGAAAATGTGAAAATGGGATATGATAACATGTATCAACAGCTAAATAAATAGGAATAATTGTATAGCTTCAGAAAGCACAACCACATGGTTTATATTTTTCTCCCTATGGAGAAAACTGATACAACACAGAAGTAGAGGTGGCCAGGTGTTACTTTGAACCTCCAAGCCGTACTGTGTGATCCTGTGCCACAGGGACAACGTCCCACTGTGGGAGGCTGTGTTGTTTCATTTTAAATAATTGTCCCACCCACTGGTTTAATAAAAAGAGCTGATTGGCCAAAGGCAGGCAGGAAGTGTAGGTGGGACTACCAGACTAAGAAAATCTCTGAGAGCAGAATGCCAGACAGAGCACCAGAGAGAAGCTGCAGGATGCAGAGGACAACCATGCAGCTTTAAAGAAAGGTACCGAGCCGCATGGCTGAACAAGAGACATGGGATAGCTTAAGGGTAGAGAGTTAGCAAGCTATATGCCTGGGCCTACGGCTGATCAGCCTAAAACTATTGGAAGCATCTGTGTGTCTCTGCGGGTCTGCGGGTCTGCAGGCCTGAGGGTCTGCGGGTCTGCGGGCCTAGACCTTGAGGTTAGGCCGGAAAGTCCAGGCCAGAAACCTCATACTACATCCCACCACCATGATGTAGAATAGACATAAATTAATACATAACTGTCAGTTTAACTTTTTATTTTCAGTTTTAAGACAGTACCAAAAATTATCTAAGATTTAAATTTAGCATGTAACAAAGATGCACATCCATTCTTCATTAGCCACTACCAAACATGTCCTGAGTTTTGGAGAGTTCAATATATAAATAAGTCACATACTTAAAATAGAGTTAGATAAATGTTATCAAATATGTACATAATTGTTTAGTAATAGTATTTCCTACAGTAAAACAAGAAAATTTAAGAAACAAAGTGATATCAGAATTGAATTTGACAAGGCTAATGCTATCATTAATATTTTTCGGATTTTCATACACAATTTTACATTTAAAAAATGGCATGTAGTCCAGGAATAGTAGTATAAGCCAATAATTCCAGCGCCCAGGAAGCAGAGGCAAGTGTTTCTCTGTGAGTTCAATGCCAGCCTGATCTACATAACCAAGCACTACGCAGGCAGGCTTGCCTAGCGAAATCCTGTCTCAAAACTAAACCAGGAATAATGACATACTCCTTTAATATCCAAAGCTAGGTGGCAGAGGCCTAGGATCTCTGAGCATCAGAGGCCAGCCTGGTCTATACAGCAAGGTCCAGGATAGCCAGGGCTACATAGAAATGGCATGTGCTGTTTGGACCATACACTCAAAGGGTAGTTCTAGTTCTCTGCTTCCAAGGACTCTTGGAGTTGTTAATTAATCCACATAAATATCACTTATTTAAATATATATATTTATATCCTCAGGTGAGGGCACAAACTTCCTCTTTTTACAAGTGTCCTTAAGGTCTACAAACTTTAAATGCATTCACATCCTGCCAATCAGGCTATTGTTTTAATATTTTCCGTTGTATCGAGGCCTTAATTGGTGAGACCTTATATTAGGAGATTAAAGTTAGATCCTTTTGCTTTGTTTTGTTTCATTTATTACTTGACAAATAAGTTCCCTCCATTTGCTAGTAGCTATGTTTCATTATCCATACATGTTAGTGATTGATTGCTCTTCCAGTAGATACATGTGGAGAAGAACATAACTATTCATGTTCAAAATGTCTAAAGATTTCTCATTGTCCCTATCTCATTACTTGAGTAATCATTTTTGTAACACTTACTACCTAACACTTAAAGCTGAAGTAAGGCTTGATAGTTTGCCTTTATAAAGTATTACTGCATGCATTAGGATTCTCCAGAGATACAGAACTGAATAACTAATAATATATATACATATATACACACACACACACACACACACACACACACACACACACACACACACACACAAACATGGGTTGGTGAGGTGGGAAATTGGCTCATGTAATTAAAGATATTTAGAAATCAGACCATGTGTAATCTGAGGATCTCAGAACAAAATATGAATACTTAAAGTTCTAGTGCAAGAAGGAAGGCAAGAAAGGTAGCAGAGATGTTTCAGCAGTTAAGACACCATCTTCTTGCAGAGGACCTGGGTTCAGTTTCCAGCATCTAGCATCTACATGGTGGCTCACATTGATTCATAACTCCAGTTTCAGGGAATCCAACACTCTCTTCCAACCTCTGTAGACAGTAGGCATGCATATGGTGCACAAACATACATGGAGGCAAAATACTCATATTATACATAATATAAATAATTCTAAAAACTGAAAAAGAATAAAGGCATAAGAGAGCAATGACCTGTGTTGATCACTCTGCTATTGCTGTGATAAAACACCATGACAAGAGCAGGTGAGGGAAGAAAGAGCTTCTTTGGCTCTGGCTCCAGAGGAAGGAGTCCCTCATGGTAGGAAGGCCTGGCAGCAGGTGGCTGCAGGAGCTGAAAGCTAAGAGGTCACATCTTCAAAGGAAAACATGAAGCAGAGAGAGCAAACTGGAAGCAGGATAATGTTACCAAATCTCAAGGCCCACCCCAGAGACATACTTCTTCCAGCAAAGAAGGCCACAACTCCTAAAGCTCCTCCAAACAGCACCACCAACTGGAGACCAAGTGTTCAAATCGCTGAGGCTATGAGGGACATTTTGTCACTCAAACCTCCACAGAAGGCATGAGAAGACCAATGTCCCAAATCAAAAATCATCAGGCAGCAGGAAAAGCTGCTTCCTACCATTTAGCCTTCTAGCATGTTGGAAAAGATCCTTATTGAGAGGGTGATCTGTTGATTCCAGCCTGATTCAAACATTAACAGTCAGCACCCTTATAGATGCAGTCAGAACAATGTTTAATCAAATATCTGGGCACCTCGTACTCCAGTCAGACACAATTCCATTGTTGGTACTGCTTTTGGGAACCACTGGTCTTCTCCATAAATAATATTTATTTTTACCAAGTAAATGGTAAATTTCAAATTATTCAAATTCTAATGCCCTCTGTACATCATTTGAGTTTATCCATCTGTAAAGATGCGATGGTGCTCCCACCCACCTTGGTATTCACTTAACATCAAATCAAACTGCAGTTTACAGAAAAACAGAAGAATCATTCCCTAATGTGAAGCCGACAATCATAAAGCGAACTTTCTTTTCAATTAAATGAAGTGTGTTCAATGTTTTCTCTCAGACACTGGGGGATGGGCATCAGGGAAGAGAAATGTCAGTCTTTCTGGTTTTTTTGGACTTATTCACAGTAGCTACTTTTTTTCTGCCAAGGCAGAAAACCTTAATTCTGTATGACAGAGTATGGGCAATCGAAGTCTAACTGAATTTAATGTTCCAACAAAGTTGCTCACTTTCCTGAAGGCAAATCTCATACAACAAAAACTTCACAGGATAATTTTGATGGCTCTTGCCAGTGCAAGATAGAAACAGCTTGCTTTTTAATACTCAGATCAGAATTGTTATTAGAAAAGTATTTGAAATATGGTATATTTAAAATAGTCTCAGAAATAAACAGAATGACTTCTTGATGAATAAATTACACTTCAAAGAAAGTTAAATGCTATTATTCACTGGCAAAAGACAAGAAAATAGGTGCAAAACACTGTAAGTGCTTTGTAGGTCACTGGGAAACTTCTAAGAAAAACATTTTATTAGCAAATGACACCCGGGCAAAGCTACCCCCAATCTTTACCCTGGGAGAGAAATGGAGCTACAGATAGCCTGGAGTGGTAAGCTAGGCAATTAATCCACGGTGGTTATTCATAACACAGCACAGGTGGGTGTGACAAAGCGTATGAAAGGCCCTCCACGTGCACATTGGGGTCACCTGATGCCCTTCTAAAAATGAACAATGGATCCCTGAAGACTGAAATATTCATAGTCAGCGTAAGGGGGGCAGAAGGTGGAAAGGAAAGATTAAAAGGTTGACGGCATTCTTTTTTCTTCTCTGAAGCTAATTTATTTTTCTTTGAGGTGAAAGTATTCTGCCTTGAGGCTGGTGTAAAACAGCCATGCCAGAGAGCCACATTCATCACACCAAGAAAAAGCACCACCAAGGAGACAGCATGATAAATACCTTTTTCAGAACCCAGGGTAGAGTGTTCAGAAACAAGGATAAGAATTTATTTATCTCTTGGAAGCCTGGGATGGAGCTTAGGCGACTTTTCTTCCAAACACTCCATCTATTCATTGTTTACGACATTTAACTCTATTAATTACATGGTGCTTCATCTCATTCTAAAATGTCTGATAGAGTTGTTCATGGACCTAGGACACACATGCAAGCTATTGTTTATGGTGACTCTTGCCTTGCACAGTCCATGGCCTTGACCCAGCCCCATAGATCAATGTCAGACCAACGGAGATCACCAGCAAGCGACAAAGTTAACCCTCTCTTCAGTGAAGTTAACCTTTAGAAGCTAATACCTGATGCTGAATTCTAGAATCAAACTGACTTGATTTTAAATTTTATCTCCAAACACAATTATATGACCCTCCATTTCAACCTCTAGAAACCTCAATTTCCTCACATGTAAAATGAAGCTAATTATAAACTATGCCTCGAAGGGTATTTGTGAGCTGTACATGTCACATAGCAATTGTTCCAAAGATGTGAGTTATGATTACTGTATTTCATTTTTTGTCACTGAGTGTTCCAAAAGCTTAACACAAGGAGCGGGTAGAAAGTAAATCATCTGACTTTCCTTGTGCTGAGCTTTTGGACTAACATCTATAGGCTTCTAAATCAGCAGTTCACAACCTGGGAGCCCCCTTTGTGGTCCCATATCAGATAACTTGCATATCAGATGTTTTTATTACAATTTATAACAGTAGCAAAATTACAGTTATGAGGTAGCAAGAAAGATAATGTATGGTTCCCCCGGTCACCGAAGCATGAGAAACCATATTAAAGGGTCACAACGTTAAGAAGGCTGAGAACCACTATTCTAAATTCTCTGAATGAAAGACTGTATCACTAAAGGCTCTCTGGAGCTTTATTGGTGGGGAGACATTTTGTTTTTGAAAGATATTTTGCTTTTGAAAGATATTTTGCTTTTGAAAGATATTTTGTTTTTTGCTTTGAACTCACAGAGATATGCCTGCCCCTGCCTGCTTAGTGCTGAGATTAAAGTTGTGTGCCACCACATAAGACTGTTTTTGAGTTGTATGTTTAACTAATAAATGCATTCATTAGTCTACCTATGATCACTGTGATTACCATCAAACTTTAATAAATTAAACTAATATTTAGCAATAATTTAATAAAAGGATATTATTTTATAAAATAAAACCTCACAGTTATTTCTATGAAGCCTACTTTAAGTGTTTTGGAAAAAGTACAAATGTGATTTCTAGAAAAAACTAAATAAAACTGTAGATTGAGAGGCGAAATAACACTTCCCTAAGAATACTACAATTAGATTGCTTTTGGGGTATCTTACCTTATTACAAAAAAATTGTGAGTAGAAACTGCAACAGGTGTGTTTCAGACATTGCCTGTGATAAGGGTTCTGTAGAACTCACCAGCAGGCCAGTATATTGCATCCACAGATGGATCATAAGATATCTGTGCTCATTTTTATGTTAAAAACAATGGTACTTTACATACGTACATGTAATTTCCCTCCGGCCTTCAAATGGGCCACTGCTAGTCCCATCTGAATCAGACAAAAGGTCTTCTTGAGGTTAGAAATCTCCTAGCTGTGTGGTAGTAAAGAATCAGTAATGTGGCCAGGCAGTGATGGCGCACACCTTTAACCAGAGCTCCGAGCTCGCAGGAGGCAGAGGCAGAGGATCTCTGAGTTTGAGACCAGCGTCAGCTCCACAGTGAGTTCCAGGACAGCCAGGGCTACACATAGAAACCCTGTCTCAGAAAAAGGAAGAAGGAAAGAAAGAAAGAAAGAAAGAAAGAAAGAAGGAAGGAAGGAAGGAAGGAAGGAAGGAAGGAAGGAAGGAAGGAAGGAAGGAAGGAAGGAAGGAAGGAAGGAAGGAAGGAAGAAAAAGAAAGAGGGGAGAGGGGGGAGAAAAGAAATCCCCTTAAGTCATTAGGCCCTCCTTAGAAGAGCTCTGGACTTAAGGAGGAGAATCTTAGTCAATGGACACATGTTAATTAGGGAAAATGAATTCGATGGATCTATTGTATATCATATTGAAAGTTAATAATACACTCTATGCTACAAAAATCTCTGAGAGTCAATTTTGGGTGTTCTCACAACAAAAATATAGGTATAAAAATCAATATATTAATTAGTTTTTACTAATTGTTCTTGCTAAAAATAAGTATTTGAGATAATGCATAATAAATTAGCTTTTTCTAGCCATTCTGCAATGTATACCTATGCCAAGATTTAATATTGTACATGATTCAAAATTATTTAATTTTTAATTTAAAAAGCAAGGATGTAAAAGTTTTTTAATAAATATAAATAGGCCAGTGGATGGTATAGCTCAGTCGCAGAGAACTCAAGTAGCATGCATATAAAAACGAGTATAAATAGAAAAAGGAGGAAACTGCTGAATCCAGAAAAGAACACTTCCTTTTTGTAATGTGCCCACTACCATCTTCAGCCACAAACAAGGAACTGACAGAAAATGGGACCTAGGACCAAAAAGCCATTGTGGGTAGCAAAAGAAAGGGGGTGGGGTAGAGTAGAATTCTTACAAGCTGCTTGGATAGTGCCACCAAAATCATCACAGATCACAAAAGCTTAGATTCCAAAGAACCATGTCAAGCACTCCGATTTGTGTAGGGACCTCTAACCTGGCTCAAGATACTCCCAATCTTACTCAGCACAAAGATTTATTTGCCTCAAGAAACAAAGGGCAAGAAATAAGAGACAGAGACAGGAGCTGGAAGGTGAAGGAGGAAGGGACAAGGGAGAGAAGGAAAGGGTGTTGGTCTTGGGGGTGGGGACAGAGTGGCCTCTGGAGAGAGGAGACAGACATAGGCAAATGGCAGTTTATAAAAGTAGAAGGGGAAACTCCGTGTTAAGATAAGATGTTTAATTTTAATTGGGCATGTTAATTAAGTGAACCAAGGGGGGCTTTTGATTGCTAGACTTAAATACTTTGATAGCTGGTAATCAGACTGAGGGGGACGGAGTGGCCAAATAAGGTGTGCTGCTTTGGAAAAAAAAGAAGAAGAAGACCTCTGTCTTAGTTTAGGGTTTCTATTGCTGTAAAGAGACACTATGACCATGGTAACTCCTATAAAGAAGAACGTTTAATTGAGGTGACTTACAATTTCAGAGGCTTAGTCTATTGTCTTCATCATGGGACATGACAGTATATGGGCAGACCTGGTACTGGAGAAGGAGCTGAGAGCAATGGGTAGGAGTGGTAGGAGTCTGTAACACCGAGAGTAGCTTGAGCATAAGAGATCTCAAAGCCGATCCCACAGTAACACACTTTCTCCAATAAGGCCATACATACTCTAGCAAAGCCACACCTCCTAATAGTACCACTCCCTATGGGGGCTCTTTTCTTTCAAACCACCAGTTTCCATAAGGAGTGGCCCTATTAGGAGATGTGGCCTTGTTGGAGGAAATGTGTCACTGATGGGCTGGGCTTAAGGTATCCTGTGTTCAAGCTACACCCAGTGTGACCAAGAGTTCACTTCCTATTGCCTGCGGCTCACGTTGTGAACTCTCACCTACCACTCCACCACCATGTCTACCTGTACAAGCCATGTTTTCTTCCAGGACTAAACTTCTGAAACTGGAAGCCAGCCGCAATTAAATGTTTCCCTTTATAAGAGTTTCTGTGGTCACAGTGCCTCTTCACAGAAATAGAAACACTAAAACATAAAATAGACCTTGGTGGTTAGTGCTGGGAATATAATCTCACACTTTTTAGCAAAACAGAGAGAATGGTGGGAGAAGGGCAGTTCCTGCCAGAGCCATGTTAGCCATGCTCAGGCTGACTAGAGAGCCTCCAGTATAGTCCAGGGTAGGAAGTTTGCTGAATACATGTAACAAATAACTAGATTGGGGATGGGACATATTGCCTAGACAAAGACAATGTGAGTTGCAAATGTGACCCAAATTTTCAGTAGTCTTATTTTCAAAAAAGATAAATTTTTTTTCTATTTTTATTGAAAATAGATTTTTTTATATAATACATTCTGTTTTCCCTCCTTCACCTCCTCTAAGATCCTTCTTACCTCCTTTCCTACCCAAATCCAAAAAGAGAAATTTCTTAATAGTACACTTTAATTTCTTTTTTTTTTTTTAAAGGTCTACTCTCCAGAGATTATGACTTAATCAGGAACTTTGTCCTTTTTTTTTTTTTTTAAGTTGGGGGAGGGTTATTTTTTATTCTATTTACTTATTTTATTTTATATGTGTTTAGGTTGCATGGATGTATATGTACCATATGCATGTTTGGTGCCCAGGAAGGTCAGAAGGTATCAAATCCTGGAACTAGAGTCACAGATGGGTGTGAGCCACTGTATAGATACTAGGAGTTGAACCTCAGTCTTATCAGGATCAACCACCTTAACTGCTGAGCCACCTCTCCAGCTTTAACTTCTTAGTATTCTACTTTATTTAGACCAATAAGTTTTAAATATTATTATTTTAGCCAGGCAGTGGTGGTGCATACCTTTAATCTCAGCACTCAGAAGGTACAGGCAGGAGGATCTCTATGAATTCAAGGCCAACCTGGTCTACAGGACTAGTTCCAGGACAGCCAGGGCTACACAAAGAAACCCTGTCCTACAAAACAGATAAACAAACAAAAACTATTATTTTGACATATAGTTAAAATTAAAATTGTTCATGTAAGGTTCTCCATAATTTTATCTGTTATATATTTTCAACACTTCTCATTTTGTGTTTGGCAAACTCAAATACTCAGCAATCATATGTCATACTGTGAAAAGCAGAATGCAAAGGGTCGGCTATCTTGGTGATATAGGCTGTCTTGGTGATGTCACATGTCTTGGTAATATATGGTATCTTAATGATGTCAGCTGTCTTGGTGATATAGGATATCCTGAGTTATGTAAGGTGTCGGGTGATATAGACTGTCTTGATGATATTGGTTATGGATCTGGTTATAGAACTGTCTTTAAGGTTCAGCACCACTGAGTGCTTAAGAGAAGGAGATCATTGTGAAGGGTATAAATGAGATTGGACGAAAAAATCCAGGATGGATATGACTTTGAGATTCAAAATTTACAGACTATGAGTTAAGGAAGTACAGGTAAATATTAAAAAAAAAAAAAAACAGAGAAAATTATTTCTAAGCAAACAAAAAGAAATGAAGTTAGAGAAGTCTTGATACACAAGAATACGAAATTGTCTGCCATGTTTTTCCAGATTAACTCTAAGCTGAAGTCCCCAGAGTGTTCATGCTGACCTTTCAGAAACCGGTAGGATAAAAATGCCTTTATACCAAAAGTAATCTGCCCAGTTGAAAAGCACACCGTAGCAGCATTTCCAAATGTTTCATTCTAGGGATAGCCTTTTTTGTATTTCTCACATTACTATATTAGTGAAAACACATTTGGGAGACTGAAATAAATCTGAAAAAAAATAGTTTAACAACAAACTCGTACACATTTTCCTTTGGGAATTTCACCAAAGCTTTTTTTAGACGTCAACAGTAAAGTATTCTAACCAGAAATGTCACTGTCCCAAATGCTGTAAATCAAACAAAACATTTGTGAAGGAAAGATCCTTAATGCCTTACCAAGCACTTACATCAATTTAAAAAAAAATGAGAGTAGAACGTCAGAGGTTATAGGATGTGTGCAGTATCAGATGCCACGCCCTTCTCACACATTGTTGGAGCTTAGTTTTTTTTTTTTCCATCTCAAACCTAAAGTTGTACTGAAGTTTACATATGAATCTATCATATTTCCTAAATGTTCTCATTTTCTCTCCAACCTAATGACGACAGATGGCACAAAATTAGCTTCTAAGGATATAACAGTGGCACTGATAAAATTTTAATCATTTTATTTAAAAATTAATTTTGTAGGGTAGAGAAATGGCTCCGCAGTTGAGAGCATGTGCTGCTCTTGGGGAAGACCCGAGTTCAGTGCCCAGCACCCACACTGGTGGAGTCATCAACAACTGTCTAGAACTCCAGCTCCAGGAGTTCATAGGTGCCTACACATACACAACCACCCAGACAGGTCCAAATACATACCCACAATTTTAAAATAAATCTTTAAAAACTGAATTTTTAACATACAAAGATGGCAGTAGCTCCCCACAGCTGGTTCTTGTTTATGTGACAGAGACACTGCATATTCACAGCTCTGTGTTCTTAGTAAAGTAGCCAAGGAATTCAGAAAGTAATTAGGAAAAAATAGCAACTCAAACTACCTGGGCACCTGGCTTTAATATTTACATAATGGCTATATATTAGTGATTTTAAAATGTATAAATTAGCCAGGTACTGTGAACTGTGAACTCAGGTGAACTGGTGGTTGCATGTTTGTTGATCCTACCTTACAAATAAATGTCAGGTGAGAACCACAGGGCATGGCAAATAAATGTAACAGTGAGGGAGTTGGATGACCTGGAGAGTATTGATGTCAGTGAAATAGGAACAGTGAGTTACTATTACTTTTCCAGTCTTTGACTGGTGGAGCTTTGTATTACAGAAAGGGCATCATCAGCCTGCAAACTTCCCCAAATGTAAGGTAGCTCATATTGTCATCTCCAAGATCAGTGTGAATCAATCACAGATGAAGCTGATTTGACATCCACTTACTTTATTCTCTGACTATTTGCAGATGTTCGATTTCAATAAGTATTCATGTCCTCTGCTGGATATTTTGCATTAAAATGTAAGTCTCCTCAGATTTCTCTTTGTGCCTCTGTGCAAACTCTGTAAATAATCTATAACATCTCCTGTCTTTGACTCCCTCAAACAATACTCAGTTAGAATGACCCAGTCTCTGGCAGGAGAGGGAGAATGTACTAAATTGGGTAACTATTAGAAAAACTGTCTGCAAATAAACAATAATCAGTGTTGAGAAAAACAGCAAAGGATACCACTGAATTCCAAGGACAAGCACCACAGGAAGATATTACTACATATGTAGTGAGCAACCTATAGTAGTCTTAACAGGACTGGATTAAACCAGCAGGAGACCCTAGGACTAAGCACCTTGGCGTCACCTTCTTCCATCCCTGCTAGGACTTCTTATGGGCACACCACAAGAAATGCTCATGAACACACTTCATTCAAGTCAGTCCTCCCTGCCCCCCCAGATTTAGAGAGCAGTGGGAATGGGTTTATGGAACAAATAGGAAATGCAAGGCACACTTGAGTTAAAGTTACTGATAGTTTGGAGATAATAATGGTCGTAACATTTCACTGCCGATTGTTTATCACCTTCTGTAGCCCTTTACCTCCCTTCCCTCAGATAACTTCTCTGAAAAATTCCAACTCAGAGACTTCTATCAAAGGGCATCTCCTCCAGTAAGGCAAGTCTATCAAGCTCCATTAAAATGATTTTTTAAAGATTTGTTTATTGTTATTGTCTGTAATCAGATGTCTTGCCCATGTGCAAGTCTATGTACCACTTGTGTGCCTGGTGCTCACTGAGACCTGAAGGGGGCATCAGATCCCCTGGAACTGAACTTACAGACAGCTGTGAGCTGCCTTGCAAGTGCCAGGAAATAAATTGTGGTCCTCTGGGAGAGTAGCAGCTTCTCCAAGCTTAACTGAGCTTTTTAATGCAATGGAGGTAGCATGAAATTGTTCAGGGTATCTGGTAGACTCCAAAGAAAAACTTCAGCATGGTGTCACCTTCCTGGACAGTCCAGAATAGTCCCTGATGACTGTTTTCCTAAATTATTGATTCCTGGACTGGAAACTATCTCATGTTCAGTAGTTAGAGTGAGCTTCTCATCAATAGGGAATCTTCATCACTGTTTACAGAAATGACCCTTCTGCCATTTTGGAAAGGAGTTTGAGTGGCAGCTGATGTCTTTTCACCACCTCCCTGATCACAGAAATTTAACTAGAAGGAGGGAGTAAGTCATGTTGAAGCAGGCACACTACTATCTTCCTCCAGGTAGGTCCTTGATTCAAGAGCACTTATCAAAGTCATCACTTAGGATTTTGAGTTGGAAACTAAAGAGATCAACAATAATTACTTTGTGGTTGTGGTGAACAAAGCGTGGGAGCTCTTCACGGCCCTGGTGTTAGACATCACAATCAGAAAACGTGAGTCTTTGGTAGTCTGTTCTCAACATGATCTCACTTCCCGTAGGAGGAAGTTGGCACATGCATATTTCTCCTTGCATGAGAGAATCTTCTCTTTTTCTTAGAATATTTAACTTCTGCTCTCCTATTTAATATTTCAGTTCAAGAATTACTTCTCTAGGAAAACCCTCCTTACTTCTCTTCATTTATTATTAAAAATTACATTTTTTGCCAATGGAGCCACAAGTAACTTACAAGTAACTTAAGGCACAAGTAATTTCCCACAAGAGTGGGAAAGTCTTGTGAACACACAATGTAGTAAATAAGGAGAAGGGCCACATACATACCTCAGTGGTAGAGGGTTGGCTCACACAGAGGTTCTGAGTTCAGTTGTGGGCTGGGTAGAACGTTCATGCAGCAGTGAAGACTGCACATACACAAACCCTGAAGCGGCAGCACATGTGACACTGTCAAAGGTCAGCTATAAGTCTGGATGATGCTAAGGTAAATAAAGGAAAAAAGTGGGGCGAAAGAGAGCCACAGCAGAAGATGTGAGCTCTTGAAGGTCATCGAAGGACTACCTTTTATTGCAAGAAACTGGAGATCCACTGGAGAATTTTAGCAGCAGTGTAAAGTGGTCAGCTGTGATGGTAGGACTGAGCCATCTTGCCAGCCTTCATTTTGTTTTAATAGTTAAAAAAAACCTACAGAAATAAAAAGTAGAGCATTGTATTTCACCAGTATGTATGTAGGTTTTGTACAGTGCAGAGTAGCAGAGCCCTTGATGGTCACAGGCAGTGCTCTCAACAAGCATGTTAGCTCCAAGGCCATAGTCGAGAGCTGAAGCCAAGAGTAGGAATCTGAACAGTCACAAACTCTCATGAGGCAGAGCAGTTTTCCATAATCTTTCTAAACAATCTTTAGACCAGCTTCTATGGACCCCTCAGGACTGAGACCCTAATAAAGTCCATGCCTATGAAAGCTATTTATAAACCTTTCCTGAGAAGGTTACACAAATATATCGTCTCAAGCACTGTGTAAATAAAAGTTGTAACTTATTCCTTTAGGAATATCTGAGTTTTAACAGATCTGAAAACTATCTTTATATGGGTTATGTTTTGTCAAATAAAATGTAACTCAATGATATTATTTTAAAACATCATATGTGCATACATATTTGCTACAATAATTCTGTACCATCATAACCACTATGTTCCAGACACTACACCAAACATTTCATATCATCATCCCAGTTAACTCTCACAGAACATTGTAAAACAACTATTATCATTCCCATCTTAGATTTTTCTAAAAAGAAAAAAAAAATGGGATTTCTTACAACTAATTTACTTGTTTTCTGTCTCACAATTATAAAATGGTAAAACTAGGACTCATATGTAAGCCCTTTTTGCCTATAAAGCTGATGTGCCAAAAAGGCAGCTAGACAGACAGCCACAGGGAAAGACAGACACACAACACGTAGATATTTTTAATGCAATTTTATTCCTCCCTCCAAGTTCCCACTTTTAAACAGATATATGAGGCCAACATAAGAAGCTTCTCCTAATCGGCCTGAAACCCACTGATGTGCCTACAAATACACCAAGAATCTCTTACGCAATAGTCCAATTTAAAGTCCTCATTACCTCAAAAGACATGAAAATTGTTACCAGTGACTGTCACAATTAGTTGCTGGGGAGACCTGGCATATGTAAAAGAGCAGTGAAGTAATGTGTTTTAAGGTCATATGTGTCCCCACACTATTTATGGAGCTCAGAATAAACCTCTGACTACATTATTAAACATCCATGGTTTTCATTTATTCAAGCTCACACTCAACTCATTATTTCTCATAATATTAATCCTGACAGTGATATAAGCCACCAAGTAGTAGACTACATTTCAAGCTCACCTTTAGGATTCTAGTGAACCCATAAAAGCTGTATTTATGTATGTGATACTTTCTACTTTCAATGAAAAATGAGTTAGCATATTAATAAAATGTTCTGTGTAGTACAGAGAGTCAAATGTATGTCATTATAAAGGGTTGCTTTTTCAAAATAGAATTTTTAAAAGCAATCATTGCCCAGATTAAATTATAAGTAGACATGAGGAAATTAAAGTTCAAATGTTAATTTAAATAAGTTATATAAATTCATCTTTTAAAGGTAAAATTTGGTGACACACCACTGAAGCAAGACTTCTAGCTGAGGACACGGCGTGGCAGTAAAGGCCTTGCCTAGCATATGCAAGGCAGTCTTCTAAGAACATGGACTTTTTTTAGTTTCTGTTTATGTGTCTGTGTGTTTGTTTGGGGGGAGAAGGTACTTGCAGAAGTGGGTGTGGGCTCTAGGAATCAAACTCACATCTTCAGATATGGTGGCAAGTATTATTAACAGTGGAATCTCTCACAAGCCCAAGAACATAGAGTTTTAAAATGATAATAAAGGTGAGTTTCCAATTTAACACAGGCATCAATAAAATATTTATCTGGGCCTTCATTTTCTTCTCTTTCTTAGTCAATAAACTTTATTTTCTAGAAACTCTTCCAACTGATTAAACTTAATGACATAAACTAAAAAAGGTTACAAATTCTCTACATGTAATACATATGTACTTATTTACATATGCATTTTGAGTGTGTGTGTGTGTGTGTGTATACATATACACACATACATGCTGACTCCATAAAAAGCCAGTGATTCTCTAACCTATTGCTGTTCTCTGGCACAAACCATTGCAACAAATGTGTATTAATATTCCATTCCTATTTGCATGTCTATTCACCAGCGATCCAAGTCCTTACTCATCACTAAAATCTCCTTATACTTTTGAGAAGAATTAAAGACAAAAATCTATTATTTTTAGAAAATTATCAGTTCATAAAATACAAATTAAACCCCCACTGCTGTAGAGCCAAGCTCTTTGTTACCCATATACAGCTTTCTGAATCTCAGAAAAACCTCAACATCTCACCCATTTCATTTTTACAGGGAAGGTCCTATTACCCTGGAAAATATTCATTAGTGTGTGCAACCTTCAGAGGCACTGAACAAACTTACATCATGTTTTCTTCCTATATACACTACATTGGAAACAGGAGTGATGCCTTGCTCTATGCACACAGTAGCACCTTCTGCTGTGACTGCCAGTCAGCGCCCATCCCTTTTAGGGATGGAAACTTTGTTAACTGCTGAAGCAATACTGCCACCTTCTGTTCACTCTTTAAAATGTCATAAGGTTATTCCCCAAAGAGTTATTTAAAACGTTTTAAAACCAGCTAAATACGACAGTGTTGTGATAATTTTGCTTTAAATTTGGTGTTTTAAAACTGTGGTTAATCTAGAGATATTTTAAAATATTTGTCTAAACCCAGCAGGATAGATATCAAACTCTGTAAATCAGTGTCTAGCATTCAGGGCTGGCAATGGTACCATTTCAGGTCCAAAAGGCTTTGATAATTCTGCCCATATGCCCCTGTTCCCTACTGTGTATGTGGCTTCTTGCTTGAGCTAGCTTCGTTCAGTTTCTGCAGCTTTCCTCAGAAGGCATCCAACTATTGATGGCATTTCAAAAGTTGTATGGTCTCCATCAAACTTTGGTTCCATTTTGATAGTATCATGCATAGCCCATAACCCATGCAGAAGCTCAACACAAGGAGTATGATCCTGTTACATATTGCCTGGTCTGTTTTGGGGGGAAGGGGGGGATCCTTGATGCAAGTTTCACTGACTCCATAACTTCTGTAACCTGAACTCTTGCATAAACAGCACTGCTTCCCTGAATATTTTTCTGATCATATTCCAACCATTTCCACTTCCTAACATGCTGAGATGTAACAGCAGTGTCACAAACTCCCATCACCACAGATAGAATCTGTGCCACCACGCCTTGGCCACCATGATGGACCATGTGACCATGGACAAAAATGGATGCCAACAGTGAACTCATGGATGTGGGAAATATGAACACTGATTTGTACATCTTTCGGATTTTTACAGAAGGAATGGGGTGGTGGAGTTGTGGGATACAGAAAATTCTAATGGCATCACCACAAACCCTGGATGTTCAACACAGAGCTAGAGTTTGCTGTCTGTCTGCTGGATGAAGAAGGTCCTGTTCTCTTCTGGGCATCCTCCTGCTGCTTTTGCAGTGGGAATGCTTACTCCATGCTATTGTGTGCTGCTACATGAAACTTTGATTTTACAGGGGTTCACAGTTTTGTCTTTAGTGAAGCATGGTGACACTTTTAATGAAGCACTCAGCAGGCAGGGGCTGGCAGATTTCTATGAGTTGGAGCCAGCCCGATCTACATAGTGAGTTTCCGGTCAGCCAGGTCAGCCAACGTAACAGAGTTAGATGCTCTCTCAAAACAGACAAAAATTGTCTTGAGCCAGGTGGTAGTGGCGCATACGTTTAATCCCAGCATTCAGGAGGCAGAGGCAGGTGGATCTGAGTTTAAGGCCAACCTGGTCTAAAGAATGAGTTCCAGGACAGACAGGGCTACACAAAGTAGCTAAAAAGGTTACTTATACTTCATGAAAATTGGAGCTGATTTAGGTAAATGACAAGTCAAAGTAAGACTTTGCCATGGTCCTTAACTACTACCAACTATAACCAACCGCTTTATATGGCTTCCTTTCTTAACCAGTTTTGGAGACGCCTACCCATCCTCCTTTTTTAGTTATCAATTTTAATTAATTTGATATAGTACCTACACCAACTTGACATACTTGAGTACAACACAATTAGAAGAACACCCCATAAATAGCTCTGGCCCTTGTGTAAAGTATTGGCAACTTCTAAAACTCCACCTCCTAAGCTACTGTGGATGAGGTCTTCAGTGATTCCTGTGTATCTGTGTGTGACTATGTCTATTTGTGTGTAGGATGATGCACAGAGGCCATCGGTCACCCTTACAAATCATCCTTGGATCCTGCCACATTGAGACAAGGTCTCTCATTTGGCCTTATCTCACTGACTAGACAGGTCATAAAGAGCCCCAGAAATGCATCTTTCTCTATCTCCCCAGTGCTGAAATTATATGTTGTCCTTCACTAATGTAGATTCATGGAGATCAAATTCGAGCTCCTCAAGCTGGCATATATCAAGTACTTTACCAGCTGAGCTACTTCCCTGGTCCATCAGTATTTCTTGTAAAGCAGTGTTAGCACTCATTATACATCCATCCACAATGCCATTGCCTCTGGCCTTCACCTCAGTACTACACTGCACAAACAGGGCAAGAACTGACAGGCTTCCTTCAAATGACTCTTCTGAACAAGCGACTCCCCTCTTTTCCCTGAGGGTCTGAGATCCTGTTAATCCACCTGCATTGCTCTCCTAATGAGGGCACCCAGCAAGGTTCTCCGTTATGGTCCTGAATTTTGAGACTTCACCATTCTTGCCCACTATTATTGGCTGGGTTAATGTGCATTGAGTACAGTTCAAGAAAGTATTCCCCGGTGTTTCAAACAAATGGCCTACTGATTTGTGTATACACATTATCTCTGCAAAACTGTTCTCCCAAATTTGTATGTCTTTTGTGCAAATCAAATAAATCGATACCATGAGCTATTATACACATCTATAAGAAAGGCTACAGGAAAAAAAAATGGCAAAACCATATGGCAGTGAGGATGCAAAGGAACTGGATTACTCCTATGTTCCTGGTCTGAACATTAAAGGAAATACAACAGTTCAATAAGTTCTTTTAAAACTGAACACAAGATGGTCAAAGTGGTTCATCAGGTAAATACAGTTTTCAACTAAGCCTGATTGGTTCACTCCCATCATCCGCATTGTAGAAGCAGAAAACCAATTCCCTTACAGCTTTCCTCTGTTCACCATACAATGCACATGGAACAAGTACAACCCCTTCCCCAGCACATACAAAATCAAAAATGAAAACAGAACACCTGATGATTAGATATGGTATCATACACCTAAATTCTATATTCAAGAGGTTGAGGCAAAATGGTGGTTAATTCAAAGCCAACTTGGAAAACCAAATAAACATATGTAAATATCATTGTAGTTTGAATATTAAATAAAAAAATATTTTAAAATGTGGAGTTGTAACTACAGGCTAAGTCAGTAGTGAGGAAACTTAGACCTAAAATTTGAAGCATGAGCAAAGTGTTTTCCAAGATGAGAAGATTATCACAGTTTGGTCAGGCCAAAATTAACTGCAGAAAATAACCCAACCAATAGTGACAATGGTGGCAGGGCAGCTATCCCTGACAAAGTAACTGCCTACAACTCCCCTTTAGTTTTACTTCAGGTTTGCTTTACATAACAGTATTAAGGCCATCACATATAGTTATTAAAAAATTACTATAATGGTTAAATTGCTTAAAATTTGTGTCATTTTTCTTAAAGCTAACTTTGAGAGGTGATTAGGAAAGATGTACCCATTTCTTCTATCAAGTTGTCAGTCTCAGATAAAGCCCGTGATTACATAAATCCCTTCCAGGCATACTCAAAAAACTAAAAGCAAGCATGAAGAAAAAAATAATTATAACATTTCTTTTTCCCCTTCTTGCCTTTTTTCTCTTAGTAAAATATTTTTAATACTAATTTTTTAACTTAATTGTATTATTTTTTAAAAAATCACAGGGCTGAGGAGACTGTTCAGTGTTAAGAGCACGTTGTTCTTAAAAGGATCCAGGTTTCTTAGTAACCACATGGCAGCTCCAATTCCAGGGGGATCTTCTGGTTTTGATGGGCTCCAAGCATACACAGTACATAGTACATACAGGCAAAATACCCATATACATAAATAAAAGTAAATAAAACTTAAAAATTATTTAAAATGTTGCAAATAAAAAGAAATCACACATCAAAACACTATACAACTTGTTAAGTCTACATGACAAAACTCAGGATATTTTGACTGATGATTTTTATTTCAAACAGCCATTTGAAAGAGGTCTTAAATCATTCATCTGTGTATTCCATCACGAACAGCCATGACTGCACCACTTTATGGCCCATGTGCAGTCAGTACCCCCCAGCAAGCCACATGTACCTGTGGGGATATGTTTCAAATTTAATAAAAACCAGTCTGAGATAACAGAGGGATCTGCCCACAGTCAGTCTAGGAGGATCAGACAGTGCTAACTCACACCTTTAATCCCAGCACAGGGAATATCCAGGAGTGGTGACCTATGCCCTTATTCCCATCAAATCTGAGTTTGATGTCATCTTAGTTTACAGGAGTTCCAGGCTCCCAAGCAGGCAGTGGTGGTGCCATGCCTTAACTGAGCAAAGAAGGTATTTAAGGCAGGCATAGAAAGACACAGCAGGCAGAAGCCAGGAGGAATGAAGCTGAGGAAGCTGGAAGACAACTGGGTGAGATTTGACTGTGATGTTTACTGATATCTCAACCTGTTTCTATTAAATATGAAACATATCCCCACATGTACCCATTGAGCAAAACATCCACCCTGAAATTCCAGTGTTTACCCAGCATCAAGTCTAGGAGAGAAGATGGGGTTTTAGCTTGTGTCACTTTGTACGTAAACAGTTTCTTTTCTCCCCATTGAAGTACAAAGTTCTGGTCCTAACTTTCCAGCCTAGCCTCATGGCCTGGACCCGCAGAGCCACAGTCCCATAAATTCCACTGAAACACACAGACTCTTTTATTAATTGTACACTAATTGACCTGGGGCCCAGGCATATAACTTGCTAACTCTTTACCCTTAAACTAACCCACGATTCTTTATCCTGTTCAGCCATGCAGCTCAGTAACTTTTCTCAGACCAGCATAGTTGTCCTCTGTATCTGTGGCATCTCTACTTTGGTCTTCCTGTTCCCAGTTTTCTTAATCTGGTAGCCCCATTCATACTTCCTGTTTGCCTTTGGCCAATCAGCATTTTTATGAAACCAGTGGGCAGGACAATTATTTACAATGAAACAACATAATCACACTACACCCTAGTTATTTATTTTTACACACATTCTGCTCCCTTTAACCTGGTGATAGCCATGTGAAATAATCACAGGCCTTTTACTCAGTATTTCTCTAACAAGTCAACCAGGTATAAACACGAATGTTTTATGTCTGTTTGTAAATTTTAGTGAGGGGCAGTTGAGCTGAGAGACAGAAAATAAAAAGACAATACTACATTTGTGTAATGTTTAATTCACATCACTTGCCCAATGCACTGCTGTTGGCATGTCTCAATAAGTAGGCTTCAAAAAGAAATTATTGCTGTATAAAATCTCCCTAAATCCACATGCTTTTTTACTATTCCCATACCTCAAAATAGCCTTTAAAATTATTTTTTCAGACTGCTAGAGCCACATACTCCATATAGTGATAGAATCCATTTCTCTGCCCGGCTCCCTAGAGTGGAGTTGGAAAAAAGAGAAATTGAGACAGCTTGGCACCATACTAACCTGAAGGAGGCCCAAACTGAGATTGACTTTTGTTGCCAGAGAGAAAGGAACATTAGAAAGAAAGGGTCAAAATATACTGAGCAATTCAGTCTTAGAATAAAATCCATAAACAAGCCAAACTTACTAATCTAACAGCAAAGGGCCTACCATCTTAATCACTGTTCTAAGACTGATGCTGGGAGCTGCTATGTTGAGATGAGTCTCCAAGCACACACTTTCCTAGAAGAGGACGTCTCTGGGACCTTTTATGGAACATACAAAACAGGAAAACAAAACAGTGAAAGGGAGAAAAATCCTAACTAAAACATACATTCCCATCACACATAGAAGCCTTTTTCCTCCAGAATGTGTTGTAGTGTCAGTGTTCTAGCTATAGTGGGACTGGGGGTGCAGCTGGGTAGCAGAGTAATAAGTACTTAGTGTCTTAGCTTCTTTTCCTGTTGCTGTGATAAAATCCTCTTGACAAAAGCAACTTAGAGAAAAGGATGGACTCTGGCTCACAGTTCAAAGGTACATCCACTGCCACTGAAGCAGAAGAGTCAAGCTAGCAGCAGGAGTTTGAAGCAGTTGGGCATATCCCATTTACAGTTGAAAAGCAGATGCCAACAGACACATATTTCACTCCCTGTTTTTTCATACAACCCAGAATCCCAGAGAATGGCAGGTCTTCACAACTCAATAAATAAACAAGATATCCATCCCATAGGTATGCAGAGCCCAAACAAGTCTAGATTCTGTCAATTTGACACTAACCATCACATCCATCACACAAGGCCCTAGACTGGCTCCTCAGTACCCTCCAGATACATAATTACAGCAATCCCAGTTGACAGTCTACTAAAGCACATGGCAAAAAATGCTCATTTCTAAGACTTCATGAGCAATGGAGTGTGTATTCTCCAACGAAGACTAAAATATCCAAACTGCCCTAGATTAATTCACTACACTCGATTTAGGACAAAGTCAGGGCTGGGGAAATTTAGTTGAGTGCTCAATATGCAAACATGAGAACTAGAGTTCGAATTCTCACTACTCACTTAAAAAGTTGAATGACTATCTACATACCTATGGTAAGTCAGACAAGAGGATCAATGGGGACTATGGGCTATTAGCCTAGTTCCATGTTCAGCATGTTGAGATAAGCATCCTGCTCTGGCCTCCTAGTGTACACTCACATACACACCACATATACATGCACAAAGGTAGACTAAAAAAAAAGATGAACTACAGTTTGCTGGAATTTTAGTGATAAAATAAATGATCTAGGTAGTACACGCAGTTCTAACTACAAGTTCCTTTTTTCATTTTTAAAACCTTGTTGCAGTTATCTTAAACGTGTTTACTTGTATGAATGCTTCTCCTTCATGTACATCTATTCTGCCTGATGCCTTCAGAAGGCAAAAAAAAGAAACAAAAAAAAAAAACCAAAAACCAAAAAACAGAGCTATGGGCTAAGAGCCTACATGGGGGAAGGGGGCAATAAAACACAGGTTCCAAACCATCTACCTCTTCAGCCTTGCTGTGATAATTTTAAATAGTAAAAGGAAAATTACCCAATTAATATTCACTGATGCTTTAAGTTATGAATTTTGCTTTTAAAGGGGGGAGAACCTTCAAAGGATCTGGCCAGAGGATCTGACAGGAGCCACTTTCTTTTCACTTAGGATAAGGGAGACTCAGACTGCATGTTTACTTGTAGGAGAAAGACAAATTTCTTCTACCTGGGCACTCAGGAGGCCAAGTTGAGGCCACCCTGGTCTACAAAATTGTTTCAGAATAGCCAAAGCTACCTAAAACCCTGTCTCTAAAAACCAAAACCAAAACCAAAGCTTAAACCAAGCATGGTGACAGGTGCCTTTTAATGCTAACACTCAGGAGGCACACATTAAGAGCCCTGGTTCTGAAGTCAACCTCTATACGAGTTTCTGGCCAGCTATATTGGGAGGAAAAAAAGAAAAAAACCTGTTTATAACTGCATCTCATATTCAGCAATTATCAAACCTGGGGGGATATTCAAAAACCCACTGCGCCACCTAAAATCACACCCGAAACTATTAGAAACTATTAGAATGCCATGTTATTTGCCCTCTTTTGTGCCTTTGCTGGAGACCCAATTGTTCATGAAAAAGGGCACTCTTTGACACTCCCAGGCCCTATGTAGCTTGATTTCAAGACATTTTCCTCATTCCATAGATTACCTGAATCTTCAATGGTGGAGGCGGCTGGGGATGCACAGGTCGAGCACTATAGTTCCTCTTCCAGAGTTCAGTTCCCAGCAACCACATGGAGGCTCACAACCACCTAGAATGAGATCTAGTACCCTCTTCTGGTGTGCAGGCCTTGGGTTGCACTCTGACTTCACTATGCTATTTTTGTTAAATTCAAGTATTAACACAAAAAAACACCTCAGATATACTTTCCCCCAAAAGGGGGTCCAGCTCAGCAGGTTAAGATGCTTACTGCCAAGTCTTGATTCCTGAATTCCATATTTTATCCATCTTCTAAATTGTTCTGTGCCACAAAGCCAGTTTGTTAGAATATTTGTTAATCCCAGCACTTGGCGGCCACAACCATTCCTTCAAATAAAGTCTGGATTACATAGCATTAGTGTGTGGTCCCTTCCCATCAAATGTTACTATAAACATTTTAAAAACCCAAGACAGGCAATGGTAGCTCATTCATGCCTTTAATCTCAGCACTAAGGAGGCAGATAGGTTGATGATCTCTGCAAATTCAAAGCAACCCTGGCCTAGAGGTAGCAAGACAGGATCTAAAACACAATTAACAGCCACATTACTTGAAACGTTTTCAAACCTCTTTTCCTACCTCTAAAATGCAACCTGCTTGAGAGTTGACAGCACAGCAAATTCCAGCCCAGCCAGGACTCAAATGCATTCGGTCTTCAAGCTGCATATTGTCAGCCTCAGCACAAATACCTGTATGCTTTAATTACAGGTATTGCTGTCTTCAAGGTCTTCCAAGATTAACAGGCTCATGGACAGGCCATAAAGCCCTTTCCAAAAAACACTTGCTAATAGACAATTGCCAATAAATGACCAACAGAATCCTGAGACCAACCTCTCCAAGCAGTTGCAGTACTTAAGGTCATTATAACTCAGCCATACCACTGCAAACTGACTTAAGCTCCCTTAAGGGTTTTGTCTCAGGGATCCTTACTCCCCATCTTCCAAACTCTTAAACCTATCCTTTTTCTTCTAACCAGGGCTTCCCACCCATCCCTTAGCCCTTTAGATCAATTTAGACCCTTTTGAAGCTGGTATCTAGGCCTGGTTTCTCAGGGTCTGTTAAGCCTGTGTTCCCAGGGATAAGCCCTGATGCTTTGTTGATCAGAAATATCCATGGCAGGCCTAATTTTAGGCTTATTTTGTAGCCTGACTCTCATTTAAAAAAACCAAGATTAAAGAGGCAGTCACTTTCAAAGCATGCTTCTAGTTTAACTTTCTGTATAAACGGAGACCCAACTTCATAGCAAATAAAAAACAAGGAGAAAAATGAGCCAGAATTTTTATTTATTCATTTCTTGCACTTGAAGTACTCCTCGATGACATCCTTGGCCTGAGATTCTTTGCCATAGTCCTTAAAAAAATTAGATGCAAATTATTTTTTCAATATTAAGTTTTCACAACTATTTCATCAATTCAGTCTTATTTAAGTGCTTCCTAGCATTAAGCAGATTTTTGGCTGGCTCAAATTACAGCTAAGTACAGAATCTGTACTGTAAGCCTGCCAACTTTTTCTCCCATTAAAGGGGTCTCAAGATTTCAAAAGATGAAATCCACTTACCTTAACCACTACACAACTGCAACCAACCACTTTCCGTGGCTTCCCCTCTCGATCAATTTTACAGAGGCCTACCCATTCCCCTAGCTTCTTGTTGTCATCAACCTACACAAAAAAACAGAAACCTGTTATTAGCATGGATGAAAGTTACTGGAAACTAAAAATCCAATCCCAGATGTGGCTGTGTCAGAATTGGTGACATGGCAGTTTCCTCATAGCATTTCAGTAGAGGGAGCCAGTTGTCATCATGTACAGCCCAACAAACTGCTATTCTTGTGTTCCCAAGCATGTTCAGGGTCAGATACTATTATCTCCACCTGTGACCCAAAACCATTATCACTAAGGAAATTCCTGAAGTTCATTAAAGAAAATGCTTCTTACCTTAATTAGATTGATTTGGTGTTCAGCACAAAGTGCCTCCACCAACTTGACATACATAGGCTCATCACAATTAGATGCAAGCACACAGAGATGGGCTTGGCGCCTAAAATGCAAAATTAAAGGTGAAACCACAACTTTTAAAGCTACATTTCCAGTCAAGGCACCTTCACTAAGCTAGTAACATCTAACATGCAGCACATGTTAAAGTGTACCAAACTGCTTCGAGTTGGTAATTATTAAAGTTTAATTTCAGTAATTTACCTGTACAAACACTGGCACCTTTAGTTACCTCAGACACCATAATTTCTTATGAGACCCTATGGCCCACGGAAACCATGAACACTTTTGTTACACGTTTCAATTAAAAAGCTGACGCAAGGCAGTGTTGTACAATTGGCATTAAGATTCACAACACGATTTTTACACCCACCTACATTTTTAACAACCATTTTAAATTAAAATCCCCTGACTTTCTTCAAGCAGGATAAACAGTATGCATGCATGAGCTTTGAGAACAATTAAAACAGAGCTGATATTGCCCATATATTCCTGAGGCTGCTTCAACATACAACACGTTTTCTAACTAGTTAATGTGGTTCCCACTTTTGTTCCTTAGCAAAACTGATTACCCCATGAGCTACAGGTTTGTCAGACTGCTACATCTCACCCATGAAGGGGTGAAGGGGTATCCGACAATCCAAAGTCATCATTCAAACACTGTAGCTTTCTTTATAAGCGACAAACTACAACTCAATCCCCAGTCCACACAGCAACCCACACATCTTAAGTGGGCTAGAGAGAACTGAGTTGATACCTTTTCCTAGGTTTCCTGTTGAACGGATGCCACTCAGAACTTTTGTGCTGCTAACAGCATGAACTTCACACGCTTTCTTCCCTTGGCTGCAGTTTTTGTTCCGGCTGCAACAACCCACAGTATTGAGACTGAGACACGTACTTGTCTAAGGCTTTGGCAGCTTCGCGGATACCACGTGCTAGGCCATCATGGATGAGGGCGGTCTTCAGCACCTCTTGAAGAGCAGTATTGACGTCCATTACACCTCCAGCAGCAATGCTAAGAAAAATGCAGTCGGAACAGCGTTAAAATTCTCAGCAAGAGCAATGAGAAAATTAGAGACTTTAAAAAAAAGCCCAGCCCCGCAGGAGGCCCACGCCCCAACCCGGGCCCATCAGCTCACCCTTCCTCGGCCATGGCGGTGGATTACGGGTGAGGCCGAATCTTGAACACACTGAAAGATAAAAACCGAAAGTAAAAACGTTTTCGTTAGACCCCAGGCGTTTCTCACACACTTAGGACGAAAATGCACAAAACAGGGAATGCCCAACATCCACGTTTAACTTAGACTAACCCCGAGACTCCGCCTCCGCGCAACTCGGCGGCGGCAGGGGAAAAGGCCGCCCGTGGCCGCATGACGGTATTTAAGCGCTCTGCTGGACGCCTCTGCGCATGTGCATCTCCTCCCACTAGATAGGTGGCTCCGGCAGTGCCGGGCCTTAGGAGTTTCCACTTCCGGCTTTTGGTGCCTCGGCGGTAAGAACACGGCGATGCTTCCTCAGTCGCATTTTTACACACGCAAAAGGCATTACGCTGGACAGTCTTTTCCCCGGGGGCGCGGCCTGGGGAGGCCCCCACCAGTGCTTTCTACGGAATGTGAGAAGGGCCAAACGTTCTGCTCCTTCGCCGCCGCGTTACAGACCTAGTTTTTAAAAGCCTTCCTGTGTCTTATCTTGTAGTTTCCTGTTGGGAACGCTGTTCAATCAGGCTGAGCCTTCGCTTCAGAGCCGCTCCGAGTGTCTGAATGTGGCATTCTGTGGGCTGTTTCACAAATCCCCCTGCAACGTGTTTAAGGAGCCCTTTCGCCCGGGCCAGCTGATTCCCAGTGCAGCCGGTTCTAACAGAACGGTTAGGTTTGGAGCCTAGTAGGTTCGCAGTCGCAGCTTCACAGAAGCGCGATCCCATGTTAATCTCTCACTGGGGGTCTGTCACGATCTAAGCCCGGTGCTGCAGTGAGGGAAATCCTGGCATCTGAAACTCCCACATTTCACCCAGGAAAGCCGGTTCCCGCCGTCGTCGACAAATAGAGTTTAATTTTGAGGCAATCGCCAATTCTACCTCCAAAGCAAATACACGAGACAGCTTCTCTCCCTGACGGTATCACGGGGCCAGTCAGAGCTTCCAGTGGCAACCCCGGGGATAGAGTGATCGCTCAGGCTCGTGGATTTCAGAAAATTGATGGGGTTCTTTCTTAGCTTTTCTAATAAGCGTTTGAGCTTCACCTTTAAAGCCTTGCACTTGCACTTACTTACCTCCACAATTTAAAAAAAAAAGGTATTTGGTACCATTTTCTCGACCTATACTTTGAATATTTATAATCCACCGATACTTTAAAATGCTTGCAGATAGTATTTTAACCAAAGATTAGATACCAAAATGCCATCGTGTTTGGGGGTGGGGATGATGTGGGAACGTAAAGGTCGTTGGGTTTATGGCAGCACTTATTTGAAAAGGGCTTAAACGAAAGGCAGCTAAGGACCAAAAGAGAATGCAAAGTGGAAGGCATGCGTGCCCTTTGACTCTTTGGGAAGTGATTTTAAAACATAGTCGGAAAAGAATGTGGTAAGTAGAGTTCAAGTAATTTCCTTACTATAAAGTTATTTAAAAGCTAATGTGTCAAACCAGATGTATGGTGCAAGCTTTTAATCTCAGCACCTGAGAGCAGATGCAGGTGAGTACCTGTGAGCTCCAAGCCAGCCAGGACTAAATAGTTAGACCCTATCTAAAAGAAAAAAGTGAATGTGTTAAGCATATTAGGTTTCTTTTTTCAGAAAAAGTTTTACCTAAGAGTCTAATTGGTAAAGATAAAAAAATGTAAGTGGAGAAAATATTAATGAGGAGTGTCTTTATACTAAGGAAAAAATTAAGTGCTTTTAGCTTAGTGCCTAAATTTTAGTGCTGTTCCCAGCTCAGTACAAACCAGATCAGACTTGATTTCTCTCCATACCTTTGATGTGGGCTCTCTAACCTAATAGTTCACCGTAATAAATGCCTCTCGGTCAGCAGTAAGCTTTAGCAATTGGAACTCCCCCTTTTAAATACTGGCTACACAGTCATTCTAACACCCAAAAGGAAGTAATTAGTGGGAACACTTGTGATGAAGATTTTGTTTTAAATGTAGATCCTCCTACTTCTCACTCTTTAAAGTTAGACTTTCAAGTTTAAATGTTAGCGAAAGTGGCAGGAAATGTATATAGAGGTTAGTGGCTCATGCCCAGCACATTCTAGCATTTTCATAAATATATACAAATATAGACTAGAGAGTATATATAAAGCAGTATGCTATAACCCTTTATGTGCAAGTAGCTGCACCTGAAATTTGAGCAACTACCTGCCGTCCCCAAGATGGTCACCAGGAACAAATTATGGAGGGACCTAAGTCCAAGAATGTTTCACATAGCCAGCCAAATGAACTTCAAAGCATAAAACAAAATAAAGCCAGTGAGCACTGATCTCGAGAGAAGGTAAACCTTGTAAATGATGAGGAGAGTGGGGTGAACAGAGCTTTCTTTTTCCCTTCCTTGTTTTTATTCTTGTTATTTTGTTTTGTGTTTTGACAAAGATTTCTCTGTGTAAAAGGGCTGGTTGTCCTGGAATTTGCTTTCTAGACCAAGCTGGCCTCAAACTCACAAAGATCTGCCTCCATCTCTCTTCCTGAGTACTGAGATTAAAGGTGTGCACCACCACACCCTCTTCAACAAAGCTTTTTCTAAGCAAATAAAAGGAGTCTGCACTTTGATATTGACGTAGGAAGGCGACTGTAATTCAATGTCAATACATCAAGTTCTTCCCCCAAATATCTATAAAATAAACATTTTATTAAAAAAAAAAAAAAACAATTCCCAGCACTCAGAAGGCAGAGGCAGGTAGATCTCTGTGAAGTCATGGCCAGCCAGGTCTACAAATCAAGTTCTAGAACATCTAGGGCTATTCCACAGAGAATATCTGTATCAATAAACCAAGATTAATTAATTAGCCAACTAATTAAAAATAATTTTTAAAAATAAGTGAGGCTGGGGCTGTAATATAACATGGTAGTAGAGGCGTGTGCCTAGCCTGGCTCAGACTCTAGCACCATAAGCACACATATCCATGCTATAACAAGAATAGGAATGAATAATGATATGAAGTTTTGCTTAGCATTTCATAAATACCACTTAATATGCTAGCTTCTTTATTTTATCCCTTGTCATAGAGACCTATGGGATGTGGGAGTGTCTTTCTGTATGCTGGGCATATCAATCTTTAAATGGAAGACTGTTTTGGCCATGGCAGGCACCATAGAAAAAGTAGGTAGGGAATCAGATTAGGAGAAGGGGGGCGCAGTCGGATCAGATGGAGCCCAGCCTCCCAAAGAAGAAAAGTAGGGAAAGCTGGTGAGCCGTGGGCCACGTGCCAGGATAGATTGATGGAATTGGATTGAGTTAAGATAAGAAAATTAGCTAACAATGTGCCTGAGCCATAGGTCAAACAACATAAAATTAATATAAGCATCTGAGTCATTTTTAGAAAAAAAATAAAAAATAAATAACCGGCAGCTAGATGCTCTAAGGCCCTAGGTCTGTGGGTCTAGACATGTGGCGCCCGGGACCAGAAAACCATATTATAACACCTATGCTGTTTAGTTTTGAATGTTAAGGTACCACAACTTAGAATCACAAGAAGAAAGCCTCAGCTGAGAAATTGCTTAGATGAGGTTGGCTTCTGGGAGGCGCTCTTGATGTTAAGTGGTGTGGGTGGGGTTCCTGAAGCGTATAGGACCGGAGAAAGATGAGGCAAGCACTCAGCATGGGTGCACTGGTGGTTTTTTGTTCCTTTCTGTGAACTATACTACTGTACTTGAGTCCCTGCCATGACCCTTTCAGTGAGGCCCTGATAAGCCCAATAAGGCCCTCTCTCCCTTAAGTTGCTTTTGGTCAAGATTTGTGTCACAGCAACAGACATGTAATTTGAGCGAGACCCTAAGTGATAGTGCCAGTGTTTGTTCTCCTTGTTAAGTAAGGTGAGAGCACTGTGGTGCAAACCTAAAGCTGTACTAACAAAGCTTGTGACAGGAGAATCATGAGGTTCAACCAAAACAAAATGTGAGGCCTGTCTGATTGTCTAATGAGACCCTGTCTCAAAAACTAAAAATAATGATATAATGATGATGAGGATGAATTTTTTAAAAAATGAAACCAAGGCAGAGGAAGTTTTTTTGTTACCAAGGTCAGGAGCAGATGAATAGGAAGCTGGCCTTTCATGACAGCAGACTTCAAGGCATTTGCTCTGAATGCTCTAACCAGTGGAATGATACCCAAATGTGAGAGGGGATCACTGAACAGTTCAAGGATTGCTCCTCAGATCAGAGTCTGACAGCAATACACCTGCTCCTATCTGTGCTCAAGATTTACACAGTCGAAAAAATACTGCAATTACCCAGGAAAAGAGCAGCGGTGATCTAGATTTCAGAATCCTTTAAATATAGGTGTGGTTTGGTAGAGCAGGCATAACAAAGAAAAAACATATACTTAATGTTTGAAAACACCCAAATACATTACCTCATACCTTAGCTCTCTTCGGAGAGTCATCCGTATGTCGGCTTTCTAGCTTCTGTACTTTGTTAGTCTGGTTCCTCGACAATCTTAGCAAAGGCCCAATCCTCCTTACGACACATTTTCCTGTGTGGGTATATCTATCTTTGTGTCCGAAGTTCTTTTCGTAAGAATATCAATTGTGTTAGGAGGTCCACCTTGCTCACCTTTAATTCCAGCTCTTCAGAAGCTGAGACAGGTGGATCTCTGAGTACCAGGACAGCCAAGGCTACATAGAGAGACCCTGACTCAAAAACACCAAAAACAATCATTACAAAAAGAAAAAAGAAAACAGACTTGGGTAGCGAAGCTGGGCTAAGGTACCCAAACTATGTTATATCATGGACCCAACCCAGATGAGTTAAAATTCCAGCTCATTGTGTAGCTAGCCTCCGGTAGGTTATTCATCTTCCAGCAAAAACCCTGCTGATGCTATAATATTGTAAGAATAAAATGAGGCAATGGCTTGAAATTCTCATTTGCCTTGTACAGAACTGTATATGAAAATGTTTGGGAAGGAAGTAGTTCACATAGTAGAATGCTTGCATAGAGAAGCATGCATGAGGTCCTTCTTTCTATTGCTTAGCACCAAATAAGACTATCGCAATCTCAGCATCCAGAATGTAGAGACATGGACTTCAGAAGTTCGAGGTTATCCTCAGCTACATAGCAAGTTTGAGTTCAGCTTGAGACCATATGTCAAAAACAAACAAAAAAAACTAATAATTTTAGTTATTATGAAAACAATGGAAAGGAGGTAGTGCCACGACTATCCTTAGATTGGAACGGGACTTAATTCTGTGCCTGGTGTGTCGATACTCACCTGTACCTCAGGACCTGGGAAGTAAAGGTAGGAGAGACCAGCAGTGCAAGGCTACCTAGCAAGTCTGAATGATACACCCTTAGGGATTCTTTTGATTGAGTCCGTTTTAATTCATAAGCACTACCCACCTATGCTATCTGCTATCTTGTTCTGGTTTCTCTTAGCTTGTGGTGGTGTTAAACACTTATTCTTGTGTGCTCAGATTGCAAAAGAGTGTTTGTTGTGTTTGTAAATAATAGGCTTAATCTTTTCAATGCTAGGCAAAGAAATCATAGTCCTTGTAGTAAAGGTGAAACATGCTGGCTGCGGTGCCATTTGTAGTTAACCCCAGCACTTGGGAGGAAGAGGCAGGCGGATTGTTTCTTAATTCTAGGCCAGCCTGGTCTGCATAGTGAGTTCTGAGGCAGCCAGGACTGTAGAGAGACACCCAGTCTCGGGAGAGGGGGTGGGATATATTCGTTATAATTCTTTTCACATGTGAAACTAGTTTATGTCCAACAGGAGAAAAATAAACAAGTAAGTAAAAAGATACATGAATAATTGGCATATTATTGGGCACACAAGAACAAGTCTAACACCAGCACAAGCTAAGAGAAACCAGAACAAAAATAGTAGATAGCATAGGTGTGTAGCACTTATGAATTAAAAATGACTCAACCAAAGGGTGTATCATTCAGACTCGCTAGGTAGCCTTGCACCACTGGTCCCTCCTACCTTTACTTCCCAGGTCCTGAAGTACAGGTGAGTATTGACACACCAGGCACAGAATTAAGTCCAGTTCCCATCAAAGGATAGTGGCAGCACTACCTCCTTTCCAAGCTACTGGATGGCTCAGAAAAGTGGTGATGACCAGTCAGGTCTGAGGGACAGTAGCACAGAATCATCCTGGGAATCTTGGAACATCTTCAAAAGTCTCAAAATAATTAGAGCATTTTAAGAGCAGCTAAACCTGGTGTCTATAATAAAGGCCCTGGAACACTGAGGCTCCAATTCTACCAGTCAGTCTTCACATTTGGGGATCTCTTTCTTCTTTCCTATTTAAGTTTTGTTTTTACAGGGTTTGGATCCTGCCACCTATACAGTTGCACACCTGATATTTCTTAATATCTGTGATTCGCTTGTGTTAATACTTTATACACATCACATACATTTTTGTGCCGTTGTTTTGAGTGACTATGTCATCACTGACTTACCTTTTTGAAGGTTTAAGTTGTTCTAATGTGCACCTTTCTTTCTTTCTCTTTCTCCCTCATAAACAGTCTCCTCTTATATCCCAGGTTAGCTTCAAACTCATATTTATCCTCCTGCCTCAGTGACCTGGGTGCTGGGAATACAAGTGTGTGCCATTTCACCTGGCTAGTTGTTTAAATTTTAAACTATCATAAGTAATTGAAGCTTTATCTTCTTTTTTTAAAAATGATGATTTTTCTAACGTAAACTCTAAGAAATAAAAATAGCCAATGATCTTCAACACTCTTAAAAAACCATGGTGTCATTAATTCCTTTAAGGTGTTCACATTCCCACATCCACGCGCCAGCTCTGGATGCTCCCAGGTGCCACCTCTTCAGCATGGGTGTTATATTCTCTTAAATCTTAAAGTTGTGTTTATTTGGCAGAGGTGACACAACCAGAATAAGATAAATCTAGGAAGAAGAAAGACAGAGAAGCAGTCACCAGGCAGATGCAGAGGAAGCAAGATGAGAATTTTGGACTGAGTAAAATTACTAAGTCATATGGTTAAACAGATAGAAATTATGGGTTATTTTAAGTGTAAGAGCTAGATAGTAATATGCTTGACCTACTGGCCCAGAAGTTAGTATAATATTAAGCCTCCAACTTAATTACTTGGGAAGTGGCTACTGGGTATTTAAGAGTTTTCTGGTGGAATAGAAACTTCTGACTACAAGGAAGGTTCTAGATGTAAACAGTTCCCAAGTTTAAACACCTTTGCGGCTAAACAACTGCCTTAGAGGTTAAGAACACTTACTGCTCTTTCAGAGGATGTGTTTTCAGTTGTTAGCACCCACATGACGGCTCACAATCATCTGTAACTCTAATAATCCAACATCCCCTTCTGGACTCTGTGGGTACTGCATGCACATGATACACATTCATATATGAAAGAACACAGACACACAAAATAAAAACCAATAAATCTTAAAAAAAAAAAAAAAAAAGCAGCTAACCCAAGGTGGGAGGAGTGCATTACACATAATTATTACAAACACAAAATCCCATTAATTTCTTTGACAAAATAAAAGGGGTCAAATGGCAATAGACTCACATTTTGCAAGGGCTGAGAGACAGATTCCTATGTGTATCTCTATACTCAACAAAGACCCTTCAAAAATGAAGTTACCCAGAAAGAAGCAAAACTAAAACAATTCACCACCAGATGACTCATACTTAAAACAGAAAAAAAAAATCATGTTGAAGAAAAATGGCATGGGATGGAAATCTCAGATGTTCCCAAATGACAAGAGCTGAGAATACGTTTTTTAAAGATAATGTCTTTAAAAAAAAATATGGTAGTATTGCATAGTGAACTTTATGTCTTGGTAGTTATCCATAGGACAACAGAAGCCCAAAGGATGGAGGTGCATAAAGGTGCAAGGTTCTGTAAGGAGGGAAATGAGTCACATCACAGGGATGTTCAGGAAGTGATGTAATAATACCACTAAGTAGACCACAAAAGTTAAAACTTGAGTATTGTGATGCTCAGGCAATCCCTGCTCCTATCAAACAGTGTTTTAAGGAGATGGCATAGTCAGTAATGTGTGTGTTGCACAAGAATGAAGACCTGAGTTCAGTTGCACATAGAAGAAGCCAGCTGTGCTGGACCACACCAGTAATCCCACTCTTGGGAGGCAGAGACAGCATACAAATAATAAAATGGTGTGCTTACACTCTGTCATGTCAGTCCTAACTTTAAATATAGATTATTTGATTTCATTGTAAGTCAAGATAATCAGGATGAGTTTTTCAAAATTCTTTTCTGCTTATAAGATAGTTCATTTTCTTTAAAAATGTTTTATTATATTTGTGTGTGTGTTTATATATGTGAGCACAGGTCCTTTGGTGTTTCGTTGGTTTGTTTTTGGTTTTTGAGACAGAGTTTCTCTGTAAAGCAGTTTTGGCTGTCCTGGTACTCACTCTGTAGACCAGGGTGTCCTCAGACTCACAGAGATCTGCCTACCCCTGCTTCCCAAGTGTGGGGGTTAAAGGTGTGTGCCACCACCATCTGCCTGGCTTTTGGTTTCTGATTTTTTTGAGTAGAAGTTAGAGGCTAGCCTGGGGAAGTAAATTTTTTTGTATTGTGTAGTTCCTGGGGATTGAACTCCAGTAAATGAGGCTTAATATCAAGCACCGTTATCCACTGTGCCATCTCGCCAGCCACTGTTCACTTTAAACATAAAAAGGTGCTCTAAAAGGCTAGAAAAAGAATACCATAAAACCAACAATTTTAGGAAACTGTCATGACTGCTATTATAGATAAATATAGCTCAGGAATATTACAAATGACATGGTAGATAGGCAAAAGTAACTTTGTAAGAAAGCTAGAAGAATCACTGTGCGTGTGATTGTGTGTGTATATGTGTGTGTGTATGTGTGGGTGTGTATACACCAAAACTTGAAAGTCTGATAGAATTAAATGGTATAATAAACAAATATGCAAAGGAGAATGAATCCTGACCAAACTGGATTTATCTCAAGCATGCAACATCATATTAACATTAGAAATTGACCACTGTCATTCACGATGTTAACAAAATAAAAACACTTTCAAAAAATGCAGAAATACCACCTAATAAAATTCAATACCAATTCACCTTCAAATTTCCCACACATTGAAACTAGAAGGAAGTGTACTGACACTAATTCCAACTCACTGAAGCTGAGGTTAATGCTCAGTCCTAAAGAAAGTGAAGCTTATTTGCTTTATTTTTTGTTTTGTTTTCTTTTTAAAGTGTAGCAAGTTGTTAAAGCCGCCACAGAAAACTAACACAGTGAAATAGAGATGGGCCATACCATGGCGAGTGATCCCACTTATAATTATTTACCTTCCTAAAGCTAAATGGTATGAAAGGGCTGACAAGATGTCTCGGAAGGTAAAGACACTTGCAAGCCAAGGCTGATGACATACATCAAAGAAGGAGGGACCCACGTGGTAGAAGCAAACAGCTGTCTTGAGAAGTGGTCCTCTGACCCACACATGCACACCATGGTGCATGCATGCATACATGCCCTCCCTGCCCATACATGCACATCATGGTGCATGCATGCCTTCCCCGCAAATGTTTTCTCTATCAAAGATGTTATAAAAGTAAAATTCACTCAATAGAAATTGAGATTAGAATTTGGATTTTTTTTTTATTTTTATTTTTATTTTTTTTTCTGGTTAGCAATTCTTTCTTGAGATTCTAGGCAACAGTATAGAGCTGAAATTCCTGGTGACAACCTCAGGGAAACAGTGGCCTCTACAGTGTGCAGTGCTGGTAAACTGGTGTTTAGCATGCTTCCTACTGGAACTTGGGGCCAAAGCTAGACATTTTCACATTCTTGATCTCTTATTCAAGAATGAATCAAAAGCCCACACAGTTAGCAAAGCAAATTTTATTTAAAGCAAAATGATAGGACAAGAGAAGCAGGCCACATGAGTAGAGATGCTCAAGGGCCCTGACTATTGTTTGGGGCTTCTTTCTGTGGAAGGAAAGAGAAGAGATTGGACTAGGATGTATTACAATGTGGGGCATTTGGTTTTCTCCTCTCATGTGGATCCCAGGGATGGAACTTGGGTCATAGTGCTACACAGTAAGTACCCTTACCTTCTCAAGCTATCTTACAGGCCCAAGGATATAATAATAATAATAATAATAATAATAATAATAATAATAATAATAATAATAACAACAACAACAATAATCACAACGCCCACACACACACTAACATGTAAGAATGGTTGCTGATGTGAGAGGAAAATAGAATTGGAAAGAGCAGAACATGGATGTCAATAGAAATGGGATTAGCTAAAAGATTGCTAAGATAAAAGTTAAGAAAAGTTCTAAGGCAGGGAGCCCAAAAGGGGGGGGGGGGAGAAAGAAACAAAAGTAGGAAAAAGAAAGAAAGAAAGAAAAAAAAAAAAAACCAGGATCAGTTTGGGTGATGCAAATCTGCAATTAATACCAGTCCAGAAAATGGGTTTTAAAAAAGAAAGAAGATCGTAAAAGAAATAATTGGAGGGAACTCTTACGTGGGTAGAGGTTATGTTGGAAAGAGAACACAGTTAAATGGTGGGACTGGAGAGATGGCTCAGTGGTCAAGAACACTTCCGAAGGACCCATGTTCAATTCCTAACACGCATGTGAGATGGCTTGTGACCATCTATAACTCCATCTCCAGGAGATTCAACAGCCTCCTCTGGAACTTACACTCCGACCCACAGAATAACGCTCTCCAGGAACCATGCAAGGCTCGCTTTGCAGAAGTGCAGTCCTTTCCCAACGATTCTATTGTAGAACCCATAGCATTGTAGTACAATGTTAACCATGTCTATTATATCTGCTCGTAGATCGGCACTCTGTACAAGAGGTTCATTGATATTAAAATCACATCGATTGCAAGAGTGTGACTCAATCCTTCGCCTTGGCCCAGATTTCCAAACTTAAGCTCTTCCCAAATAATAAAAAAGGAAAAGACAAAGAGAAAGCTATATTTGTGCTGTGATACTTTGAGTGGAGAGAAAGGAAACACATGCTTGGACCTCTTATCACTAAGGCCCACAAAGCTACTAACTCATACAAGCCTTGTGACCGCAGTTAAGGAGATGGAAAAAACAAATAACAAAAGGGACCCTGTCATCGGAAAAAAAGAAAAAAGACGCAGCAAGTGAGCAAACAGTTTGTAACGCGGACGCCTGCTGTTCTCACAGCCAGGCTTCCTGGCTCTCCCTATCCTTCTTGCAAGCATTTTTCTGCAGGTGTTGCACACAAAGCTCCGCTCACTTCCGTTTCTTTGATGTCTGTCCTTCAGCGATCACACACTGCCCTTTCCACCTTTCAGGCACGAGCCTAGTTTTCTTCTAAGAGCACAAGATCTCACTCTGTCCCCTTCATTCCGAACCGAGCAGCTGAGCCAGTGGCCGGCGTGGGCGGGGACCCCAGCTCCGCCCCTGCCCGCCCTCGAGCGCTTGAGTCCCCCGCTCCTGGGATCTGGAAGGCTTCACGCAGCTAGCTTGGATCTCCGCCTGTGGACCGGGAATGCAGAGTCCGGGCCCCGCAGAGTGTCCGCTGCCTGCTCATCCAGTCCGCGGCGGTTGAACCCGGTGTCCGCAGGCGAACCGAAGCAGCGGCTCATGGAGGCAGCGGGGTCCCCGGCTCCTGCGGGGACAGGAGGTGACCGTGATCGCGCGCTGCCACCGGCTTCGGGCCTGTCTCTTTAGGATCCAGAAGGCTTAGCTTTGCTTTTTTTTTTCTTTCCCTAAGACCTTCAACCCGGGTGGGGCCAGACCTGACTGTGGGGTTCAGGCTAGCATTTCTTTTCTCCGGTTTGAGGCATATGGGTACTTCTTAAAGCTAAGCTTTTTTTAAGTAGGAGGTTTCAGAATGCCTTCAAATCGACCACACCACATCATCAGGCTTAAATTGTTTTCTCTGGTCTCGGGGTATTCCTTGGTGTTCTCTTTACTTTTAACTTTATCTCAATTCGGGCATTTTTAAAAGGATTCTTAAGACTTCCTCATCTCGCACAGGATTTTTTTTCCCTCCTGGCTACTTTTTTTTTTTTTTTTTTTTTTTTTTTTACTGTGGCTACCTCTGGAAAAACAGCAGATCAAATGCATTTCTTTTTTTTTTTTTTTTTGGTTCCCCCTCAGAATCATTCAATTTAAAAATGGTGAAGGAATCTGTTTGGACATTTGAAACTGAGTCAATTGACTGATTCTTTGACAGTTTAAAAATGGAAATGAATAATGAGTTGATTTAAAAGACTAGTAATTAGTGTTGAGAATGACTTGATTTACATATTGGTGAGTCTTGTCTTTCCAGAAAGTTAAGTTCACCAATCAAATGATTGATTGGTAAAGAGCTAGCGTCACTCTGGTAAAGAGCTAGCGTCACTCTGGTAAAGATCTCACATTAGCCGTTTAAATATTGAAGCCCTGACTGAGTCTACAGTAGTATGTGAAACCAGTAGCTTGAGAAAATGAGATGTCTTTCTTTTTTAGAGCTTGATACCCCTGGTGCTCAGCATTGTAGGGATTTCTGAAAGAGCAGGCACATTGGTCCATCTCATTGTAAGTCAAGGTAGATCAGATGGCTTTAGTATTTTCTGCCCTGAGATTCTAATAAAAAAGTCTATGCATGAAAACAATGTTTCAAATTTGCAGTGATATCCCAAAATTGCTTTGTGTTGGGTCATAACGGCTATCAACAGCTATATTTAGAATAACCTTTTAGCTCTGGGACTGTTTTCAGAGTCTACTGACTCCACAGTAAAATGCCATTGTGTGTTTTACTCAAATTCTCAGCTCTATCCCTGTAACAGCAACATGCTTGTATTCAAGGTGATGGCTCTGGAGAAAGTACAGGCGAGACATCCAGGAGGCTTTCAAGAGAACAGATTTGTGTGCTGGTGTCAGCAGCTTCTATGAACTTGGGTTGCATGATGGCCTACTCCATTCTTGGACCATTTTTCCCCAAGGAGGTAAAAACATTTTTATATTTGTATAAGCTAGTTTTTAGAAAGCCCTTCAGTTATATGATTTTAGAGGATATAAAATGTAAGAATATTGGGGGTGGGGGATGGCTCAGCAGTCAAGAATGTGCCCCGCTCTTCCAGATGACCTGAGTTAAGTTCCTAGAACCCACATCAAGAAGCTCATAATCATCCAACTCTAGCTCCAGAGAAATCTGCTACCTTGGCCTCTGTGGACACTCATACTCACAAGTAAATATCTCCATAAAGACACATATGCATACGACATAATTAAACTTTTCAAAATAAATAAAAGTTGTGCCTACAGTATAGATAATGTATGTGCATATGTATGTGTGTGTGTGTTGTATGATGGTGTGTATACTGTGTGTGTGTGGGGGGGGGGGGGGGACATTAACCCATGTGTGCACGGTGGCCAGAGGTCAATGTCAGGCATCTTCAACAAGACATGCTCTCTTACTGTACTTGGAGCTCACTTTTCAGCTAGACTGATTAGCTAGCAAGCCCCTGGGATCCTCCTGCCTCCACCTCCCAGGGCTGGTATTACAGATGTGTGTCAACAAGCCCAGCTTTCTTTGTGGGTCCTGGGAATCCAGCTCAGGTCTTCCTGGTCACACAGCAAGCACATTACCAAGAGTCATCTCCCCCCACCCCAAGAGAATATTTCTTAGTGTTTAATATCAGAAAAAGAACATCCTTTTGCTAGGTAATGCTCCCAAAATATACCTGACTTTCTAAGTATTATTTTTTGGTTTTGTTTTAATGTTTTTATTTTATTTTATTATGTGTATTGGTGTTTTGCCTACATATATGTCTATATGAGGGTGTCAGATCCCCTGAAACTTGAGTTACAGACAGTTGTGCCATGTGGGTGCTGGGAATTGAATCCATGTCCTCTGGAAGAGCAGCCAGTGCTCTTAACTACTGAGCCATCTCTCCAACCTGTATTACTTATTTTACTGTGTAATTCAATTAATCTTTGCTTGTCATCTATAGCTACAAAAAGGAGATTAATCAAATGACCAAGATGCTAATGCTTCCAAAAGGCTATAACTCTGCCTTCTGGTGTTGGGATTAGAAATATTTTAGAATTAGGTTGCTTGTAGCTAAGTGTAGTGACTCGTGCCTTTAAGAGTACTTGGGAGGCACAGGCAAGCAGCAGATTCTAGGAGTTTTGAGGCCAGCCTGGTTTATAACTGAGTTCCAGGCAGCTATGATCATATAGTGAGACTCTGTCTCTGAAAGTAGGGTAGTCCAGGATCTTCATTCTGAATTTACTAAGACTCTAGAAATAATATTTACACAAAGGAAGGACTCTGATTAACGTTGCCAGGCCTCCTCTAATCTTTGCCATTTACAGAGTGTTAGGAACTGTTGCTGGTGGTACAAAGGTTCACCTGGTGTGTGAAATCCATGCATATAATATGCATGGGAGGGAACTAGCTTGGCCATGATCAGACAATATGTCCAAATGTTTATTTTGTGCATCTTGCCAAAGCTTTAGGTTCACAGCGCCCTGACAACTTCTCAGTTCTCATACTATCTCGACAGCCTGTAGTCCTTCATTCTGTGTGCTACCAGAAAAGCTTTTCTGCTAAAGAAACAAGGTGGCCCCACACCCACACAACACTCACTGGTTCCCGACACATTCATCCACTTGGTGCCTTTAACAATCCCTTAAGGAGAGAGAATAGCCAGGGTCCCATCATGTTACTTTGAAATCACAGTCTCACATGTGAAGGCCTTTCCTAGTTAGTTTTCACTGAAGGGTTAAGTTCCTTCTCCAAGTTCATTGAATCGTACATATGGCTAGGCAAAGAAAAGCCAGAAAGTGCTCCTGTCTTGTTTGTTCCTTATGAACAAAAGTAGGAGAAAGAGGAGAAAGGAGAGAAGGGGAGAATGGATTTAGGCTTTGGGTATCCTTTAAGATAAAGATGGCCAGGCGCCATGGTGTTCCTTGGGCAGAACTGAGCCAAGGAGAAAGGTGAGGTTCTCACTGGCACTGTTTCAGGTTAAGTGGGGTGTGGCGAGAGAAATTGTAGTGTCTATGATAACGAAAAGGAGGGTGGTACTACAGACTGGTCAGGGGAAGAACAGAGTGAACGGCATATTCTTCCAGAACAGGAGACAGCTCCCTGGGACTTAGGTTTAGGGTACATTGAGACCTTGACATAAGGCCAAGGGAGGCTCTGGGGGCAATCTGCAGCTGGAATACAAGAACGCTGGAATGTGTACCCAGGAGCTGATTGCTAGAAGAGCACCAGAGTGGTTGCTCAGATTTGGGTTTTGTGAGAAAATGGTTATGGGTGCCTCTAGACATGTGATTCTTAAGTTCCCCAGTCATCTTATAGTGACCCTAACCATAAAATTATTTTTGTTGCTTCTTCATAACGCTAATCATGAATCATAATGTAAATATCTGATGTGCAAGATATGTGATATGCTGCACCTTCCTAAGGGGTCATGACCCACCGATTGAGAATCTCTGTTCCAAAGTTATAGACAATATCTTAGGGTTTCTATTGCTATAATGAAACACCATGACCAAAAGGCAAGTTAGGAACAAAAGGATTTATTTGGCTTATATTTTCACATCACTGTTTATCGTTGAAGGAAGTCGGGTCAGGAACTCAGACAGGACAGAAACCTGGAGGCAGGAGCTGATGCAGGGGCCATAGAGGAGAGCTGCTTACTGGCTTGCTCCTTATGACTTGCTTGGCTTGCTTTCTTATAGAACCTGCTGAGGGGTGGCCCCACCCACCAGGGGCTAGGCCCTGCCCTATCAATCACTAATCACTAAACGCCCTACAGGCCTGCCTCATTTAGCCTGATCTTACTGAGGCATTTCCCCAGTTGAGGCTCCCTCCTCTCCAGTGACTTAGGGTGTGTCAATTGCATAAAAATGACCATCCCAGAAGGGAAAAACCAACAGAAATCCAGTTTCTCCTGATATGTAGTCACAACACAGATTACTTTTGTGGCCTCAGAAGGCATAGAGAGATGCCTTCTTTTTCTTCTGCAAGCAAGTAACTTTTCCACAGCAGACACGGCAGTTCCTCTAATCCAAGACAACTGTAACTCTGTCTCCTGGAGATTTCTCAGTTCCAGTTGCAGATCCTGTGTTGCCTAACCTGGAGTTTGGGAGTAACTGACTATAAGTTAAGGTTCATACATACCCCTCCTTGCATTCGACTGATTTGCTTAATTGGTCACAGAGCTCAAGAAAACACTTAAGGGTATAGGTTTATTATACCGAACAGACATGAGGCAATGCACTGGGTGACATGTCACCCATTAGGAATATCCACATTTTCAGCTATGTAGAAACTATGAGCCCTGTGCCTTCGGCATTTTGTGGACATGACAGTTTAAAGACTGGGTGTAGAAACTTGGAAAGTCCAGGCTCTTTTTGTTCTTTTTATAATATTCCTATCCTCAGAATTTAAGACAGAACTCTAGAATGTTATTAATGTCTTATAATCTGTCAGACAAGCTAGATGAGTTACAGGCCAGGAATTAACTCTCTCTCTGGAGGGTTTTCATGTATGTGCATGTGTTTAAAGTTGTTTGATGTTGTGGTGCAAAGATGAATTGAAACCACTTGACTGACCATACATGTTCACAGGTAACACACAGCCGGACATAGAAAAGGCATGGAAAGGCAGCTACTGACTCAGAGGATAGTCATGTGAGAGTCAGGCTTCACACTCTATTTCATACCAAGTTGCATAGTTTATCCTTAAAAAAATGTTCCTTTTTTTTTTTTTTTTTTTTTTTTTGGTTACAGGGTCTCACTATGTAGCTGTGGATGGCTTAGTACTTGCTTTGTAGACCAGGCTCACCTCAAACTCACAACCTCAGCCTCCCAAGCCTGGCATTAAAGGTGTAAAGTACATGCTCAGCTAAATGCACATTTTAACCTTGAAGTAGATATAATGACAGCCCAGTGTGAGAATCTGAGGCAAGATTTGGAAAATTAAAAGAATACTATTTGGATGCCTACTGTAAAAACAGTAGAGCGCTCCTTTCTTGAGAAGCACACACCCACATTTGTGTGCTAACATTTTATAATTGTCTTTTGATTCCCTAGGCCCCACCCCCTCTTTCTCCAATGTCTATGTTTAAATCTATCTAAAATATAATAAACTCCATCTGTACCTTCTAATAGGCTTCAATTTTGGATAATATGACTTGTCTTGAGATTCTCTCTGAAGTGAAGAGTACTGCCTACAGGCTAGGGACACATCTAAACTGGTAGAGTGTTTGTCTAGCAGGCATAAGGGCCTGTCTTTAATCCCTAGCATCACATAACCAAGTGTGATTGTACATGTCTGTAATCTCAGCACTCAGGAAACAGAGGCAGGAGGATCAGAATGAATTCAAAGCCAGCCTCTGATACATAGCAAGTCTTAGGCTAACCTGGGCCTCATTATACCCTGTCTCAAATAACCATAAAAAAATAATAAAGAGAATCTCAGCTTCAGCTGAGGTCTCTGAAAATAACTTCTAAGGCTGCCAGGGGGGGCAGCAGAGAGCTCTGTCTCTGGCCACCACCTTACTGGGACTCACAGGCAGCTATACTTACACAGTTTGAAAAGGGGTTTTAGGGTCTGGAGAGAACCTAGATTAAGAACAATTGCCACTCTAGAAAAAAACGTGAGTTAAGTTCCCAGCACACACACAGTGGTTCATAACTGCATATAACTCCAGTCCCAGAGGACCCATGCCTGCATAGACTCTTGCACGCATGTCTTACACATACTTGCATTCAGTCACACACACACACACAAATAGATTCAGAGTAAGTGCTCCATCATCTGTATCAAAGTTCAGAGGTCCCTGATGGAACAGGCTATAAATATTAATAATTCCAGTATATGGAGAGTGAAATAACCCCAGGTGTCAGAACAGTGTGGATGGTGGGGAACATCTGGATGGTGGGGAACATCTGGATGGTGGGGAGCATCCTTTGTGTTGCTCACAGAAGAACACTCTTCCCTGATCAAGTCGGGCCGAAGCCACAGAGCGGACAGACCCATTGGGCCTTCATATGACCCACTTGCCAGTTCATGGCATTTCTTCTCCTTGAGGTTTTGAGGGTTTGTATATTTTCTTCTACTAACAACTGGCACATGATTTTTTTTGTTTGTTTCTGGTTTTGGTGGAGTGCAATTATGTAACTAGACGTGACACTAAACAGGAAGTCTGTCTACATCAACTGTTTCCTGAGCCCTGTGACTGAGAGAGTCCAGATTTCCTCATCTGAAGTATTTTGGGTTTTGTTTTTTTTTTTAAATATATATTCTAAAATACAGACTTTTATATCCAGATAAAGGGAATTCTTCATAGGCATACTAAGTGAATTATCTACTTTCTTACTCTACTTATTTTTAAATTTTTTTTTTTTTAAATACCAGAAATGGGAAGGTTTGAGCAGGGAGATAAGGTAGGGGCAGGAAGAACCAAAATTAAGTGTAATAATGTTACAAGGAACCTGATACTTGGTAAATTAATTTTTACAAAAAGAATATCCGTCACATCTCAAATCTTGGAAATTACTGTACATATGTGAAATTCACAAAGTAATGATCTGACCTCATTCTCTTGTCTTCCCAATATTTTGTCTTTCCAATTTTGTTCCCATGTCTGCTTCTTCTAAGGCAGAGAAGAAGGGGGCCAGCAATACCATGATTGGGATGATCTTTGGATGCTATGCTTTATTTGAGTTGCTGGCATCGTTAGTGTTTGGAAAATATGTAAGTATTGGTGCTTTACACATTTAAGTTTTCAAAAATAATGTAGGTGTTACTGTAATTTACTGATCTAGAATGTCTGTGGATATGGAAATGATACCATTATGTTTTTGTAAATTAAGCCACAGTCCTATAATTGTGGTTCATTAGTTAGTTCCTTCCATGCTTATAAGCAGTTTATATTACAGTTCTTTTAATTAATTACTTTAATATGATATTAACTACATACATGCTGCCTTGCAATTTTTATATGTTCTGATATAGCGCATTTGTTTATGTAAATGTAGACTTGTTAAAGCAATCCATTTATTGCTCTTCCTTGACTTTTATTATAGCTTGTACAAATTGGAGCCAAATTTATGTTTATAGCAGGAATGTTTATCTCAGGAGGAGTTACAATTCTTTTTGGGTAAGTAACTTTCCAGTATGTTTGGAAACGTGGGCGGATTTCATAGTCTTTTGGCCAAAATGTTAATGTCTTTGAAGGTTTTCTGAACCTTTATTGTTATTATATGTGTGTGATGGGTGTTCTGTAGCTGTGGAGGACAGAGGATAACCCTATACATCCTTGCTTTCATCCCACCTTGACATGGGTTCCAGGTATTGAACTTAGGTTGCCAAGCATATTCTGCAATCATCTTACCCACTGAGCCATGTCACTAACCCATTAATGGCTCCTTTTTTTTTTTTTTTTTTTTTTTTGAAACAGGGTTTCTCTGTGTAGACCTGCCTTTCATGTAGACCAGGCCTTGAACTCAGAGATCCACCTACCTCTGCCTCCTTAGTGCTGGCATTAATGGTGTGTCCCTCCACCTCCCGGCAATTAATGGTTCTTTAAACCAATCTGTACTATGTTGTCTGATGAATGACATGTGACTAATGGTGAAGGGGTGGGTGAACAGCAAACAGAAACGTCATTGATCTTATGAAGAGAGGTCTCCAAGATCCCCCACTAAACCACCTGCTGAATCAGACATGGTGCTGCACACCTGTAATCCTAGCATCTGGCATGCAATGGAGGAGGGCTGAGGCCATTCTGGGCTATGCAACGAAGTCCTTGTCTCAAAACAGCAACAGAGAACACAGAATCCTGTTTCCTGAATGCATTCACCGAGACTCCTGTGGGTGCTCATGATGGAAACATAATAATCTGAGTTATAGAAATGTTTTGCATAAACAGAAAAGAAAATCTTTTTCTTACAGGAACAGCTCCAAGATACCTGATTATAGGTGCTGAAACAACATTATCAGAAATCTTTCTTCGCTTCCTGCTTTTCTCTCCTCTTCTGGTACAATGTCTCTAGACAAGTTCCTACACCCCTCCTTTAGTTGTTTTTGAGACAGGCTATCACCATGTAGCCATGAGTGGCTTGCAACTTGCTATGTAGACCTGGCTGGCCTTGAGCGCATAGGAATCTGCCTGCCTCTGCCTCTGAATGCTGAGATGAAAGGCATGGCCTTGCTCTGTCATATCACTATTCCCTAGTAACAAGAGTAACAACTGTTTACATAGCATTTACATTGTACCAGGTATCAAAAGTATTCAGGAAGTAATTTAAGGTCTGTAAGTTTAGTTCTGCAACCATGGGTGAAGCCTTGGGTTCAACACAGCAATGTAATAAATAAGTAAATTATTAAAAGTAGAGATACATTTGGTAAGATGAGCATCAGTTATAGCAGGCAGTATGTTTTATGTCAGGGACTTGAGCATCTTCTGATTTTGATACCTAAGGAGGATCCTGCCATCATAGTCTCCTGTAGGTTCAGGAGTCCACTGTATTCCAAAAGGGCCTACTTAGTATTATCATCTCAGAAATCAGATATATTAACAGAAGGGGACAAATCAGCTGTCTTTATTACTTGAATTATAAAAAATTAAAGCCACAATTCCCTATAGAAAGTTGACAAACCAAGTCTTTAAAAGATTTCTAACAAGACTGTATGTAATAACTTTGGGTAGCACAGCTGTCTTTAAGTAGAGTGAATTAAAAAATTAAAGTCAGTTTGACACTTGACAATTTATTCTTTTTCAGTGTCTTGGACCAGCTTCCAGAAGGACCCATATTTATTGTCATGTGCTTTCTGGTGAGAATAGTGGATGCCATAGGCTTTGGTGCAGCCATAACAGCATCATGTTCTATCCTCGCAAAGGCTTTCCCAAATAATGTGGCTACTGTCTTGGTACGGAATTTGAACCTTTTCTTATTTCCCTTTCCGTGGGGCCCAAACATTTGTTTGATCTGTTCTTACATGCTTTTCCCCACTCTCCTGTATATTGTCCCCCCTTTCACAATGAGGTCTAATTCCCGCAGTAAAGGGAGGAAATACAAAGCACAGCATTTCTGGGTGTGGTGACACATGGCTCCAACCCACTACTTGGGAAGTGAAGGCTGGAGCATCAAAAGTTTGAGGCCAGCATGGGTGACACAGTGAGCCTCACGGTCTGGCAAACAAAAACAACCCAAAAGCTGATGACTGTTTGAGATGTTTATGTAATTATTTATCAATTAAAAACTCAGGAGTCAGATATGGGGTGAGAACCTAAATGATCAGAGAGGCGGCAGAGAAAGGATGAGACCGTCTCTAAGCCTCGTCCTACTACTTCCTGTCTCTCTTCCTGTCCTCAGTCCTCCAAAATCTCTATGGTTAATTTTAGTTAGCTAGTAGCTAGCTAGCTCCGCCCTCCCGTTCAAAGCAAATTGATTGTCAGAATGTGATCAAAATATCATACAACAACCATCTGTGACAATTTTACCACAGGGTTTAAAAGATGGTGACGCCTGAAATTGTGGCTTTTTGCCTTTAATCCCAGCACTTGGAAGTCAGAGGCAGGTGGGGCTCTGAGTATGAGGCCAGACTGGTCCATACAAGTGCCAGGACAGTCGGTGCTACACAGCAAGAATCCAAAGAAAAAAAATGAAAAAGCCAGTGATCTCGGGTGTCTCCTAGGTGCTCTTCCTAGTTTCTGCATAGGCGCGTTGACAAGTAAACATGTTTTTGTTTTTGTTTTTTTAATCACCCTTAAAATAATTTTTAAATTTTTTTTTCTTTTTTTAATGTGTCTGTTTTGCCTGCATTATTTATATGTATCACATGTATTCCTAGGGTCTACAGAAGTCAGAATTAGGGAATCAGATCCCCTGGAACTGGAGTTACGATGGTTGGAAGCTACCATATGGGTGCTGGGAACAAAGCTCAGGTCCTCTGCAAGACTTCTCAACTACTGAGCCATCTCTGTAGCATCCCCTCCATCCTAGATTTAAAAAAATAAATCACTTTAACTCTTCTGAGTAACATTTTGCTGCTCCCGTGACTCTGTGAGTAGGTGCTGGCTTACCTGCCCTTAGCTTTCCTCTACTCTAGAAGTTTCCCCTTGACAGATGTTTACCTCATGATGTTTCCAAGAAGTCTCAGAGGTCGTCTTGAAAACGGTCAGAGAACATCTGTCTTGTCTGAGGAGTGCTGTTTAATCTTGACTTTACTGACGATTGCATATGTCTGCTTGACTGTGGGCCAGCTTTAGTCATATAAAACTTGATAACTTTTTAAAGAGCTGGTTTTCTGTAGAACACACTGGACAGTGCTATCCAGGAAATTCCTACAGTGGTGGCAGTCATCCCCCAGCATTTGAGAAAGGCACGAGAAAGTAAATTTGGCCTTCCAGTCTTCCACATAAAGTAGAAGCCAACATATTCCACACATTAGTTAATGATGCCTCTGTGTTCTCTGTGGATCTTAAGATAGTGAAATTGTAAGCCATGGATGTAGTGAAAGATTTAAAACAGTACAGTTTACTTAACAGTAAAATTCTTTTCCATAAGATTGCTTTGTTTACGTTTAGTTAATTTTATGTAGAATAAAATTAAAAAATTATAAGATGGAATATAGAATATAGAAAATGTTTGACATGCGCCACTGCTGTTCTGACTTCATTTGCACATCTGTTGTCCAGGCATCAAGTGTTCTAGCTACTGCAAGAGAACAGCCACTATCTCATGCTTCTTCTGTAGTAAGAGGTTTCTGACCCAGACTATCAGGCCTAGCCTCAAGGTTTAGACCTGCAGACCCACAGACCCACAGAGACACACAGATGCTTACATTAATTTTAGGCTGATCGGCCCAGTGTGGGGATTCAATAAAAGCTTCAGAAGTTTTGGAGATATCAGAGGGAATCTACCCACAGTCTATGTGGGGAGTTAATAAAAGCTCCAGAAGTTCCAGAACTCTAACCACAGTCAGTCTATGAGAATCAGAGACTGGTGATTCAAACCTTTAATCCCAGCACAGGGAGTATCCTGGGAGTGGTGACCTATGTCCTTAATCCCAACTGAGTCATTTTAGATTACAGAAGGAATTTCAGGCTCCCAAGCAGGCAGTGGTGGGGCCACACCTTAATTTACAAAAGGGTACTTAAGACAGGATAGAAACACAGAGAAAGAAGCCATTCCAAGGGAAGTGAGGCTGGGGAAGCTAGAAGACAGCTGAATAAGATCTGACTGTGGTGTTTATTCTCTTTAATATCTCCAACTTCTTCAGAGATCTATCCCTGAGTCTCACTTATTCGTGTGACAGCCCAGGCATATAACTTGCTAACTCTTTACCCTTAAACTAACCCATGATTCTTATCCTGTTCAGCCATGTGACTCAGTACCTTTCTCAGAGCAGCATAGTTGTCCTCTGCTTTTTCTGTCTTCTCTGTGGCGTTCTGCTCTGTTCTTCCTGTTCCCAGAGTTTTCTTAGTCTGGTAGCCCTGCCCACACTTCCTGTCTGCCTTTGGCCAATCAGCGCTTTTTATTAGACTCATAGGTGGGACAATTATATACAATGTAACATTATAAATCCACAACATTCTTCCCAGTATCTAGGTGTATATCTAAGAGTACACACGTGTGCATATGCTTATGGAGTGGCAGCATATACACTTCCCTCCTTTTCTTAACACCTGATGACCTATTCTTCTTGCCATTTAACAGTTTGCCGATTGTGCTGACAAGTTCACAATCAAGTTTTTATGTATCTACTTATAAAAATCATTCTTATTCTTTCTTTACTAGCTGTATCCAATCCCACAGTATAGATATAAATTACTTTATCTAAATTGTTAGTGAGTATTTAAGCCATTTGCATCTTTTTGTTTGTTTAGAATGGGGTCTCAAGCTGACTGGAACTCTCAAAAGTTGACCTTGAACTCTTGGTCTTTCTCCTGGGTGCTGGGATTGCGGGTGTGTGTTACCTAACTTGACATTGCAAACAGTGCTAACATGTCAACGTCTAAACAAATGTGTGTTTGTGTGTATAAATTGTGAAACAATCTTTTTTTTTCAAGTAGTATTCTCATAATTTTTACTTAACTTTTTTTGAGAATCTCATTCATGAGTACAATATTTATATAATTTCCACTCTACTGTCCTCTTAAATTACTGGATTTTTGGTGTGTGTGTATGTGTACACATGCGCACAAATACAACCTCAACCAACTGAGTCCATTTAGTGTTGCTTACATGTATATGTGTTCAGGTGTGACCTCTCTAAGAAGAGGCTCAACCCTGGAGAAAACTGATTCTCTCTATCTCAGGAGCCATTGATTAACTATATAGCTCTTGATCTGGGGATAAAGCTTTGTAAAATTTTCCCATCCGTGTGGCATGTCAGACATGATATCATGGCTTATCTTGTTTAGGCTACTGTATTGTTGAGATTTCATGGATGCAGCTTCCCTGTCCTGTGTAGAGGATGATGACTTGCAGCAGACATCCTTGGTCTCCGACTCCTCCGGTCTTCTACCCCCTACTCCTTGGTGTTCCCTGAGACTTAAGTATAAGGGTTGTCATACAGATGCATCAGTTGGCCTTGAGCACCCTGCACTCAATCGTGCTTTGCATCAGGACCAGTTGTAGATTCTGTGGTCAGCTGCCAAAGAAAAGAGCTCCTCTGGTAAAGGGTGGGAGCTACACTCACCTATGGGCATAAGAATAAATATTTTGAATGTGATTACTAATTGTTTGGGAAAATGGAGGTGGGTAGGGTCTTCTCTAGTGTCCATGACCTCCCCAGGCACAGGTAGGCTAGATTTACAGTACCAGGCATTTTGAGACTGGATCTTACTATATCATCCTGACTGGCCTTGAACTCACAGAGATCTACTTGCCTCTGCTTCCCGAGTGCTGAAATTAAAGACATGTGCCATTCTGCTTGAAATTCATAATTTTTCAGCTGTAATACATTCACTTTTTTTCTTCACTTTCAGGGAAGCCTTGAGGTTTTTTCTGGACTGGGGCTGATAGCAGGTCCCCCTTTAGGTGGCTTTTTGTATCAATCCTTTGGCTATGAGGTGCCTTTTATTCTTCTGGGGTGTATAGTTCTGCTGATGATACCGCTCAATCTGTGTATTCTGCCTAGTTATGGTAAGTTCAAACTTAATAGAGTTTTACTTTCACTTTTATGTCTTTGCAAATGATACGTGTACCGTATATTTTGTGTAACACCTCTTTGCAGCACCTTCAAAAACTGGTTCTGTTTCCTAAAATATGGGTAGTTAGTTTATGATAAGTTTTGCTTACAGAGGACTAGGAATACAGCTCAATTAGCAAAGTGCTTTTCTAGCATTCATGAATCCCTAGATTGGATCTCTAGCTCCACATAAGCAGAACATGGTGACTAAATGCCTTTAGAGCATCCTCAGCTATGGAGTGAGTTTGAGCCGGCCCGAGATGCAAGAGACCCTCTCTTTAATAAATAAAATAAAAAAGCATATCACAAAAATTTCTAGGCTTAGGAGAAACAAATACTTAATTTCTGCTCACAGGATATTATCATTGGGTTGAACTATAAATTTTCACCAGACATTTCTACGGGCAACACAGCTTGTATACAAGGCTATCAAAGCAATGGAAGATTCCCACAAGTTCTAGGCCACGTCTAACTTCTTTCCTCCCTTCCTTTTCTTTCTTTCTTTCTCTCTTTCTTTCTAATGCAGTCTTTCTATATAGCCCTGTGTAGACAGACTTTCCTTTGGGCCTTCAGCTCACAAAAATGACATGGAGGCATATTATGAAAGCTCTGCCGATAGCTTAGGCTTGTTTTTAACTAGCTCTTATAAACTTAAATAATCCATTTCTATTAATTTACTTTTTGTCTCTTAGCCTTATTGCCTCATTTCCTTATTGCCCATCCTGTTTGCTCTTCATCTCCATCCACAGAGTGAGATTCTGTCATAAAACGCTAATATAGGAGAGCAAGGTCAATTCTTCCTTCCTGGTGGGCCTTCCTCCTGTCCATATATAGCAGGAACAGTTTCGAGAATACAGTCATTCTGGGTTTAAAGCTTCCATCTCTATATAAATCAGCCTTCTCTGTGACAGTGCATGTGTATTGTCAGGGTGCCAATACTGGTAACATTTAACCAGTGCAGGGTGCACAGAACACCCACCTTGCCCCCATTAGGTTTGTATTTATGGCTCATTTGTAGTTCCGTTTGTACAGATGAAATTTCCCAACGAATGTTATGTTCATTTTAAACATTATTTTTCAGTAGAGTTAATTAAAATTGTACACTTACCAGGTTAGTATATAACAGAGCTGGAGAGTTAGCTAGGGCTGGCCAACTGGGGAGAACAGAGCCAGAGAGGCAATACCACAGTCAACCACAAGGTGGTGCCTGTCCTCTCTGCACGTGTAAGATACCGTTTTTTCCCCTTGGATTAACGTCCTAGGCTGTGTCCTGGTATGACAGATATTCGACCTAGAATTAAGAAGCAAGTAGTCAGCAGCAGTCCTGGAGCCCCGGCCACCGCTGCAGAGGACCTGGTTTGATCCCCAGAACCCACATGGTGACTCACAACCATCTCTAACTCCAGTTTCAGGCGATCCAATGCCCTCTTCTGACCTCCTCGGGTGCCAGTCGTCATGCATGTGGTGTGCATACATACATGCAGGCAAAACACTCACACGTATAAGTTAAATAAGCTTAAAAAAGAAACAGGTTAGATTCTCACGAAGCAGAAGAGAAAGGTTGTTTATTCCTTATTACACTAGGAAATGGGGAAAGACAGCTAAAACAGACTATTTAAAGCTGAAATTTTAAAAATCCCTAAGGTAGATAATAATAGGAATATAGTTCAGATTTGAGTATTCCTATTTAAGAATACTCTAAGTTACTGAAATTTTTAATGCAGACAACATCTAGCAGAGTAACCAAATTTTCTTTTGACGTATTGGCAGACTTAGGGATTCTGCACACTCTGCACATGCCTTCCACGTGCATGGTCAGTGTTCAGTGTTGGGTGTTAGGTGCTCTTGCTCATTCTTTGTATCTGCTCCCCAGTTTCTGCCTGCTATTACACTCTAACGGTCATGTGCATGTCTCCCTTCTTCTCATTAAAACCCTAAGTCTAAGAACCTGAAGAGGTGTCCTTAACACCTTGGTGACAGAAAGACCTATGAGGTCATGCAGTAGTCCACCTTCTATGTGGGCCACATGCCACAAGACTGGCTCCTGTACTCGGAGCCAGAAAGAGCACCAGCCCCCCACCCCCCATACTGTATTTTTATGTATGCACACAAACCTAGGAGAAGTTTAGTGTAAAATTAGGCACAGTCAAGAGACTAACAATAGGGGACCAGAGTGATGGCTCAGTAGTTAAGAGTACCGGCTACTTTTACAGAGGACCGGGTTCAAGTCCCAGAACCCACATGGTGGGTCACAATCATCTGTAACTCCGATCGCAGGATAGAGCATCCTCTTGTGGCCTCCACAACGCCAGGAACACATGGTGGCCACAGACATACACACAGCCAAAACACCATGTACACATAAAATAAATAGATAATTTAAATACGGAGATCAGCAATAATTAAAAGTATAAAGCAAGTAGAGCTGCCATAATTAGTTATTTAAAACAGAAATTCTTTGTTTCTATAATTTTCTGTTTATCATTATTTGTTTAATTATTATTATTATTAGAGATTTTTGAGGCAGGGTTTTTCTGTGTCGCCCTGGCCATCCTGGACCAGGCTGGCCTCAAACTCAGAGATTCTCCTGACTCTGCTGGCATTAAACGCCTGGGCCACCATCCAGCTCTTATTTTACATGGCATTGTTGACAGTATGGAACCAAAACCCCAGGAATCAAAACTATTGTATTTGAAAATTGCTAAGGGAGTAGATTATGAATGTTCTCATGACAAAAATGACAAGTATGTGAGGTAAGCTGTAATGCATTTACTAAATACTTGGACTCATTCTATTACAGACACATGCACACGTATGTACAAATGTCAGTGCCATCCACTATTGATAAACATTATTTTTATTTGTAAATTAAAAAAGAAAATTCTGAGCTGGGATTCTGCTATATAGCCCCTGGAACTCACTTTGGAGGACAGGCTGGCCCTCCTGTCCTGCAGTATGGTAGGATTGCAGGCAAACTCCAAATTATAATCATTATATTTCTAAAACAAGCACCGCCTCCTGAAGACCATTCCAAAGATTTCTGGGTTTGAGTAGTCACGTGGTGTGGACTCTGGACTCTTCTGTCCCCTCTGCTGACCCAGCCTGGGTTATGTCTTTCCTTCCTGAGTAATTTTACCAAGTCTCTCCTTTATGAGGGAGGTATAAGGTGACTCCAGGTGCAGCTCTTTTCATGGACTGTCACACACCCCAGTCTCTGGCACCTTTCAGAGCAGGTGTTGGTAACCAGTGAGTTCTGTCTCTCCAAGGAGAGTAACCATGCCAGCATTTGGAGGAAACACAGGGACACCCAAGTCTGTAGTTTTTCTAGGTTCTACCCAGGAGTTTTCACTTAAACCAATGAAGTGCTCCTTTTCAGAAGTGTTGTTTATCCATTCCTTATTTTTTATTTTTTTAAATAATTTTCCTTTTTTTTTTCTCCAAGATTTATTTATTATGTATACAGCATTTTGTCTACAGGCCAGAAGAGGGCACCAGTCTTCATTACAGATGGCTGGGAGCCACTATGTGGTTACTGGGAGTTGAACTCAAGACCTCTGAAAGACCAGCCAGTGCTTTTAACCTCTGAGTCATCTTTCCAGCCCTCATTCTTTTACTTAAAACATAAGTATTTTTAAGTTTAATTATTTTATGTTTATAAGCATTTTGCCTGTGTGTATGTCTGCTCCATGTGCATTGTTGGGAGCACAGCACCAACACCCTGGGCCCTTGAGCCTACAGATCTCCAGAGAAACCAGGAATGTTAGGCGTACAGGATTGTCTTTCCAATGGAAAAGCTGAAAAACCTGTTCTTCCATCCAGACCGCTCAGAAGAGAATTGGAAGTGATTAGCATCCTGGTGATGTTATCTGTTGGGCCTGGCCAGCTGGAGGTGGCTAGTAATTTAAATGACCCTTATAAACAGAGACTCCCAAGCTCCCACAACTGGGACCAAAGGCAGCTAAGAGCCCGCATGACCTCTATGCTATTTTTATGACCTAGATCAGGCCAGACCCATAGGCTCTTAAACTAGTACGGCAGTGTTCCTCTGGAGCGCATCTTCTTGGAAGAAATGACAAGTGCCCTGAGTTTAGTTTCAGTGTAGTTACACTTCCTGTGCACTGGGGACTGGATTCCACCAGAAAATGTTTTTCCAAATCATGCTGGTCCTAAATATATTGGGAATAAACCGCCTGTAATTAGACCCCCCCCCCCCCCAATTCTGATCCAGGTTGATGAAGTCAGTCTGTATGGGGTGGGGTCATTCTTATCTCTTCAACGGGTTTGCTTCCCTGTATGACACCTGCAGGAGGCCCTAAAGTGTATGTCTCCAGCCAGTGCCCAACAGAGGACAGAAAGAAGGCGTCATATGTCCCCCCCCACCCCGAAACTGAAGTTAGAGATGAATATGAGCTACCACTTGGCTGCTGGGAACTGAAACCATTCCAGAACCATTGCAGAAGCAAGAGCAGCCAGTGTTCTTAACCACTGAGCCATAGATGATGCTTTTTGTATGTAGAAAAAATCAGTAGACTAAAATGAAATCTTTTATCATTTAAAATTACTTTGATTTTAATTTTTATTATTTGTTGTTGCTTCTTTAAAGTTTTTTGGTTTTCAAGACAAATTTGTGTGCGTGTGTGTATTCCTGTCTATCCTGGAACTCTTTGTAGACCAAGCTTGCCTCGAACTTAGAGATTTGACTGCCTCTACCTTTATATTGCTGGGATTAAAGGCATGTCCCACAACCATCCTGTTATTATCATTTTAAATTATGCATGTGGGTGTTAGCATGTACACGCAAGTGCAGAGGCTCACAGAGGCCAAAGGCACTGGATCTCTTGAAGCTAGAGCTACTGGTGATCCGTATATCCAACATATGTGGATCCTGGAAACTGACCTCCGGTTCTCTTCATTGTTGAGCTGTCTCTCTAGCCCATCTTTTGTGATTTTTCAATTCAAATTCAATACAATTCAAAATCTATACTTGGTTGATTCCCTGCTGGCAATATCTCATTGTGCCACAAGATGGCACTTGTCCTCTCTCTCAGTTGAATAACCTACTGCAGTCTGGGGGTTGAAATTAGGGGCTGTGCTTTTGAGTCACAGGCTGATGACTTGACTTAATCTCTGTATGCTGAAAACTTCCTGAGAATATTACCCAAAATAGCAGAAGTTCATACACTCTGAATTTTTAGACTTTGCGTATGCATGATCATTGTTAAGATTATGGATGCTGTGGGGTCTGTGGGAGCTGATCCCGATCATCCATGAAGTTCTATGTTGTTCACATCCAATGTTATCTCTGTGCAAAATTTCAGTAACCAACTCTAAACTCCCAAAACACAGGTGACAGGACTCTGCTCCAAGTGTCTGAGCTGTACTCTGTGGAATCCCCTGATTTCTCAGACTCCTTAACATATTCTAAAAGTCATGCAGTCACTACATCTTTTTTCAGAGTAATTTTTTCTGAAATAATATGCCTGGGGAGCCAGAGAGATGACTGTGTGGTTTAGAGCACTTCCTGATCTTCCCAGGACCCAGGATCAGGGTTGAAAATGTACTAGAAAGACGATAACATAGTTGTGATAGCTGGAGACTGCCAGGTCTCCATACCTGCTACACAAACAGGCATGACACATGAGTTACTGACTCCTAAGAGAATGAGAGAGCTGATCTTAAATGATAACAGTAGTTCACACAAGATTCAGTAACATATCCTTTCAGTCTCCAAATGAAGTGTTTATTTGGCCCTCAGAACAATAACTGGGTCTTGTTTTACAAAACAAAGACAATCCCATTCTGAAGCACACACATCCTTGGTGAAGCTTGGATGGCTCTTTTTCTGCAGCTGGACATTCCACTGTCCTGTCCAGATGGCCTTACTTAAAAAACGTCCCCCCATACCCTGATTCCAACGGATTCTCTTTGTATTTGAAACTTAAGGATTGTTTTTGAGGGGGTTTTACTGTTTGTTTTTTGAGAGATGAGCCTTTTGTAGCCCTGGCTGACTTCATATTCATTGTGGTGTCAAGGACGAATTCCTGATCGTCCTGCTTCTACCTCCCAAGTGGGAGATGCTAGACATACGCCACCATGCCAGGATTCAAGTCAGTCTTTTAAATAAATTCAACTGTGGCCTCTGTAGTTGGAGAGTGTTAGGGTAAATGATAATATTTAGTTCCAGGTGGTTCAGAGGTGCAGTTATTTTGACTTCCAGCTGGTCTTATCAGCTCTGCCTCTCAAAGTAAGTTAAAAGATAACGCTAAGAGATGTTGATTGTTATGATGTATTTCTGTTTTTGTTTTTAACTCCAAGAGTCTGATCCAGGTGAACACTCCTTCTGGAAACTTGTCAAGTTACCCAAGGTCGGTCTCTTAGCCTTCATCATCATGTCCCTCAGCTCCTGCTTCGGCTTTCTCGATCCAATCCTTTCTCTCTTTGTTTTGGAGAAGGTAAGCAGCCTGCTGGAGCTCTGCTTTGTATGGGTGGCCATAATTAGGCGTCTTTGGTCTTTTTCTTTAGGGAAAGACCTTCAGCTGTGAGAAGGAGGTAGACTATGTCTCAGTGACGTTCCTTTGAGCTAGGGATGTGATTCTGTGATGGGGGGGGGGTCTGATCTACTAGGAAGAAAGAATGAATCTTCCTCTAGTCCAGTGCATTGTTTCCTCCTACCCAAGACCTTGCTCACATCGTTCCAGGTCTATGGAGGCATCGATCTCCAATATTAGTGTTGTACGAATAAATGAGACTCAGGGATAGATCTCTGAGAAAGTCTGAGATATTAGAGAGAATAAACACCACAGTCAGATCTTACCCAGCTGTCTTCCAGCTTTCTCAGCCTGGCTTCTCTTGGCTTCCCCCTCTGTCTTTCTATCCCTGCCTTAAATTCTCTTTTGGTAAATTAAGGCATGGCCCCACCACTGCCTGCTTGGGAGCCTGGAATTCCTTCTGTAATCTAAAATGACTCAGTTGGGATTAAGGGCATAGGTCACCACTCCCAGGATACTCCCTGTGCTGGGATTAAAGGTTTGAATCACCACTCTCTGCTTCTCCTAGACTGACTGTGATTAGATCTCCAGAACTTCTGGAGCTTTTATTAAATCCCCACATAGACTGTGGGTAGATTCCCTTTGATATCTCCGAAACTTCTGAAGCTTTTACTGAATCCCCACAACTTAGCTATGACACATTCTCTCTTGTGTGAGTTGTATTGAGGCATTAGAAGTTTAGAAGTACTCATAAGGTCTTTTGATATGAGATATCCTTCTCTCCCAAATGTTCTCTGGGCCCGCTTACTTTTTAGCTGTTTGTTATAATCAGAAGACTATGATTTATACCACAGAATAGAAAGGAACCAAGAGTCTCCATTGCTGAAACATAAACGTTGAATTCATGTTAGTTACTTTGCTTTTCACTGTGACACCCCTGTTGTAGTTAGGTTTCTGGGTCCCAGGCATCCAGAGGCCCAGACCCAGAGACCTGCAGCCCCAAACCCCTTAGCCGCCTGCCGCTTCTCAGGCCCCCAGAAATGACTCAGACACTTTTATTAAGTTCATGCTCTTTGGCCTATGGCTTAGGCACATTGTTAGCTAGCTCTTACATCTTAACTCAACCCATTTCCATTAATCTGTCTGCCATGTGGCCCGTGGCTCACCTGTGTTCCTTACATGTTGCTCCTTTGGACTTCTGGCTCCGTCTGTCCTGACTCCGCCCTTCTCCTCCTACCTATGCTGATTTCTCCTCCTACTTTTTCTATGGTGCCTGTCATGGGCCAAAACAGCTCCTTTATTTAAAGATTGCTATTCACAGCATACAGAAAGGCATTCCCACATCACACCCTCCTTCTGCACACACCCACAAAGAAACCAAACCTAGGGCTGGGACCCAAGAACATCATTCAATAAGTGCTATGCATGAATCTTTGTATACCTAAAATCTGTGAAACGTTATGCTTAGGAATGCATTTGTAGAAATCAAATTATATGTTTAATGTCAAATGCTACAAAATCAAACTTCTAGGACATCTCATAAGTGGTTAGGAAAAAAGAATTTACCCATATTCAGTACAAAGTAAGAAACGTGAGAGGAATGTGATGAAAGCCAATCTCGATTGTTAACTGATTGCATGGGAAGGTGCCTAGGAAATCAGGACAGTCTGTCTCTGGGTACGACTTGAGGTTATTTCCAGAAATACCCTGACTATGGGCAGTACCATCCCAGAGGCTGAGATGAAAAAAGGGAAGAGCGGAAAAGCCAGTTAACACAGGCATCCTCTCTCTGCTCCTCTGGCTGCTATCCATGGAAGTTCTCCGCTCTTCCACACCCTGCTCACCAGGACGCTCTGTAACTACCAACCAAAATCAGTACACCCCGCCCCGGCATTGTTCTGGTGGGTATCTTAGTGCCAGCTGAGGACTGCTGAACAGTATAAGTACTAAGTTGTAACTGATAGACTTCTGCCAGTAGAGCTGGGGAAGAGGAGGGTGGAAAGGAGTGTGCTTATTTTAAAGAGAGAATTAACACGCTGCTTATTCTTTTCCAGTTTAATTTGCCAGCTGGATATGTGGGACTGGTCTTCCTGGGTCTGGCTCTGTCCTACTCCATGTCGTCACCACTGTTTGGTCTCCTCAGTGACAGGATGCCTGTACGTATACTGACTTATGCTCGAGGTGCTTTGCAGCTGCATCTCCAGAATTCTAAAGGCCCCTGGCTTAAAGCAGACATCTTCAATTGGCCCGGTCCCCCAGCCTCAGTCATTCCTCTAAGCTGACTCAAGTCTAGTATTTCATGTGCAGAAGTGTCTGATGGACCCTGTTGGAACTATTGGACCATAGAATCACTGTGTTCTTTATTTTAAAGACAGAGACTCACTGTACAGCCCAGGCTGCTCTGAAACTCAGCAGTCCCCTTGCTTTAACCTTCCCAGAGCCAGGACCACAGTCTATGCTGATTAGACAAGCCTGGTTTGTAGTGTACCTTCTAAAAACTTCCCTGATGACCTACACAAAACACCATCAAACAAAAACCCTGATCCTGATAACAAGGGCAGAGCCTCAGACTCTCAAAAGGGATGGAGTTGATCACATTGCAAAACTGAGAGAGGGGATGTTGGCTTAGAAAGTAGGTGTGAAGGAAAGATGCTACAAATGTGCAGTCACCACCGTGAAGATGCTGCAAATGTACAGTAACCACTGTGAAGATGCTGCAAATTTGCAGTAACCACTGTGTACCCATCTTGGAGCAAATCACCTCTGCTGTCTTTCAATACGGCCTGACCCGTTCAGTCTGCATAAATGGGTTCAGATGTGCAGAACCAGCATAACCAGACCTCATTAACCAGACCTCACTTTTCCATGGCTGTTCTGGAAGCTTTAGTGCTTAGATTTTGTATTTTTCTCTCATTAGCCTTGCTTATCTATTTGTAAGGCATATATATTATGGGGAGTTACTTAGTATCCCAAGTAACAAAAGCTGATTTACCTTCATTTTTGTTTGTGTGTATGCAGGTGTGTCACATATATATGGATGTCCTCAGAGGTCAGAAGAGGGCATTGAGTCTCCTGGACTGGGATTCTAGTAGTTGTGAGCCACTTGACATGGATGCTGGGAACCAAATTTGGATCCTTAGAAGAGGGCTAGTATTTAAGTATTAATATTTAACTGGTGATTTTGACTGGGACTCTATTGAGAGAATTCTTAACCACTGAGCCATCTCTCCAGACTCTTAAAAGCTAACATCTTAAACAATATTTGAAGCTACATATTAAGACGTAATCTTAAGTCCCATATGGTAGCAAATATTAGTTTCTCTAGCACCTGGGAGGCTGAAGGACTAGGAGATCATTAGTTCAATGCTAGCCAGGGCTATACAGCAAGACCTTGCTTCTTGCTTTAAAAAGAAAGACATAGCCTGAATCAAGCATGTTAGAAGGGATGTTTTATTAGATACCATCTTAGGCTGTTCAGACTTCCGTAACAAAATATCAAAGGCCTGAGCACAAATTAAAAGGGATACTTACTTGTCACCATTCTGCAAGATCCAGGCTCTTGATTGGTGTGTACTCTGACTGACAGCAACCCCACGTGGAAGAGCGGGAACCATTCTCAAGGCTTCTCTTGTAAGGGTGTGAGTCCCACTATCACATCACCTCTCCAAAGCTGACCTCCATGGACCATCAGATAGGCACTTGGAATAGCATATTAACCCAGGGGTACAGGAGAGGGAGATGCATCCATTCACGCCACCGTAGGTACTTGAATATAATGTGTTTGCCTAAGTATCGCGACACACTAGCAAGTTCCTTGAGGAGACTACTTTTTAATTTCTTACATATGTGGAATAGTTTGTGATGTACAAAGATTCTAGAACGTACCCCTATCCTGGGGAACTATGTGCTCATCCCACTGTCTTGCAAATGTCATCTGTCCCTGTATGTTTATCATCTGACTGTTTTCTCTTAAATGCAGTTTCATTTGCTTCAATGTATTTTGATTGGGGAATGCTATTACTGTATTGTTTGATTATGGAGGATACTCTGGCTTAAGCTTTGAACTCTTTTTCTTTAATAGAATCTAAGGAAATGGTTTCTGGTTTTTGGAAACTTAATCACGGCTGGGTGCTACATGCTCTTAGGACCTGTCCCCATTTTGCACATTAAAAGGTAACTTTTCTTGTTTCACCGTTTTGGAGAAATAGTACTAGTAATTATTTTATTTTTTAAAGTGGCTTTGTACTGCAAAAATTGCTCCGTAAACAATGACTTTTTAGGATTGCATCGAACTGTTTGACTGGTAATGCTTTATTTACTAGAAGCTGAAAGTAGTTTAGCAAATCTTAATACATGAAATCTTAATTAAATGAGAAAACGGTTGATTTTTATCTGTAAGGTGTTTTGTTTTGTTGAGGCTAGCTTTGAACTCATGATCCTCCTGCCTCTACCTTTCAAGTGCTAGGACTGTAGGCTTGCACCACATTACCAGGTTTTCTGTGTTTCAATTGAACAGTTGTTGGTAATTATTTTCAAAATAACATTTGTTGCTAACAACCTTTACATGATCCATAAGAGAGTACAAGTTTGTTTTACTGATTCTTCCTTCTCTCTCACTGAGAGGAGATCGAGTCTTTAATTGTTTCTGGGTCATTCTCGGCATGTAATAGTTGCTCATTAAAGCTTATTTGCTATAATTTATTTACGGAGACAAAATGAACTTCTTGGACTTTTCACATGCTTCTGGGATGAAAGGGCATCACGGGAAGAAGGCAGTTTTGGAGTCTTTTGGGTCTGGGTTTGGATCTTGGCTCTGTCACTGGTAGGGAAACTTGGACAAATCACTTAACTTCCAAGAGCCCAAGTTTTCTTGTCTATAAAAAGAAACCAGGGCCAGCAACATGTTCTGCACACTGAAATACTTGTTGTCAAGCCTAGAAACTTGAGTTAAAACTCCAGGATTTAACTCCAGGAGCTACATGGTGGAAAGAGAAAACTGATTCGTGCATGTTGTCCATTCATCTACACACACACACACACACACACACACACACACACACACACACACACACACTGTGGCATACCACCCCTCCAAAATAAATGGATGTAATTTTAAAAGGAACTAATGCTAATACATACATGACAAGAATTACATGCATAATGTCTGTCAGGTATTTAGATGGAGCCCAACCTCAAATAACTCAGTTTCTAGTCTCTTATCTTGCCCCATCCCTTCTTTGCCATTGTTTAATTGAATTTTCAGATGAAGTGATTAAATGAACAACAGCATTGATGTTGAGGAGATTTTGTTATGGGGGGGGGGCTGGCTGGTTACAGATGGGTAATATGTATGACTAAACATATTGTGGGGATATAATAAAACATTCGGAGATATTAGAGGGATCGATCCACAGTTAGTCTAGGAGGATCACACAGTGGTGATTCACACCTTTAATCCCAGCAAAGGGAATATCCCAGGATTGGTGACCTGCGCCCTTAATCCAAACTGAGTTCGAGGTCATTTTAGTTTACAGAAGGAATTCCAGGCTCCCAGGCAGGCTGTGGTGGGGCCACGCCTTAACTGAGGGAAGAGAGTATTTAAGGGAGGCATAGAAAACATTTGTTGCTAACAACCTTTATAGATAAAAAAGGGAGGCATAGAAAAACAGAAGGGCAGAAGAAGCCAGGAGGAGCCAGGCTGAGGAAGCTAGAAGACAACTGGGTAAGATCTGACTGTGGTGTTTACTCTCTCTAATATATCTGACTTTCCCAGAGATCTGGCACTGAGTTTTCTTTATTCATACAACAACATATGTATGTGAAACGTGGGACCAAAAGTGATTTCAGATGATGCAGGAGTTGCTTTTGCTGTGGAGGTGGAAGGCACTATCATGAGCTCTCGCTGAATGCAGTGGGACAAGATGGAAATATGAGTGAAACAAAGTCACCTATCTGTGATGCTAACTTCTCTGCCATCCTGCCTTTCTTGGTTTCAAGTCTGTGATTTAAAATACTAATGCTTTCATTTCCTCCACACTTCCTCTGCAGTCAGCTCTGGCTTCTGGTGCTGGTGTTGGTCATAAATGGCTTCTCTGCTGGAATGAGCATCATCCCAACTTTCCCAGAGACACTCAGTTGTGCATAGTAAGTTCTGAGTTCTTTGACAAGCTCCATAGTGATAGGCATGTTGGGTGTGGGTGTGGGCGGGTGCTATGGGGGAAGGGGCTAGAGGTGTGAGGGATAAGCAGTCAGGCTCACCTCACTTCTTCAGTCCCATGGGATGTTAGATATTTGCCCAATAGTAAATCTTCATGATTACATAGCATATAAATATTGTGATATAAATCATAAAGTAATAATGAAATCATACTGAAAATAACATGGTGACATTAATATGCTAAAAGGTATAGATTAAAGGGAGATGCTTGACTTCTTGTATGTCTCAGGTGTGTGTGTGTGTGTGTGTGTGTGTGTGTGTGTGTGTGTGTGTGTGTGTGTGTGTGTGTATAGTTTTAAAAGTCCAGAACCAAATGGAAAAGTTTCAAATTGCCCCTGTGGCATGGAGGAGAATTGTACAGGAGCATAGGGTGGCCAGCCATCTGTCACTCGGCCATTGTCCCTTTGTTTATGGCTTATTCATGAACACTAAATTCTGTGGCGGTGCTGGGGTTTCTTAGTGATGCTCAGAGGACAAAGAGCTGCATCTTTTACCTAGTGCAGCCTTTGTTCTCTTCATCCCATTTTAAGAATTTCCTAGTTAATTGTGTACTTAATTAGCACTTAATGCAAACGACTCATGATTCTTGCTGTTGTACAGATGTAGTACATTTAGGCTATTTTCTGAGAATGGCTTCAGATTTGATTTATATATTTCATATATTTGTGTTGTAATTTTTGTGATTATAATTACGTTTCACTCTTCCGTCTACTCTCTCCAGCCCCACCCCCATACACTATCCGGATTCATACCCTCTTTTCTGTTGTTGCGTGTATACATGCATTTATATAAACATATATTCCTAAATATAACCTATTACTGGTATGTGTGTTTTCAGGGCTGAAATTGGCACTGGACAAGCCATTGGTCCGCTCTTCCCTGGGAAAGCACCCCTCCCATCCCCAGCTTTCTTCAGTTCCCTATAATCTTTGTGTAGGTTGATATTCGTTTTGTGCTGGTATTTGATGCCAAGGCCTTGGACATGCTAGGCTCACACTCTACCACTGAGCTCCCAGATTGATTTTTATTTTATAAATGAGATGCTCTTATAGTTAAGATTTTATGTGGTTTATCTTAATGTATCGATCAAACAATTTTCCATACAAGTTTTCCTTCCATGATGGGTATGTCTATGTCCATGTTTCTCTGCAGTGAAAATGGATTTGAAGAGGGAATAAGTACTTTGGGACTGGTTTCGGGCCTTGTTAGCGCCATGTGGTCAGTTGGGTAAGTGAATTCACTTGCACCTGAGAGATGGAAAGTGCTCTCTGCATGTTACAGATGGAAAATTGAAACATCAAAGAGGAATGTGAGGTTCTGTAAGGCAAAGGCTCGTCTGGGGCACAGCAAGAATTCTAATTCACAACTGGTGACTCAAAAATCTAGTTTGTCAGCAGACTTCATGCCAAACTAAGATACCTTCATGAACCTTGCTTTGAGCAATACTTGAAAAAAAAAATTCCTTTATCAGAAGTATACCTCAGACATTTAAGATACATTCCTTTATTGACTGGCTTTCTTGCTGGCTTGTTTATTTATGTTCTACTAGACCAGAAAATGCACTGTATCATAGCAATACAGCACATACAAAGCCAATAACTGTGCACGGAACTGATTTGGATATTAAGAATAGAAAGAATAGTGGACCACTGAGGTTACTAATTGGGTAAAGCACTTGCCACACAAGCCTGGAGGCCTGAGTTCTATCCTGGGAACCCACATGAAGTTGGGAAGAAAAAGGGAACCTATTCCACAGTGTTGTCCCCCGACTTTCTATGGTGCTGTTACATGAGGCCCTGCCAAGAAAATAGAAAGATTCCTTTAAGTGTGTGCTACTATGTGCTTTGTTGTGTAGGTCACCAACTCTGAAGCAACAATTCAGCTTTTACAACTGTCTAATAATCATCGTTCTTCTGTTCTTATCTTCTCCCCCATCTCCACTCTGGATCTGGGGTTCAAACTCGACCTTATTTATACACTGTGCTCTACTACTGAACCGTGCCCAGCCCTACAACTCTTACTTACCCCTATCTGATTAGCCTTTTCTGGTTTTCATTTAGGGAAGACCAGATGTCATACATCTTTATAAAGTAGTGTTTGCACTGTTAGATATTCACCCATTTTTCTTCTCTCCATAGTGCTTTCGTGGGACCAATGCTGGGCGGATTTCTCTATGAGAAAATTGGTTTCGAGTGGGCGGCAGCTATCCAAGGCCTATGGGCTCTGCTAAGTGTGAGTAATTGTGGATTTGTGTGGGTTTTCTTAGACTTTGGAGACACTTGCCTTGGAGGATTTCAGTTTAACAGTGCATTTCATTGCGTTAAAGGGACTTTCAATGGGCGTATTTTATCTCTGGGAGCACTCAAAGAAGAGAAGAAGGTATGATCAACTCTTTGGACCTTTTTCCTCCTAAGAAAAGCTAGCTCATAAGAATAGAAAAAAATATTATTTTCTATCCCTTCTTGCTGTTAGATTTCTGGGGATCCTAAGATTCATTGCTTGACAGGCAGGTTTAAGGAGGTGCTTGGGTAGGCATGTAGGTGCTTAGTGTTTAGTTTTTTGTTTTTTTTTTTTCCGGGGTGGGATGGGGTTCAAGACAGTTTCTCTGTGTAGCCCTGGCTGTCTTAGAACTCACTCTGTAGGCCAGGCTGGGAAACTCAGTGATCCACCTGCCGCTGCTCACTGAGTGCTGGGACTAAAGGCATGAGCCGCCATGCCTAGCCGTGTTTAGCGTTCTTAAGATGATCAGTACTGTTTTGTTTTGTTTTTTCTCTCTTTCCTCACTGTAGATCTAAAGCTCAGGGCATCATTGTTACAGAGGAGGAACAAGCTGCTCTCTTGCCCAGAGAAACCTAGCCTTGCAAATTCTGGATTGATGCAGACTGGGAGACAGGTGTCTCGAGCCGTGAGGGCGGCTTCGGGAGGAGCTTTCTGTGTGCCATGCAAAGGCCTGTGCCTCATGCACTTGTACCCTGGAGGTGTCAAGCTACCTTTAGATGACGCTGTGCCGGGCTGTGCTGAGTGTAGTTCGGATCATGTATGAGAAAGGGAAAAGCAACAGAAGCTGGTGTTGCTAAGTAACGGACCTTACCCCTGAGGGTGCTGTTACTGACTCTCTTTGGCTTTCTTATTCTTATGTCCATGTTTCTTTCTAAATTCATCAATTCTAGGAATGCACCTCTTAAAATTAACACATGAAGAAATGAAGATACTTAATATACATTGAACACATACAACAGGATGAATAATTTTATGGAGTCAGTTTTTGAAAGACATGTTCTCTCTGCGCCTGAGATTTTTATACCCTTTAAAAAGGCAAAATTTTTGCCTGCCACATAAAAGCTCTAGAGCGTTCCTTGGCTTTCTGGTTTTAAAAAAATGTTTCTGTGGAAGGTGCAAAAAAAAAAAAAAAGATGATACATGTGGTTTCTATTGTGTGACATTTTCAGTTATGATCTGTATTTATAAACATTATTTGGCATAACATTATTTATTTCCAATCTCAGTATCTCTTTTTTAATCTCATAATTTATGTTTGTTTATTGTGTTTACTACTTTTCATACTCTTGGAAGATGTGCTCTATCATAGGCGGGGCAGCGCCCCCACCCACCCACCCAGCTGTGAGTCCGTGCTACACGTTGGAGGGATGCTCCCTCTGGCTTCATGTAAAATCCTTGTTATTACTTGACGTGAGAACATCAACTCTGTACCTCTTGGTTCATTTTCTTATTGTAGTAGTTACATTTTTTTCCTAATACAATAAATACATTTTGTATATCTATCCATCGTATTCGTTCAAAACACTCTTTTTAAACAAGGCCTCAAGTATCCCAGGTTGGTCTGGAAGCCGCTGTGTAGCTGAGGACAACTTTGAACTCCCTAGCTGCCTGACTCTAAGGCCCAAATGCTGGGATTAATATACATGCATCACCACAGAATATACTGAGTATTAAACCCAGGACTGTGAGCAAGCTGAACTATATCACTAATTCCCTAAATGCCTTTTGAATTCATTCTCAGGATCAGCTCTGCAAAGACAGGTACCAGGGACATAATCTATGCCTTTATGCCACATACATTTTCCATATTCAGTGGAAAAGGAAATCAGTCATAAAAACCAGGATTTGTATCTTGTAATAATAATAATAATAATAATAATAATAATAATAATAATAATAATAATACAGAGCAACTGCCTGCTATTGATTGTATGTGGGGACTATTTACATAAGCCTTCTCCAAGGAAGTGATACCTCTGACCAGAGACCTGAAATGAGAATGAGACACTCATGGCTACAGCCAATTGGCTACACAGAAGAGGAGAACACGGTCCACTGATTGGAGTCTGGTATGCAGGCGGTTGGGCCGAATGAGATAGCCAGCTTGGCAATGAAGGCTTCGAGAATGGATACCTCCTGTGTCAAATTCTTTGAGTCAGTGTGTACAGTGGGAAAAGATGCTGGCAAACAAGGATGGAGATGGGAGGGAAACTTTGAAAGGAAATAATGGTTTGGACCAGGGTGATTTCATCAAGAGAAAAGGAAATACTCAGAAGTAGAAATGGCAGGATTACTGTTGGGGGGAAGGGAAGGACTCCCAGGTTTGGTCTTATGATAGATGGCTGCACCTCTTAGTGAGATGGGGAAGGAGTGGAGAGTAAGCATCCTAAGGGGACCAATAAAAACCATGATGAACAGCCAGTGGTGTGGTGCATGCTTTTAATCCCAGCAGTCAAGAGGCAGAGGCAGATTTATCTCTGAGTTCGAGGCCAACTTGGTCTGCAGAGTTCCAGAACAGCCAGGGCTACACAAAGAAACCATCTCAAAAAAACAAAACAAGAACCCAACAAAAGAACCAAGAAGCATGTGTCCAATACAACCAACCAAGGTTTTACTAAACACAATCCGCTAAGAAGAGGGAGGTTCCTTTATTTGCACACAAAGGGAATGATCCAAGGGCTAGTCGTCCCTTAACCATAATCTTAATTGAGAATCCTGCCATGTGTCCCAAATTATGAAGTAAATGCCTAGCTCAGAAGCAACATATTTTGAGAGAAAATAAAATGTCTGTATATTAACCAACAGCACCAACGCCCCAGGTTTCAGGCTGCTTGAGATAAACCTACTAAAAATCATGTATATATAGGTGTGGGGCCCATAAATAGACACCATCCAGGGATGAGCCAGCACCTGAGGGGAAATACCTGACATTCCAAACACTCTCTTCCTGGGAAGGGGACAGATGGTCTCCAGGTATCCCTGCTGATCTGCTGTTATAGGTAAACCTTATGTTGAAACATCCCTAGAATTCAATGCAGCCAATAAATTCCTGACAGGTACCCCTAGTCCGAGTTTGGTCCAATCCCAGGACTGTAACCCCACAGCTCTGAAGCCTCTAGAGCCCTCCCTCCAATAAAAACCCTTGTCTCGTTATCCTCAGGGTCCCTCCTACTCCACTGCTGCAAGCCAGCTTGTCAATAAAGAGACTCTTTGCTGTTGCATCGGACTGGTCTCTTGGTAGTCTTTTGGGGGAGGTCTGGACTCTGGGCCCAACATATGTATGTGTGTGAGAGTGTCACCTGTGGGGGTACCCAGGGAAGCTAAAAGAGGTTGTACATCTCTTGGAGCTGGTGTTACAGTTAATCAAGCACCTCCCAACATGAGTACAGGGAAAAGCCAGGTCCTGTGAGAGAGCAGCAATAGCCCTAACCACCGGGCCACCTCTCTAGACCCTTGATTGCCACTTTTAAGTACTTACATTAGTTTTTGCTCACCGATTCTCAGATCCACTTATGGCAGCCTATGCAGAGTTGAGGGTTAGAAAGGGTTAGGTTAAGCCAGGAGAGTTGTTCAAAAACAGCTTTTTCTCTCTTGATATTGATTATTATTATTTACAAACCCATGAAATACATAATTTTGATCATATTCCTCCCTATTTTTTTTTACATAAAAAAAATCAAAATATCATATCACTTTCCCGTTTTCCTTCCTCCCCTCGAATCCTTTCCATATCTTATCAAATTCACGGCCACTTTTTCTTTAGTTATTGTGACATATATATTTGTGTGTATATATATATGTATTATATGTATAATATGCAAATACAACCTGCAGAGTCCATTTAGTACCACTTGTGTGCATATGATTTCAGGGCTGACCATTTGGTATTGGATAATCAATAGAGGGCGCGTCCCTGGGGAAGACTATTCTCTTGCCCTCAGCGTTCTTTAGTTGCCTGTATTTCTCTTTATTGTTTCTTATTCCTCTTCTCCTTCTTTCCCCAGCAAGTTCTCCATTCCAACTTCCATGTCCTTTGTGGGTGTGTCCCACGATTTTATTAGCTGTTTGCATGAACATGGGTGGGGCGGGGCTATTTACACAGGCAAATTACTAGTGGCTACACCACCGAGGAATAAGATCCCCACCCCCAGCAGCCTTTACTTCCTCTTCCCTTTCAATAACAGCTTCTAACAATAGCAGGACAAATAACAAAATCATGCAAATTGTGACAAAATGGCATATCAAGCCAGCTAAGCTTACCTAGTATGCGTATTTTGATCCAGTAGCCACACGAGGAGGCTGCTGAGAACATACTGGTAGGGCTTTTATTTTAAGAAAAGTGAAACCATGATCTAGTGGTTTCTTCTTGTTCAGCTTCAGGACCTGCCTGTGCTCATCTCTTTTGCTGTTTCCTGTTCTGCCATTATTATCAGTAATTTGCTTTTGCCTCTTTGGCTTACGTGTCTTATAGCGACCTCAGCCCCTGGCTAGTGGGTGAGCAAGATTTGCCATCTTGGGGGAATAGGACACGCATTAGAAAGCAGGCCAGTGCTTTGTATGATCAGACACCTGTCAGAAGCAACAGAGGGAAGGAGCCATTCTGGCCTTACTGTCACAGGAGGGGAAGCACAGCAGAGGGTCTTTGTCAGGGTTTTTGTTGCTGTGATGAAACGCCATAATCAAGAGCAGCTTGAGGAGGAAAGGGTTTATTTTGCTTACTATTGTATATCATAATTCATCAGCAATGGTAATAAGGATAGTATTGCATGAATTCTAATTAGAAACTAATGAAAACCTGGAGCCAGATATTGAGGAAAAGCTGAAATATCAGAGATTAGAAACAGGCCGTAGTTAATTCGCACCCAGCTAACTTCTCAGGCCAAATGGGGTGAATGCTACCTCCAAGAATCCTGAGCCTAGCTGATATATTCTACAGAATACGACATCATCTGCCTACACCTGCTTTAATGTCTTCTCTACTCAGTTGTTTCACTTCCTACACCTGCTTTAATGTCTTCTCTACTCAGTTGTTTCACTTCCGGGTTCAACTCTGAATCATAATCATAGAGTGAAGATTAAAGGTGTGAGCTACTACTGTTTGATTGTTAGGCCTGGAACTCACAGAAATACAGAAAGATCTCTGTCTCCTGATGGGATTAAAGGTGTGAGTCACCACTCTCTGCTCTGACTTGACTGTGGGTGATTCTGTTCTCTGATATTCCAGGCTGATTTTATTAAATATACAATATATCACACTCCAACAATGCAGGAACATGGAGACAGGGCCTCTGTAGAGGATGCTGCATGTGGATGATTTACTTGAACTGCTTTCTTACAGAATCTGGGACCACTAGCCCAGCCACAATGGGTCAGGCTCTCTCCCATCAGTCATTAATTAAGGAAAGCCTCACAGGCTTTCACAGCCCTAGCTTACAGGCATTTTTTCAATTGATATTGCCTCTTCTCAGATGACTCTAGCTTGTGTCAAGCTGACAAGAAAACTAGCCAGGACACGGAATTCATGGGTGGGGATGTGCAGCTGTGTGGGAGATTATGTTGTTCCATTGTAAATAATTGTCCCACCCACTAGTTTAATAAAAAGCGCTGATTGGCCAAAGGCAGGCAGGAAGTGTGGGTGGGGCTACGAGACTAAGAAAACTCTGAGAACAGGAAGCACAGAGCAGAATTCCAGAGAGAAGCCTGAAGAAGCAGAGGACAACTATGCTGCTCTAAGGAAAGGTACCGAGCCGCATGGCTGAACAAGATAAGAGACATGGGTAAGTTCAAGGGTAAAGAGTTAGCAAGTTATATGCCTGGGTAGGCCGATGAGCTGAAAACTATTGTAAATATCAGTGTGCCTCTGCGTGTCTGCGGGTCTGCGGATCTGTGGGCCTAAACCTTGAGACTAGGCCAGAAAGTTCGGGCCAGAAACCTCCTACTACACAGCTGGGATTCTTAGCATCTACATCTCCATTGATAAGGAAGCAGAGAGTAGAGAGTGCCAGTGCTCATCATCCCCTCCCTTACTGGCTTCTTTTCTGTTCAGTTGAGGACATCAGGCAGTGCGGTGGTGCTACCCCACATTCAGAGTGGGCCATCTTGATTTAGACACTACTTTATAGGCATTTCCAGATACACCCCAAATGTGCATCTCACTAATATCCTAGGGATATTTAATCCAATCCACTCTTAAAAAACAAAACAAAACAAAACAAAACAAAAACCTTACCAATCATTTGTCATCTCCCATAGTAAGGGGCCATACACCAGAGTGTGGCTTGCTAACACACCTTCTTAGAAGACAGACACCACTCAAGGTTGTTGTGGGAACCTTTCTGGAATAAGCACTCTGACGCCAATGAGTGTGCAAGAGAGATGTCACCAATAGACCAAAGCCAGGAGAGCTGCTGAAAGTCCTGGGTCTCTGGTCTAGTTTGCAGTTTTACTTTATACCTTAAAAGCCACAAGGAGGGGTGAGCAAGCCAGAGAGCTTGTACAGAAGTGAACAGGTAGGAAGCAGGTTGTAAAGGGCAATGATACATTGTTCAGCTACTCCTTCAGGTCGTTCTGTTTCAGGTGGCAAGTGAAGTCATGCTTGGCAAATAGGCTTTACAAGCCGGGATTTGAGTAAACCACTAAGTAAATCAATAAATCAGTATCTAACAGTTGGTCTTTTGTGGTGATATATTGTATATTTAATAAAAATAGTCTGGAAAATCAGAGGACAGAGCCACCCACAGAGCCAGGCCATGAAGGTCAGGGAATGGTGACCCATGCCTTTAATTGCAGCCATCAAGAAAAATTGGGCCAATTGGTACCAATACACGCTACAGGGTAAAAAAAAAAAAAATCTCACTGCCTAACATGTATATCTCTTTATTTCTAACAAAAGATGAAGTTCCCATTTAATTATAAACTAAAACTGGCTTTGGAGTTGGAGTGTGGCCCTCTCTCTAAACCCAGCATGCTTGTTAATGGAAAATGAAAAATCTCTATCAGAAGAGCCACCTGATATGGGACAGAAGAAAAACTAAAATCAAGGGGCTATTCTATTGTAACTACTCTCATCTTTTAGTAAGTATGATACAATCTCACTGGGGCCTCCATTTGTGATGCCTACGTTACCTGAGCGAGCTTCATCGAGCAAGGGCCTGGAGACTGAGAGAGAGTCACAGAGCTGTGGGTCCCTCTTGAAACAAGAATGCTATTTATTGGAGCTCAGGGGAAGCCTTATACACTGGGGTTGCCTTATTCACTCTGAGTAACCTTGGCAGCTCACAAGCAACACCTGGCCTGGGTCAACTTCTTTGTTCTCTGCTAACTTCCTGATTCCTTATTTGCAGCACCTGCTTGGGCGGTGTTCTGATAATGGAAGGGATCAACTGGTTCCTGTAAGCACTACAGGCCACTAAATATTGCTAAGCCCTAGGGGCTGGAGGCCGACCTCCACAAGTATGAATTTTACATATAAAAGCTATAATAATAATAATATATATGCTTTAAACTTTTTGTCATGATACTAATGATCATATAACATACTAATTAATTATTGAAAGAACAAGGCTTTATCTTGCTTCCTGTCCATTGTTTTGGGTTTTGGTCTCTTACCAGTTTTTTGCAGTGATCCATGACAATGCCTAATTGTGATCTTTGAAGTCTCCAAGAGGAAGATGGGTCCCCACAACGATGATTTTTACATGGGCTATGATACTGCCACTAGGCTAACAAATACCAACCAGAGGTTGGCTTTGAACTACAAGTTGCTCAGGACAGGGCAATTTCAAGGTGGTTCACTGAGATTAACCAGCTTCACAGACTATTCTAACTAAGACTTGAGACAAGCCCTGCACTTTCCCTTTATACAGAGACTGGATAACAAAGGATACAGCTACTTGTTTCAGAACTTGACAGTTAGCCCATGTTTCCTCAGGATCCCCTAAAGATGTCATTGCCCCCAGACAGCAGGAAATACATTTAAGAACACAATGCCCACATTTCCAAAAGGTGGGATGGATGATTTTTGGTTTTTAAATGGGTTAGGATAATTGTCATTGTTTAGGGTGATTGGTTACAAATTGTTATTGGTTATGATTAAGAAAAAAGCTGAACAAAGGAGATTAGACTCAAGGTTCTTTTTTGAAAAAAAAAGAAAAGGTGGATATAAATATGATAGGGAGATTATTGAATATACTTTAAAAAGCAATTACTAGCTTTAAATATTTTACATTGGATTGGATTTTTGTATATTATATACAAATTTTATATATTGATACAAAGTTGAGATTAATTTTGTATTGTATATATATTTATACTCTTGTTCAGGGTATTGTACCTATAAAGCTTATCTAACAATGTAATGCAAATTGCTATTTCTTGTTAAGAATTATTATTACCAACTAGTTAGGATATGAAGAAATGCAAGTTAGTAGTTAGACACTATAATCAAACTTATATTAGATATGCTTTCAAGGTCAAACAGAGTTATATTTTAGATGAACAGGTCTTCTTTAAACTCTTCAGAGAGCTACAGAATATGGCATTTAAGATTTCTTTTTATTTTTATGACATGAGACGTCTGCTCCTGGCGGCATCAGACTACTTCAAAGAAGATTATGGGCATCAAAGAAACTCCATATGGAGTTGACTTTGTTTGGAGTAAAAGTCACTGGACAAGAAAGATCCCTTGCCTCGACTGCTGACAGTATAATGTCCAAAATGGACAAGCAGGACATACAAGAAAGCATGCAGAACATTGCCATGACAAGGTTGGAAGGTCTTTAAGCATATCCTGCTTCACAGATAAATCTTTCAGATGATATGCTATGCCTGTAGGCCAAAGATAAATGCCCCAATGCTGCAGAGGGACCTTGGGTGACTGTCCAGGCTCTTTCATTTTTCACATTATTTGGAAGTTGCTTGTTTGCATTTACTGTTTACTTAGTTAATATTATTTCCTTCTCTGGTCCCTAAGGAAATTGAAGATAAGATAGTTATATTTATAGTTTTCTAGTTACAGATATAAAAAAAACTCAATTAGAGGTTAAAGTATATAAGTTTGAGAGACATCAAAAGATAGTTTTCAGTCGGTAATAAACGATAGAAAGTGAATTAGATAAAATCCTTTGGACTCAACAAGAATGGATAATAATAGAATATTTTCTTTGAATTTTTCAATTGTCAATGGACCAGACATTATTTATGAAACTATTGCTTGTATATATTGTATATACTTATTGTACCTGTTATATATAGTTTTTATATTAGTTATAACCTTTTTATTTTTGACACAAAAGGGGATATGTGGTGATATATTGTATATTTAATAAAAATAGTCTGGAATATCAAAGGACTGAATCACCTACAGCCAAGCCATGAAGGTCAGGGAGTGGTGACTCCCTTAATCCCATCACTCAGGAGCCAGAGATCCATCTGAATCTCTGAGTTCAAGACCTAACATCCAGGCAGTGGTAGCTCACACCTTCAATCCTATCTCTAGGAAAACTGAAGAAGGAAGTAACATAGCTGAGCAGGGAAAGAAACACAAGGCAGAAATTCAGTCATTCTGTCTGAGTGACCCGCCTGAGGGCCTGTGAAGATAGGATGTACCCTGTTCATCCTGGGTTCACTGGGAGAGACTGGCTGTGTGAGTTTAAGACCTAACAGGGCCAGGTGTTGGTGGTACTCACCTTTAATCTTAACACCTGGAAAGTTGTCCAGGAATTAAAATAGCTGGGCAGAGGAAGGAAGACAAGGGGAAGGCAAAAGTTCTTCACCGGTCATTCTGAGGACTCATGGAGACAGGACCTACCCTGTTTGGCTTGAGGAGTTGGCTGGGTGAACACAGGCTGTGGTTAGTTCCCTGTCTCTTCGATATTCCAGCTGTTCCCCAATATGTGGCTCTGGGCTTTATTATATAGTAAATAGAATTTGAGCAACACTCTTTTCTACCTTTTTTATATCTTATTCCCTTTCCTTCATAAGATTTCATGGATTTGTCTTGAAGGAATGGCTACTCTGTCAGCGTGAGTTTGAACTTCTCGCTTTAACTGTTTCTAATAACTTTGTGCCCCCTTTTTTTGGGGGGTACTATTCCTGACTGAATAACATAAAACATCTCTCCTCACTTCAAACCATGCATATGCTCCCTTTTCAGCCATAATAAAATCGAATCCTTCATGAGTTCTGAGGAACGCTGCTGTCAGTGAATCTATCTGATTCTAACGAGTGACTGTTTTCCCCAACAATAGTTAAGTTTCTCTTCATTTGAATAGAAAGCTGGCTGCATTGAACTTGTGCACCCTGTCAGAGCATTCCCAGCAGGACTGATACAAACACAGGAGTTCTCTTATTTCTTGAATGTGGGGGATTGTATTGCTGGACCTCACTTCCTGGGAACACATCTAAGTCCGGGCCCAAAATACCAGATTACAACTGTCTCCTGGGTAACTGGTATAAATACGCTTGGGCAGGCAAGGATCCTACCATTAGGAGCCACTGCTCTTTCAATGGTAACTACTCAAGCTGGAGAAATAGCTCAGAGGTTAAGAGCCCTGCCTGCTCTTCTAGAGGTCTTGAGTTCAATTCCCAGCAACCATACAGTGAATCACTGTCATCTGTAATGAGGTCTGGTGCCCTCTTCTGGTCTGTAGGGGCACGTGCAGGCAGAGCTCTGTATTCATAATAAACAATTCAAAACAACAAAAAAGCTACTATTTTTAGTGTTGTACAGCCATTTTTATTTGACGACACACATTGGGGTTTTTTGTTTGTTTGTTTGTTTGCTTGCTTTTTTTTTATGACCTGATCATGTGGCCCAGTTAAATATGTCCTTTGAATAGAGTTAGTCAGGCTTCGGTTAGCTGTTCCTGCTCCAGAATAAGTACCTTGGCTTGTATGTGCCCATATCCAGTAGTCCTGACCCAGGTTAAAGAGCCAGTGGTTGGCATTTACTAAAGCCAGCATTTTGAGACATGGCTTTTCTACATAAAGGGCTTTTCTATGATCAGTTCCCATATTATTTTCCCTGGATTCTTCTACCTACCCCTAACCCCTTCCCATCCTCTGTAAAGGCATGTTACAGCCTCCCCGCCCCCTCTGTTGCTCTTGGGGAGCTCCATTCCAGGTCTCTTTCATGGCTGAGTTCAAGCATGAAGTATTCAAGATAAGTTCAATAAGGTCTCCCATAACTGCTCTTTTGTCCTCTGGTCACATCTATAGTTGTCACTAGCTAGGGCTTTTCCCAAAAGAAATAACAGTATTTCTCTGGCATGGGCAGTTCCATCATAGCATGGTGAAGTCCCAGGGATGATCTGTGGGTGGTTTATTTCTCCGTAGAAGGACCCCCTGATGGAGATAAAGCAGAACCTCTCTGTGGGAGCAGTATATATATATTGATAAGTAACTAGGAATTGGCGTTGCTCTGGGACCAGGCTGCTCTACAGACTAATTTCTGTGACAGGATCAGAAAGGCTAAGTGGAGACTCCACAGATGCACATCTTCAGGATCAGGAAGGACATAAAAAAGCAGAATAGGAGCTGAGTTGTCCTCTTCATTCTGAGGTTGTTTTGAGATGGTGAATTTTAGAGGCTGGCTTGTGTCAGATCTCAAAATCCATTCTTGGCTCAGGTCCATGGTAACCTTAGTGTATGTTATGCAAGGCCTGACACTTGCAACTTTAAATAATTTTTGTGCAGTGTCCGCCACATCTTTCAAGGACCACTGGAGTGTGTCCATACTCTCAGAAATTCCCAGGGTTCTTTGAAAGCAGTGGAGGTGGATAGCCAAATACGATCTCAAAGGGGCCTACCACATTTATAGTGTGTGTAATGCACTGTAAACAGCAGACGTGGCAGAATTTATGGCCAAGGGAGATCTGTCTCTTGGGAGTGTTTGGATAGTGCCATTTAAAAAATCCTATTTACTTTTGAGCTGGGTCTATAGATTGGGTTATAGATAGTACCAGGTGTATAAATTCCAAATTAAGTCTCTGTGAGGGTTGGAAAAGTTTCTGCTGATACCATAACCAGTAAGTATTGGTACCCTATGCTATGTTGAATGTCGGTAAAGTCCATTTCTAGGTGCTTAAATGGGTAAGGCCCCTGTTTTGTGTCAGGATGAGGACCTGGGTCCCTGTTTGAGATTGTTCAAGCATGCTTCAGACTGGCTTTTGTAGGGGATTGTATTGTTCCATTGTAAATAATTGTCCCCACCTATGAGTTTAATAAAAAGCGCTGATTGGCCAAAGGCAGGCGGAAGTTGGGTGGGGCTACCAGATTAGGAGAACTCTGGGAACAGGAAGAACAGAGCAGAATGCCGGAGAGAAGGCAGAAGAAACAGAGGACAACTATGCTGTTCTGAGAAAAGGTACCTAGTCGCATGGTGGAACAGGATAAGAGTCATGGATTAGATTAAGGGAAAGGTAAAGGATTAGCAAATTATATGCCTGGGCATTAGGCCGATCAGCCTAAAACTACTTACTGTAAGCATCTGTGTGTCTCTGAGGGACTGTGAGACTGCAGGTCTGTGGGTCCCAACCTTGAGGCTATAAGCGCCAAAGTCTGGGTCAGAAACCTCCTACTACAGGCGTTGCTACTTTATCAGGTCAACACTGGCAACTTTGGGACCACCAAATAATTTTGTAACAATTATCGTAGGGCGGTTTTCCCTGGATGGATTGCTCCATGAGCTTGCCAGACTAGTCTGGGAGCTGCTATCTTGGGAATTATTTTTCTAGGTGTGGTAATCAGATAGTACTCCTGATTTTCAGTAATCTATCAGTTTTTCCTTTCCTTTCCTCTCCCTTATAAGAGGGAGTTCAGAAAACACCCAGAGTGTAAGCATAACTTTTGGGAGTTAATGGGAGGGGTCTGCAGGCTATTTTCAGAGCTTGTTTGATTGCCTGGTGTGCCAGTTCATTTCCCCTTGACTCTTTTTTCCTGACGTGGTGCCACAGCGGAGGTCCAGACAGCTTCTAGGGTCTCTAGGATTTGGTGTGTTTTTAGTTTCTTTGTAAGCAAACCCCTTCCTAGATATATTGCTGTTCTGAGTCTTTTGATATGATGGGCTATTTGTCCTGTTGTAGATTTTGGCTGTCTCAGTATATTTTCAGAACTGAAAGAGTTTCTTGTGAGAAAAAACAACAAAAATCTTTTCTTCCCAAGATCATAGAGGAATTCTTTTTTTTTTTTTTTTTCTTTCCTGGCAAGTATATGTCATCTTTCTGGATGGAAGAAGTATCTCTCTCATTAGCACTGGAGGGATAGAATCAGTGGTCTTGTGACTGCCTTAGATCTCAAACCTTTAGGGAAACAGAATCACAGGCAAAAGTTCATGAGGAAGTTAGTAGGGGTGCTTCCTCGGTGTTCCCAGGCTTCACAGTCTTTGCAGGGCCGAGTGGGGCTTCAGTCAGGTCTGTGCCGACCCATGACCAGAAGAGTTCCCTAACCAGGATCTGGAAAGTTTATATGTGCTTAGCCCTGTGCGATGTGTAGGGTCCAGTAGAGAAAAGCTTCTCTCTCAAAAAGGTGCCTGCCTGACCAACTCCCTCACGGCAACTTAGGAGGTCTTACCTTAGGGCCACATGCATATTCTTGTGTTCAGTCGCCTCCTATTAAGGAAGGTGAGTGCTCCTTCAGGTGAACTCAAGCAGAATTACAGGTTGGGCCCCAATCAGACACCATAACCACAGGTGACGGGACCATTCCAAGCACGCACACATCCATTCACTCAGAAGTTATACATCAACGCTTAAAATTTTTAGTCTAATTCTTCACAGCTAGTATCAGTTGTCTCTGTATCCCTTGGTTGGCATTCCTGGGAGACCAGTGCCACTTCGACATCCCACTGAGGCTTCAGATGCAGTCTCCGGAGGGGTGATCCAGCCTGCTTGGACTCTTCCTGCTCATGTCCCCAGAGGTCATCACCATATCTGGATGGCCACCAGAGTCGTCTTTTCTTCTACTTGAAGACGTCTGTTTTAGGTCTCATGTGGCCACTGGAAGAGCATCCAGATTTCCATAGAGTCAGACATCTTTGGTGGGCTGAGAGGCCCTATGGGAGAGCCTCTCTGTGTCAACCGTGGTTGTGACGAAAAAAGTCTTGCTGGAGCCCCTGGAAATGCTTTGGAATCTTTCTGGAATAAGGACTCTGACACTGATGAGCATTCAGTAGATGAAGGCAGGGCAATTCTTGAAAGGCTTTGCTCTCCAGGTCATTTTGTATTTTCACAAGGTGGAATGGGCAAACAAGAGAGATTTTATAGAAATGAGCAGGTAGGCAGCGGGTTGTTAAGAGTGATGGTACATTACTTCAGCTATTTCTCCAGGTTGTTCTGTTTCAGGTGGCAAATGATAAATAAATCAAACAGTCAATAAATAATAAGTCAGTATCTAATAATTGGTATCTCCTACCTTATTATACTTCAAGGTACAACAGGATTGTTAATAAGAAAGAACTGTATTTTTACTAAGGTAGCCGTAGGAATTTACCTAAGCTTTTATTAATTCCAACTTTACTTAAGTTTATTTAGAACAATAAAACTCTCCAACTGATTCAGAACTACAAAACTGATACTGTGCCTTAACTGATTTTCCATATAAACCAGTTCCACTCAGCAGAATGGCTGGGGACTAGGCTATGGGGCTTTAGGGCAGACAAATGTGACAACCTTGGCCTTTCTTTGTAGGCCAATGTATGATGTTACATTGTAAATAATTGTTTTGCCTACTAGTTTAATAAAAACTCTGATTGGTCAAAGGCAGACAGGAAGTATGGATGGGGCTACCAGACTAATAAAACTCTGGGAACAGGAAGAACAGAGAAATAGCACAGAAATGCCACAGAAACACCAGAGAGACACCACGGAGACAGCATGATGAGACGCCAGCAGATGCAGAGAAAAAGAAATTGAAATGCTGCTCTGAGAAAAGGTACTGAGCTGCATTGCTGAGCAGAATAAGATTCATTGGTTAGTTTAAGAGTGAAGAGTTAGCAAGTGATATGCCTGGGCCCAAGGTCAATCAGCATAAATTAATTAAGTGTCTGTGTATTTCTGTGGGACTGCAGGACTACAGATTAGCAGGTCCGGGCCACAGGGCCAGGCTGGAAAGTCTGGGCCAGAAACTTAGTACATTTCTTCTCCCCGGTAGTTCCTGGGTTAATGCACAGTCTGCATCAGATTAAAGATGGCTTATAAAGAATGTGTTGTGGTGGAATCAGGTGTTATCTGTGTGCACTGAGATTTGCAAGTGTGTGCCACCAAGCTCAGCTGTTTTCTTAAAAAAAAAAGAGTTGTATTATATTTAACTTTTTCCTATATTTTCTTTTGGTTTTGTGAAATAGGGTCTCACTTTGTACCTCAGGCTGACCCAGAACTTACTATGTGGCTCAATTTTGTCCTTAAACTCTATATAATTATTTTGCCTCAGGCTTGGATTTCTATGCTATACCACCAGGCCCAGCTTTGAACTGCTTTTTTTATTAATAATTTTAAAATATTAATTTACTTTTATTTCATGTGTATTAGTGTTTTGCCTGCATGTATGCCTGTGTGAGAGTGTCAGATCCCCAGAAACTGAAGTTACAGATGGTGTGAGTTGCCATGAGGCTGCTGGAAATTGAATCTGGGTCCCCTGGAAGAGTAGAGTGCTGTTAACCACTGAACTGCCTCTCCAGACCCTCCTTAATGATTTTAAAATTTAAATTTAAATCTAATTACATAATTTCCCTGTTGCATGAACTCAGATCGCTGGGATCAAGGGTCACCACTCCCGGATATTCCCTGTGCTGGGATTAAAGGTGTGAGCTACCACTGTCTGATCCTCCTAGACTGACTGTGGGTGGATCTCTATGATATCTCAGTCTGGTTTTTATTAAATATGAAACATATCCCCACAAATCCCCCTTTTATTTCTTTCCTCCAGCTCTTCCCTTCTCCCCACCCTGTTATTAATTCCTCGTGGCCTCGGTTTCTTTGGTGATGTATAACTTTGGAGAGGACTGATTCCCCCTTCTCAGTAGTCATTAGTTGTCTATAGTTTTTGGTGAACTTGACTTAGTTCAGAGTGAGACCCCATGAGATTCCTCAGCCATGTTAGCATTGGTAATGTCATCATCGATTTTGATTTACGTGTTTTTATATATCTGTATATGCTCATATGTGTGTCCACAGTCACAGAGGCCCAAAGAGGGCATCAGATCCCCAAAGTGGGAGGTATTGGCAGTTGTAAACTCTCTGACATGGGTGCTAGGAAACTAACTCAGGTCTTCTGTAAGAGCAGCAAGCTTTTAACCACCAGGCCATTTTCCCAGACCCTGCTTTGAACTTTGTAGTTGGACATTAAGTCTTATCAATAGTACATGATGTTTAATTCTAGGAAACTTTTCTAACTGTATCCGTCATTCACTGAAGGCTAGTGCTTTTTTTCCTTCGTCAGGCAGAATATATCCTTATGGTTGAACAGTAGCCAGTAACCATGTATGGTATCAGTGTCCTATCCTGTATAAATAAATCCCGAAGTTGCGTTATTTCCAGAAGTCACTAAGCGTTGACCATGATCACCTCCTCTTTTCCAACCCCTGTGATGGTTTTTGCCATAATCAGTGCTCTGGATACTTTCATAGCTATATATGAACATGATGTCCTGTTGCCAAACAAAGCAGAAATACCTGTTTTTCGGACGAACCTTGCTTTTCATGAACAAGAATATAGATATTCTTGAGATAGCAATTAAGTCAGCAGCTCAACAGGTGGTCTTATATTTATGTTTATCATGATGATGAGAGACCCACAGAAACTGGTCCAAGTGATTGTGTAGTCAGAAGTTTCTCTGTCCCTCCTGGACAGTCATGCAGGCATTTATTTCCAAACAATCACACAAAAGCTTATATTAATTATAAACGGTTTGACCTATGGCTCATTATTGTTTGGGGACTCTTATTCTTAAACTAAGCCATGATTCTTATCTATGTTTAGCCACGTGGCTTGGTAACTTTGCTTCAGTGCAGTGTTCTCGTCTTATTTCCTCTGTATCTGGCTGGCATCTTCTGTGCTTTTCCTCTTCCTGCCTATACTTCCTGTCTGCCTAGCTTCTGGCCAATCAGTGTTTTATTAAACCAATATTCACAGTGACAAATATTAACAGTGCACAAGAGTCTAGTCCCACATCATGAATGTTATTCCTATTGTATATGGAAAAACAATTTATATTTGACTGTTTATCAACAGGGTGCAAGAATTATTGTGAGTCCAGAAGGTGTACTTTATGGATATAAATTTATCAGGGAAAGCATTTCTCCTTACCTGGAGAATATCCCAGACCCTCAGGTAGACTGAATTCCATGTCAAGACCCCTACAGGTATTTCTAACATCTTGTTGGTTTTACAAAAGTGTTAAATGATTTACATTTCCTTTTTCTTTGAGATAGATCTTGCAATGTCTGGCTTTGAACTTGCAATTCTCCTGCCTTGGGCATTGCAAGTGTTGTACAGGTGTAATCAAGGTCTCTGTTGAGGGGATCGTACTTCTAGGGTCAGGAGCATGTCTCTAGGCAGAAGGCACTTGGCATGGACTTTCAGGGGAAACAAAACCTCATGCTTTGAATCTGTATTACTCTAGGCTCATGGAACTAATTCATCCCTGGGGAATTTCTTAGAAAATTTGTATTTTTTAATATTTATTTATTTATTATTTAAGAAGTTTTTTGTGGTAATATGTTATACATTTAGTAAAACCAGTCTGGATTATCAGAGAAGAGATCCGCCCACAGTTAATCCAGGAGGATCGGAGAGTGGTAACTCACACCTTTAATCCCATTATGGGAAAGACCCAGGAGTGATGACCTATGCCTTTAATTCCAGCAGATCTGAGGTGAGACCATCTTGGTTCACAGAGGAAGTTCCAGGCAAGCAATGATGGTGCCAGGCCTTTAATCCCATAACTCCACAGACAGAGGAGATCTTTCTGTATTTCTGTGAGTTCAAGGCTAACTACCAAATAGTAATAGCCAACACCTTTATTTCATAACTACTTCTAATAAAGGCACTGGAAACATTGTTTGACTTTAGACACTGTAATGAAGATGATGGGAATTTCTTGAGGCAGGAAATACTCAGAATGGGAGAGAAGGTGTTTCAATGTGAAAATCTCTAGACCACTTGAAGATAAAGAGATAAAAATAATTAGCATGAATTTATAAGACTGATGAATGATACAGTATAAAATTGTTATTGTCATGCCTGTAGTAATGGAAAAATCCTGTTTAACTCTTTCCCCCTTAACTCTCTAGTGTCACGATAGCTGTTTGCCCAGCAAGCCGAAACCCCCCTGGCCCCTCCCTGAGGCCCCTGAAGCTCACTGGGGTTGGCAGAGTTTCAGTGACTCTCTGCTCAAGAACTCATAGTCTTGGAAAAAGCTTTGTTTACAGGATTTCCCAGCTGCATGCAGGATGTGTAATCTAAACAAAGTTTGCTTCTTGCATTCTTGGGACACATCTCCTGGTCAGCCTGACCTGAGGTAGTAACTCAGGTGAGACCACCCTGAGTAACCATGAGAACCATTGCAACTTCCCCCTTCCCTACCTAGAGTTCTGTATAAAAATTCTACCCTGAGAGCATTCAGGGCTCTTGGCTATCTTCTTGCCTTGAGCCCACTCGCGGGTGTAATAAATTTTTTTTTTATCTTGCAAGAAATCTGGGTCTGTCTGGGGTCTTCTTTGTTCTTGCCCTTAACAATGCCCATGTGATGGATTTGCTTGGTTGGTTTTGGTTTTGGGTTTGCTTGTTATTTTTTTGGTTTCCAGTGATAGGGCTTCTCTGTGTAACAATTCTAGTTGTTTCCATCAGGCTGATCTTGAACTCACAGTGATCCACTGACCTTTCCCTCCCCAGTGCTGGGTTCAAAAGCATGTGCTACCATATCCACTTAACACTTTTTTGTGCTGTAGACCAGGCTATCCTCAAACTCAGAGATCCATCTGCCTCTGCCTTCTGAGTGCTGGGATTAAAGGTGTGCATTATACTGTCTGGCTTTTTTGTTTTGTTGGTTTTTGAGACTATAATATAATTACATCATTTTCCCCTCTCTTTCCTCCTGAGTGCTATTGAGACTGACACACAGTGATTTTAATGTATGAATCATGAAGATTTGTATAGCGTCATCTTATTTTATGTAAACATAGATTGAATAACACTAATTACAACTTCTATCTGTTCTAAGTTCTTATGCCTTGATACTTTATGCACTTATTTTCTGTGTGTCCCTATGCACTTTTAATTTTGTATCTCAGAACTGTTTTTTTTTAAATACCATTTTTTACCCTCAGCTGTTCCTACTACAATCCCAGTACTTCTTTGGATGAGGTCATTTTACAATTGTGTGTTGTGGGATATTTGTAAACTGTGTGAAGATATATCGCTAGGATTAGCTTAATAAAGAGCTCAATGGCCAATAGCTAGGCAAGAGGTAAAGAAGGGACTTCTGGGCAGGGAGAGAGGACATAGGAAATGGATCTAGGCACAATGATTTGGACACACAGAATGGAATAGAGGTAGAAAGCCACATGGTAGAACTTAGATTAATAAAGATACAGGATAATTTAAGTTATAAGAGCTAGTTAAAGATAAACCCAAGCTAAAGGCCATGCTTTTGTAATTAATAAGTCTCTGTATTGTTATTTGGGAGATGACTTGTAGGACAGAGAAAGTTACAGTAGTGTAATTGTTGTCTGTTTGAAGCGTTGTATCCAGCAGAGAAGCTTCTTTGCAGGAAGGTAACAATTCAAAGGAACTTCAGAAAGTCGCCAAAACTGACCAAATTCATTAGGCCGCTCCCTACCAGAGTAATCAATGAAAGGGGAGTGTCTCCCTCCGGTGGAAGGAAGCTGACCTGCAAAGAAGACAGAGAACAGTCCAGCTGCCTGGAAGAGGTTTAGAAAGTCTCTTGCAAAGGACACTCCCTACCCTGCTGAGCGGCCTTGAAGGCCGCATTCCCAGCTTTTGTGAGCTGTTACCTGTGCTGTGCTGGGCTTTAGCGATGCAGAGTCATTTCTGCTTCTTGTAAGTAATCCTTCACCTGTATTCCTGTAAGGATCTCAGTAAAACTCATGGTTCACCAAGTTGGACTTTATGGTATCCCTATTTTGATCGACATGTGCTCCCTATCTGGGGTAAGTAGATGTGTGTGTTGTGTCTGCCAAGGAAAAGTTGTCACACAACAATGTTTTTAATATTTAATGTGTATGTAATTAAATAATGAAAACAGTTTGAGAGAGTCTCATATCTTATTTATTTATTGGAGATTTATTTGCTTTATTTTATCTGTGTTGTGCTTGCTGGGTTTTATTTGTGTGTGTCTGTGCTGGGTGCCTACAGAAAGGTCCAGATAACTATAAACCACCATATGAGTAGTAGGGATCAAACCCAGGTCCCCTGCAAGAGTAACAGTACTATTGACCACCGAGTCATCTCTCTAGCCTATCTATCATTTTTAATAAATATTCATTATATAATTTTTTAAACTTTACTATGTTTGGAGTTCTCATAATAAAATGTCAGCAAAAAGAGAAAAAAAAATGTCAGGAAAATACTAGACGCTGCTGCTTGGAAGTACATTTTCTTTCTGGAAGATTACATTCCAAAGCTTAAAGGGTACTGTTTATCCCAGCAGAGGGTGGACTTCAGACCTACAGACCACTCGGGATGGAGAGAACCTCCCCCAGGTCTTGGATTATATCTGCTTCTCCTTGATTTTATTTTCAGATAGGTTCTGGAGCCTTAGCCCGTTCCTGGTCTTGAACTCACGATCTTTCTTCCTGTCTACCATTCCCAGATGCTACCCTTACAGGCATGAGCTGTGCCACCTGGCTGGATCACATTCTTAAGAATATATAAGCTGTTTGCTCACCCGATTGTTCTTCAGTGAGTTTTAGCTAGCTTTTCCTGCCTATCCTGAAATGTGTCACTGTGGCCTACAGTAGACCAGACCTTGTCACCTGTGACTCTTGGGGAGAGGTGGATCAACTGCTTGATACCCGATCCTAAGAGGTTGAATCATATTTGTTCTGGGACTGAAATTTACATGTTAAAGAACAGTGGGAGGGCTTGAATATGATATAAAAAATTCTGGATATTTCTGGATATTATTTTGCATCTGAAACTGTCAGGAGTGAGTTTGGGGAGGGAGGGATACTAAAATCTTTATTAGAGAAGCGAATGGCTGGACTGTGGCAGGGGAGACTTGAACACCGACACCTGGATTTCAGCTAGTTTGGGGCACAAGGGCTTCTGGTTTCACCTGATGGGATGAGGATTCCAGGGATGCTTGGGATGGAAACAGCCAGATTTGCCTGGTGAAGGAGGGATGCTGAAAACTGGATGTTTGGGATGTAATGACAAGCTTAAGGTTGTTCCCACTTCTGCAACCTCTTAGCCTATCCCAGCTACACCAGGAGTGCTTGGACACTGATGCTGGCACAGCCATTTCTGTCATTCTCATTGTTCTCCTGGATGATACAGAAGCACCTCTAAATGCTTTTCCCCTTGACTCAATAGTAGGATAAGGGTAGAACACTAACTTCTATGTCTCGCACACCTCATCAGCCAGGCAAATCTCACACAGGCAAGTTTTGTTCAGATTCTTGGGTTGGTAGACTTCATAATCTTCATCCTTTAGAAATGCCCTCTGCTTCCTCTTCTGAGGACGTCCTGTTTTGTGCCAGGACGGGAGGGGGCTCGACTCAGATAATCCAACAGAAAGTCAAGACTGATCTTTTGGATTGGGAAAGGAATGTTAGCTGCAGCTAGACCAGAGGAATTAGGGACTCAAAAGACAGCATCAAGAATGACCAAAACTATCAGTTCTGGACAGCCTCCTCCAAGCCCCAGGCTGCATTGGCTAGATCTAAATTGAAGAATTAAAAAGCCTTAGTCTACATGCAAATGTAGGATATCTGGGTAAATGAAATCCAGGTAGAAATTAATAAGCTTTCTTCTTTCCCTTTCTTTATACTCCAGCCTCAAAATGGTGGCCATTTCTCTCCTGGTATTTCTTTGTGTCTCAGCCTCGGCCAGTGATGGTGAGTGAGATGACTGGTAATGGGTTCCTGTGAAGAACGGCTCTTGCAGCATTGCTAGTCAAAGATCTGAGACACTTGCTTGGAGCAGTGAAGAGGATAAAGATGGTGGGAAGCAACTGGGTTCCTGGGGTATCTGTACCTCCAACTCCTTTTCCTCTCTAGCTCAGGACGAGTGCTTCTCTTATAACGAAGAATATGGAGGCATTGGAGGAAAGAAATTCTATCATTCTGACAACCAGATGGAAGGCTCCATCACTGACGTCCATGTCTGAGCCAACAAAATCTACATTATAGGGTAAAGGTCCTCAACTTCCTGTGGTTTGATGGGTCTAGGGAAGATCATACTAAATTTAGAAGTTCACCTTGCTTTCTCTGTGTCAGGCTGGCATCTCTCTGCCCTTTCTCTTCCCAGAATTCTTTTTGTCTGGTTGCCTCATCTATACTTCCTGTCTGCATAGCTTCTAGACAATCAGCATTTTATTAAACCAATATTTACAGGGGCAAATATTTACACTGTACAAAAGCACAGTCCCACAGCATTTCCCCCTTTTTACCTTTTAAAAACAAGAACCCCAAAGCGAACTTCCTTTGTATAGCCCTTTTCGTCACCATTATCTATAATCTCAGTCATCCACATAGCCCCTCCCATGTCCCTTCTCTCCAACCTCTTCTATGCCCTACCTCACCTCTCTCAAATTGATTGCCTATTTTTATAAAGGTATACATATATTATATACATATGTGTGCTCAAGTGTGTACATGTGTGCATACACACACACACACACACACACACACACACTCTCGTATCACACACGCCTGCAAGCCAAAAGAGCATTACTGATGAACTGGCTAACAATACAGAACGAGTGGACAGGCAGATGGTCTAGGAGAACCACCATGTCTATAGTTTGGACAATAGGAAGTTCTAAGATGGAAAAAATATATATAATAAATATATTATATATAAAATTACCATCATATATACCATATAAGATATACAAACATAAAAATATAGTATTTACTATAATATATGTATATATGCACATACATACATACACACACATATATCTTTATCTTCCCCATCTTAGATATATATCTCACAGTAGTTTTTCAATGTGCTACTGAGGATTCAGGCATCTAAGAGACACCATTGCAGATTTAAGTGAGATGATACCAACTTTTGTTATTCTGTATGTTAGGTTCTTGTGAAACCTTTGAAGAAAAACTTCTAAGTTTAAAGGTGTCTTTTACTTTGGGGAATGGAAAACTACTAAAATTTGCTGCTTCTCCTCCAGCTAAATGATCTTATTGGTCATATATTACAAGTGTTCTCCCCAGGGTACTGAAGGAGGGACAGCTGTGTGTTGGAAGAGGTGTGTGTCGTCATGCATATGTGTTTGTGTAGTGAGCAGAATTAGAGATACCTTATAGAGAAACAAACAGACATGAAGGTATATGGTTGAGCATGTGGCTAAGTGGCAGAGTTACTGGATTGGATAGTCAACAAACAAACAAACAAAAAGCTATATGAAGCTTAGTCAGCCTACCATGCAAAGTGAAACTGGGCAACAGATGAAACTCCATTAAAAGGCATAGATCCATCCACCTTCAGTCTCTCTGAATGTGGATGGCAACTGTGTGGCTTGGGAAGTTTGTGAAACCTTTGGTAGTGCGACCAGGGTTTACCTCTAGTGAATGAACTGGCTTTTTGGAGCCCTTTCCCTATAGAGGGATGCCTTGCTCAGCCTCGATACAGGAGGAAGGCGCTTGGTCCTGCTTTGACTTGATAGACCAGATTTTGTTGACTCCCCATAAAAGGCTTTAGCTTCTCTGAGGAGTGGATAGGGGCATGAGATGGGTGAAGGAAGTGAGCTGGAGAAGGAGATATAGTGAATTATGTTCTGGTACATTGTAAGGAGAAAAGAGAATGAGGGGTAGAAATGACGTGAATACAGTAACTACAGCACTCTCATTGGAAATGCTCAGAAATATTTCTAATCTAAATAAAAATAAATGATGAAAGGGTGAAGGAAAGAAATAAGGAAGAAAAGGAAGAAGAGCTGAAGAGATTGCTCAGAGGTTAAGAAAGTTTGATTGCTCTTCCTGAATACATGGGCTTAATTCCCATAACCCACATGGTGGCCCATAACTGTCTACAGTTTCAGTTCCCGGCTATCTAACGCCCTCTTCTGGCCTTTATGTGCACTAGCACATACGTGGTACACAGGCATACATGCAGGTAAAACACCCGAAAACATAAAATAAAAATAAATAAACCTCATTAAAAAAGAAATAAAGAAGGATAGTCTAAGGCAATTTGTTAAATGGGAGATAAAGCAAAGCTGTTTATAATTTTATTTTGAAGCTGGGGATGTAGATCAGTTAGTAGTCTCCTTACCTATAATAATTGATGCTTTGGGTTTGATCCCCAACATTTCATAAAACCATACATACACAGTGACACACACCTGTAATCCCACTATTTGGGAGATGGATCAGTAGTTCAAGGTCATTCTTGGCTATATAGACACTATCTTGGGCTATATAAGACTCTGTGTGTGTGTGTGTGTGTGTGTGTGTGTGTGTGTGTGTGTGTGTGTGTGTGTGTATGTACTAACTGTGTATGGGATTCAACTCTACAATATAAGGGTTAAACATTACTCTGTTTCTTGTGAAAGTTTATGCAGGGGTTACTGGCATATCTTTTTGCTCCTGGGAGAGTTCCCAGCCCTGAATTAGAGATTATGTCAAAGGACAACATCACACACAAAAATAGGGTTGTTCTGAGAATTAGTAAGATAGGAATTGCTCTCTGAGTATAGAAAGAGCCCTTAATGACAACACTCAGAAGGAAGAAACAGTTATCTCTGTGGCCTCAACCAGGATGTACCACTGACACATGAACATTGTTCTCAGCTGGACATGATGACTCATGCTTGTAATGCTAACACTCAGGGGGCGGGGGGCTAAGGCAGAAGAATTAACATGCATTTCATACCATTTTGGTCTATAGTGTGAAATGCTGTGTTAACACTTCCCCCTCCCCCTGAAAACTTCAACCAGTTTCCGGTGTAATAGCCTTATTTTCTCTAACTCTGTATTATCAGGTGGCTGTGTCATCCAATGGAGTCAGAATCTTAACATAGTTTCCTCAGCATAGTGATTAATCAGTGTGTTATAAGTGTAGCCATGTTGAACAAGACATCTTCCCAAAATGCTTTAGGGCTTAGATGCTGGAGTAAGTAGAATAAAAATGGAAGACAACCACCCTGGTGGCTATGGATCATGAGCCAGAAATTCAGAGAAGGAAATAGCGACCAGATCTGGAGAGGTAAGAGCTCTGAATGGGGGGGGGGGGGGGGGGGGGGGGAGCAAGACTTGTTGAGAAATCCTTCCTACTTCAAAACAATACTGATCACGCTAAAATACAGCAAAAAGGATGGTCATAAATATAGAAAGGATAAAGTGGGAGATTATGTGAGCTGGATAGCACGTAGAAAGAATCTTAACTAATGAAAGCTGGGCTCAAAGGGACAAACATGGTTTACAGAACTACATGAGGTTAGGACAGAAGCAAAAAAAATCAGAGAGGCTGACCCTCTAAGAATAAGGGAAATGCACTCGTAGTGATAAGGCTGTTACAGTGTCATCCATTGCTTTCTCACTGGAATTGAGGCCTACTCGGCTGGGAATTTCTGTCTGGCACTATAAACCTGTTCAGAAGCCCATGACTGGAGAAATCATAGGCCCTAGTGAGAAAACTACAGCTACTGCTGAATGAAAATGATACGCTGATCAAATTGCTTCTAAATAACTCTCTCTTCATAGATTGGTGCTGCCGTCAGCTTCTGTAAAAGGGGCTTCTTTTTAGAGTGGGTAGCAGTAACAGTAGACCCATGATCCATCAAAATGCTGAGCATAAGTGGGGCATCTGTAGGACTCCATCCACAGCTCAGACAAGAAGAGGATGTAATGGAGGAGCATGTAGTGGACTGTTGGGGAACACTGTCTCCAGTTGTGAGATGACTGCTATAGTCTTGTTCATTTGCTTAAGTGACAGGGTTTCTCTGTGTAGCCCTAGCTGACCTGTCGCCATGTAGACCAGGTTGGCCTCAAACTCACAGAAATCTTCCTGCCTCTGCCTCCTGAGTGCTGGGATTAAAGGTGCAACCCTATGCCTTGCTTGAACTCTTAAAGTTACAGCAGATATGATTACTTGCACATGACCTGCATAAGACTGGGCCCACTGAGCCTGTCACGGAAGAAGTTGAGACTCACAAGAGTCCCTTCTTCCCCAGAATCTATAGGCATTCAATGGTTACTGGGGGGGGGGGGGAAGACACCTCCACCCCCAGTGGTATAAGTAGGGTGTCCATGCTCAGATAAACAAAAAGAAAAACAAAATGACCAAAGCCAACGAAATTCACTGGGTAAAATAACAAGAGGCTGGCAAGTTGGCTCAGTGGGTAACAGGGCCCATGCCAAGCTTGGCAACCTGAGCTTGATCCTTGGGAGAAAACAATGACTTCAAAAAGTTATCCTCTGATCTCCATTGTAAGCACTGTGGCATAAGTTTACACACATAAAAAAGGAGATTAAGAAAGAATTGAAAGAAGATGTAAAAGTAGATGAGCTGAATGTAATTATATGAGAAAATGAAGAGGATCGGTAGAAGTAGGTTGTGAACAAGAGGTGGTTACTGGGGGGATGATCAGATGATCAAAATACATGCATGCATTATCATGTCATGGTGAGGCTCAATATATGTAACTGATATATGCCAGTAGAAGCATAAAATATGCACAAAAGGTATTGGCAAAAAGAATCATGGGAATGAAGCAGAGATTTCATAATAAGCCTGAGGAAGGGAGGCTCAGAGAGCACCAACAAAAAATTTATTTTTTCTCTTACACACACACACACACACACACACACACACACACACACACACACACACACACACACACACACACACGGAATCAGGCCTGACCTAGAGGTGTGGCCTTTGAGTTGAGGACTCATGTACGGGGTGTGGCCAGGCCAGTTTAAGACGGGTGCTTGCCTTTTCCTGTTTGCTCACTTGTTCTTGGAGAAAGCACCACACCAGCTTTTGCCATTGCCGCCTGGACCAGTCCAGTCTTCCAGGAATTGCACAACGGTTCAATCTCCTGTATCAGTGAGTGTTTCACATAAACCCCTTAGTAAATATTAATCTTTTAATATAATCAGTTGTTAGTGATTAATACCAACTACACACAGACACACAGACACACACACACAGACACACACAGACACACACACACACACACACACACATGTTTTGATGATGTTGGGAACCACACAAATGGCCTCCTGCAGTTCTTTATCACTGAGTAATGTCTCTAGCTCTTTATTTACATATTTAAAAGAACAGTTACATTTATTTTTTTGTTCAAGACTTAAAACTTTAAGTTTTCCAAAATTACAATAATCCAAACTGTCCTTGAGATAATGTATTAAATGTAATTTCAAGTAGTCTCTGTGAACAGTTCTGGCTCCTAATTCAGGAAGTAAAGGGATTGTTGACCTTGCTGGGTAACAAAATATTTGAGCGTCTACCAGTCTCAACATGTTAAATAGTGAAATATTTCCTGGAATGAGAGGTGGGGGGAAAATGCAGGGGAATTCTCATATCTTTTCCTCTGATTTTATTTAGAAAGTTAGGTGAGCCAAAACAAGTTAGAACTTCAACATGAAATTTCAAATATAGTTATTTTCTTATTAAGAAGTGATCCTTATAAATATTCTTTCTGGAGTGAGTTTATGCGTGTCAATCCAGGGCATAAAGGCATGAGGCTCTGAGAGAAGATAAACCCAATGGAAATGTTTGTAAGACACAAAAGGCTTTGAAACATAGAATCAAGTCAAAGATCAAAAAATTCCAACATTTCCAAAACTTGTTAAGTTCCCTCTAATGAACATCTGAAAAAAAACCCTTAAAGGAATAACCGGTATTAATAATTCTATAATCGGATTTAAATCTTAAAAAAAAATCTTTTTTCATTAAATCAACTCATATGCCAATTAAGGGATTCAATTTAAAACCAGATCAAAAATACGCAGTTAGTAAAGTAGGAATCAGGGTTTCATGTAGTGCATAATTCCACATGAGCAGCTGACCTGGAAGCTGGCCTCTGTCCTCATGATAGAGATGGTATGGCTACAAATAATAAAACCTTGTCTGGAAGTGGTTACATACACCTGTAATCCCCGCATTCAGAGAATGGAAGCAGGAGTCAGGAGTTCAAGGTCATCCTTGCCTATATAGTGAGCCTATCCTAAAATGTGGAAAAATGAGACCTTTTCGCAAACAACTAACCAAGCCAAACAAAAAGACTTTAATTTTTAAATTATGTAATAATCTCTAGAGTGAAGCAATATTGAAGGTTCTTTAATTTTAAAAAGTTATTTATGTGTGTGTGTGTATGTGTGTGTGTGTAAGAGAGTGGGAGAGTGTGTATGAGGGGGGGAGTGTGTGTGTGTGTGTGTGTGTGTGTGTGTGCTTTGCGTATATTAGTACTGCTATGCTCAAGACATGGCCCATGGAGGCCAAAGGACAACTTTATGGAGTTAACTGTCTTCTACTTTTCTAGGCGCCCTGGAGGTGACATTCCAGGCCCTCAGACTTGCTGAGCAAGCAAGCACTTCTACCATCAAGCTATTCTTTAACCCTGTTTGTTTTTAAGATACGATTTCATGTGACACAGATTGGCTTCAACATCTGATTAATCTTCCTTTATCCGAGCAGAGGAAATTGCCTACCCTGAAATGGCAGATGTGCAACACCATACCTGGCTGAAGTTGCTGTTTTAAAGAAACTTATAATACATTTGAACGTGAGAAAGAATGTTTAAATATGCATGTCTAGATATCACTGGTGTGCCAGGCAGTGGAGCATGGTGCTTATAACATAGGAAATAACAAATACACTTTTGTTATTCAACGCATAGACATTAAGTTTTCCCACCTTAATCTCTTTGAGAAGACAAGATGTGCACTGACAAATTTGCGCATCAGTAAACAGTTTAAATTAAAGGTCAATACAACATCAAGTTATGGGAGATATTCAGCAAGGCCACAAGTTGTAAGAGTTCAGAGGGTCTGTCAAGATGACTCAGACAGAGGATAAGGGCTCTTGAGGTACAAACCTACACATTAAGCATATAATTAAACATATGCATGCACTACAATGAAAAGTGGGTAGTGGTGGCACGTCTTTAATCCCAGCACTTGGGAGGCAGAGGCAGGTGAGTCTCTATTAGTTCAAGTCTTTAGACTTAGTTCTAGAGGGCCAAGGATACTAAAGAAACCCTGTCTTGACCCCTCCACACATCACCCCCCCCCCCCCCCGCAAAATTATTTTGTGGGTCTCCATGAGTTTAAGGCCAACCTGGTCTACAGAGTGAGTTCCAGAACAACCAGGGCTCCACAGAGAAACCCTGTAAAAAGCAAAAACAAAATTAAAGAAGGTGATCTTTGGGGTCATGGAATAGAAAAGGACTTCACTAGAGTCATCAGGTTTTATAAAGGTGAAGACATCATTTGATGGCGATGTCCTGGATCTTCAGATTTCTGCATGTAACTTCTGCAGAAATAGCCATGTACCAGAGATGCCTAGACTTTCAGCCCAAGGATACTTATCATCAATGACTGTGCCCAGATCTAAGACTTACGTGGTGTTCAGATAAAGTTTCAATCTTTCAGACTATGGTACGGATGTTTTTAAGAGAGAATTATCAGTCACTGTTCTGGCTAATATCTGTCAATGATGCAAATCTTGTGCCTGTTCATTCCTTAGCTTGTATGCGCCTCTCTTCAATAAGTGAGCCCAACCTTTTTATATACCTCTGAACCCAAGGTTAATTGCTGTTTTATTTTGTAATTTTGTAAACTCAATCAAAACTTAATCATTCATGTGTAAAAAGAGTTTAAATGTAGTTACCCTGTAAAGAATAATGCCTTTCCCAGACACTGTAGATTATACCAGGATAGCCCATTGCCTAGCTTGGGTTCCCTCTTTGTGAGTTGTTGGCCTGTGGGGATGGCTCTTGGTTGCCTTCCAGAACTTGATGGCAAGATTCCTATGGCTGAGGATGCCACATACGTAAGTCATAGGACACGGAGAATTAGGCTGGCATTAACCTAGTAGCTTTGACTCTAGTGGCTTGCTTTCACAGTGCCAGAAGGTTCTACTTATGCTACAGGGAGAGAAAATATTTAACTGTCTTACTCAGCTGTGAGCATGTGAACTACAGTAGGGATTGGCCTGGCAAGATATACCAATAGAAAGATAATAGCATGCGTGTTATGGGAGCAACCACTTTCCTGCTGGATTTACAACCTGCTTGATAAGACAGAACTCATTCCTGGGACTTTTAACTGGGCCCAAAGCCCATGGCTTATGTATTAGTAACTTTTCTACTTCTGGGATAAAACATCTTGACAAAAGCAATTTATAAAAAAATAAGGACAGATTTATTTAGCCAAAAAGAGTCCTGTATAGCAGAGAGGTGTGGCAGCAAGCAGCAGGCATTGTGGCAGGATGGTTTTGCTGAGAGCTCTGTTTTGAGCTTCAGGCACAAAGCAGAGTGAGCAGACTAGAAATGGTGTGAGTCCTTTACCCTCAGAGCCCACCACCCCCGGCATACTTCCTCCAACAAGGCCATACCTTCCAAACCTTCCCAAACAGCACCACTAATGAGGAACCTCTGGGAGAAGGGCTTTCTCATCCATATCACCGTGACTGGCTACATGATAGACCCTAGAAAGAGAATCTAACACTGTTCTTCTAAATGGGCATAATGATAAACTGCCCCCGCCCCCTAAGTTCTTATTGTAATATCTGTGTATTACTACATCTCCAAGCCTTCATCAGAGAAGCTTCTTCCTTCTCTCTCTCTTCCTCCCTCCCTTCCTTTCTTTTTTCAATAGGTGTTTATTAATACATTAATCCACAACTGGTTGGCATGGAGAGAGAGAGAGAGAGAGGAATGTTCCCTTCTAAATGAGACATCTATATCACTCACCTTCCCAGAGCTATAGGACAATTGTAGAAGAGATGGAAAGAATGTAAAAGCCAGAAGTAGTGAATATCAGTCACTACAGTAAGTAGTGTTTGCTGGGCATAATTTAAAAAAGGAAAGGGATGGGGAAGTGGTTAATAGTTTGGGTCATTTGTTCTTTCAGAGGACGTGAGTTTGTTTTCCAATATCCTTATGGTCATTTGTAACCACCGGAAGCTCCAGTCCCAGGGGTTCGGTCACTTCCTTCTGAACTTCCTGGGCTCCCGGCATGGACACTGTACAATACACATACACCCATACAAGTAAAATAAGTCTAGCAAAAGCCCCTGAATCTCTTCTTACGCTGTTTTGTCCGTTAGAGCCATGAGTATAAATTCTCAAGAGATTGTTGATGTGATAGGTGTCTTCTAGAACACTCCAGTATTGACTCTACTATTGCAAATATTGATGTGTTAGTAAAGTATATTTCACTTAAAAATAGAGCAAATGAGAGTCTGAGCAGTGTGTTTTGGGTGTTCCCATCTGGTTGGCTCAGTCATATCTCTTTTAGAGATGAGTTGGCCTCTGAGCCACATCAACAGTTGCTGCAGAGCCACATCCATGCAAGACTTGCACAACCTCTTTTTTCAATGCTGTGTTGCATAATATATTCACGGGGAGGCAAATGTAGCTGGTTGTAGGCAGGACTTCAGTCTGAATATTTTCCCATTGATATACGGGAGAAGAATCTTTTTTAACTATGGTCCCATTATATTTTCCTAAATGTATAGTGAGTTTTCCCCTGTTTGTCCAGGCCTTGGGTGCGCTGGACACTTTCATTGCTGCTGTCTATGAGCATGCTGTTATATTGCCAAACAAAACAGAATCACCTGTTTCGACAGAAGAGGCTTTACTCCTGATGAGCAAGAACATAAACGTTTTGGAGAAAGCAATCCAGCTGGCAGCCAAGCAGGTATCAGTCTTTTATTCTTGTCTGGGATGATATATAGATTTGTGAATGTGAATATTTAGAAATTATGAGAACATTTTTCTTTTCATACTTGCTTTGAGCAGGGAGCACATATCATTGTGACCCCAGAAGATGGAATCTATGGTTGGATCTTCACCAGGAAGACCATTTACCCCTACCTGGAGGATATACCAGACCCTAAAGTGAACTGGATTCCCTGTAGAGACCCCAAGAGGTAAGATCATGCCAAAGAGCAATGACTCTTTCAGCAAAGAGGTTCTGACGAGGTAGAAAATCAAAGTCATCAATCCGACTTGTCATTTCTCTGATGATTAGACAGTTAGTGGCATTGGACTCCAGTGCTTTATAGTGTTTACTACTCAATATGTTCCCCATCTGGTGAATGACTTCAGATGAGAATGCTTGATTTGTTATTTACTGCAGTTCTCATTAAAACCTAGCGTGTGAACACACTCTTTCCAAAAAAAATATTCAACTGAGTTTCAGCAGAGTGAGAATGTTGTTCCTGGAACCTGCGCTTTCAAGTCCAAGTTCCTGGTTGGCCCAGAAACGCCTGCCTCCTTCATGAGATCAGTGAAAAGATTAACAAGCTTGTGTTTTTAAAGCTGAGCCATCACTATGATTTCACAGCTGCCAAAAGTTCATGTAAGTCCCATGGTTCCATGGGGCTTCAAACAGGAAGCTCTCTTTCTGTCTCGTTCTTATGACCTCGCGGCTGAGTGGTACAAGATACATAGCCCAAATGCTGGCCATTCTGTTCCTTTATCTCTAAGACAAAGACAATGACATCATTTATTTCCCCTTTGGAGTGTAGGAGAGTATCAAGTGAAATGGTGTGGGTGAAACCTTACCCTGCAGCATTCTCTTAATGTCCTAATGACTTCTTTTTGACGGGAGAAACTTACTGTAAACTATGCTGAACTCTTGTCCTTAGAGAAACTTTTAGCACTTATTAATAACTGTGATTTAGGTGCAACTTTCTCAAAAAATGTAGGTATGCGTGTGTAATTATATATACATTTAAAAGAAAGACGAAATAGATTATTTTAGATGTAATTATTTACCTCTTAGCATAGTTCACGTGAGAAATTTGGTAAGTACTTTCAGTGGCTAATTTTATATCTGTAAGCACCTGCTCAAACTCTTATCTATTGCCTCCAAGGAGGAGCTTTTTAAAAAATTCTTCCCATGTGACGTCAGCCGGAAAGTAAGTCCAATGCTCCCATCCTTAAGCTCTGTTACTTAAGGCAAGACTCAACCTGAGCCTTGCACCTTTGAGAAAGCGTTTTCTAAATGTTACATGACCTGTGTGCACAGACGGCGTGGAATAGTGACTTGACTTCATCTTGTCAAAAGCTTTTCTTAGGACAGGAAGCAACCCACACTCACTATAATTCTAGAGGCTTATGTTAAAATATCACACAGAGCTGACTCTCTTAAGAGGAGATGCTCATAGATCTGAATCTCATGTTTACTGGAATTCTGTGAAGTTGGAAAGGCAAATGGCTTGTGAAATTTTAACACTAATGACCCCAATGACGATTCAACTTTGTGAAACAAAAGGAGATCAAGTTGGGTCTAGGGGCTCATGACTACAATCCAGCACTCAGGAAACCGAGGTGGGAGAGATTGCTTTATGAGCTTAAAGGCAGCTGGGCTACATAGTAAAACTCTACATAATACAAAGCAAAACAGCAACAATAGAATGGAACTATGGTGGGGGGCGGGGTGGGGGGAGGCTCAATGGATAAAGCACTTGCCAATTCAATGTGAAAACTGAGTTCAGATCCTCAGAACCTAGGTAAAATCCAGGCAGGCCTGAGGGCCACCTGATCACCTGTTGTCCAATAACTGGGAATCAGGGGTGGGAGATTCCCAGGCAAACGTAGCTAGTAGACAGCAGGAATTGGCAAAGTATGTTTACTGAAGTACTGTCTTGATAAGTAAAGTGGGAATGACCAGGAGGACACACAATATTGACTTTTGGCATCCACATGGACACGCACAGATATGCACATGCACTTGCTCACATGTGTGCCCTTATATGAACACACACGCACACACACACACACACACCATCACTGTCCTATGTTCCTTCACAATTACAGAAATCCGTAAGAGATGATAGTTTTTTGCGTTTTTACTGAATTCCAAGAGCTGTATCTGGTGTGTTGTGCATATTAATATTTCACTAATGACAGTAGCTGTCACTATATGCATATTAACTATGAGAAGAGAGGTGGAGTTCAGGCTGCATAATTAGTGATTAGTTTAAGTGGAATTAAAGAAAGCCATTTGCAGGCTGCAGACTGCAGAGAGGGCTCAGTCGCTAAAGTGTTTGCCTTGAAAAGGTGAAGGCCTCAGTTCAATTCCCAGAATCCATTTTTAAAAATTAGGAACAATAGTAACACATATTTGAAATTTGGGCAATGGCAAGTTGGGAGGCAGAATCATTCAAATCCCTAGAGTTTGCTGGCCAGCCAGTCTAGCTTTCTTACTTGGCGAAGTCCTGGGCCAATGAGAGACAATGTATGAGAAGGGATGGGGGGGTTATGACTGAGGAATGACACCTGAGGTGGTCTTCTGATTCCACATATGGACATATTTGCACCCACACCCACAAGTGAACCTCCACCACACACATGAACAAATGCACGCATTCATACCACACAGCCATTTGCATCAAGCCATGGTAACTTAACAGATTTGTCATTATACTACATCATACTGAAAATTATAATGACTAACAAGTATATTTATTCATGAAAAGTAGCCTGCGAAATTCTCCGCCTTATGACTTTGGCCTCTGACCTATCTTGTTGAGGACATTTTTATTCACAACATGTATCCCTCACATGAGAGACACTTAAATATTTGAAGCCATATGCCACCTCACCACACCCCCTTCTTATCTCTAGGATAAATATAAAGACCATTTCACGATGTGTACTTTTCTTCATGAGAACCTTCTAAGACAGAATGCAAGCTGATTTGATGGATGAGAAAACCGAGCCAGGCCCATGTACTGTTTATTTGTTTACATCCTCCCCCACCCCCACAATGCTGCATTGTGGTACGTGACCTGCACAGGACCAACTATTTTCTGACACTTGGTACTGTGTTTTTGATCATGGTTTACAGCCACAAATATATTCTGTTCTAGCTGAAGTTGTAGATGAGGCCCTTCCAACAGAGGAGTTTGCTAAATTTCAAACTCTTCCCCCTCTAAGAAAGAGTATTATTTTTCCTTCAGTCTTCTATAGGCTTTCATCATGGGCCATTTGGTGCATTAGAAGACGCTAGCAATTGTAAAGATGATGCTGTGTTGCATATAAAGACACTAGTAATCATAAAGATAAATGGTATGTTGCACATAAGCTTACATTTTTCTTTTGTGGGCATGAATATACATGGGTGTAAGTCATCTCTCTGTGTGTACTCATGTGAGCATGCAGTGTATATTTGGAGGTCAGAGAACAATGTTGGATATAGGTGGTGTGCAGTTACTATCTACTACTTTTGAGACAGTCTCTTACTGGCCCAGAATCCTGCCATCTAGGGCCGACTAACTGGATCCCAAGCTTCCAGGGGTCTGTCTTTCTCTGTCTCCCATCTCTCTATGGCTAAGATTACAGGTATATGGTGCTGTGCCTGGCATTTCCACAGGTTCTGGGATCTGAGCTCAGGTCCTCACGCTTGGAAGGCAAGTGATTTACTGACTGAGCCATCTCTCTAGTCTGCATGTGAGTTTTAAATTTTTTTCTGCAGATTCTTGACCTAGAGCTGTCGCATTACAGAAAATGGAAAAATGTAGTATTACTTTGATATTTTGGAATCGCTGTCATGTAATCAACCTGAGACAACATTTGTTAAATTAGATTTGGCTACGCACCAGTGCAGGAGAGACTCAGCTGCCTTGCCAGGGATAACTCTATCTACATTGTGGCAAATATTGGGGACAAGAAGCCGTGCAATGCTACTGACCCTCATTGTCCTGTGGATGGCCGTTATCAGTACAACACCAATGTGGTATTCAATTCTGAGGGTAAGCTAACAGCCCGATATCATAAGGTAAGAATTACTCATGCCTTCACTAAACTTGGTTTATTTCTGTTGTTTGTGATATATATAATATATTACACACACACACACACACACACACACACACACACACACACACACACATATATATATATAACCCTGGAGATCTGTTACAGAAATATCTCTTAATCATTTCTAGTTGTAAAGCAATTTCATTTATTTTTATGCCAATTAAGGATCCTCTGTGAATTAATCATAAAGTAGACTATAGCAAAATGTGAACCAGATGTGATCATAGTCTCACAAAGGCTTAACATCCTTGAGAAAGAAGGAGACATGTGTTTCATCTTTGAGTTAGTGCCAGAGGGTTTGAGGGTATGTAATTTGTTATTATTTCATACTATGAAACAAAATCTCAACAGAAACTAGTTCTTAAAAAAATGTCCTTGTTTATATAGCTGAGAAAAAATACTTATCACAGAAAAGGTAAGTCTCATTCCAGGAGCAGTTAGTCCATTTATCAGAGATATTATCCACCCCTCTAGGCATGACTAACAGTTTTCGCTTAGGATAACTGCCCTTTTTAAAGCCACATGGCCACAGCAGCATTACACACAATTCCTATCTTTATAAACAAAGTCCACAGAAACATCCATTTCTGTCACTTAGGTCCTCAGCAATGGTCTCTTCGCTTTTTTGTTCCAGCCAGGTCATACACCTGTCCTGAGCCATTCACTGTTTTATGGCAGATACAATATCTGAAAAGAGCTGAGTGGAGGAGGAAGAGAAGGACACTGGGGTGTGGGGTAGCTGATGCCAGACTGTACTAATGCATGCGTCAGACCAAAACAAGACCCAGCTAAATAGGAGTCCTGTTCCTGAGCTGGAGTGAAGTAGTCAGGATGGAGGAGGGTCCAGACTAATGGGAGACACACTCAGGTGCCTGACAAGAACAATGATGAGGTGACAGATACGGGGGACAAAGAGCTATGAAGCTTCAGTGATCTTCAGTGTCTCCCCTGATGGCTGCCATCAATACAATACTTACACTTTGGAGTCAACAATCGGCCAGAAAAAAGAATAAGCTTAACAAGACTTAGCAATTCTAAAGTAGAAATTAATTTTAAGCAAAATTTACTGGATTGATATAAAATGATAATTGTATTAGCACATGCTAGACTTCACACAGGGAGTGCTGTTCGTATTTTAAGAACACAGTGCAAATAGTTTTAAAATCAAGTTCATCCTGTCTGTGGGCTAGATACATGGCCCAGTTCAAGAGTACACACATCTCTTACAGAGGAACTTAGTTCCATTGCCAACACCCACTTTGGATAACCCATAACTGCTTGTCACTCCAGCTCCAGGCAACTTGGAACCCTCTTCTGGTCCATTCATACACAAACTCACATGCACCTCCTTTCACATAGACACTGCCATATAATTAAAAATAATGTGAATTTTTTTTATTCTGCAGTTTTAAAGATGATAGTCATATCTTAGATGTCATTTGTTCATTGATGCTTAAATATAGGGCTTTGATTAATGCCACAGTGTGGAAACTCACAGATAGTTGATATAATTGGCAGGATGTTTGCAAATCCTCCTGTGACCATATGCGCATCAACATACATGGAAGAAAAGATTTTGTGGGTATTGACCATATCTATTGGAAAAATTCTTCTTTACTAATTTCTTCCTTCTCTGCTTGTCTTTGGCAGTACAATCTTTTTGCACCAGAGATTCAGTTTGATTTCCCTAGAGATTCACAATTGGTGACTTTTGACACTCCCTTTGGGAGATTTGGAGTCTTCACTTGTTTTGACATCTTTTCCTATGACCCGGCTGTGCTGGTTGTGAAGGACTTTCACGTTGACAGTGTCGTCTACCCGACGGCGTGGTACAACACTTTGCCTCTCCTCTCAGCTGTCCCATTCCATTCCGCTTGGGCCAGAGCCATGGGAGTCAACTTGCTTGCTGCAAATATCCACAACACCAGAATGCACATGACAGGTAACTGGCCAAGCCATCCATCATGCGGCAATGACAGGTTTGCAGAAGAACTCATAAATCTTCAAGCCAACTTTTCTTTAATAGCTAACTTGACTATCAGAAAATTAATAATACTATGGGTTTCTGCTTCAGGGTTGATTTATTTGTTTACATGTTTATTTTCAGAGGACAGGAAATTGTTTTGTTTTTGAGTCTGGATCTTGCTATATAGCACAGGCAAGCCTAGAATTCATGGTCCTTCTGCTTCAGCCGTTTGAGTTCTGGGATTACAAACATTCTTCATGCCTGGTAGTATAGGCTTTTACTTAAGGAGCTTTATTATGATAAGGGAAGGAAGCAAATATTATCTTGATGCTTCAAGAGGGAAAATTGAAGTCGTGTTTAAAGAAAAGGGTGGTGGTGGTGGTGGTGATGGCTAGGGAGGTGGGGAGGTGGCTCAGTCACTAAAACTAGCCTCACAACCAAAGTTAAAAAAAAAAAGTCAGTGCTAGCCAACGCCTATTAGCAGTATTGAAATAAATCTTTAGATGACAGAATAATTAAGCTTAATCAGATTTAGAGTTTATTCTTGGTAGTATCCTCATTTTTAAGGTAATATTTGCCTCCCGCTTTACTGGTTTTCACTATGGCAAATGGTACATTTCAAACCCAAGTCTATTAATTAAGTTACCAAAAAGCTGAAATTATTCTCCATGTTTAAGGGATTTATTTTTTTATTTTCTTTTTAAGTTGGTTTAAAGGAGAAAAGTTTTAGGAAAATTAAAAAAAAAAAAAAACCCCAAACTTGTAAATGATTATTTCAGTTCCTTATGCAGAAAGCAGATTCAAATTGACTTTCCAATAACATCTTTTAAAGAGTCACTGTACTTTAATAACATTATGTTTAATTACCCCCACAGAATGTTCTCGATGTGGCCATAAAATGTTTAGAAGCAATATTTGTGGGTTTTGTGTTGGATAGGGAGTGGGATCTATAGCCCAGAAGCCGTCCATGTGTACCACTATGACATGGAGACCAACAGTGGCCAGCTACTGTTAGCGGAACTGAAGTCTCGGTCCAACCAGGCCACCTCCCCTGCAGAAGAACTGAAGTCTCGGCCCCACAGGCCCACCTCCCCTGCACAAGTTGACTGGGGTGCTTACGCCAGAAGAATCAAGCCGTTCTCATCAAAGCAGGCAGACTTCCCAGGAACGATTTATTTTGATGAATTCAGCTTTACCAAGCTTTCTGGAAGCACTGGAAATTCCACTGTTTGCCAAAAGGACCTATGTTGTCACCTGACTTACAAGATGTCAGAGAATCGAATGGATGAGGTGTATGTCCTGGGTGCCTTTGATGGACTGCACACAGTAGAAGGACAATATTACTTACAGGTAGAATGCTTGAGTATCTTAGGACGATCTTACTAGGTTTTCTTCTAAGCTGTTGCTTTTTATTACTGTGATTAAGACCATATAGAAGTATCCTAAGGGGAAAGGGCTTATTTGGATTACTGTCAAGGTCAGGGACTCCATTACGGAGGGAAGTCAGTGCAGGAACTCAAGGCAGGAACCAAGACAGAGACCATGGAGGAATATTGCTTACCGGCTTGTTCTCAACCTGTTTTTTTCAAACAACTTCAGGACCACCTGCTGAGGGGTGACACCACCCATAGTGGGCTGGACCTTCCCATGTAAATTATTATTAATCAAGAAAATGGCCCAGAAGACTTGTCTACAGACAATCTGATGGAGTCATTTCGTCCATTGACATTATTCTTTCCAGATGACCCTATCTGCAACCAAATTCACAACTAAAATAAAATATAAAATATAAGCAGCACAGGTGGCATAGCCTTTTCTTCAAAGTTGAATTAAGTTATTTGTATAATGTTGCATTTCTCAGATTGATTTGAAGCCACAGAACCTGTGGTTTGTTCAGTCTTCATCAGAATGAATTCTTTTTCTTGGCTCCAAGGTGAAAAGCATAAAGCAGACTGAGGAGTTCTCTGCAGGCAGGTTCAAGTTTAAAAGGCTGCAATGTCTATGCATTCTCTTGTTACTTTGGAGATATGTTTTTCAAACTATCTTCAACTGATTTGTGACCGAGTGTAGCCCGTGAAGGCATGACTGAGTTAAAAGGGAGTTTAAACAGAACATATGGCTTAGAAAATAATCCAAACTAGAGTTATCCAGAGCACTGACCTTTACAATTCAATCAAATTTGCCTTTATTAAAAGGGCAACAGTTGCAGAATGGTGGTGGTAACCCACCTTGAATCTCAGCACTTGGGAGGCAGAGAAAGGTAAATTTCTGAGTTGGAAGCCAACCTGATCTACAGAGTGAGTTCTATGAGAGCCACGGTAGCACAGAGAAACTCTAGGGGCAAAATCAACCAAACCAAAAAAAGTGTAATAATGTCCCGCTAAATCTGATGCAGGATTTACCATGTTAGGACAGCTATAATGGAAACTCCATACCCTGAAACTGAATTATAACTGCTTTTTTCCTCTCCCCCTTTACACAGATATGCACACTGCTGAAGTGTCAAACCACCAACCTGAGAACGTGTGGGGAACCTGTGGGGTCAGCCTTTACCAAGTTTGAAGAATTCTCTCTCAGTGGCACCTTTGGGACAAAATACGTTTTCTCTCAGATCGTCCTAAGTGGGAGTCAGCTTGTCCTGGAAAGATATTATGAAGTAAGAGGCCTTCCAGAGCACAAATTTCTTTAGGTAGATAAAGTAGACCAGTGTAATCAAGATCTTTGAGATGAAGAGCTGGGCAGTGATGGCTCGCTCAGGAGGTAGAGGCAGGCTGATCTCTGTGAGGTGGAGGTCAGCCTGGTCTACAGAGCGAGTGTTAGGACAGTTAGGGGTACACAGAAAGATCCTGTCTCAACAAAACAAAACAGAAAAAAAGAGAAAGGAAAGAAGAAAGGAATGAAGGAAGGGGGGCAGGGGACAGTACTGAAATACTGTCCCCCCTCCTACAGTCTCTGAGAAATGCTGTGAAACAGAAGAAGCTATAGATATAGATTTCATTTATCCTATGACAAGTCTGAGTGCATTGTTCTGTAAAAATGTGAAGTCATGAGGAAATTAAAATTAGAATACAGAGTGCTAATAATGTAGAAGATTCAAGGTAAGCATAGTTTACTAAATAGTGAAGTGAGCTGGACCTGGTGGAGCAGCCTGTAATCTAAACTGCTTGGGTGACTGAGGTAAGGTAATCAGAACGTCAAAGTCTGCATAGGCCACAAAGTGAGTCCAACACCAGTCTGAAGTGACAGTTTTGTGAGACTTAGTCTCAAAATAGAAATATAAAAATTAAATCCCTCCACTCTAGAGGCAGAGGCACATGGATCTCTGTGAATTTGAGGCCAGCCTGGTCTATGTTGCTAGTTTCAGGACAGTCAGGACTTAACAGAGAGACTCTTTCTCAAATATATCTATATATACATATACAAAGGTAGATAAATAGATATATGTACACACACACATACACACAGAGACACAGACACACACACACACAGACACACACACACACACACACACAGACACACACACACACACACACACACACACACACACACACACACCACACACACATGCTGGTTGAAGGAATGGCTCAGCATTAAGAGCATTTTCTAGTCTTGCAGAGGAGCAGAGTTGACTCCCAGCATGCACATGACCAGTTAGAACTGTGTCTGTACCTCCTGTTCTAGGGACTCTGGTGCCCTCTTCTGACTTTCTCAGACATTGCATGCACATGGTGCAAATACCCATATGCAACAAAAACATTCATAGACATAAAATAAAAATTAAGCTGGAAACATGGCTTAGTGGTTTAGAGCACTTGTTGCTCTTGCAGAGAATCTGGGTTTGACTCTAAATATCCACATAGTGGCTTATGCTGATCAGTAGCTCCAGTTCTAAGGGATCTGTGTCCAACACCCTCTTCTGACATCCACAGGTGTGAAACATGCATGCAGTGAACAGACATACATGCTGGTCAAACATTTACACACATAAGACGAATAAATACATTGAAATCATGATAATATGTTTTAAAGATGTAGGAATATAGATTGTAGGTAGAGGCTTTGTCTAGCATATGTAACACCCTGTGTTCAGTGCTCAGTACGAGTGGGATCATTGCATCTGGCATTTACTTCATGGGAAAGTTGAGTTGTTTTAATAATAGTAATAGTTGTATAGTAGTTCATGAGTTTTAAGAGGTTATTTGCTACATTTTCACTCCATTCCTTAATAATTAGACTGAAGTCAGAAAGCTGAGTCTTCTGCCCAATCTTGTGTACTTTATATCACCGAATTGGGTAGATGTTTCTAGGAGGTGTTGGTGGAAACTGAGCTTTGCATTGGAGCTAATCCTTTGCTGTCTTTCATCAGGTTTCAAAAGATGGACGTCTCAGAAGCCGAGGTGGAGTCCCTTTGCCTATCTTAGTGATGGCACTATACGGAAGAGTGTTTGAGAAGGACCCTCCACGCTTAGGGCAGGGACATGGGAAGTTATAATAAACCCCTCTTTGGGGACCATCAAGATTAGCCTGGCAAAGAGAGGGTCATACCTGAAAGAGGGAGCAAGCGTCTGCAGAATTTGATTAGAAGGTACAATGTAAGCTGTTTAAAGTGCAAACCAAATGAAGAAATAAAACAAAATTAAAAAGCCATTGGTATGCTATGGCCTGGATATGGTTTGTTCCCACCAAAATCCACTATCAAATTTCATTTCTACTGTGAAGTACTAAGAGAGTGGGCCACTTAATTAAGCCATGGTTTTTAGAAGTGAGCTTTTAGGAAATGATGAGGATTATCTAAAAAACCAGACCCGCAGTTGAATATTGTGGCCTTATAAACAGTCCTGGGTTTTTGTTTTTTTTGTTTTTTTTCCAATATGATGTTTTATGCCAGTTTGGGACTCTGCTAATAAAAAAAAAAGTGTTACCGGATGAGAGCCTTTGTCTTTGAAATAGAATGGTGAGTCACTGTCAATCTATTTCCTTTATAAGGTATCAAATACATAATATCGTGCTGTTAGCAAATGAAAACAGGTTGCCATAGATAGGGTGTGCACATGCTTTGGATATCATAAATATGTCTATTGGAGCTGCATCCATCTTTCATGTGTGTGTCTAGATATATGTAAATATGTAATGTAGAATGTGTATTTAAGTGAGAACAGGGCTTCTTTTGAAGGAACCGCTCTGTTGTATCTAAACAATGATTCCATCAGGTGAAGGTTAATTTCCCATATTAACTTAATTAGATGTGGATGCTCAGTTGGCTGATTAAACATTTCTGAGTATGTGATGGGGGGCATTTCTGACATTAAAACTGTGGGCTGACCCTGGGTTAAGAAGCTCCCAGACAGGCTGACGTGGAGAGCAGGAGGAATGGACACTCATGGGCCAAAAGCTACAATCTCTCTGAGCCTGGCTTAGGTTTCAAAATGCCTAAGGAGAGAGCCCCAACTTTGGTGTCTGGAAATAGATCTCATCATCCGAGAATAAGCCTGGAGTTTGGTGGTCTGAGCGAGGCTGGTAGACGGACCAAAGTCTGGAGCCATCTGTCAGTTACTTACCACTTTGGAGCCCAAAGGATGCTGAAGTTGCAAGCACATGCATTATACTCGTAGCTCCAACCTTCTGCCTGGTTGATTAGCACCCAGAAGGCCTTGAAAGTACAAAGGCAATTTCTACCTGAAATCTGGTAGTGCTACGGTTGTTTCCCACTCTCCCAGCACCCTTGGGAGGCACCCCAAAAACAGTCGGGGGGGGGGGGGGGCTCTGATCCGGAGAGTAAGACAATTTTCTTACTCTATGGAATGCAAACCCCAATGTGACCAGCAGAGGCACCTGATACACAAAGAAGCACAGTCGTCGTCATGAAAAGGATCCTAGTTGACATTAGACATTTGCTCAATACAAGCCCTGCAACAGCATAAACCAAAGGAAAAACTATAGTCCCGCCTCTGTGCCGGTGACTGACACTCTTTAGCTTTCAAGGACCCAGGAAGAAACTGTGTCAGCACTTCATCTTCTCACCGGGTTCCATTTCTACTCTCTACATGGTTATCAGGATTTCTACTGGATTGGCATTTTAAGAAATATTTTATGTTTTTGTTATTTTTCCCTCATACAGTCACCTAAGTGTGTCTTTGTATTTTTCCATTATTGGACAGTATATTTTCTTCATCTTAGTTGTTATTTTTTTCTTCCTTCTGTCTCATATTCCTACATTTAATAGTATCTCAGTATTTATTTTATTGGTTTCTTAAAAAAGACTCTCATAGCTGGGTATTGTAGCACAAAAGAATGAGACTCAGCGATAGATCTCTGAAGAAGTTGGAGATACTAGAGGGAATAAACACCACAGTCAGATCTTACCCAGCTGTCTTCCAGCTTCCTCAGCCTCAATTCCCTTGGAATGGCTTTCTCTGTGTTTGAATCCCGATTTAAGTATTCTATCCATAATTAAGGCCCCACCACACCTGCTTAGGAGCCTGGAATTCCTTCTATAATCTGAAGTGACCTTGACTCTAGGATTAAGGGTGTAGGTCACCACTCCCAGAATACTCCCTGTGCTGGGATTAAAGGTTTGAATCACCACTCTGCTTTTCCTAGACTGACTGTGGTTAGAGCTCTGGGACTTCTGGAGCTTTTACTAACCCCCCACATAGACTGTGGGTAGATTCCCTCTGATATCTCCAAAACTTCTGAAACTTTATTAAATCCCCACAGGGTATGGTAGTTATTTTAGGATTTCTATTGCTGTGACTATGGAAACTTATAAAGGAAAACATTTCATTGGGGCTGGCTTACAGTTAAGAGGTTTAGTTCATTGTCATCATGGCGGGAAGCATGGCAGTGTGCAGGCAGCTGGAGAGAAGCTGAGAGTTCTACATCTGGATCCAGAGGCATGAGGAAGAAGAGACAGTGAACCACTGGACCTGGCTTGAGCCTCTGAGACTTCAAAGCCCACCCCCAGGGCACATTTCTGCCATCAATGTCACACCTCCTAATAGTGCCACTCCCCATGATCTGTGGGGACCATTCATTTTCATTCACACAACCACAGTAGTGTTTATCTTTAACCCAAGTATACTGAGGTTGTGGATAGATCCCTGAGTTTGAGGTTAGCCTGGTCTATATAGAAAGTTTCAAGCCATACAAGATTACATAGTGAGATTTGTCTCAACAGATAAACAAAAAAAGCATCAGCACTGACAATTCTTGGCTCTTGACTACATCTGGAATTAACTAAAACCCAAATGGATGGTTACACCCGTGGAGGATTTTTATTCTTTTTAATTAAATAATTTGAATTGGGAAGACCCAATTCTAATTCAGATTTTTGAGATGAGAAAATCCACCTTGAATTCAGATCTTTTGAGGTAAAAAGATGCACCATTAATCTGGACCACACCTTCTGCTGAAAGCCTATATAAAGGATTTAGAAGAAGGAAGTTTTCTTTCTTTGCCTACTTGCTCCCACTCTGGCTAACAAGTCCATTCCTCCATTGCCATTAAAGCCTATTTCTTTGGCATTCCAGGCTATACAGAAGACCAGCTGAGATATCTGGCCTCATAGACTGAAGAACTACTGGATTCTTGAAACTTCTGTTGGTAGACAGTCATTGTTGGATTAGCTGTACCACAGCCTTTAAACTATTCTAATAAATCTCCTCTATTTCTCTTTCTCTGACTTACACACACACACACACACACACACACACACACACACACACACACACACACACACACACACACACGGAGAGTTTTGTGTATGGTGAATGTGTATGGTGTGGGAACACATGGAGAAACCAGAGAATAACATTGGGTGCACTGTCTATCACTCTCCATCTTGCTCACTGGAGACAGGATCTCTAATTGATTCTGAAGCCATGCTACAGGTCTGCAAGCCCCAGAGATTCTTGTCTCTTCTTTTTTTAAAGGCTGAGGCTATGGAAGTGCATATGATCACCCTTGGCTTTCACCTGTGTGGCAGTTTGAATGTAACTGGCCCTATAATCTCACAGGAAACAGCACTATTAGGACATGTTGCTTTGTTAAAGTGGGTATGGCCTTGTTGGAGGAAGTGTGTCACTTTGAGGGCAGGGTTTGAGGCTTCCTGTGTCTCAGTCGACTTCCTGTTGCCTGCAAAATATAAGACTCCACCTCCTCTAGCACCATGTCTCAGCCATGCCATCATGTGCCCAGCCATGATGATAATAGACTGAATCTCTGAAATTGTAATCCACCCCAATTAAATGTTTTCCTTATAAGAGTTGCTTTGGTCTTAGTGTATCTTCACATCAATAGTAACTCCAAATAAGATAGCCTGGGTTCTGGAACTTCAAACTGAAGTCCACATAATAAGCTGGATGTAGTTTTGTGTGTTCCTACAAACCCAGCATGATGAAGCCTGAAGACCAGAAGAATTGAGGGTTTTTTTTTCTGTTAGTCTAGCCTAAAACCTGGAACTTCAAGTGCAGGGAGAGATCCTACCTCACAGGAATAAGACAGAGAGTGATGATAAAGGAGAACACCAGACCCTGCTCCTCCACCTCTGCAAGCATACGTGTACATATACTGTGCATACATGCCACACACACACAAAGACACACAGATACTAACTCATAGATGAGTTGAGAGATATCACCACTAAGGACACAGAGAATCTAGGTAATAATTACTACTTCCCTACAAAAAACTTAAATATAAGTGCTCCAGCATATCATGGAAGAGACACAACTTATTTCCTTTTGCAGTAGATGACAATTAATATAGAGACCCACAGCTGGCCAATGTGTAGACAATAAAATTTGGAGCTTTCAATTCTAAATGGGACATCTATAACCCTCACCACCAAGACTCAGGGATCACCACTGAATAGCATGAGGAGATTGCAAGAGCAGAAGCAATGGGCATCTGAAGCAACATGGTAGTTATTGTTATTGTGGCCGATAAGCTAGAGACTTGAAATAATAAACAAATTATTCCCTTCAGAACCCTTTTATTTCCTGAATATGCTATAGCCTAAATTTAGTCAGCCTTCATGCAGCCACCTTGTAGTATTCTGGATTTATTGTGGCCTGTGCTTGCCCGGAACTTCCTGAGGGCCACCTCACCTTTCCCCTGAAAACCTTTAGCCTATTTTTCCTGGTCCTGGGAGTACTTATCCAGGTTTGTCATTGATTAACTTTGGGAAGAATTGTGGGTTTTTGCTCAACTGAGGGCAGGTGAATTATCTGTGTTGTGTAATGACGGTTGAGGTTCATTGAGTTCAGAGACACCTCTTACCCCACAAAAAGCAACACTGCATTTCTACACTTTCTTGAGTGTTTCTTTCTTCTTTCTTTCTTTTAATTTAAAAAGTTTCTGTCTCATACCCACCACTGCTTACCCTCCCTCACCTCTCCCCATCCTCCCTCCCCCCCACCCCATCCCTCCATCCATTCCCCAAGGAGAGAAGAAATCCCAAGGTGAGTCACTTCTGTCTGGCATATCCATTTGAGGTAGGGCCGAGTCCCTCCCCCCAGTATCAAGGCAGAGTAAGGCATTCCTCTGAAGGGAATGGGCTTCAAAAAGCCAGTTCATGACCTAGGAATAAACTCTGGTCCTACCACAAAAGGCTCCACTCACTGCCCAAGCCATTTGACTGTCATTCATTCACATTTGGAGAGTTTAGTTCCTTTCCATGAAGGTTCTTCAGTGGTTATTTCAGAGTCAGTGAGCTTCCAATAGCTCCAGTCAGCCATCTCTGTGGGTCTCCTCCTCATGATCCAGATTTGCCCATATACTCTCTTCTCTCCCCCTCTTCAGATGGCCTGGGAGCTCAACCCAGTGCTTAGCTATGGATCTCTGCTTCTTCCTCTGCTGGTTGTTGGATGAAGATTCAATGAGATTTAGGATGGTCATTCATTTGATTATAGGGGAAGTCCTGTTTAGGCACCCCCTCCACTATTGCATGGAGTCCTAGCCAGGGACATCTCTCGGGTTCCTGGATGTTTCCCTAGCACCAGGTTACTCTCTAACCCCACAATGGTTCCCCCTATCAAGATATCTGTTCCTTTGTTCTCCCTCTCTCCTGCTCCTCCCATTCAACCATCTCTTTCTCTCATGATCTCTTCCCACCTCCTCCTGCTCTCACTCCCCCAAATGATCCCAATTTATTCAGGATATCTACTTACTCTCTACAGGGGCATCCATGGATTTCTCTCTTGAGTTACTCTTGCTACCTTGCTGCCCCTGCTTATCCTTTGCCTTATTTCTAAAATCCACTTACGAGTGAATACATACCATGTCTATCTTTCTGGGTCTGTATTATTACTTCACTCAGGATGATGCTCTCCATAACCATCTATTTGCCTGAAAATTTCAAGGATGTCATTTTTTCCTACTGAGTAGTACTTCATTGTGTAAATGTATCACAATTTTTTAATCTGTTCTTCAGTTGAGGGACATCTAGGTTCTTTCTAGATTCTGGCTGTTATGAACAATGTTTCTATGAACATAGCTGAGCTAATGCCCTTGGGGTAAGAATGTGAATCCTTTGGGTATATGCCTAATAGTGGTATTGCTGGATCATGAGGTAATTGATTCCCAGTTTTCTGAGGAACCACAGTACTGATTTCCAAAAAAGCTGTACAAAGTTTACATTTCCACCAATGGAGGAATGCTCTCCTTGCTTCACATCCCCTCCAGCATGGGTTGTTACCTGAGTTTTTTATCTTAGCCACTCTGACAGGTGTAAGATGGTATCTCCGAGTTGTTTTGATTTGCATTTCTCTGATGGCTAAGGATGTTGAACAGTTTTACGTGTCTTTCAGCCATTTGAAATTCTTCTGCTTAAAATTTTCTATTTACCTCTGAACCCCAATTTTTAATTGGATTATTTGGTTTTTGGCCTCTAGTTTCTTGAGTTCTCTACATATTTTAGAGAAGTTCTTTTCCCATTCTGTAGGCTGTTGTTTTGTCTTATTGACTGTATCCTTCACCTTCCAGAAGCTTCTCAGTTTCAGGAGGTCCCATTTATTAATTGTTGTTCTTATTGTCTGTGCTACTGGTTTTATATTTAGGAAGTGGTCACCTGTGACAATGGTTCTCAAGGGTATTTTCCACTTTCCTTTCTATCAAGTTCAGTGTAACTTCATGTTGAGGTCTCTGATCTTGAGTCTTTGATCTTTGGACTTGAGTTTTGTCCAGGGTGATAGATATGGATCTATTTGCATTCTTCTACATACCACCATCCAGTTAATGCCAGCACTATTTGTTGAAGATACTATCTTTTTTCCATTGTATATTTTCGGCCTCTTTGTCAAAAGTCAGGTGTTCATAGGTATGTGGATTAATGTTGGGATCTTTGATTTGATTCTATCGACCCACAAGTCCGTTTTTTATGCCAGTACCAGGCTGTTTTTATTACTGTAGCTTGAAGTCAGGGATGGTGATGCCTCCTGAAGCTCTATTATTAAACAGGACTCTTTTTTTTGGCATTCTTGGGTTTTTTGTTTTTCTATGTGGAGTTAAGTATTTTTCTTTCAAGGTCTGTGAAGGATTATGTTGGAAATTTGATGGGATTGCATTGAATCTGTAGACTGCTTTTGGTAAGATAACCATTTTTACTATGTTGATCCTACCTATCCAAGAACTTGGGAAATCTTTTCATTTTTTGATATCTTCTTTTATTACTTTTCCAATGACTTGTCCTTGTCATACAGGTCTGTCACTTCTTTGGTTAGAATTACCCCAAAATATTTAATGCTATTTGTAGTTATTATAAAGGGTGATATTTTCCAGTTCTTTTATATTTTGTGTATGGGAGGGTTATTGATTTTTTTGAGTTGATCTTGTATCTTGCTACCTCGCTGAAGGTGTTTATCAGCTGTAGGAGTTTCCTGGTAGAATTTAGGGGTCACTTATGTATACTAATATCATCTGTAAATAATGATAGTTTGACTTCTTTCCAGTTTGTATACTATTGATCTTCTTTTGTTGTTTTATTGCTTTAGCTAAGACTTCGAGAATTATATTGAATAGATATGGAGCGAGTAGACAGCCTTGTCTTATTCTTGATTTTAGTGGGACAGCGTTGAGTTTCTCTCCATTTAGTTTGATGTTGACTGTTGCCTTGCTGTATATCCCGTTTATTATGTTTAGTTTTCTCTGTTTTCCTAATCTCTCCAGGGCTTTTATCATGAAGGAGGGTTGGGTTTTGTCAAAGGCTTTTTCAGCATCTAATGAGATGATCATGTGTTTTGGTTTTTTTTTCTTTTAGGTTGTTTGTGTGATGAATGACATGGACAGTTTTTTCATATGTTGAACCATTTCTGCATCTCTGGGATGAAGCCTCCTTGCTCATGGTGGATAATTTTTTTTTTGATATGTTCTTGAACTCAGTCTGCCAGTATTTTATTGAGTCTGCAATTCTCTTTATTTCATGTATCTTTATGTGGTCTGGGCATCTGGGGGACTGTAGCCTCATAATGAGTTTGGCAATGTTCCTTTGGCTTCTATTGTGTAGAACAATTTGAGGAGTATTGGTAGCAGTTCTTTGAAATTCTGGTTGAATTCTGCACTGAAGCCATCTGTCCCTGGACGTTTTTTGCTTAGGAGACTTTTAGTAATTGCTTCTATTTTCTTAGGGGTTAAGATCATTTTCTTCAGCTTCTTCTACATTGGAATATTCAGGTCATGCTGTAGTAGGACCACTAGGTTCTAGTGGTGCCATATTGTTCTTTAGGTTGTTGAATGAACTTTTGCACTGGCATCTACCCCCTCTTCTGCTGATGGTGTAAGTGTTGTCTGTGTTTCAGATAGCTACTTTTGGTCTACTAGGTGCTCTTGGTGAAATTGGAGCTTTTGAAGAACTCAGAGGCAGTGGAATTTGTGTATCAGGGAGAGATTGAGATCTGTAGTGGTAGTTCTTGTGAAGGAGCTCTCCAGACTCTGTGTCGCAGGAAGCCACTCTTGTGATGAGGCTCTCCAAAAGCTGTGTCTCAGTGAATAGCTCTTGTGATGGGACTCTCCAGGGGCTGTGTCTCAGGAAGAAGATGAAGCTGAAGGAATGGGTGATTTTGGGAAATGGTTTGAGGCTTGTAATGTAGAGGGTCTGATGAGGGGTATAGATTGTCAGACTTGCATGCAGTAGTCCTGCCTGCTTACCTGCAGCTGGAGCTGAGATGAGCTAGGAAGAAACATTTTGTACCCTGTTGCCCAGACCTGGGGGCTGTCCTTGATAGCTGGCTGAGAAGAGGGAAACTCACCTCCTCTTCTGGGGTTCTCCAGAGGTTGTGTCTCAGGAAACAGCTGGGATTGAGGGTATGGGTGATTTGGGAAAATGGATTGAGCATTATGGGGTAGAAAGTCTGATGAGGCTGTAGATAGTCAGGCTTGCAGGCAGGGGTCCTGCTTGCTTGACTGCAGTTGGAGTGGAGATGGGTTAGGAGGGCATATCTTGTGCCCTGTTGCCCAGACCTGGGGTTGTCCTAGATGGTCTGGCTGGCTGGCTAGAACAAGGGTTGAGTGTTTAATTCTACCCACTATGATTTATTTTAGTACCAGGAAGTTAGCAACAATCTGGGCACTAGAAAATACTTTTTGACACCCTAGTCCTGTCTTTCTTATGTTCTTTCTGCAGGAGGTATAAAATGCTCACCTCTAAAGATGGCAGGAAAACAAGGCTTGGATTCCTTTGTCAGTGAGAATCACGGTCATTTTCCTTTTGGACTCATGTGAGTTCCTTCTAAACTACTTCTTTGACCCCTAGACAGCTTCGTGGAGGCTGTGATGGTGACCTCAGCATCCTCAATACCCTGTACCCTGTTATGCACACGATAATGTAGGCAGGCGTCTGCCAACATTTTTAGTAAAGAGGGCTTTGAACTCAGATCTTACTCTCACTTCAGTTCTTGTGTTTGGTTGGTTACTTTAGAAACAGAGTCTCACTATATAGCCCTAGCTATATAGAACTCATTGTAGTAAGAAGTTTCTGGCCCAGCCTAGCTCTAAGGTCTGGACCCACAGTTCCAAATAATCACACAAATTCTTATATTGATTACATGCTGCTTGGCCTATGGCTCAGGCACATTACTTGCTAACTCTTACTCTTAAGCTAACCCATGATTATCCAAGTGGCTCAGTACCTTTCTCAGAGCATTTTCATCTTCTTTCCTCCGCATCTGCCTGCATCTCTGCTCTGTTCTTCCTCCTCCCAGAGTTTTCTTAGTCTGGTAGCCCTGCCCATACCTCCTGTCTGCCTTCTGGCCAATCAGTGTTTTATTAAAACAATAAGAGGGATAAATATTTACAATGTAGAAGAGCACAATCCCACAGCAACTCACCACATAGACCAGCCTGACCTTGAACTCACAGAAATCAGCCTACCTCTGCCTCCCAAGTGTGCCCCCATCCCTTGCCTCATGTCTTAGCTATTTTTCATCACGACAAAACTGAAATCTCCTTGAAATCACCTTTCAATTTTTCTTTACTACCCATGCTTTCGATTATTTGAAATCCATACACCCCACCACCCTGACACATGAACCACAGCCATGCTTTTTACTTTATTTACCATGTCTTACAAATGATGATCTTGGACAGAACTAGTTTGCTCTACTTGGCTCTTTTTCTGCTCTGGGCTCTTCCAGATGCCCTGGCCATTCCCTACCTCATCTCTACAATAAAAGCCTTCTGCTTAACTATACCACAGAGCAGACATGTCCTTAGTTTCTATACAAATGATGAGCCTTGCAAGATTCTGCTCATATAGTTGTTTTTACTTCTCCCATCCAGACTCTGTAGAGAATAAAACTATTCATGGCTTCATCTAATATTTCTGATATTGCAGAGTATAACTTACTAGTTAGAAGATTTTTTTTTCCTTATGAGAACTAATTCAAGCTGTTAAATAAAAATAAAGTAAGGCATTACTGTTTTGGATTCAGTTTCTGTTCTGGGCTCCAACAAAGCAAGGTTAAAAAATCTAAGTAAATTCTTCCACACCAACCTGTAATATGAAGTTTCTGGCCGGGACTATCTGACCTAGCCCAGAGGTTTGGACCCACTCTCAGCCCTGCTGCCACTTAGCTCCAAATAATTACACAGAGGTTTATATTAGTTTCATATTGATTGACTTATGGCTCAGACATAAGAGTTAGCTCTTTAATCTTAACTTAATCTATTTCCATTAATCTGTTTAGTCTGACTTGGTACCTTTACCCAGAGCAGCATGGCTGTCTTCTTTCCTCTGTCTTCTGACCTGTCTCCTGGTGTCTCTCTCTACTGGCATCTCTGCTCTGTTCTTTCTGTTCCGAGATTTCTTAGTCTATTAGCCCCACCCACACTTCCTATCTGCCTTCTGCCAATCAGCATTATTAAACTGGTAGGCAGGACAATTATTTACAATGTAACAGAACATAACCTCATTACACCAACCAAGCCAAAACTATATCTATTTTATCCTCTGAGAAATCAGGATTATTGAGGTGATACCAGAAAGACCCAACAGGCCAGTTTCTCTCAGCACATTTGGCAGTGACTAGTCTTCTGTTTTAATCCTTACTCCAAGAAGTTATCTGGAACAATCTGATGCTCCTCCATACTTTTGTGTGCCCTCACACACCTGATGAGGAACGTCATTGAAAAGACTAGCTTTATTGTTGTTCGAGCTGTCATCATCCTTTCCCTGCTTAGAGAAACAGGATTTTGCCTAAGATTCTCACCCATGCTTTAGAATATGTTACTTTCTTCCAAGTGCCTTTTTCTCTGAACCCTTATGCTGACATCTATGTTAAACATCATTATTAAAGTCAGGCCTGGTAGCTCATGTCTAAGTCCTAGTACTTGGGAGGCAGTGTAGGCGGAGTTTACCCACAAGGACACCAATATCAGATAGATATTTATTAAAATATAAACCAACACTCACGGTACCGGTAATAGATTACAGTAGCACCTGAATAGGAACCGGAGTCTGCAGACGGACGGACGATGGGATCCTCCCTCCAGCAGCCAGGAACCAGGAAGAAGAGCGCCTCCCAGCGTCCCAGCAGCCCCTTATCAATGGCTTTGGCCACACCCCCTCCAGGAGCCCGGGATTCTGGATAAGCTTCCTTGGACCCCATCAGCTGACACCTGAATCCCACAACAAGGCAGAAGTAGGCAGATTTTTGAGTTCAAGTTCAGCAGGGTTATGCAAAGAAACCCTTGGGAAAAAAAGGAAAACAAAAGAGCCCCCATCTCTATTAGTTTCCTAGCCCCTGTACCCCAAAGTGTTTTTGCTCAGTCTATAAGAAGCTACTTTTCATGGGATGAAGCATTGGTTGATTTCAGAACTGAAAATGAAATAAAGATCTTTAAAACACATGGTTGTTTTGTTTTTTGACAAGAACACATAACTCTTAGCAGCAACACTGTAAATTACAAAGGTAGCCAGTGGTTCAGCTTGGCAGTGCTAGAACAACTTCACAGCATGCATGAGGCTATGGATTTGGTCTCCAGCACCATTATAAAAGTAAAAAAAAAAATGTTCTTACACTATGAACAGCTTTATGGACTGTAACAGGAGGTTTCAGGCCTGAATAGCCCCACAGTATAGATCTACCTAAGCTGCTTTCCCTTTCAAAAATGACTCAGATGCTTATATTAATTTCATCCTGTTGCGCCTATGGCTCAGGCACATTGCTAGATATATGTTTCATCTTAATTCAACCCATTTCCATCAATCTGTTTTGCCACGTAGCCCATGGCTTACCTACTTTGTTACATGTTACTTCCTTGGGCAGCTGGGTCGATCTCTCTCTGACCTCTTTCTACCTATGCTCTGATTTCTCTACCTATTTTTTTTTTTAACAGTGCCAGCCATTGGCCAAAACAGTCCTTTATTCATAGCATATATGTTATATTAAGTTTCTAGCCAGGGACTTTCTGGTCTAGCCTCGAGATTTGGATTCATAGACCCACAGACCCAGAGACCCATAGTCCCACAGTCCCACAGAGACACACAGATGCTTACATTAATTTTATGCTGATGGGCCTAAAACCCAGGCATATAACTTGCTAACTCTTTACCCTTAAACTAACCCATGATTCTTATCCTGTTCAGCCATTTTCTCAGAGTGGTATAGTTGTCCTCTGCTTCTTCTGATTTGCCTGGCAACTGAGTCTCTGTGGCATTTCTGCTCTGGTCTTCCTGTTTTCAGAGTTTTCTTAGTCTGGTAGCCCCGCCTACACTTCCTGTCTGCCTCTGGCCAACCAGCGCTTTTTATTAAACCAGTGGGTGGGGCAATTATTTACAATGTAACATCATAAATCCACTACAATATCCATTTTCTCTTTAAGAAGTAATGAGCTGGGGCTGGAGAGATGGCTCAATGGTTACCGGTTCTGGCTGCTCTCCCAGAGGACTAGGTTCAATTCCCAGCACCCACATGCTCACAACCATCTATAATTCTAGTTCCAGGGTAATACCTGACACCCTCATACACATATACATGCAAGCAAAACACCAATACACATAGAAGAAGGAGGAGGAGGAGGAGAAATGTGTTCCATCCTTGTATGTCAGTCTGGTGAAACCTGGAGGTTTCTACCAAGGCTTTTCTCCACATTTATAATCTTTTTGCTAGAGATGGTCCTTGTGAGTAGAGGGGCTGTGTGTGGCCAGTTAGCAGGCCATGGAAGAACTGATCACAGGGACATCACAGACAATGGGGACCTGAAGACCCAACAGAAGCATTGAATAGAAGCTGCTGGCAGGTCCACAACCTGCTCATGACACCCGGGAGCTTCACTGTTGCCTTTGGAGCCTTGCTCTTGTCAGGGATGTCAAGGTAATATGCTGGGCCATGCAGGGCTGTAGAACGCATTCTATAGTCCTGTGGTGCAGCCTCAACCCTCCCTAAGTCTCTCCTTAATCTGCTTGGCTTTATAAGGGGCTCATTCATTTCCCTTCTGTTGCTCGCTGACAGAAGAACCAGAGAGAGGGGTCAAGAACTGTGCTTCCTCCTGTCAGAGGGTAGAGGAATTACCGTTGTTCGCCCTTCTCTGGATGAATTAAGCTCTAGTGAAACTCTTTTCCTTGAAGTTTTGTTTTGTTTCTACATAGCCCTGACTGTGGTGGAACTCACTCTGTAGACCAGTCTGGTCTGGAACTCAGCGATCTACCTACCTCTGCCTCCCAAGTGCTGGGATTAAAGGTGTGCACCATCACACTAGGCCTTGAAATTTTTGTTAAAGAGAATAAAAATGAAAGGTTCTGGGCCTTTTGGAAGATGAGCTCATTACACCCTCTACTTCTCAGCTTCTTATGGCAGGAAGCTCTGGGGGTTTTTGACTCGTTTGTCATGAAAACCCGGTAGGGCTCCTGGGGACAGAATTCACCCTGACTAAAGGATGAGATCCTTTGCTGCTGGCAGAATTTTCACTCTCAGGAGGGGCTGGTCCACACCACGCTTTTGTCTGTTCACCCACCACAGCGTTCCTGAAATGCTGGCTCCAGCATCAGTCTCTACTCTGGGAAACTTTTGTCTCTTTGGCCTCTCTCCAATTCAGAGGGCTGCAGACTGTTCCCTGACCTAATTCTCAAGGCACTTCAGGGAGTTTCTGACAGTCAGTTTTCTTACGGTGAGATTCTTGCTAACCATCCTACATTTTGAACAGACACGCCAGTGGGAGATTCTTTTTAAAATAGTTTGAGCCAGGTGTGGTGGTAGTGGTGATGGCGGCGCACACCTTTGATCACAGCATGCGGGAGGCAGAGGCAGGTGGATCCTTATGAAAGCCAGGCCAGCCAAAAAAAAAAAAAAAAAAAAAGGAAAGAAAAGAAAAATACATTTTAAAACTTTATCGGGTCTAGGAACAACTCTCTGGTAACTCGTTCTGGTTGTAGCTTTTATCCTATTTATAAACTGTTATGTAACAAATATTTGTAATACTTGTGTTGCTTCCCACCTGCGCTGCGCACTCTCCCCACCTCTCAGGAACAGCCAGTGCTTGCGTTTCCTTCTCTCCTTGCAAAGATTGTAGTTTCCTACCCACCTGGCCCAGGAAACCCCACAGGAGGCCAGCACTGTCCTGAGACTAAAATTCGAGTGTGTCATGTGTTGTTGGTTGTTTTCTTACTGTTTTATTTTTATTTGAGGGGGCACCACCCAGCTCTCAAATAAATCACGCACAGAGGCTTACTTATAAATGCCTGGCCTTAGCTTGGCTTGTCGCTAGTCAGCTTTTCTTTACTTTAAATTATCTGGTCTCTCTTTTTCTGGGATTTTCCCTTTTCTTATTTCTGTATATCTTACTTTTACTCTGTGGCTGGGTTGCTGGCCTCAATGTCCTCTTCCTTCCCTGGCTCTTTGATCTTTATTTCCTTGTATATATTCTCTCTGCCCTCAAGCCCCTTCTCTTGCCTAGCTATTGGCCATTCAAGTCTTTATTAGACTGTCAGGTGTTTTAGACAGGTACAGTAAAATAGCCTCACAGTTAAACAAATGCAACATAAACAAAAGTAACACACCTTAAAATAATATTCTACAACATAGATAGTTTAATGACTTCAAAATTGTCCAGCTCTCTTGTGACTTAGACATGTTGAAATCCTGCAGTTCCACACAGTTCTGTGTTGAAATTCAGTTCTTCAGTATGTGGCCATGTTGCTCTATTTGGAAATGGATTTAAGATATCATTAGTTCAGACGAGGTCATACTGGAGTGAAGTGGTCACCACATTCACTATCTGGTGCTCTTATGAAAAGAAAAAAATTTAGATACTCACTTGCATACTACCTAGAGACTCCGAAAGCAGATAGTCATGTTCATGCCAAGGAGAGATAGGAGCATGTCCCTTCTCACTGCCCTGAGTAGAGGTTAATCTTGCTACCAGGAGATAGTACACCTGTGTTATTGACACTGCTCAGTTTGTAGTAGGTTGCCAGGTGGCAGTCCTATGCTCTGCACATATGATTCCTTACTTATTCCTCACATGTTGTCTGAGAAAGAAGGCCTTTGGTTCTCTTAGAATAATGTGAGGTTGCAATATTTTTCTTCCTTTTTTATACTTTGTTTTTGTAGGCACAGTCTCATTATGTAGCTCTGGCTGGACTCGCTATGTAGACTGCCTGGTCTTGAACTCACAGTGATATGCCTGCCTCTGCCTCTTGAGCGCTGGGATTAAAGGTGTATGTCACTTGATATGGCTTGACAATATTTTGTTTACCTTTACAAAAACAATAACAACAACAACAAAAACAGCTTTGAAGACAATTTTATTTGAGTTTCAAGAAAACCCCAGGACAGGCAAACTGTGAACCTCAGAAGCTGCTCAGAGGCTGTTGGAGTTAGGCTTGGAGGTTGGCCACAAATTGAATAAACTCTGGCTAGTATCTGAAAGAGAGCAGAGAGAGAGAGAGAGAGAGAGAGAGAGAGAGAGAGAGAGAGAGAGAGAGAGAGAGAGAGAGAGAGAGAAAGGAGGGGGAGGGAAAGGAAGGAAGAAGGAAGCAAGAAAAAAAGACAAAGAAAAGCCACACCTTTCTGAGTCAGAAACATAGGCTGAGCAAACAGAACTTCGAGGTGGCTTTGGAACAAACTGCCCTGGAGACAGGCATCCAGCACATTGTTTCTTGAAGGGAAGGTTATTCTATTCTTTCTCTCTCTTTAACTTGGTCTTCCTGAGGACTGATCTTTTGGTCAGATGATGACACACCCAGCTGGAATAACTCTTAGGTCTTGGAATGTTAGGTTGCTTGGAATGTTAAGTATCCGCTCAGTCAAAGAAATAGCTTTCCCTAAACTACTGTAAACCCACCCCTAACTCCCCACCCCTGGCCCCATTCTCCCACCTTCCCACCCCTACGAAGAAATAATCCTAAAGTCATTTTGGAGACAGGCTGAAATTGGGAGATGGGAGTTATGGGAGTTACCCCGCATAACTAACTAGAAACACAGTCCCAAAGCTTTCACCAGAAGGGACTAGCCGCAAGGACTAGTGCCACAATCCTGTCCACCCTCACGTGTGACCTCCAGGCAAGGGGTGGGGCTGACTGGAGAAGATAAGTAACAGTGGTTCCCTTCTGGCTTTCCAGACTAGAGTGCCAAGGACATTTCTGGAACTGTGGCTTTCAGGGATAAAATTTTCTTAAAATCAACCTTTCAAGTTTGTTCTGAAGATACCAAGGTCTGGGAAACACGTGACCTGTGCTTTCTTTGTATAAATAGCAAGCCACGCTTTGGTTTCCAGCAGTCTGTGGACTTCAGCATGAGTGCGTCTCGGTGGCTGGCTTGCGCGGCAGCGTTTTCTGTCTTCTCTGTTTTAAAAGTCAGCTCTCTGGACTCTTTTGTTGCAGCTGTTTACGAGCATGCCGTAATCCTGCCTAGTAAAACCCTGCTGCCCGTGTCTCCCAGTGAGGCACTGGCACTGATGAATCAGAATCTGGATCTTCTGGAAGGAGCGATCGTATCAGCAGCAAAGCAGGTATCGGGCTCCCATCTCTCCAGAGTACCAAATCAGTCCTGAGAAGGATGGAGGCGGGGGGGGGGGGGGGGGGGGGGGGATGCGTGGGAGGGGTGGGGGTGGTTCACAGGGAACTAGGTTACTGTTGGGTCAGTTCCACTTAAAATATTAGCAGAGCCAAAGTGCTTTGTTTTAATAGAACCTTTTCACCTCAGAGTTACTAAAGGCACTATTACATATCCCTAACCAAGAGAGGAAACGAAGTTTGAAAATAACATTTTGCACATTTTAAAGCAGGACTTTGAGGAACTAGCCATATAGTGAACATTTTTGTCCTTCTTTTCTGCTGAACATGGAAGGTAAAGTATGACAAGGACAGAGACCTGCTGCTCTTCTTCTTTATTTTATGTGTATGAGTGTTTTGCCTGTGTGTACCTCTGTGAACCAGATGTGTACCTGGTTGCCATAGAGCATAGAGGAAGGCATTAGATCTTCTGGAACTAGAGTTTCAGGCCGTTGTGAGCAGCTATATGGGTGCTGAGACTTGAACCTGGGTCCTCTGGAAGAGTGGCCAGTGTTCTTAGCCTGGAACCATCCTCTAGCCACACCCCCCTCCTGTCGCTATTTTAGACTATAATAGCTTCAGTGTCTTTGTGCTCTGGTTTGTAGAGTTGAGATAAGTTTACAATGTGACAAGATCTGGAGTGTTCAGAGTGTGTGGACACAGACCTTCAGTTTACAGTCTGAAACAAACTGGTTACAAACTCCTTACACTAAGTAACAAAGTCATCAATTCTTTTTAATTCCACTATCAAATTATGTCTGTCAATGTCACTGTGTTGGATGAAGTGTGAAGCTTAAAGCAAACTTTACAATAGAAGTGTGGTTTAACTAGATGGATTTAAGTAAGATACTCATAGGTCAGTTATAGACCAGGGGGACATGTAAAGTATGATAACAGTAATACAAACATGCCTGTGTGATGGGTGTAGTGACATGCTTTTCATCTCATCCCAGTGCTTTGAAAGCAGAGGCAGGTAGATCCCTTAGAGGCCAATCAGGGCTACAGAGATGGTGAGACCCAGTCTCAAACTAATCCATTCTCAAACTAATATATTTACGTGTGTGTGTATGTGTGTGTGTGTGTGTGTGTGTGTGTGTGTGTGTGTGTGTGTGTGTGTGTGTGTGTGTATACATATACATATTAAGGTTTAAAAGATTATTACATGTTGATATTGTTTTTCTGCCCTTAGTTCAACTGTTTCTTTAAAGACCATAGCAACCTTCAAGGTGACTCTGAGGCACTGCACCCAGGTTAGCTGAGAGATTACTCAAGGAATAGCCTAGCTGACCTGTGTATGAGGTTCTTCTTGCGGAGCAAGAATCATGCTTGTGGGTACTGTGTAGGAGAATCTTGAGGCAGACACAGAGGTTGTGTTCTAAGTTGACTGAGATTCAGTCAGACACAATTGACCAAAGTTCATAGAGGGTTGATTTGGGGGTGAATTGGGTTTATAATTAATGGGAGCATGGGGTTACAGAGCTGTGAATGGCTTTCACAGCTGTTAATGTCCATTAAAAAAAAAGTTGATAGTGGCAGGATAAGAAAATTAAAGTGTTGGGAAAGCCAGATAGATGTATACTTGTAATCTGCATGTGTGGAAAGTGGAGGCAGGAGGCTCAGGAGTTTAAGGTTATTCCAAATTATATAGTGAGTGTGAGGCCAGGCTGGGCTATATGAGATCCTGTTTCAAGAAGAAACAAAGAGCTTGGAAAGATAAAACAGAAGAATAAGATTAAAAAGTGCCCAAATAGTTATTAGTTATTTTAGCTATTTCTCTCCCTCCCTCTCCCTTCCTCCCCCTCTCTCTTTCTCTGCTCTCCACTCTGAGCTCCTCTACTACACCCAGCTTGCCACTTAGTTTCCAATTCTTCTTGCAGCAAACCACCTCTGATTGTTTGTCTGTTTGAGAAATGCTTGAATTTTTTGGTTTTACAGGGTGCACACATTATTGTGACTCCCGAAGATGGCATCTATGGTATGCATTTCACCAGGGATACTATCTATCCATACTTGGAGGATATCCCAGACCCTCAAGTAAACTGGATCCCCTGTGATAACGCAAGCAGGTAAAGAAACAGTACATGGAGGGGAGTGGGTAGAAGAAATCTAAGGGGGGTTTGGAGGGAAGGGGAGGATAGGTATGATCAGAGTTTCTGTATACATATAAGAAATTTTCAAATATACAAAAAAGGGAAAAATTCAGTTATGAACCTCTACTTGCTTCACTGGGGAAAAGGGTTGTTGAAAACATAGAGCTGGTCCTGTGTCAGTCACATTGATGTTTCTGTCTATCACAAAATATCTGGGACAACTGACTTCACAGGAGACTCTAAGTTTCAGAGGTTTGAATCTATGGTCACCTGATCTAGTTTCTTTAGGCCTATGGCAACATCCTGCATCCTGGTAGTAAGGCGTGGCAGAGAAATCTTAATTCATTTTAGGGGAGTAGAAGGGAAAAAAAGGGAGAGGAAGGAGCCAGGGCTCTAACACCTGTTTGTAGTGGATTTATAGTGTTGCCTTGTAAATAATTGTTCCACCTACAAGTAATAAAAAGCACTGATTGGCCAAAGGCAGACAGGAAGTGTGGGCTGGGCTACCAGACTAAGAAAACTCTGGAAATAGGAAGAACAGAGCAAAAGAGCCACAGAGACTCCAGAGTTGCTAGAAGATGCAGAGGACAACTATACTGCTCTGAGAAAAAGTACTGAGCTGCATGGCTGAACAGGATAAGAATCATGGGTTAGATTAAGTGTAAAGAGTTAGCAAGTTATATGCCTGGGCCTTAGGCCGATCAGCATAAAATTAACGTAAGCATCTGTGTGTCTCTGTGTGGGTCTGTGGTTCTGTGGGCCTGAACCTTGAGGATAGGCCAGAAAGTCCAGGCCAGAAACCTCTTATTACACCTGTTCAGCAACACACCCCAATGACACACTTTTCTTCTCTTAGTTTTAATTTTTTAGTTTGGCCATCTTTAAGTAGTACCTTAGGTTGGGGACCAAGCCTTCAACACAGACCCACAATCAGCCAAGTTTGGCTTAATTTTCATCTTCCATGAATATATTTATCAGGGAAATGAACAGAAATTATGAGATCACCAATAAATGTTCTAACATCTATTCCTATTTCCTTGTACCAAAACGAATTACACCCAGTATGAATGAATACTTTTCAAGCCAGGAAGGATGATGGTATGTAACTTGCTTAGGGTCTTAGATGAAATTACCAGGAGGAACATGACCCAAGATATTAGCATGCCCATATCTGCCCCCCCCCCCCCCCCGGTTTCTTGGCTTGTAATGCCTTTCCCCTTCAGTATCAGCCACTTTTTTCTCATTGCTCCAGAAAAGTATCTAGGAAGGAGCAATTTCAGGAAGGAAGCAATAGCTTATTTTGGATTGCAATCAGAGTGGGTACAGTCTATTATGGCAGGAAAGACCCCATGGCAAGGAGGCCATGGCCACATCACACAGGAAACAGAGCATGATTCAGCTAGCTTTTCCTTTCTTTCTTTCTTCCTTCCTTCCTTCTTCCTTCCTTCCTACCTTCCTTCTTCTTCCTTCCTTCCTTCCTTCCTTCCTTCCTTCCTTCCTTCCTTCCTTCCTTCCTTCCTCCCTCCTCCCTCCTTTCCTCCCTCTCTTCCCCCTTCCTCCTTCTCTCCCTCCCATCCTTTCTTTCTTTCTTTCTTTCTTTTTTTTTTTTTTGGAGGCAGGGTCTCACTATGTAACCTTGGCTGGTCTAGGTTTTGCCATATAGACCCAGGCAACCTTGAACTCAGAGACCCACTTGCCACTGCTTCCCAAATGTTGGGATTCAAGGTGAGAATCACCACAGCCCACCGAGGTGTGTTTTTTGGAGGTATCATGCCAATGGGTCTCCTAGTATTTATTTTAAATTGCTGGTCTATGTTTTTCAGAGAGCTTAGATTATCGTGATTCAGAATTATTCTTCAAAGTTACTAATTCATTTCTGTCACATTTTTCTTGTTAAAAGGTTTGGTACTTTCTACATTTTCTAATCCTCCTTTGTTCTATACACTGTTCTAGTGTGATTTGTTCTTCACTGTGACTTCACAGGCATGCTTATCTCTCTACCATGTGTCTTCAAGTGTCTTAATAGCTGTGATTGTGACAAGTTTTTCATTTATGAAGTGTGGCTTTGCTAGATATGTATTCAGGCTGACAGTTAATTGCTCCATGCTCTTTTTTTTTTTTTTTTTTTGAAGAAATCTGCCATATTCTGATAGATTCTCTTCCTGTATTCTGTGTTTGCCATATACATTTGGGTGGCCATCGTTTTTCCTTAGCTTTAGGAAGAGGCTGGGCTTGGGAGATGCGTAGCCACTGCTAATTAGAGCAGTAGGTAGAGCATGAGACTCTTAATCTCAGTATTGCAGGCCCATACTCCATATTGGGTGCCAGATATCGCACAAAATCTATTTGGTATTATAATAAAAACCTGAAGCAAGATATTGGAGAAAAGCTGAACTATCAGAGAAATAGAGAAACAAGCCACAGCGGCTTGTTACGCATCAACCCCTCTGGTCTGACTCCAGGAAATCCCATGACTCCCACTTCTCTCCCCTCAGCCAACCAGGAAGTGGCTGGGAAAACTCCGCCCAGCTATTTTACTTCCTCATCCAACATTCCTACAGCTAGGACTAAAGGTGATCCTGGCTGCTTAGCCTTGAACTCACAGAGATCCAGAACTTTGCCTCCCAAGTGCTGGGATTAAAGGCCGAGTCACCATTCCCTGACCTTCATGGTTTGGCTCTGTCCTATGATATTTCAGGCTATTTTTATTAAATATGCCATCACATATTTCATTTTGTGTTAAAAATAAAAGGTTATAACCAATACAATAAGTACTATATACAATAAGTACAATAACTATATATAGTATATACAAACAATAATTACACCAGTAATATCTAGTCTATTAACAATTGACAAATTCAAAGAAAATATTCCATTATTTATTCTATTTTGATGAGTCCAAACGATTGTATCTAATTCATTTTCTATCTAACTTGTATCACCAACTAAAAACTACCTTTTGATGTCTTTCAAACTTATACACTTTACATCCCTAAATAAGTTTCCTTTCTGAATCTGTAACTGGGAAAACTATAGGATTGATGAAATTAATTATCATTTACTTCCTGGGACTTTGAGTGGACTACATCATCCCAGAATAGTTAGGACAGATTATGTAGTGCAATTGTTGTCTAGATAGGGAGTCAGATTCCAGAGTGTTTTCTGTTCTATCTTTCCAGCATGCCTCTGGTTCTAAGTTTTGATTCACAAATAGTGCTTCTTCTTTTAGGCCTGGTTTCATGAACAGAACATGGAAGGTTTTGCTTTGTAATATCCAGAGTATGCTTCAGACATTTTCAAATGAATATACAACTGCATGTATAATTCTAGATTTGATACATATTATAATTAAAATATGTATGAATGGACTCTTAACCCCCGAATATTTTTCTACTGCCAAATCCCCACTATTGGTGTCCTGTGGAGTCTCTTGTCTTAATCTTTTTTTCCTGTCTATTACTTGGAATTGTTGTATATACCAAATCATAGATTTTTTTTATTATTATTAAAAACTAATCCAGATTAAAAAAAAATTCTCTCCAAATGGACCTATACCAGATTTGGCTACACTCCAGTACAGGAGAGACTCAGCTGTTTGGCCAAGAACAATTCAATCTATGTTGTGGCAAACATGGGAGACAAGAAGCCATGCAACATTAGTGACCCTCAGTGTCCTCCTGATGGGCGTTTCCAGTACAACACAGATGTGGTGTTTGATTCCCTGGGTAAACTGGTTGCACGATACCATAAGGTAATGTTAATTAATTAATTGGTTAATAAAGTGGCTATGGAATAAAAGTGAGGAGGATAATTATTATTTACAGCAATAAATGACCTCTGGAGAGAGATGGAGGGAGAGTCATGACAGTACAGAAAAGTAGTATTTTAGATGTAGCCAATCATTCCCAGTGTGTTCAGCAATGATAGGTGTGTCATCTATGATAGGTGAGAGTCACCTGGAGCCATCTTCATTGAACGACTTTGTCATCTGAATTAATGGGTCAAAGGTGAATTAAGACGGCCCGATGGGACAGATTTAGTTCTGAGGACAGAGTGAAGTTCTTTAAACGTAGTGAGATGTTTTGTCAATGGTTGTCTGTTTCACCTCCTTTGTAAGATTGAAGACCATTTGTAAAGACAGATGCACCCATGCACACCATCTGTACCAGGGAGGGAGTTTCTGGCTCTGTTCTACTGGAGTGGCTCTGATTTTCTAATGTGCTGCTTTTCCGTAAAGACAGTGGTCACAGATGAAATGTGCACCGTTGAATGAACACATTTTACATGTAGAGTAATGTCCTGGGAAACCTTCTAGAATTTTATTCCTCTGCATTATTTATTACAGCAAAATCTTTTCATGGGTGAAGAACAATTCAACACACCCATGGAGCCTGAGCTCGTGACTTTCAACACTCCATTTGGAAAGTTTGGCATCTTCACATGCTTCGATATACTCTTCCATGATCCCGCTGTCACCTTGGTGACAGAGCTCCAGGTGGACACCATATTGTTCCCAACTGCCTGGATGGATGTTCTGCCTCATTTGGCAGCCATTGAATTCCACTCAGCTTGGGCTATGGGCATGGGGGTCAATTTCCTTGCAGCTAATATACATAATCCATTAAGGAGAATGACAGGTAGGTAATACGTGGTCTTTAAACTTTAGTTAGAAAGAGCATTTCAAAAAAAGATTGTACATCTTTTATTTTTCAGCTCCCATTTTTAAAGCTAATGTGGACTGTGCAACAGATGTGTGCAGTACACTTGGAGGCCATCAGATCTCCTGGAACAGAGTTACAAACAGTTGTGAGCTATGTGGATGCTGGGAATTAAAACCAGGTCCTGTGGAAGGGAAGCTAGTTCCCCAACCACTGAGCCATCTCTCCATCCCAACTCCTAATTTTAAATATTTAGTTGGTGATATACTGTCCAGTCTATATTGAAACTGTTTTGTAGCTGGGTGTGGTGGTGCACAGCTGTAGTCTTAACACTGGGGAGACTAAGACTGGAAAATCCGGAGTTTATCACTAGCTTGGGATACATAGTGAATTGGAGGCCAGCCTGGACTACATAGAGAGAGCTTGCCTTAAAACAAACAAATAAAAATATCAAAACCCTCAAAGGAAATAAAATTATAAACACCAAAATTAAACATGCCTCAATTTGGCAGACTTATTTAATATTATTCATATTGAATATTTATTTAATATCATTCAATTAGAATTTATTTACTATTATTCAAGTGTACCTTTTCTTCTCTTTTGAAATTCAGTTTGTGTGAAATTCTTCTTTTTAATCATATTTATTGCCATATGCTATGTATATATATCTTCTTGTCTTTGTCCCAGGTCAGCATATATTACAAAATTAGTGAAATATACATTGCATAGAAGAGGTAAGATGATGAGTTTTAGACAGAAGTGACAAACTCCTTTTTCCAACTGTATTTTCAGGAAGTGGCATCTATGCGCCGGATTCTCCAAGGGCCTTTCACTATGACAGGAAAACCGATGAGGGAAAACTCCTTCTCGCTCAACTGGATTCACATCCACGTCACTCAGCAGTGAACTGGACTTCTTATGCCAGCAGTGAAGAAGCATCTTCATCACCAAGTAACCAGAAATTCCAGAGCCTTGTTTTCTTTGATGAATTTACTTTTGTGGAGCTCAAAGGAATCACAGGAAATTACACTGTTTGCCAGAATCAACTCTGCTGTTATCTAAGCTACCAGATGTCTGAGAAGCGAGCTGATGAAGTTTATGCCCTTGGAGTATTTGATGGGTTGCACACTGTGGAAGGACAGTATCATCTACAGGTAATGTCACTGTCAGAAAAGTGCATGCAGCTGGGAAAAACTGAATGTCAGATAATCAGTGGAAAGTTTATTTGCATATTGTATACACAAAGGAAATATTTTAGTTAGGGTTTCTATTACTGGGATGAAACACTATGATTGACAGCAACTTGAGAAATGTCTTAGTTATTGTTCTAATTCTGAGAAGAGACTCCATAACGAAGGCATCTGCAGACAGCAGGAAAAGAGAGATACCAGGCCTGGTTTGGTGTCCAATCCCAGTGACACACTTCCTCCAAAGAGACCACACTTCCTGAGCTTTTCAAACAGTGTCACTCCTTAGTGACCAAGCATTCAAATAAAGGGGACTATGGGGATCATTCTTATTCAAACCACCACAAGTTGGGAAAAATGTATGGTTTATACTTGCACATCAGTGTTCATCATCTAAAGAAGTCTGGGTTGGAACCCGGAGAGCAGAGCTGATGCAGAGGCAGTGGAGAAGTGTCAACACCAACATTAAAGTTATTCAAATTATAGATAAAGGATAATACAGTAAGTACCCACAATGCATCATCCTGCAAGAACAGGCTTAGGCATTTTCTGTGTGCTCATCAAAGCCTATCTTGCTTTATGAAGAACCTAACATCAAGCCTGTAGTCAGTGATCAGTATAGATGGAGCTGCCTTGGGGATTTTTACAGAGTGGTTTACTGCACACACACACACACACACACACACACACACACACACACACACACACACATGCTCCAGCTCCTCATCCTTGAAGCTCATATACAGTCAGTATTTTGATTCCTTGTCTGTTTTTCATCCTGTCTCACTCAGAATTTTGCGGTGTCTTTTTTCTGTTCTATCTAATCTAGTCTTTATACTTTCACAAAATAAATTACAACACCTTTTCTGATTATGCGACATTCTTGCTGAATATTCCTCACTAAACTAATTGACAAATCAAATGCTTGAATCTAGGAGACCCATGAAGTCTTGCTATGTCATTACTATATCTTTGACTTATACATGCTCTGGGATTCTGTATGTTGAGATGCTTCTAGCATTTACCCCAAATTTCCAGCATATATATATATAGTACCTCTATGTTTATTAAATTTGATTTCTTTATTGATGATGGCTGCTACCTGCTCACTGTTCATAGCTCTTCTCAGTTGTTATCTTTGCCGTAAAGAATACTTGTCACATCTGCAGGACCTCTGCCACCTCTCACATAGGTTATGTTCCCAGAGCATCCTGTTTGGCTTCATCAAAGTCAAAACATGCCACATCATTCACATACCTGAGACTGACAGCCCTGGAATACTAGAATTGTGCCTACTGGGTAACATTTTGCTTACTGTGTAAACACTCCAGCTATGCTCGTTAATTTCCACAAACATTTGAGTACTAAGTATACATAGGATGCATAGGAGTGTTATGCATAGGAGTGTTAATGATGTAAACCATCCACTCGAGAAAGACGGTGCCTAGTGGAGCAGAAAGCCATGTGAGTAGGTAGCTTTCCAGGGGCTGACATGTAATGGAGTGTATTGTGTACATGTGGCTGGAAGAATTTCAAGTTGCTGAATTTAATCTAATCCGGAGACCCAGGGGAACTTGTAAAGCTGCTGCTTAGAAGTAGAGTGGGAGTATGAAGGTATCCATAGGCCCAAAGATCTCCAGCCAATTCTTTTGGCCGTGCATTATGGGAAGCACTGAGGACTAATGGATAATTAGTCCTAATTTATAATTTATAATTAGGTATGTTAGTTGCTCAGCAATAAATCAGGTGACTAATGAGGAAGAAACATTTACCAGCTAAAGATACAGAGGCGGGTTTCTAGAACAGGGCATTTCAACTGGCCTTCCTTCCTTCCTCCCTCTCTCCCTCTATCCCTTCCTTCCTCTCTCTCTCCCTCTCTCCCTTCCTTCCTCTCTCTCTCCCTCTATCCCTTCCTTTCTTCCTCCCTTGCCTTTCTTTCTCTCTCTTTTCCCCCTCTCCATTTTTTCTTCCTTCCTTTCCTTTCCTCTTCTTATTGTTATAAAAATGGATTCCTATTATGTGGCCCTAACTATATAGTTCAGATTAATCATGAATACTTGGTTTTGCCTCAATCTCCAGAGAGCTAAGATTACAGGCACATGTCACCATATCTAGCCTATCTGATGACTCTTTTTTTTTTTTAAAGAGTAGATAGTGTCAAATTAATGAGCAAATGAAAACATCTTCACATAACTTTAAGATATAATTAACAAGTGAACATCTCATGGCACACTGCAAGGCTACATTGTAGAGTGATTGGGTGAAGCTAATTCATCTTGACTCTGACATCTCCGTTTGCATCTCTCATACAGATCTGTACTCTGCTAAAGTGTAAAACCACCAGTTTACACACCTGTGGTAGTTCAGTGGACACAGCTTCCACCAGGTTTGAAATGTTCTCCCTCAGTGGCACTTTTGGAACCCAGTACGTCTTCCCTGAGGTGTTGCTGAGTGAAGTCAAGCTTGCACCTGGAGAATTTCAGGTAACAATCTTGTTTGATATAGCCACTTAATTGAGGAGAAGAGGAGGCATTCTGACATCAAAACTTAGCCTAAATTCGGCAAATACAAATAGCGCTATTTGAAAAGGGTAACATTGTTTTTGAGGATCATGACATACTCTGAGCAGACTGGGTTTATCGCCTGAAGACTAATATAATCTGCATGTCTTTTTTTGCTCCTAAAAATAAAGAAAGCTAATTGAGGGCACTATGTGAAGGAGGCTGGGCTCTTCAAGGTTTGTTGAGTAGGAAGAAGACTCAGTGATAGTAGAATGGTTCAGGACCCGTCTCAACAGAGAAGTCCTTTAGGATCACCAATTAGCGATGGCTTAGGGCTTAATGCTCAGTAAGATTTCTGGAAAAGAGAGAAAAGCAAAGGTAAAGGAGAGAGAGTTCCACGGTGGTTGTTTGGAGGAAGGAAAACCTCCAAAGCCCAGAACTAATGGCTTGCTTCACAACCCAGTATGCCCTTTTCCCTGACTGTGCAGGCCTCTCTCACTTGTAATACCCCTTCTTCACAGGTATGATTGCAGGGGTGAAGGTGTACTGTGAGAGGCTAGGGGCTGTGGGGAGCCAGTGACAGTAACAGATGCAGTCCAAACCCTACCTTGGCCCTCTGCTTCTGACTATTTGCTGTATCTTCATGGGTCTGGAAGGGCTGGATTAGGAGCTACTACCATGCTAATTCATGGCATGCTTCCTCAGACAAGTACATTGTCAGGCATCAATTGTTACACGGATTAAATAGTACATCAATCAATGTCACTTCAAATTTTTCTTACATGCTGCAATATTTTAAATATTTGAAGAACAAAATTGGGCCGTTCTTTTAAGCTATTTATTTTGTTTACTAAATGTACTGTGGGATTTTTGTAGCTTTAATAGACTGTCTACTTTTCTGTGTTCTACCCAGGTGTCAAGTGATGGGCGTTTGTTTAGCCTGAAGCCAACATCTGGACCTGTGTTAACAGTCACACTGTTTGGGAGGGTGTATGGGCAAGACTCATCATCAAAAGCTTCCTCAGACCTTATAACACACTCACTGATGATAATAATGCTCATTGTGACACCCATTATACATTTCTTATGTTAATACAATTTTTACATTCTCTGCTTTATTTGGAATAATTTAAATTTGGTGGATGGAGAAAAGATCAGTTTGCCAACAGTGGCCTCTGGTGTAAATATATAGTGTTTTTTTTTTTTTTTCTATAGAGATGTATATGCACCCTAGATACATTTCAGGAAAATTAATAGAATTTGAACATTGGTCTGTGTTGGAGCTGAGCTGTTGGACCAAGTGAGAGTCATGCATGTTTTATTCAGAAGAAATAAAAATTACAGTTAAGAGGCATGTCAAAATATCATAACATATATTTACAAGGTGTTTGAATCTATTAATACTCCATGATGATGTATATCCTACTCAGTTAAGCTTAGTGTTTCCAATGAGCTTGTTCATTTATACTGTTAAGTATTTATCTGAACAATACATTTCCATTCTCCTATGGGACAAATCTTGTCCCCTTAATTATTATTTTTATTATTTTATTGTTCTAGACAGGGTGTCTTTGTGTAGCCCTGGCTGTCCTGAACTCACTCTGTAGACCAGGCTGGCCTCTAACTCACAGAGATCTGCTTACCTCTGCCTCCCACACATGCTGTGATTAAAGGTGTGGGCCACCACTGCTCTGCTGTCCTTTTAATACTTAAACTCAAATCCCAACTCCTCCCACTTCCGAATGTGACTGTTTAGGGAAATGGGGATTTAAAAGAGGTCACATGAGGTCATAAGCATGGACTTTAATCCAATTTGGCTAATGTCCTCAGGAGGTTTAGGACAAAAGACCAGCATGTTGTGAGGTCCCTGTCAACACAGAAAAAGATGGCCATCTATCTACAAGGAAAGGGGCCTCAGAAAAAAGTGACCCGCTAACATGTTGAAGTTCCAGGCCCCCAGAATGATGAGCCAATAGCTTTCTCACTAAGTGCTCCAATCTTTGCTCTCTGTTTCAGCAGTTCAGACAAACGACAGCAAAACCAGCAAAGTTCTCTCCTTGGCCCCACTTTCAAATCTAAAGATTTGGACAAAATGGCTTACTTAGTAAGAGCCCTATTCCCAAGACTCCAGCAACTTTTGGCAAAGGTGGCACATGCATTCATGGTACAGCCACCAGATCATTGAATAGCTTCTAGAACTAGGAAATTAGAAAACCTCATTTAAAAAAAAAATATGTTTAACACAACACTAGATGTTCTCTTTTGGTAACAGCAAAATATCCAGACATTGTACCACTTAATGAAGCAAAGGCAACTTTTAAATTAAAAATAAATTCTGAATGGAGGGTGGTCCATTGAGCACTATCATATTATCAGTGTACAAAGGGTGCTCTTGTAAAAATGAGAGCAGAAATTCACAGCAGTGACCCAGTGTGCCGTGTGTGTGTACAAGGGAATATATGTATGTGCTTACTCTTGTTTTTGAGGATGGGTATATTGTGTAGAGGCCATAGGACAACCTTAGATTCTCATCCTTTCCTTCTGCTTTCTTTGAGACAGGGTCACGCTGGTAATTCATTGTTGGTTTGGGAGCTGGCTGGCCACCAAGCTTCTAGAGAATCTCCCGCCTCCACTGCCTTCAAGTCAGGGAAGAATTGGTATCACAGCACACATGATACTTTCTGGCTTTTATGTGTGCTCTGGAATTCTGAATATAGGTCATCAGGCTTGCATAGCATATCTACTGAGTCATCTCCCCTGCTAAAAAGATACTGATTTCTTGCTCAGTGGTGACTACTGCCACATTATGATTGCACCTTTACCTTTGTACGAGAGCTAACTTACATTCCTTATTATCAGTTTTGTAACTAGAGGATGGGAGAAGGCAGACTAAGGGCTATGGAGAAAGTGCATGGTTAATACTTATGCATATGTCCTGGAATAAAGGACAAAGTCAGTTGATCATGACACGGGGAAGAAAATCTTGAGCTACTGAGAAACATCTTAACATGAAGAACGGAAATGTCTCAGGTACTGAAGGTAAGTTTACAATGATAAAGGAACAATCAATGAACAGTGTGAGCCTTAGTGCATTTGTGTGTGTGTGCGCATGTGCGTGTGCATGTGTGTGTGTTCAGTGCACATGCACATGCTCAAGGGCAGGTCAGAGATCAATGTATAGGGTCGTCCTCAATCATTCTCTACCTTTTCTGAGATATGGTATCTATTCTTTAACAAGTAGCTTGCTATTTGCCTGGCTGGACAGCAGCCTTGGGGTCTTGCCTGTCTCCGCCTCTTCGGTGGTGGGATTATAGGCATGCCCCACCATGCCTGGATTTTCATGTGAGTATAGTGTATCTGAACTCAAGTCTCTACCTAAACAGCAAGTTGTTTACTGACAGAACCTTCTTGATAGCATTCTGACAAACTTTTTGCAGTCCTGGCCAACAAGCAGGTAATGCCCTGGTGGGCCCAGCACCTTGACATCATTCTCCATAAGATTCCCTGTAAGAAAAGACTCCTCTCTATTCTCTTTCCCGCTTCTTGCTAGAATAGGCCACACACGCCTCCCACCCCCTCTTTTCTCTCTCTTCTATTTCTTACCTCTCTTTCCCTTCTCCCTCTCCTGCCTTTAATGAAGTCTTCACATGAACACTACTTACAGTCCACTGACTTCCTCCAGCTGTGTCTGCATGGTGTGTCTCCCTCACCCACTGTGGGGCACCTAGGCTTCCACATGCCAAGGTCTCTTTCCTGCTAGATCACAGCACATCTCCCCAATTATAAGAGTGCATTCATTTAGTTTTGTTTTGAAATTGCTGTTTCTAGTGAAAGGACCACAGGTAAACGCTCTTATCATCTAGAGCAGCTATTTAGACATCAATATGTTTGACACACTTTGGCACCATGCCAAAGCAAAGAGGGTCCACCTGTCACTGTGGTGATTAATTATCTGATAGACAGTTAATGTTTTGGCAAGTGCATTGTAGACATGTTAATTGGATAAACTTTATATTGAGTTATGGAATATTAGTATCACTGATTATGGTGTTAATTGAATGAAATTTGTGGTAAATCAGCAGACTTCTTTCTATTTATGTTAAAATTTTATCTTGTTTTACCAAACGGCCTCCCTCTCCTAGTGGGGCTTTTTACAAAAGTCTTTTTGTACCCCCTCCCTGGCCTGCTACCACGCTAGGTGGGTATTCCACTTCATAGTCATCTGAATCGTCTTTGACAACAAGTTTAGTGAGTAAATTGGGATTTTGTAAAAGGGGGAATTTGTTTAAGGCAAAGAGAGAATTTTTCCCACATTAAAAACAGAAAAGAGTAGCATGATGGGAGGTGGTTGGTCTTTTTTTGATATTACTCTAGAGGATTTGGAACTGGAACCAAGAAGGAGAAGATGAATAATGTAGATGAGATTATCATCATAATGTCTATTATAAATATGTGTTTGATTATTTCTGTTTTATCATTTAAAAATTTAGTTAATGTGAGTGCCAAGATAAAAGTCTTAGGAAAGCCCATTAAGAGAGAACACAGAGATATTCAGAAAATTAAAGGCTTATTTGCTGTTGCAAAGTGAGTGAAAATGAATCAGAAAGCCTGCTGTTATGTTCACTTAGTACTAGGAAAGTAGATATTATAAAGATTATCATTAAAACAACTCTAATGAGAAAATAAGATCTGATAGCCTGGAATTAGCTTCCCAAACCTACGTGTAATTTAACAGAAATATGTGAAAACTGCCTTCAGAGATTGCAACTAATACTAATTACAATATTTTTAGTGATTGGAATAATTTTAAGTACTATTTGGAAATGCTTGGAAGCTATAATTACCATTTTTGCCTTATCTAGCCTTAACATCTTATTAATAAGACTTTCCCACTAATAACAAAGACAGAGATCCATGGCTGGACATTGGGAAAAGGATGAGAGACCTTGGAAGGACTTATTCCTAAAGGGAATGTCTCCACTGAAACCTTCCTCTTGGGGCTCGGGGAACCCTGCAGAAGAAGAAGCAGGATTGGAATAGCCCGGGGTGGGGAGGGGTGATGGAGGACATAACATAAAATCAAGACCTTCTAAACGTACAAATGACCTCACAGAGACTTGCAATGTGCAAAGGGCCTGCATAGGCCTGTATCAGATGGAGCCACAGTGCTGGGAGGGGGAGGGGAAGTAGAACACTCCCCTCTGTAACCCGGAAGCTCTCTTCAATTGACAGTCTTTTGCAAAGGAAAAGCTAGTTTTCTCCAAGGGAGTACAAACCACACTTAAGGTCAGGCCCCATAGAGCAGTAGATGGTCAGCACAATAAGATATTTTTAGAGTGTTTTTTTTTTCCTCATAATGCTTTGAGCATTTTTAAAAACAGTTATTTGCTTATATAATATGGTTTCTGATTTTGTGGGGTTTCTGTCTGTGCTTGTGTGGGTGGATGGAGGGACTCCCATACTCACCTATCCATAGATGGATGTGAAGTCAAGTTCTTGTGAACACATTAATATTTGGTTCTTTATCCAGGTTTTTGGAGGATGTAGGAGAGAAAACTATAGAAAACGTGTTTCTTTCCCTTCAAATTCTAGATGATGACGAGGAACTGGAAATTAGAAATCTTAGGTAGCAGCTGCCCAGGCTGTGCCACCGCGGACAGTCTGGCCAAGTTTAGCCTTCAGGAGTGTCTAAGATACAAGGACGGGGTGCAGATGACACACTGGGAAACCCACCCTCTTTGACTGGCACCTTAGTTTTTCCAGCCTTTTCCACCCCACAGAGAAAAAAAAATGCAAAATGCATCCTCTGCTCCCACTCAATTTTGGGCCTTTGGGGTTTTACTCAATGTAAAAGCACAGGTTTTGGAAATCTGTGGAAGGCTGCCCTCTATAGGCCTATGTATGAAATGACTAACTGTGTTAGAGTCTGGTAAGATAAATCCATGTTTTATATCTAAATGTGGATGTTTATGTCACAATTCCAGAACTCAAGAAATTGAGGCAGGAAGAAGACTTCAGGGTCATCCTTGGCTACATAATAAATTCAATGCCAGCCTGGGCTATATAAGATCCCATCTCAAAGCAAGCAAACAGACAAACAATGACAACATAAATAAATTAGTGGCCAACGGGCAGTTTTGTTTTTTTATTTATTTATTTTTTTGCTGTTGTTTTTTTGAGACAGTTTTATTTTGCAGCCCAGGCCTGCTTTGGACTCAACATCCTCTTGTCTCAGCATCTCAAGTGCTGGGTATCAGGTGTCCACCACCACACACAGCCTCACCATGTCATTTCTTTGGGATGGTTTAGAAAGAGGTAACAGATTATTTAAATAAACATAAATAACAATGAAAACTGTGCCTCATTGACATGACTTCTCTCTCTCTCTCTTTCTCTCTCTCCAAGATTTCTCTGTGTAACAGCTCTGGCTGTCCTGGAACTCACTTTGTAGACTAGGTTGGTCTTGAACTCACAGAAATTTACCTGCCTCTGTCTCCTGAGTGCTCAGGTTAAAGGTGTTCACCCAGATATTCTTCTTTTTAAAGTTATTTTTTTCATGTATGCGAGTTTTTTGCCTGCATGTACAGATATGTGCTCTATGCATTACTGGTGTCTGCAAAGCCAGAAGCCCCTGGAACTGGAGTTACAGATGATTGAGAGCTGCCTTGTTGATTATGGGAACCAAATTCTGAACTTATTCAAGAACAGTCAGTGCTTTCAATTTCTGGAGCATCTCTGACATGCTAATCTGCTTATGATGGCCAAAGAATTGACAGACAACCCTCTAAGGCTCCTCCCTGGAGTGTTCATGGAAAGTCTGATTCAGCAGCATCATGATGACTTTAGTCAGATAATCTGTTTCCTGAAAGGAGTTTCAGGAGATTTATAAGATCTGCCAATATTTGGTACATTCTGAAACTCTGAACTGAACACACACACACATAGTTATTATATTCCATGGTTATCACTAAGAATTTAACCAATTTCAGTAGCTGTTTTAGGTCCTGTACATATAAAGATTCCACACATGCTAAGATACTTATATATAAATACTTTAAACTTGCAATTAGAAATAATTTACCCATTACATAATATTTTTGTTCTAGTTGAGGAACCCACATAAAGTATCTAAAAAGTGAATGGACTCAAAGACTGTTAGATTCCAACCTATTGATGGTTCCACATATTTTTCAAGGTTAGGTCCAAAATGTAAAGGCATAGCTGTTAGATTCTGTACCTAAATATTAATTAAAAATGGTTATTTGTGTTAAACCACAAATTAGCTCAGTCTTTAAGGAAATACAGAGTTTATTACGATTGGTCAAGAAGCGAATAGACTGCAACAATGCCTTAAGTAGGAGGTCTGTTTCTTTTAGCCTATAATCCAAGTGGACAAACCCATTTCTTCTTATTTCATCCACTGTTGGGGACTGAACTGTTTTCCCTGAACTCGCCAGGGGTGACTGATGCCTGGAAGGCTCTAGTCATTTCTGCCAGCTGGAGAAATAGGATGCCAACACAAGGAGGTGCGATTCAGAGCTAGGCTCACCTTTGACTCCCGAGCTTTGACTTGTAGTTTGAGAGCCAGTCTCATAAAATGTGAATAGTGATTCCAGAACCTCAGGATTGGTATAAAGATTAAATGTGACTAGACAATAGGTAAGTTCTGGCACACACTAGTCAAACCTATAAATAATTTTACTGCTACGCTAACTGGCTACTATTTCTGAACAACAATAGCTTCATGATCTGAAGCTACTTGAAAACCTAACAAAACATATCTACCATTTGCTAAGCTAATTTAAAAATTAAAGAGGGTTTTGTCTTTTTATAGGTTTTTTTTTTTTTTTTTTTTTTTTTAGAAGGCCACAGTGACCTTCTTGACAGTCAATTTAGAGACAACCACAAGTGCATATCCTGTTTGAGGAAGAACTCAGCCATGGACAATGCAGGCTTCACTCTGCAACATCACTTAGTTGAAATCACATAACCAAAACCTTTCTTGCGCTGACCCACAACTGTATTCACTGGGACATTTCTTCGCATATTGAACACCTTATGGTTTCTTTGTGTTCTTTAATGGCAAATATTTCTGAGCATAGTTGTCTTCAATTATTTTTTGAAGATGTAGAGCCGTTGACAACGGTTTTCCTTATGGGAAAAGAAGGACTCTTAAATGAAGAGAAGTGCCTTTCTTCAGTCCGTACAGAAAGACAGGCAGAGAGAGCCAGATCAAGCCTTTACTAGAAGTACTAAGCAAAGCTGGGAGATGAGTAACAAAGAGGAGGAGAGTCCTTGACGTGGGGAGTTCTGCACAAGCCTAGGACCTGTTGAACACACTTTCTAAGAAATTATTAAACGCATTCATGACAAGCTTCAAAAAGGTTTGGATGCAGTTTCCATTGAGATGAAATTGTCTGCATTTTATGCCAACAAAACAGCTAAACCCATTTGTAAATGTCAAGGACAGTTGTGGAGATTGGGTATCTATTTCCTTATTTTTGCTTCAATCGATTGGTATTTTATTTCATTGCAAGTCATATTTCTTCCCTATAGTGATGTCTTATATATTTAATAAAATCAGCCTGGAATATCAGAGAACAGATCCACCCACAGTCAGTCCAGGAGGGTCAGAGAGTGGTAGGTAACTCATCTTTAATCCCAGCCTTGGGAAAGACTGGGATGGTGACCTATGCCTTTAATCCCATAAATTCAGAGACAGAGATCTTTGGTGTTTCTTTGAGTTCAAGGCTAACTACCAAATAGGAGTAGCTCACACCTTTAATCTGAACCTGGATGTGAAACAACTGGGCAAGAGGGTATTTAAGGCAGGCATAGAAAGACAGACGAGGCAGTAGAAGCCACGAGGAGTGAGGCTGAGGAAGCTGGAAGACAGATGGCTAAGATTTGACTGTGGTGTTTCCTCTCTGATATCTCAGTCTTTCCCTGAGATCTGGCTATGAGTTTCCTTTATTCATGCAACACTTGGCATCCAACTTTGGGGCATGAATTCCTCCCTCCACCCTTCCAAAACGTGCTTGCCAGCCAGAACAACACTTGACCGAAGAGTAATTACTGGTTGGCTAGGCTGTCTGTTCAGAGTTAACCTCCAGTCTTAGGCAGACCAGCCACACAAGTTTCCATTTCACTTTCATCTGGGTAAGTTTTTCAGACAGTAGCCTCTTTCTCTTGGTGGGATGTGGGTTGTTTTTTTTTTCCTCTTTTTGGACTCCCCTCCTTCGGCTGATATCACACTAGGTAGCTGCTCTGCTTCACAGTCATTTGAATCATTACAGACAACTAGATTGGTGAGTAAATCAATTTTTTTAAGGGGGAGTTTGTTTAAGGAAATGGAGGATGTTTGGTCTTTCTGTGATCTTTCTCTAGATGATTTGATATTAGCACCAGTAAAGGAAAAGATAAATAAAGTAGACAGGATTATAATTATAATGTTTATTATGAATATTGTTTGTTTGACTATTTCTGTTTTATTATTTAAAAAGTCAACTAATGTAAATGCCATGTAAAAAGTCTTTAGAAAGCCTGTCAAGAGAGAAAACAAAGATGTTCAAATTTGAACAGAGGAATATAAAGAACCAATTTCAGCAAGGTCATCTAAAATTACACAAAACAGGCAACATTAATATATCCAGTAACCTTTAAAAAAATTGAACAATGATAAAGATAATAGAGAAACTAGTTGGGCTCCAGTACAATGCTAGAATTAAGGAAAGTAAAAAAGCAATTGTGACACATAGGATTCACTCATCATTTGTACAACAAATGCTAAATAGCTGATCAACCTGTAACTGGATCACCCCTAAAGATTGGTTAGATATGGTTACTGCTGTTTTAGAGGCTGAGCCACTTTTACAGTGGAAAACATGGTGGAAGGAAGAGGCTAAAACAATAGAACAAAGAAACAGGGCCAGAGGTATAGAAGTCTCCCAAAACCAACTTCTTGGGGAAGGGGATTGTGCTGTTATTGAAAGGCAGTCTTTATACAATGAACATATTCTGGCTTTATGCCACATGGCAGCTTTAAATGCCTGGGATTGGATTTAAGAAATAGGAAAGAAAACTGAACCATTCACGATAGTAATTCAAAGGCCCCCAAAAAACTTTTATAGACTATTTGTACAGATTAACTGCAGCAGTAAACAGAATGTTACAGGACTCAGAAGCCAGGTGAATAATAATTGAATCACTGACTTTTGAGAATGCTAATGTACAATGTAGAAAAAATTTAGACCATTCAAAGCACGATCAGCATCCTTGGAGGATTGGATTCATGAGACAATTAATCTAGAGTCTTATGACAGTGATGATAACTGGGTAGGAGAGCTTGTTTCTAGTGGTATAAGAAAGAGTCAGAATGTTAAATGTTACAGTTGTGGAAGGCAAGGTCACATTAAAAAAAGATTGTAAACAAGGCTTCCCAGAAACAATGCTTTTGTTAGGAATAATTCTAAGGGAACGTCCCTCCCTTATGGAGTATGCAGAAGGTGTGGAAAAGGAAGACATTGAATGAAGAATGCAGGTCAACAAAGAACTGACATGGTAACTTTCTGCCTTTGGGAAAGTCCCCCCAGGGGACTTTCAAAAGTGCCATATCAAATCCAGTCTGATCTTATCCTTCCACTGTGAAGGAAGCACCTTCCCAGAACAATTAAAGAAATTAAAACCTATTCTAAAAAGACATACTACACTGAATGATAGAAAATCTACATAAAAGGAAAAAAACTCAGGAAAAATTATAAAGTGAATATTTTGGCAAGCTTCTATCAATGAACAAAGGCCAAAGTTAAAAGTACAAATAAATGATGTTATTATTGAAGGTTTATTGGACAGAGGAGTGGATGTAACAATAATTTCACCATAGTCATGGCATCAAAACTGGTCCCTTCAGCAGATAAATGTTCAGTTTTTAGGAATTGGGTCATTAGCCAGGTAAAATAGAGTGCAAGATGGCTTGAGTATGTAGGACTGAGAGGACAGAGAGAGAAATTAAAACCGTATATGACTAACATTTCCAGGAGAAACGTTAGTATTATGAGAAATAGTCATAAACCATTCAGGTTATAGAGAAACAAGGCAAAACAGCTGCTGTACTTTCAAAGACACCCACAGCACTACCTCTAAAATGGCTAACAGAGAAGCCTATATGGGTTCATCAATGGCCTTTAACAAAAGAGAAATTGCAGGCCTTAGAGCAGCTGGTACAGGAGCAGTTAAATGCTCAGCACATAGAAGAATCAACCAGCCCTTACAATTCTCCTGTATTTGTTATTAAAAAAAAATCTGGAAAGTTGAGAATGATAACAGACCTAAGGGTGATAACAAGGTGATCCAGCCAATGGGCTCTCTACAGTCTGGGATTCCTTTGCCTTCTCTGTTACCTAAAGAATGGCCTATTATAGTTATTGGTTTAAAAGACTGTTTCTTTACAATAACTTTATAAGAACAAGACAAAGAAAAATTCACCTTTACAGTGCCCACTTATAATAATTCTTGGCCTGTTAAGAGATTCCAGTGCAGGGTCCTCTCTCAAGGAATGCTGAATAGCCCCACTTTGTGTCAGTATTTTGTACAAAAGCCAGTTGAATAAATATGTAACAAATTCCCACAATCTATAATTTATCATTACATGGAAGACATCTAGTTGGCTGATTCAAATATTGATACCTTGAAGAACTGAAAAAAAATTTGCCTATTTGGGGATCACAAATTGCTCCTGAAAAAAATACAAAGAGATTTCATTAATTACTTAGGTTACAAAATAGGCCAACAAAAAAATCAGACTCCAAAGATACAAATCAGGAGAGATAGATTGAAGACATTTAACGATTTTCAAAAATTGCTAGGACACATTGCCAATTTATGACCCACTTTTGGAATATAAAATGATGAACTGGATAATTTGTTCAAAACCTTAAATGGTGACAAGGACTTAAACAGTTCAAGAGAATTGTCACCTGAAGCTGAGAATTGGCTTTGGTGGAAAAGAAATTATAGGATATACATGTGGATCATGTGGATCCAAACCTTAATTGCATTCTACTTATCCTGCCCTCTAAGCATCCTACTACAGGAATTTTAATGCAAAGGGAAAATGTTACATTGTAATGGACATTTCTTCCACATCAACCAAGTAAGAAATTAAAGACAAATGTGGAAAAGATTTCTGAGCTGATTTTTAAAGGAAAATTAAGACTTTGTCAATTGACAGGAATGGACTCAGCAGAAATAGTTGTACTTTTAACTAATGAAGAAACTGACCAATTATTGGCAGACAGGGCTCACATTCCCAAGAGGTGGGGTGGTTGCTTTTTGGTCTTTCAATGGGTTATGCATGATTGTCATCCTTTAGGATAATCAGTTAAAAATTGCTATTGGCTATAGTTAGATAAAAGCTAAATAAGAGAGATTAGATTCAGAGTTCTTATTTAAGAAAAAAAGGAAGAAAAAAGGGGATAGCGATGTGATAAGATATAGGTGTATATTATTGAATCTACTGTTAAAAAGCAATTACTAACTTTAAATATTTTACATTGGACTGGATTTTTTATGTTGTATACAAATTGTGTATATTGATATAAAGTTGAGAATAATTTTGTTTCTGTACATATATCTCTATGTTTTTTCAAGGTATTATACTTAAACAGTTTACCTAACAATGTAATACAAATTACTAATTCATGGAAGTTATTACCAACTAATTAGGATATAGAGAAATGTAAGTTAGTAGTTAGGCATTACAATCGAACTTATAGTCATATTAGATATGTTTTTAAGATCAGATATATTTTTAGATAAACAGGTCTTCTTCAAACACTTCAGAGATCCATAGAATATGGCATTTCAGATATTTTAGTAGCATAGGTTCTTATTATTTTTTTTATGACAATGTGACATCTGCTCCTGGCAGGACCAATCTACTTCAGAGAAGATTATGGACATCAAAGAAACTCCATATGGAGTTACCCTTCTTTGTAGAAAATGTTAGACACTGGGCAAGAAAGTGCTCTTGCCTTGACTGCTGACAGTATGATGTTCAAAATGGACAAGAAGGACACACAAAATAGAGCTGCTGAACCTTGCCAAGACAAGGTAGGAAGGTCTTTGAGAATATCCTGATTCACAGATAACTGTGTAGGCTGGAGATGGATGCTTCAACGATACAGAAGAACCTTGGGTGACTGTCCAGGCAGCCTGCTGTTTCATTTCTTACATTTTTGGAAGTTTCTTGCTTGCCCACACTGTTTAATTAGTTAATGTTATTTATTTCTTGGATCTCTGATGGAAGTGAAAATGAGATAGTTATAGTTTTCTAATCAGAGTTTTAGAAAAGAAACTCTGAAGTTAAAGTGTTTAAGTTTGAGAGACATCAAAATACAGTTTTCAGTAAGTAATACAAGTTAGATAGAAAGTGAATTAGGTATAATCCTTTGAACTCCCCAAAATAGGATAATTAATGGAATATTTTCTTTGAATTTGTCAGTTGTTAATGGTTTTATTGATCCTCTGCTATATCTCTTCTTTCCTATTGACTATGGCTCCACTTGTGATACAATGACAAAGTTAAGTAGTTTCCACAATTCTATGGGCTAAAAACCTTAGGTTTTGACATCATAGAAACAATTTGCCAACTATTTATGTTAAGAAGTACTCTGTATATTCCTGGCACATAAACTGACATCTCGGAGCCCATTCCCTACAGAGAATCACCTATCTCAGCCTTGAAACTGGGACGAGGGACTCTGACGTATTTCAGTTGGATATGCCAGACTGAACTGACTCACCTTGGGATTCCTTGCCCTCCTTGGATTCGGGGAGGGGGGGGCGTGGGGGCGGAGGGGGGTGGTGGTGTGAAGGGAGGCTGAGGGAGGACTGGGAGGAGGAAAGAGAGGGTGATCAGTGGTAGGTATGGGTGGGTATAAAAAAGATTATAAAAAAGAACTTTGTGAACATAACCACAGACACAGACACACACATGCTGCAGTATTATATGTTGTCCAAATTGCCATCATCACAGGGATTTTGTTTGTTTGCAGTGATGACTAGTGATGACACTCTCTTCTTTCATGCTGGAAAATAGCCATTGTCTGTGTGAGGTTCTCTGTGGTCCGCACATTTGCTTTCACCGCCTTTTAAAGTAGTCTATAGCATTTGCATATTCTTGTGTGGAGTTAGCATTCTCACACATAGTTCATCAGTCTCTAATGTCTAATCTCAGGCTCTTAGTCACATTTACAGTGTCAGGTATGGGTTCTTAGGAGAGGGCCTCCAACCCAATGTAAAGAGTGGTTGGTTGCTCCCATAGCCTCTGTGCTGCTATTGCACCAGGGTATCCTGCAGGAAGGATGCTGCTGTAGATCTCAGGGTTTGTAGCTAGGCTATATTGATCATTACCTTTCTTCTCTAATACCCCGTGCCTCCTAGCATCATGAAAATTAATTAGTAGGATCAAAGCTTCTGGTTGATTATCAGCTCAACGTATCACTGGTTGATGACATAGGTAAGTGTAGTCATTTATTTTGTTACTCTTGACCACTCTAGATGTGGTAAGATAGAATCTTAAGGTAGCTTTAATTTGCATTTCTCTGAATAGCCTCTTATTCTTGACTTGCTTTGGCTCTTTCTATACCTTGAATTCCTCGTCTTGTTAAAGTATTATTTTATTTCTTACCTTTCCCCCCCGCCATGTGTCCAACATTTTTATCCCTTCTCCAATTCCATTGGATACAAGTTCCAAGAAGCTGTAACCTTCAGCCATGGTCCTTATATAGTCACAGCACTTTGCTTTGGTGACAGCCAGACATGTCTTCTGACATTACTAAATGTTTATTCCTCTGACAAATCAAAGACCTTAGTCTAACCATATACAGTGGAGATCTTTATACTTTCTTTTCTTTAAGATCTTGTATAGAGCAAAAATGTGCATGAAATGAAGTAAAGCTACTTGTAATAGTTGTCTTTACTTAGCTGTCTCTCCCATCCAGTCAATTTTATATGTTTTCTATTATTTAAGAGGGTATATGGGACCACAATAAATAACTTTCCTTTTTAAAAATAACGTTCCCCCAACTTGTTAGGGAGTAAAGGATTCTTGGAAACTTAGATGGCCTCAGATTCTTTACAAAGCCAAGAATGAACTTTTGATTTTCATGCCTCTTCCTCCTAAGTGGAAGATTACGGATATGAACAACCTCGGAGAGTTTTATGAGGTTCTAGAGCTCAGAGCTGCCTGCACAGGCAAGCACTCCACCACTGAATTACATCTGCCCGCACCACAGTATCTATATAATTATCCAATACCAAACATATTTAAAAGTTGTCCTCTGAAAGCAGAGAACCATCTTTAAAAACATGAGTGTGGATATTGAACAAACAGTAACTTGGCTTTTGATTAAGCTCATAATTGGATGGCTACATGACACTGGAAAAGCCATTTAAGCTCTCCCATACTCTTATAATTTGTAGAGAAGAAATAAATGACATAAAAATACACTCAAAATTTCCTACTTAAATGACAAAATTTATACCGAACAATCAAAATCCATTATAAGTAGCAATAATGTCTTAATTTTTTGTTTTTTATTCCAATATCCTTTTCCTCCACAGATGTATTCTAAATACATTCAAATTATATTCTTTCAGAAATATAATTAATCTAGTCAGTTATTGCCATGATACTTGTTATCACAAATCCCCAGAACTCAAAATAGCAGTGTCTTAATTATTTTTCTATTGCTGTGATAAAACACGATAATCAAGTCAACTTGTGAAAGAAAGCATTAATTTGATTCAATTTGGGGCTCTCAGTTCCAGAAGATTGGATTCCATGACCATCATGGCAAGGGAGCGTGGCAGCAGGCAGTGGGCCTGGTTCTAGAGATGTAGCTGAGAGCTTACATCCTTATTGGGAAGTAGGAAGAGAGAGAGAGAGAGAGAGAGAGAGAGAGAGAGAGAGAGAGAGAGAGAGAGAGAGAGAGAGAGAGAGAGAGAGAGAGAGAGAGAGAGAGGAGGGAGGGAGGGAGGGAGAGAGAGGCTGCTAGGGAGGCTCTGCTCTGTATCTCTTCCTGTCTCCACCTCCTTCATATGTCGCTGATCCTCTGGGCTCTAGGTTAGCTAGGGTGACAGTGCAGAAGACATTCAGAATTACATGAGCATTCCTACGGGCTAAATTTCAAATGGAAAAAAAAAAAAAAACTTTATTTTTGTCTACATTCATTTGGCCAGAGTCAGTAAAGCAGCAAAGTTCAAATTCAAAGTGGGGGATAGGGAATGGAGAGATGGCTCAGTGGTTAAGAGCACTGGGCTCAGAAGTTAAGAGATAGGTGTTCTTTGAGAACATGGATTTGATTTCCAGCATCCACATAGTGGTCCATATATGTAGCTTCGGTCTCAGGTGATCCAATGCCCTCATCTGGCTTCCCCAGGTACTGCAATCATGTAGTGCACAAACATATATGCAGGCATCTTCCCATAGATAGTAAAATATGTAATAAAATCAAATCAAAGGGCAGGGATGTACATTTTCCCCAGAATGAAGTAGAGACAGCTAGCAGTCTACAGATCTGGGGGTAAAGACCAGCCTGTCTTGACATTACCTCATTGTAAGGTAACAGTTTCATTTAGTTACAGTCAAGGAGCTCTGTGTGAGAGGAAATGGAGTAATTTAGAAATTTTATTTGTAGGAGTGGAAATATGGTGATAGCTAAGTATTTGTGACTATATAACCTCAAGGACAAAGCTATTTTCTAAATATGGCTTATAGCACTACTTAAAGAGAGAGAATAAAGTAGCAAGTACCAGAGATGATTAAGGAGAGTTGGAGCGTTTTTCTAACGGAAATCTTTGTCTCTTTCTTTTTGCTTTCTATCTTCATCTGTACTGGATCAGGACATAAAACACTTCCACGTTTAGCTTTAAAGCCAATGCTTTCAAGGTATAATACTTGGTAATAATACATGAGAATTGTACTTTTGTAGTAAAGTATTTTCTAATTGTAAAATATTTTAGGTTTCAGTATATTCAAACTTAAAAAATTCACCTGATGGGTATTTAGCATCTGCTTCTGTAATGAATAAGTTTCTAAGTACTGGCTGTTTCCTTTGTACGTGTGTCTAATAGAGGACTCCTTTATTTTCCGATCAATCAACAATTAAGGCATGTAAAATGGATATGTTATTCTGTTTATATTCTGTTAATGCTGATGGCTGTGATTATGGGTGGCCCATCCCTGGGTTTATTTTTAAAGTCATGGTAATATTTACCCTGGCTATTTGGCTTGCTCACAGCAAGCTTCCAGGTGGTGGCTACGAATTGAAGCACCTTCCTGCTGAATTGATGGCTCACAGGTAGCTTGTTTCAGAAAGATTTATTATCAGCTTATCTGCTTCCTATTTTAATATTTGTGCCATTTGGTGTGTGCTAGCTATCCATCATCATAAACCAGTAGTGGGTTCTCTCCAGTAGCAGCAGATGGACAAGAGGCAGATGAAAGCAGCCTGGACCCAAAGGCAGGAATTTATACTGTTGGCTCTAGCATGGATTCTGTTCATTTTTTCCAGAGAAGATAGATCTGTGGATACTCAGCATCTGGAGCAGACCCTAGAGACCCACCATCTTGAGGTACAGCAGTCTTTTATTTGGAAGGAAAGTCAAAGGTAATAAGATCCATCAATTGCTTGGTGCCTACTCAGAAACTAAAATTAAGAATTATCTAGAGCAATGATAAACAAGGTTTCTATAATTTGGTTGCATAGAAGCTGCTTCAGTAAAAGAAATATGCTTTAAAATTATGTTTCAACAATATGCTTCCCTCATGACTTTTCATCTACAGAAAGCTAGGAAACCTAGGGATTGAAACACTGTGTTCTGCAGCTCCTGTAAATCAATACGTTACATGTTACAGGCTTTGTTAGTCTGGCTTGATCAGGATAATGTCATAGATTATTTTAGAAGGTCTGAAATTAAGGCATATCTTATTGTTACCCTATATTAAGCTATGGAACTCAACTATTAAATTATTGAGATGCTTATAATATTAATATGCTGACTTTTTTCCAAATTACTTCAAGTGTGCATGCCTGCATGCTGTGCTGTGTGTGTGTGTATGTGTGTGTGTGCATGCATACATGTATACATGATCTTTATTAAGTCAACTAACTTGAGATTCTTTCTCCCATCAAAGTATCAGCCAAACCCCATTCATGTACCTCATGTATGCTAGAGGAGCAGAAACCTATTCACCACAACCTATGGGGATCATCATTTTAATCTTTTTTTTTTTTTTTTTTTGTTGGTCTGTGTTGATGTGTTAAAAAAGAAATGGGTTTTCTCACCTGTCCTGTGCTGCATTAGGGGAATGGTTTGCTTCTGGTCATGTTCTTTCTCAAGCATGATGACTTCAGCATTTGGAAATCCTGTGTCCCCTGCCCCTGCCTCTTTCCTCTTTTAAAAATAAAAATCTGTCAAAAATACTTTCAGAATCTGGATAAAGGATATAGCATGAGACACAGAGCTGTAAAGAATTTTAAAATAAAATAATTGTTAAGTTCATATCTAATTTCCAAATTTGCACGCTTGAAAACAATACCCAAGTTTAGTTTAGAAACATCAGTTGTGTGATTTAAATATAAAGATTAAAGGATAAACATTTCATGAAAAGAAGTATACATATAAGTGACACAAATGATTTGTTTGTTAATTTTCTAAGCCATAGGTAATACATTTAAGGTTATTAAATGCATTTCACTGGGTGTGATAGTAAAGCAGTCAGAGAAGGAACTGTGGAGTAGATACAGAAGAAAGAGTAACTGATCACCTGGGGAAACCAGCTGCTAAACTTAGTGTTTATTGCCTGTGTGTTTGTTAATGTGTATTTGCTCAGTTTCAATTTTACCATTCCTGGGAAAACAGTACGGAGAACTCACTAATTACTTTCATGCTTTGTAAATTCGTATTAGATGTTGTATATGTTTAATATATGCTTTTATATTTTATATGTTACATATATTAAATATAATTACACTTACATTTCGTATTATATTATTAGTATTAAATATATTAAATACTATAAATGAACTTGCCATATGAGGTTTTAAAATACCCTAATACCTAACACTGAAAAAACTCATGTTACAATGCTTTCTGTTTACCTTAAAGATAGCATTTCATCTTTCTATGCTTTTCGACAAAAGAACCAGTCTGTTATATTTAACATTTTATTGAATATGCATCATATAGCTAATGATACATATCTGAAATAAAGTCAGATTATTTCAGTTATTTTTGTTGTTATAAAAATGATTACACTGAGCATTTACTGAGTCTACAATATGAACATTTTAAACTTTAACATAAAGCTATTAAAACTGGGTGTTGGATGCATACCTACAACCCAAGTTCTTGGGAGGCAAAGAAAACTGAAGATCAGACTGGATACAGTGAAATCTGTCCCAGCCAACATTTCATAGACCAACACAGTTAGATTTTATTGTAGTTTCTTGAGTCCAGTGACATGTGAATTGCCACTTCATTTATTTTTTTCACACCCACTTACCCCTCTTCCTTTCTGGGAAGAATCAAGATGCTTCTAAAAGTAAGTTCCAGGTTAATATTAAGGTTTCTGTGAATTAATTGACTTACTACTTCTTTCATTTATTAAGAAACAGTATCACGTAGCCCATAAAGTGTAGTTGTGTGTGCATATGGTTTGGTGTTATTGCGGAGGTCAGAGGTCAGCTTTGTGGGGTCTGTTTTCTCCTTCTGTCTTCAAATGGGTCTAGGGGTTGACCTCAGGGCAGCATGGCAGTAACTTTGCTCACTGAGCCTTCTCTTTGGTCTTGTGCTTCTTTTAATTATTATTATTATTGTTGTTGCTGGGTCTTACTATGTAGCCTTGCCTGGCCTGGAGCTTGATATACAGACGAGGCTGGCCTCGAACACCCAGAGATCTACCCGCTTCTGCTTTCTATTAAAAGCATGCCCTACCACACACAGCAATTCTTGTTTATTTAAAATCAAACTTTATTGAGAAAATATCACTCTCTATTGTTGCTTTTATTTTTCATGACTTGACATTTACATGCTTTTGTAAAATTTGTTTTTAACAAAAATGTTTATATATGTATATATTGAGTTTCCTAGACTCTTTTAGGAGGTGTTTTTTTTTAAAAAATCATTCATGTAGTCGCTATTATAGCTGAATTGTCATTTCATTTTCTTAGATTTTAAAATTGTCCCCTACCCTTTGGCTTCCTAAATGATGGAAGAGTAGATCTCTTAGTCAAAGCTTACTCTCATTTCCTTCACCCTCCACTTTTCTGCCCTGTCTGCCTTCTCCTGACTCCTCCTTGCTAGGGCGTTACAGATGCTAGGCTTGGCTCTGTCACTCAGGTGAGGCCTAAGCTCTAGTGCTAGGAAAGGAGAAGGGCACAGGAGACTGCGTGGTTGAGAAGAATAGCTGGAGAGAGACAAAGGCAGTTCATTTACAGGCACACAGGATGCCAAGCAGGCCAGGGAAGGTGCAGACTACAAGCTCTGACCTCAAGATTATTGTGGGCTATCCACTAGAGAAAACTGCTCAGACATGGGTTTAAGCCCAGAGAAACTGTTTTTTAGTGAACCAGCAGCTACAATGGATGTTTGAGATCCCAGTGTAGACCCAAGTCTTTCTTTAAGCAGTCTTAAAAAGCCAAAACCTATGTTAAGGGTTGACATATTTCAGTTAACAAGAACAGTTAGCCAGAAGCAGAACTACAGAAGGCAAGAAGCAACGTTAGTAAGTCTAGAGACTTTCTCAGACTTTAATGAATTAAGTCTTTGTTTTCATTTTGGCAAGTGGTACCATCTACATGCTGAATTTTGCAGCCTAAATGATACCCTCCATCATGGAGTCAGTTGTACTAAGGTCTGGAGGCCTATTAAGGACCTGTTACAAGGTTATGTTCAGATAAAACATATACAAATAAATATGACATTCTATAAGAGGTAGTTCCACAACTATATGATATATCACTATTTACTCTTGGGTCCCCTAGATATTTGGTGTTGGCCATTTTGTCCTGACTCAGCTACCCCACCTCACATCCAGCATTAGCCATTTTACCCAGAGAAACTGACTAGAGAGTTGTAGAAGGGAGCAGGGGGTATGTGAGAGGAGAAGGATGAGCAACTGTGATAGAAAGGAGCAGCTTGTCTGGTTACAGAACTTGTAAGGGATGGTGACTCAGGAGCCACAGAAAGGATCTGCTCGAAGAAGTGACTGAGATACCAGGTAAAATGTGGTCTAAAGACTTACTGCTTAGTTCAGTAATTTAGTAGTAAGTTGGCTAAGAACAACTTTGGTAGAATATGAATAGAAAATGTCTCATCCAGTATAGATGGAGTTTTCTGTCTAGACAGCAGACCAGCTCTGTCCCATCAGCCATTTCCCAAATAACTACACAGAGACTTACTATTAATTATAAATGTTGGGTTGATAGTTATACTTCTTCTTAGCTAGCTCATATGGCTTAAATTAATCCATCCTATTAACCTATGTGATATTTCAAGGCTCATTTACCTCATGTACATACTTCCCATCCTGCTGCTCTGTTTCATGGCATCGCCTCTGACTCTGCCCTTCTTCCCAGCATTCTCTCTGCCCTAAAAATCCTTCCTGACCATTGGCCAATCAGCTTGTTATTAACAATGAGAGCAACATATCTTCACAAAGTACAGAAGGATTATTCCACAGCAATTGGGGCATACTCAAAGGCTATTTTACATCTGTCCTCTGCCAACTTAAATCTGTCCTGTAGAGCGTAAGCCTTCCAACTCTGTTTTTCTTCAGATAATGTTTCCATTGATTGAAACAAAATAATCATTATTTGATTTTCTCTGGCTTTTAAACCTGGAGATTTTATGTGCTGATTTTATTTCATTCCAAATTTTATATCTTATCTCAATGTCCAGCTTCAGCTAGGTATTAAACATGTTTGAAGTGAAATATTAAACTAACTTCATACATAAGACTCCCAAAGCAACTATTCCTTGATGAAGAATGAGAAAAAGTGGTATAGAAGGAACGAGCTAGTTGCTGACCAATTAATCCTCTCTCTTCTTCTTTTTACTCCTCCAGGTTTCTGGGACATATATATGCCCATAAAAAATGTAAAGTGATGGAATTCTAACCTGACCATGGATTCTGGAGAAAGATTGCTCGATACCCCAATGGAAAAACCAGCCTATATATAGTTTTCTACAGTGATGCGTCTTTGCCACAATATTAATACTTCCCACATGAACAGTAACTGGTCAAGGGATGTCCGTGCTTCTCTGTATAGCTTAATGTCACTCATAATTCTGGCCACTCTGGTTGGCAATTTAATAGTGATAATTTCTATATCTCATTTCAAGCAACTTCATACACCCACAAATTGGCTCCTTCATTCCATGGCCACAGTGGACTTTCTGCTAGGCTGCCTGGTGATGCCTTACAGCATGGTGAGGACAGTTGAGCACTGTTGGTATTTTGGAGAAATTTTCTGTAAAGTTCACACGAGCACTGATATTATGCTGAGCTCAGCATCCATTTTCCACTTATCCTTCATTTCCATTGACCGCTACTATGCTGTATGCGACCCGTTGAGATACAAAGCCAAGATCAATACCTTAACTGTTTTTGTCATGATTCTCATTAGTTGGAGTGTTCCTGCTATTTTTGCATTTGGAATGATCTTCTTGGAGCTGAACTTCAAAGGAGTTGAAGAGTTGTATCATAAACAGATTGGCTGCCTTGGTGGCTGTTCTGCCTTCTTTAGCAAAGTATCTGGAGTTCTGTCCTTCATGACTTCTTTCTATATCCCTGGAACTGTCATGCTATTTGTCTACTATAGAATATATTTCATAGCTAAAGGACAAGCAAAGTCAATTAATGCCACAAATCTTCAGGTTGGATTGGAAGAGAGACACAGATTGCCACAAAACAAAGAAACAAAAGCTGCAAAGACCTTGGGGGTTGTAATGGGGGTGTTCCTCATATGCTGGTGCCCTTTCTTCTTCTGTATGGTCCTAGACCCTTTCCTGGACTATGCTATCCCACCCACTTTGAATGATGCACTGAACTGGTTTGGGTACCTCAATTCTGCCTTTAACCCAATTGTTTATGCCTTTTTCTACCCTTGGTTCAGAAAAGCACTGAAGATGATTTTCTTTGGCAAAATTTTCCAAAAAGATTCATCTAGGTCTAAGTTATTTTTATAATGCAATCCATGAAACCATTATATTTTACTGTTTTGTAAAATAGTGATTATATTCATGAAAATAGTTTACCAACCATAGGCATTAACTTCATGGGCTATTAAAGTCAGTTATTTGAGTTAAATATATATATATGCTAAGTTAAACTTTGATGTTTGTATCTAATCTGATATTTGGCACAGAATAGATGTGGTCTTTGACATTATTGCTATGCAGGTTTAATTGTGGTAAATTGCAGTATTAATGACTTACATGTAAAAGAATTGTCCCTGTCCTTGAATGACCTTCTGTGAGGTGACAGCAGTAGTTTATTCATTTAGCCATTGAATCACAAGGCTGAATTTAGGGTACAAATTAGAAGCAATTTGCCATATAGACATATGTACAAATATACACATATACATACATATATATGCGTATATACATATGTAAATGTATGAAAACAGGAAAGTAATAGTAGTTTCTAATAAGCTACTCTAATAGGAAGTCAGAAAATACTCTAATTATATATGTTGATTTGAAATTAAAATATTTCTTAAATAAATTTTACAGAATTGGTTTCAAGTTAAGTATCATTAGAGATATAGATTTATTTAATAATAGTGACATTTTCATGACCAAATTAAAGAAAGGTAGCTGATTAAAAATATAACTGAAATGTATATATTCCACTGTCTATTCATAACTCTGAAGATCTCCTAAGGATGTATTAAGTCCTTTCATCTCCAGACATAGTGGCACGTACCTGTAATCTCAGTACTGGAGAGGCATCAGGATCGCTATGTATTGAAGGTCAGCCTGGCAAATAAAGCAAATTCCAGGACACGGACTGGAAACCGTGTAACCACCTCAGTATACAATATAAAACAAAACACAGAAGCACATGGGCACAAAGAAACAGTCAAGTGTGAAGGAATCCTATGTTTCCTATGGATCCTGTTCATTCCCCCTTTATGCCTTTGCTTCCGGAGATATGTCTGTCTGAAACATCTCTTCCTCATGCCCACTTTGGAACTGGGTAACACCTAAACATTTGCTGTGAGAATCACCACTATATAGACCCCCAGTTCCATGAACCTCTTTCTCTAAACTCCCCATACACTTCACACACTACTTGTTGACGCACTCACTGGTTACGCTATGATGCTCTTTGTCTCCTAGGACATTGTAGTCGTATCTTTCTTTACATTCTTGTAATCTTGGCTGTAAAGATTCAGAGGACATTTCCAGAGGGGTTCTAGGAATTTTATTTTAGAAGGAATAATTGACCAGTCTCTTAGTCAGTGTTTTATTCCTGTGAAGATACACCATGACCAAGGCAACCCTTATGAAAGAAAGCACTTAATTGGGGGTTGGCTTACGCTTTCAAAAGTTCAGTCCATGATTGTCATGGTTGGGAGCATGGCAGCATGCAGGCAAGTTCTGGAGAAGAAGTTGAGAGCTATAGCTTAATCCATATGCAGGAGAGAGAGAGAGAGAGAGAGAGAGAGAGAGAGAGAGAGAGAGAGAGAGAGAGAGAGAGAGAGAGAGAGAGAGAGAGAGAGAGAGAGAGAGAACCTCCAGTAAAACTTCTTCCAACAAGACCACCATTCCGAATCCTTATAACCCTTTCAAATAGTACCACTCCCTGATGGATAAGCATTAAATATAGGATCCTACAGAGGGAATTTTTATTTAAACTACCACAATCTGGAACACACAGCTGTAACAGAAATAAAAGAGTTTATCAAGAAAAGATACAGTTTGAAGGAAGGAGAAAATGGGAACCAGAGCAAAGAGAGTTTATCAGTTCCAAGGTACAGTAGCTCAAAGGTCAGGTCTTTCATGTGGCTTTGTAGGTGGGCTTCGTGGCTTATCTACATAGCTGGCATTTCTGAGCATATTGTCTGTTAAGTACAGCTTTGCATGTAGCTTTCTGTACTGTGAGTCTCATTAACATCTTGCAGCTCTACCCAGGGATGTGTAGTCTCTATTGTAATGAGCCATAGGTTACTCTTAGAAACTCTGGAGCATCACTGAACCTGTTCCATTAGTGGAAGCCAGTTTTTATCCACTTCAGCAAGAGGTGTGTGTGTGGGGTGGGGGGTATGTCCTAGATTTCCTCTTTGCCAACTTCTCTACATGTAAATTTTGTAAGGCTTTGCACCTGGCCTTCTGGACCTCACTGCTCTGCTCTTCTGTCTCACCTTGAGAGAAGTCACTAGATACATGCCGTTGAGATAAACAAGTAAGGAGACCATGACAGGATGAGAGAGTGGACATCGCTAATAAATGCTAGACAAGAAGCAGAGTGTGCCAGGCTACAAACTCCACCCCGTTTTCAGAAAAGAGGGTAAGCTGTGAGACTATCAAAGGGAATACGTAGCTTTATTCTTAGCAAGGTGTGTCCACGTGAGCCTGACCTTCATAATAATGTGATTTTTTTATCTGAAAAAAATCTTTAAAAGCTACGTTATTCAAACATATGTTTTGGGGCTTTGGATGTAGCATGGTGTAGAGCATCCACCTTAATATGCATGACTCATTACATTTAATACACAGCACCACAAAAAGGCCCCGGGGCACTGTGAAGCTTAACAAGATTTGGCTTGTGGTCTGCTGTCTAGGTTTGTGTTTGGAGCTTATCTATGGCGATGTTATTTAGAATAATTGGATTGACATTCAGACATCCAATTTTAACCAGTGATGCAAGGCCTTGAGCATGTGCCCGTGTCTCTTCTAGGAACCACACATGTCAGACATACTTATTTGAGCTGAAGGAATTCTGCTCTCGTCTTCAGCAGGTTAAAACAGAAGTTTATAACTTGAAGGTTAGCCTTAATTATGAAGCCAGTTCTGAGCCATTGTATGGACTACCTGGTGAGCTTTGGGGGTGGGGTGGGTGAGGAAGAGAAAGAGGGGAAGAAAGAATTCTAAAGTATTCAGTGTGTGTAGTAGGGTGAAATGTCAGTGGGATGGTAAAGCCTGCAACATACATGGACATGAACTTGAGAGACTTGGCTATGAACCTCTGTGGGGTAGGCCCTCAATGCAAAGCATGCAGTGCAGCTTCTCACGAACATTTGCTCAAGCAGGGAATGGGGGACAGGAATTTAACAGACTGCAGCATGAGAAAAAAATTATTTAAGTTATTTCTTGAAATAGTAAACATTTCTAAACTCTGTGGTCCCTTGGTAGTCAGCTCAGGACTTTCAGTTTTACCCAGACAGTGGGATGTGTTGATTGTAAGAAGCATTTTGTAGTTCAATGTAGAACAACACAATCAAAGTAATGTGGTGACTTTTTCACATTGTAAAAATTATTCAGTGGAATAAACTTTTGTCTACCGATTATGTTCCCACTAAATTTCAGCATTACAATGTTCTTCTTTTTCATAAAAATATGATAATAGCAAGCGGGAAGCTTTTCAACTTTAAGTTTTGTTTTCCTTATTTTTAATTATATGTATGTACCTGAGCATATAGTTGCCTGCAAAAGTCAGAGGGTCAGACCTTCTTAGAGATGGAGGTATAGATGGTGGTAAATTGCTTGACATGGGTGCTGGTCCTCCGGAAAAGCAGTATGTGTTTTTAGCCAATGGCCCATTGCTCCAGCCTCAGAAGCAAAGTTTTTCTGAAATGATTTTATTTGACAGACCTGTTTGTCTTTCAATGAAAAACTTTATCAACTCTCTGTCTATTACTTTAGCCTGTTAATTACCTAATAGAATGAAAATGAGCATAAAACATATCTGGGAGCAATGTAGTTTGCAAATAAAGTCAGAAAGAATAGCAAAAAGCTCTCAGTGACTCCCTTGGGAAGAATGTGACCAAGACAACAGCTAATCATTTTTTATGCTAATGCTCTTTTTGAAAGAAAACTTTACTTCATTAGTGCATGCAATTTAGTTACACATTTAAAAATGCAAATTATTTATGAGTAAACAAAGTGCACGTTTAATTGAAGGTTTTCTTATGGCTGCCAACTAGGACTGCATGAGGTCAGCTGAGTGGTTTGCTGGAGCCTTCTAAAACTGCCCCCAGGCGTGACTCTAGCTTTGCTCAGAGTGGCAGCTCTGTGAGCTCCTTTGCTTCAGAGAAGGCAGGTGAAGAACAGCCACTGCTTGCCAATTTTTGCATCAGCTAAAGTTTTCTTTTTCACCTTTACACTTGAACCTCATTTATTAGTTTGAGAATTCCCCTAAGCAGTTAGTTCCTCAGATGAAGTTCTGTGATAAATGTTTTCCCATCTCCATTAAGGGCAACTACTTCCTCAGGGCCTTAGAAGATGGGAATGTTTTCTGTCAAGATGACACCAGACAGAACTGTTAATGGCACCCTGTGGTCTCTGTTTACTTAGAAGTTTGTCTAATGAGAAGGAAGTGCCGCTTGGACCAGTCTCTTTAGACCAAACTGCAGCTTTAGAGTGTGAACTTGAAAATAAATTGCGGTGGGCATTGATAAAGGGCCAATCAACACATTTAATTACTCTTATTAGCAATTCTCTAGATGACTTTAAACAAGCAGGAGGTTTTGCAAATGATGGTATCATGTACTCGAAAGGTGAAGATGACTTCACTTTAAAAAAATTGTATTAAAAAGTGTACACGTTCTATTTGTCTGTTTATTCTCCTAAGTACAGAAAATCATGCAAAGTTTCCTTATTCACCAAACCTTCAGGAAACTTATTCAGAAAAAAACATGTAGATTGTAAATTGGGTTTTCTGCCATGATCCTCTTGACTAGGAACAGTATAATAAGCAAAACTGAAGAAAAACACCCCAATAGTACCTCTTTTACCTCTGTGCATTTGTGTGTGTGTGTGTGTGTGTGTGTGTGTGTGTGTGTGTGTGTGTGTGTGTGTGTACATATGTGCAAGCCAGGTGGACAGAGTCTTTCACTGAATCCAGAATTGGCTTTTTTGTTTTTTGGCTAGAGGCAACAACATCGGAGTTATAGGCATGCCTGCCACAACACTTTCCTATCTGGCCATTTCCCCAACTCCCCAATTTATGTATGCAATACATTGCAGTCTTTTTTCTGTTAAGTAGATACTGCATTGTCTTCAGGAGTTCTCATAAGAATTTATTCATCTATTCATTCACGGGGCACATATTCTTTGGACATTTATGCCAGCCATTGTACCATGTGCTAGAAATACAGATGTAAGACCACTGCATTTGCTACATCTCTGAAACTTCCTAGAAATACAGTGAAGTGTTCTGGAGGAGAAATAAAATCAGACTAATCAGATTTGGAATAATGTACAGGAGCACATGGTTCATGGCAAATGGTCAGCAGTTCAGATTTCTGATTCTCACTCAAATTCTAAGTGTTCTCAGAGAAAAATCACTTGATTGTTGTCAATCTGGGCCACAGTTGCAGAGATGAAATTTTAAGTTATATCGCTATCATGTTTGAACTCAGAACACAGCATTCCACGTTGTCCTTTCTCTTAGAGGTCATTGTGTCCCAGCTCTTTATTGCCTTTTAAAATTCCTATTTTTTGGTGTGTAACATGAGTATAAATATATATAAATATAAAATAGACATAAATTAGACCAGTGTTTTTGCCTATTGCTTTTAACCTATTGATAGATATTTTAATTTTTGGTGTGCCCAACAGTAAAAATCACCTGGTTAGGAAGCCTAGCTACTCTGTTAAACATTTTCAATCTTCGGTAATTGCTTCAACTAGAGATCTGGAGCGGATACTCCTCACACACACCTTATCACATATGGGCCATGTGTTGTAGTCCAAGTGTTCCCTCCTTCATACTCTGAATAAGTCCCATGACTGGCTTGTGTTCTGTATCTCTTGGCCATTCTATTCCATTCTCTATCATCAAACCACAGATTGATCTGAAATGCAACCCAGCTGTCTGCTGCTGATCCCTCCCTGGCTGTATCTCTGTCTTTGTATTGCACCACACTGTCTAACGTTACGGCTAACACGAAAGTCCTTCTGTTACTCTGCCCGCTTTCTGTCTGAATTTTTTGCCGTTCTTCATATGTTGTTTCAGAACATACCATGTTACCTAAATTGTCTAAAAACTCCTGGGCTGTGAACAAACCTTAGAAAGTTTTCTATCAAATTCAATTGCTTGTTCTAGAAGCTCTGCCATAAGCATAAATCTTTCCTGTACTTGCCTGAACATGCCCTGCTCAGGCTCAGTGAAAGCTTCCTTCATCTGTCTTCCAGGATAATTCCATCCACACCTGTGAATGACCATCGTGGGTGACACTGTAATAATTTGTTGTACGGAAGTCTTTTTTTCCTACTTAAATCTTTTGCTTTTATTTGGAGTATTCGCTTCCCTGATATTGTATTCCTTACATATTTTGAACAACATTCACTTGTTGGATGGGTAGATTTTTCTCCCTTCTGTAGACTGTCTTTTGTGCTGGTGATTACCTTTCTTGACATATGCTTTTTAGTTTGATATAATCTCATTTGTATGTTTCTGCTTCTGCATGTGGTTTGGAGGTCATGTTAAAAAATTGCCCAGCCTAAAGTCATAAGTCTTCCTCATTGTATTTTCTTATTTTTTTTATATAAATGCTCTTAATCTTGTTACATAAACTACCTCTTCTTTTAGTTTGCTAAGAGGTTTTATTTCATAATATAAATCAATTTTAATTTTAGCATGTTCTTACTGAAATAATCAAATGATTGTTCTTCCTTAATCTGATTTTGTGATGTTTAAATTATATCCTAATATCAAAATATTAAGCCAGGTTTCTGTCCTTGGGATAAATCAACAAAGACAATTTTTCTACAAATGATTCATGAATTTAGACACCTTTGCATTTGTGTTTCTGAGTAAAACGGAGCTTTAATTTCTCTATTCTCTTGGTTCCTGTTGGATTTTGTATTGAGGACCTTGTGTTAGCTTCTTAAAGTCACTTAGAAAATTAACAATTTTCTCAATCTAGAATAGATTCAGTAGAGCTTGCTACTTATATCATCTATAAATGACCTGGAGTTTTCATTACATAAACTATTTTTTGTAAGCTAATAATAATAAAAACGAAAATAAAAAAGATGCAATGATTAGGAAACACAGGAATAAAGCTGTTAAAAGCTGTACAGGAGGAAGATGGCTGAGTCAGTAACGTGTCTCCAGCACAAGCAGGAATCTGCATCTCTGGCATTGACAGACATATGAGCGTGGTCATGCATGTCTGCAGCCCCAGCATTGGAGGCAGACACAGGTTGATGTCCAGGTTTCTCTAAGAAAGGTAGCTGAGTGTGAGCCTGGGAATGAGCCAATGAGCAGCAGTTTCTGCCTGCAGGTTCCTACCCTTGATCTCACTTACCTAAATAAAGGACTGCATTCTGGAAGTGAAAGCTAAATTAACCCTTTCCTCCCCAGGTGGTTTTTACCCACAATGTTTCCCATGGGCCCAGAAAGAAAAAGAGAAAAAGTACTATTGGTTTTTATATTGCACAAAGGGAGTATCTAATCTTTCTGACTCTGCAGTTGCTCTTCCATGTGTATCTGTGAGAACAGTATGAGTGCATGCCACAGCAGATTTGCCCAAGCGTGTTCCAGAAATCATTGTTCATATTAGCAAAAGAATTGGAAATTATTCAAATAACTATTAATAAGAGAACAGAACAACATATTTATTATATTGTAGTTAAGTGAATGAATTACAGATACATAAAGCTTAATGGGGAAATAGAAAAAAACAAATTTCAACAGTCAACAACAAAAGAACCATGCTATTTATTATATAAGGCATTCGAAAGCCAAATTAGACTATATACTGATTTAGCTAGACCAGGACGCTTGGTATTTTATTCACTTACAATAGAATACAAATGATTAATACATAGTTGAAGGGAGTATTTGCCTGAAGTGCTAGCCATATAGATAGATAGAAGCTAGTGTTATCGTAGGTTACAACCAAGGGTGTTCATCATTTCACCAACAAATAAGCAATTAAGATGTGTGTCATGATTAATTATGTTAGTTCAAATTCTATATTCCTATATTCCATTAAAATGTAAACATTGACATTAGTGATTTACCTTTTTATTCTAGCTTAAGGCACAAAATTAGTCCACACCTCCTTACGGAATTTATATTTACAATTTCTTTTAGTTTCTTTCTTTCAGTTACATTTTCTGGGAACTTAATCCAAATATTCAATTGTCCTAGACTTCCATGGAATGTCAGTGTTAAAAATGGAAGTTGCCCAGTCTGAGAACGCAGGCTCACTGTCATCTGTGTTTAAATGCACAAATGCTAGGCTATGAGGCCTGGGGTGGGGGAGGAAGCTCTGGTTTTTAAGGGTGTGTGAAGAGAAAGTGAGCTGGTGTCCGTTACATTTACTGTCAGCACAGAAATGTTATTGCCAACCTTGTCTTGAGTGTGAGAGAGGCAGGTTCAGAAGAGTTAAGGGAGTAGACATATATATTATGTGGGGGTCAATCATATATTGCTTTCTGATTTTGATACAGACTCTACACCATTGGTTCTTCTTATGCCCTATCAAAAGCTACTTATTCAAGATAGCAGATACCTCTTTCTAGCAGCTGGGCTAAAATGACACATACTGGTTCTTTGTTTATGGAATATACAAGGTCCCTCAGTAAATGCTTGAAATTTCAGATCGTTCTTAATCCTATGTATACTTGGTTTTCTTCTGCATGTAAACCACTGTCATAAACTTTAACATACATTATTCACAACAAACGATTAACAATAACATAACAAAAACTGATGTGACTTCTCTTCCAAATACTTTACATTTTACACACTGTGTTACAAGCACACTTTGTAATGGTGTGAGATGACATGTCTTGAGATGGAGGGAGACAGAGAATATGGCTCATCGTAGTTCAGCACTGGGCTACTATATTATGGTTATAATGGCTATTTGAACAAAAGCACCAGGATATTTCAGAGTATATCTGATAACTGAAATGACTATTGAGGATTTAACAGATGAGCAATGTATACAGTGTAGCTATACAGGACAGGGGTCTGATCGAAGAATGGGAAAGGATAGTGTGAGGTTTTAACATGCTGCTTAGAACAGTGGACAATCTATGTGTTACACGCTCCTGAAATTTTCCATTTGATATTTTAAACCATTGGTCATAGAAACAATGAGCACTAAAGCTATGAATGAGCAGAGTATAGTTCTGTTTTTTTTAAGATATATTTTAATATTAGTGAACTTTAAGAGAAGGAGAAGGCACTCAGTGCCTGGCTCAATATAGATTCCTTAGTCAATGGCAGATTTGTATTCTACTTTTTTTCTCTAAGTTTCTCCAATCTGTGTAACTAATAGAGATGATGATGACAATAAAAAGTAGTAAAGATTTGTAGTGCTGGAGAGTGGGCACAGCCCCTCCTGCACACTAGGCAGGCTCTTTATCACGGAACCATTTCCTGGACTCTTAGGATACTTGCACAATTCTTTACAGAGCCAGGAAAGATACTGCAAACTCTTGAGTAGTAGTATCTTTTGCTAGTGATTAAAAATTAATTTCTAACTCAATTTTAATCATTTGGGTTGACATTTGTAAATGTTTCTTTGAACATATAAAATTTCTTATGTGGTAATACAATCGAATTGCTCTGAATTAAAGAATGGGTGGGTTTTGTGTTCTCTTTCTTCCTTATGAAAAACCACCAAGAAAGTTCAAATCAAAATCACTTACATCCTCTGTAGGGACCAATCAAAATGAAAGTGCAGAGTTCTTTGCTGAAAGGTCACTAAGAACTTCCAGGAGACAGAGATCGGTGAGCACGTCAAAACCTTTCAAAGCTCAGGTTCTGCACGTAGCTATCCATGTTTTGTACATCCAAAGTAGCTACCAAAATAGTTAATGTCACCGACAACAGGCATCATTAAATTCAAGCAGAAACCTGATGTCATATAATGTGCAGTGTTATGACCCTTGCATTTGAAGTATATTTCTTCTCTGAGTTATAAAGGGAGTAGGAAATGAGCTTTCTCATATGAAAAGGAGACAAAAAAATGTGGGTAACTGTGACTTGATGTGAAGAGATTTAGACAAATAGTATAGGAGCGTAGTCATGCGAGTTACTTAAATGATAACAGAGTCAAGCTTCTCTGGTCTTAGGCGCGCTGAGATGCACTCCCAGACTGAGAGAGGAAATTGTTGCAAGGGAAAACCTCTGTGAGTATAAAATATGATATAAAATATGGATGGTGACCATTCTGGTAATTCTAAAGTGACAGGAGACACCTCTCTAGTTTCTCCTTAAATGACTCATTCCATTCATATCATATTGAGATTGAAAGTCACCGACAACTAAGGAGTTCAGCTTGACTATTAGAGCCGTTGTGTAATAGCTATCTTGAAATAGTCACAGTCCTGTGGGTGATGAAAGCTTAGGTAAGCAGAGCCTCCTAAGAGGATGCAGGTATAGGTCAGGGTCACTTAAGCTATTAAACTGCAGAAAGACAAGCCCCCTCCCCCACTGTCTAACATGTATCCGATGCCCCTGAGACTTATTGTTAAATTATAAAGAAGCACAGTTAATATAGTTCCTGTCTTGTAATTCAACATCAGCATTTAGACTCTCCCATCCAAGTACTAACCAGGTCCTTCCCTGCTTAGCTTTGGAGATCAGATGAGATCTGGCATTCAGGGCGGTCTGGCCATAGATAGCCTTCAGAATTAATAGAGAAGACACAAACTTTCCCCCACAAAGCAGCTGCAATGGCATCTTTTGAAGCACAACAGGTACGTGATGGGATGTGAAGGGGGAGATCTGTGTTATCGCTTCTTTGAGTGTTTGTTAAAAAGTAATATGTCTACCTCATAATGTAGTAATAGTGTTCATACACGTTTTCTTCCCCTTTCCATCTGTTTACATGCAGAGAGAATATATAAGAATCTCGATTGTTGATGACTTGGGGCTTGTTGTGGATTTGTACTGAAAGGCAGATCAGTTTAGAAACAATACAATGTGTTGCCTTTTGACAATGTATCTTGTTTACTAAGAATATTTAGAACCTTGAAAAACAGCAAGAGTTCTTAAGGGGCGATTGATTTCTTTGGTATAGGTGTTCCCTTAAATGAAGCAGGAGCAGCTCAGGAGAAGAATGTGCACTCCCTTTGAACCAGGCACTGTACTGAATGCTCATTTCAAGTAAGAAGAGGAAAAAGCACAGGAAATTAAAGAAAATTTTATTGGCTTATTTTAAAAACACTTCACTTTGAAAATAAAGAGTTATCTGCATGGGGTATCTGTCTGTCTGTCTGTCAGTCTGTTTGTCTGTCTGTTGATTATCATATGTCTGTCTATTTCATCTATATCTCAACCCTTTTCTATGTTACATTTTTATTTTAATTACTGGACTAAGAAATAGACTATAAAACTGATATCTTTAGATGCTAAAAGTAAGTATAATTTAAGAACTGATTACATACTCTTTAGGAACGCCTGAGGAAAGGATTTTAATGAACTGAATTCAAGGCTCAGGGACAGTCATGGAAGAAGATGCAGAAAGATTTTAAGAGTCGAAGGTAGTGAATGACAACAGTGAAACTGTTTTCCGATCATCACAGGGCCATTCCCTGAATGACCTCAAACTTCTTGCATGCACTAGATAAAGTCAGACAAAATCTCAGCAGGATGGAGGAAGGTCATGAAGCCAACTGAGGAGCTGTTAGGCAAGAGATGGCTACTGCGGGAGGTAGATTTTCTTCAGGGATGTGGTTTCTGAGAGGTTTCCCACACTCCAGTTGATGACCCTACACCATGTACACCCTGGCAGCACTATGTGGACCTTTGCATTACTGCACCAAAATGACAATTCCCGTGTTTTTTGTTTTGTTTTGTTTTGTTTTGAATAAAGAGGTTACATGAAGCTGGGAGGGAAAGTGGTGGTGAGGGAATGGGGGGGTAGTTGGGGATGAAATGAGGATGAATTTGATCAAAACACATTACACGTGTATAAGAAATTCTTAATTGGACGAAAAAATTCGCTCTCTTAAGTTGGGCACTGTGGTGCACAATCACCATCCCAACACTCAAGAAGTGAAAGCAGACAGATCAAAAATTCAAGGCCAACCTACAAACTAAAAACAAACAAACAAACCAAACCAAACCAAACCAACTAGCACCACTACCATCTACTGGCAATAGGTTTATTTTTCTGTGAATATCTGGTGCTTCTCCTATCTGCATCTTCTGAACACCCAGGTCTTAAGTATGAATGGTTTCTCCATCCACTTTAAGCCATTGTGAAAGTGCATGCCCATTTCACACAGCCCATTTCTTCTCTGCAGATGGACCTGGTGTCCCAGAGTAGGTAGGAAAAGAGAAATAAAGTTGCCTGGGATCCATTCCTTGGTGTCAGTTGCTCCCTCTCCTACAACTAACTGGCTTAGTTACTGCAGAGCCGGATGCTCAGAGTTCCATCCCCAGGACCCGCATGGTAGAAGGAGAGAACCAACGCCTGAATGTTGTCCAACTCTTTGATGAATTGTTCTGGATGCTGTGATGCTTGCTAACACTTGGAGACTCACTAAAGAGAGTAGCTTTCCCAGATAAGGGTATTGCAATAATTCTTCCACTTTAAAATAACTTTAGTAAGAAAAAAAATCAAAGCATAGAGGGAACAATAGAACATGGGAATGAAGCTAGTTTTACACGATAACCTAGATTTATGAGGCTGCACACCCCGAGCAAATAAAGTGTGATGATGGATTTCTGGCTCATCTGAGGATGAAGCATATGAATTGTCTAGCACTTGTCTCTTCTTTATGCCCAAGGATGCTCAGTGAGAGTTAAGTTGCTAATAAATGTATTTCATCATCGTGCCTCCACTTACCTTTTTCATCTCCTCTCCTCTTTATCCATTCTCCACTGTTTCTTCAACTTCTTACTTACAGATCCTGCTAGAACATAGTAGGAGTCGGCTATAAAACCCGAGACATGAAAACTGTAAATAATTTCAATCTATTTTATTAGAATTTTATAAATCATAAAAATTAATGAGAAAGATATACCATCTATGTTTATATATTTCAGTATAATTGTCTTTCTTGAGTTTTCTATATTTTTTCTTGACTTGGTTTGCAAAAGCAGAAATCAAAATAGAACATTTGTCTGTTCTCTGATACAATGCAGGAAGTCCTTGATTGCTCAGAGTATGGAAATGGATCTTGCCCAGAAAATGAAAGGTCTCCAGGGGTCCGAGTTGCCATGTATTCATTTATGGCAGGAGCCATATTCATCACAGTCTTTGGTAATCTGGCTATGATCATTTCCATTTCCTACTTCAGGCAGCTTCACACACCGACGAACTTCCTAATTCTCTCCATGGCGGTCACCGACTTCCTGTTGGGATTCACCATCATGCCGTACAGCATGGTCAGGTCCGTGGAAAACTGCTGGTATTTCGGACTTACATTTTGCAAGATTCATTATAGCTTTGACCTGATGCTCAGCATAACATCCATCTTCCATCTCTGCTCAGTGGCTGTCGATAGATTTTATGCCATCTGCCATCCTTTGCATTACTGCACCAAAATGACAATTCCAGTCATTAAGCGGCTGCTGCTTGTCTGCTGGTCAGTCCCTGGAGCGTTTGCCTTTGGCGTAGTCTTCTCTGAGGCCTATGCTGATGGCATTGAAGGCTACGACATTTTGGTTGCATGTTCCAGCTCCTGCCCAGTCATGTTCAACAAGCTGTGGGGAACTACTTTGTTTGTGGCAGGTTTTTTTACGCCTAGCTCTATGATGGTGGGGATTTACGGCAAAATCTTTGCAGTATCCAGAAAACATGCTAATGCGATTAGTAACTTGCCAGAAAATCAAAATAACCAAATGAGGAGAGACAAAAAGGCTGCCAAAACCTTAGGGATAGTTATGGGTGTTTTCTTACTGTGCTGGTTCCCCTGTTTTTTCACCATTCTGCTAGATCCCTTTCTGAATTTCTCTACACCCGTCATTCTGTTTGATGCCTTAACGTGGTTTGGTTATTTTAATTCCACATGTAATCCTTTAATTTATGGTTTCTTCTATCCTTGGTTTCGAAGAGCCCTGAAGTACATTTTACTGGGTAAAATCTTCAGCTCACGTTTCCATACTACTAATCTGTTTACTCAAAAAGAAACAGAATAGACTTGATCTGTACCCCTCCATCACTGCGCTGGAACTCGGAGAATAAAGTTGCCTCAAGGAGCTAATGGGGACAGAAGACCAGCAAGGAAGGGTCAAGAACATGGCCAGGGCACTGAGGGGGAGGAATGAACAAGAGTAAAGAAATATGTGTCTGGTGTGTGTGTGTGTGTGTGTGTGTGTGTGTGTGTGTGTGTGTGGTGTGTATGTGTGTGTGTATGTGTGTGTGTTTGTATGGTGTGTGTGTATGTGTATGTGTGTATGGTGTGTGTGTATGGTGTATGTGTGTGGTGTGTGTTTGTATTGTGTATGGTGTGTGTGTGGTGTGTGTTTGTATGGTGTGTGTGTATGTGTGTGTGGTGTGTATGTGTATGTGTGTATGGTGTGTGTGTGGTGTGTGTGGTATGTGTGTGTATGGTGTGTGTGTGGTGTGTGTTTGTATGGTGTGTGTATGAGAGAGAGAGAAAAAGGAAGAAAGAGAGAAAGAGGAGTGGGAGAGATTTTGGTTACAATAAAAGGCTTTTGACTTCTAATGTTTAAGAGGAAAAAAACAAGAGAGAAACTCTTTGTCCCTAAGTTCTATCTAACCCTTGTGTAGCACTATTGGGGGGAAGAAACGAGAAAAATTAGAAAAAGAAAGAGGAGATGGGAAAAAATGAAGGAATAAAAAGAATATGCAAACACTTTCTGAAAAAATTATTTTATGTGTATAAGTGTTATGTTTACATGCACGTTTGTGTATCATGTGTATGCAGTGCCTGTGGAGCCCAGAAGAGGGGCATTAGATCCTCTAGAACTGGAGTTACACGAGCTTGTGAGATCACATGTGGGAGTGGGACCCAAACCCAAGTCCTTCTCAGAGCTGTCAGTTTCCTTGACCTCTGACTGTCTCTAGCCCCTCCCCCTCTCTCTTTCTATTCAGGAGGACCAGAGTGCAGCTGCCTTGAGGGCTGCTTCTTCCTGCCATTGTCATATGTTTTTTGTGTAACATCTTCATTTAACTTTTTTTTTTTTCTTCTCAGTGTCTATCTATCAGATTCTTGGAATATAAACAAGTAAAAAAATATCAAAAACCCAGATTCTGCCAGAAAGCATCAGTTTACTAGATGAAGATTAGACTTTTATCAGATTTTACTGTGGTGAGATTAAATGTATTTTTTTTTTTTAATAAAGAATTGAAGAGCTGCGAAAATGGCGTAGTGGGTGAAGGTGCTTGCTACAAACTCTGAGTTCAATCCCCGGGACCCACATGGGGAAAGGAGAGAACCAATTCTTGCATAAAACTGTCCTCTGATCTCCATCAAGGCGCCCGTTGGATGTGTGTACACATACACGTACAAATAAACAAATGAAACATAGAGTTTAAAAAAAACCCAGAAAGACTGTAACAGTGGCACAGATCCCTTGACCGTTCTCGTCAGTGTGTCATCTTGGTCATGGCCATTGCCTGTTCTCCACTTATGGTAGAACTCTCTTCCGAGACTTCTATTCTTAGGCTCCTGAATAATGTGTATTGTACTGGATGTGCTAATTAATAAATGTGATACCAAGTACACTGTGTTTTGAATCCATCATTGTTTGATCAATATCTATATTTATTGAGAATTGGAGTAGAAAGAGGGAAGACAAAAAACTTCTGAGCATTTAAGGGGAAGATGAGGTATTAGTGACATTGGATTTGGTGTTTACTGCCTTTTGCTCCCTGCAAGCTGAGACTCATTAATGGTGGGCTATGGTCTCTGTGTTGTGCCAGCAAGGTGTGCTGGCAAATGTTTCTGCTTCTCAGGAGAAAAAATGTAAAATTTGACATTTTCCGTGTCATAGAAATGATAGATCCCTAATAACCTTATATCTGATATGAAGGTATGAATGTAATGCCAATATTCTTGAAAATTTAGCCATCTATTCCTTAAAGTGGGCACCAGTGATCTTAGTGTACTGTAAGTTTCCCACAACATTTTTAATAAAACACCAATTAGAAAAAAGTATATATTAAAATCCCTGGCTGAATTTAAAGTACTGTCTTACAAAATTTTAATTTCAGACATGTCCTTGTTCATGTGGGTTTTAATATTATGTATGTGAATCTTGTAATATGAAGTATTTTAACTTTATTTTTTTACCCTAGCAATGAAAAAATTAATGTTATAAATAATAGTCAACAAGTTTGCTTTGACATTTGCTTATCACAGAAATTAAAACGAAACAATGACTATTAAGTAGTCAGGTTAAATATTCTTGCTCAAACTCAGCTCAAAGATGGTCCTGCCACTTTTCTCTAGACCCGAAACTGCCTCCTTATGTGCACTGCCCTTCTGATAAGGTGGCTTTTCACAGCCAACAGACTAAGAACAGAAAATAAAAAATGAAAAGAAAACTTTCCCAAAGAAACTATTTAAGCCAGATACAGTTAGGGGGGGCTAAACTGGTATATTAGAGCTAAGGCTTAGTCATTATGTTTTTATTTTATTATTCAGTTCTTCCAACTCTAGTGAAGCCCTTTTCTTCCCAGAAACAAGTGTTCCTTTATTTTACTGTCTTTTTATTTGTTCTCTCTCTGTCTCTCTATCTCTCATGTGTGTGTGTGTGTGTGTGTGTGTGTGTGTGTGTGTGTGTGTGCGCGCGCGTGTGCACGTGGTATGTATGCTACCATCTGCATTTAATTAGGGTCATCTGCAAATTCATGGATGTGGGGTTATTTACTGGAGCAGGAATAACTTAGTAGTTTCTACAACACTGGAAAAAAAAATGGTTCCCACCTCCCCCATAGACCATCAGCTGTCTTTATGTCCTCAGGGACAAGTCAGACCCCATGATCACACCTCCCATGACTTCATCACTTTTAAAACTGAAATGATCCGATATCTTCTCCTCCCTCTCCCACCATTCCTCTCCCACCAAGGACTTTAGCCAAACTGGTACAAATCATCAAAGTTAAAACAAATCCTTCTTCCCACACCAGTATCTTCTCGTTTAGAGTGAAAGCAGAAACCTTCCATGATTAAGACAATTATTTTTTTGGTTTTATCCTAGGTCTCTGGGCTCTCTAACCATCCGTGTCAGGGATGTGTTCCCTTTCTCGATCCCGGGCTCAACCAAACCAGTCACTCCCCTAATTTCTGTGCCACCTTTACCCCAGTATATTTCGTAGGTAGGGCAAATTATAGGTTATATGGCTGGACTGGGGTTCCAGTCTCAGCACTGGAAATACTGCCTGGCCACAGGAGACGGCTGGTTAAGGCTCTATATTTCCTATCACCATGAGTCTTAGCTAAGATCACCTCTATAGATTCCTGGGAGATTTCATTGCACTATAGGATTCCTGCTCATTCCGGCAATACCTCCGACTTGTTGCTTTTCCTGGTACTCTCTCCCTCCATCTCCCCTCCCCCCATCCCTCTTGTTTCCATGCCCACCCCGTCCAGACTCTTCCCAATCACCTGTGATGTTTACTCTATTCCCCCTGCATAGTGAGATTCACGTGTCGTGTCTCCCCTTGAGCCTTCCTTGTTGCTTAGCTTCTTAAGGTCTGTGGGTTGTAATATGATTAACCTTTACTTTATGGCTACGTGAGTATACACCATGTTTGATTTTCTGGGTCTGAATTACCACACTCAGGAAGATATTTTCTAATTTCATTCCTTTGTTTGCAAATTTCATGACGTCGCTGATTTTAACAGATGAGTAATACTCCATTGTCTAAGTATACCACATTTTCTTTATCCATTCTTCAGTTGATAGGATCTAGGCCGTTTCCAGTTTCTTGCTATTGTAAATAAAGCTGCTATGAACATTTTTGAGCAAGCATCGTTAGGGTATGTTATAGTGTTCTTTGGGTACATACCCAGTAGTGATATAGATGGGTCTTGAGGTAGGTCAATTCAAAATTTTCTTACATACTGATTTCCAAAATGGCAAAAAATTCCTAATGATAGTCTGCTATATGCATAGATCATTGCCAGAGAGGCTTCACCCAGAACCTGATGGAAACAGATGCAGAGTCCCACAGTTGAACGTAAGGAGGACCTTGGGGAGTCCTATAGAAGATGAGGAAGGAGGATTATGGGAGTCAGAGGAGTCAAGAAAACTCACAGAATCAACTAATCTAGGCTCCTAGGGCCTCACAGACAGTCTACTGCCAACCACAGAGTTTGCATGGGACTGACCTTCTGTATACGTGTTATAATTGTGTAGCTCGGTCTTCTTGTGGGATCCTCAGTGGTAGCAGGGGCTGTCTCTGACTTTGTTAACTGTGTTGGGACCCTTCCCTCCTGTTGTAGTAGGGTTTCTCTGGGTCCCGGTTAGCCAGAGATCCGAGACACACAGACCCGCCGTGCCAGACCCCTCAGCTGCCCAGCCGCCAGGTCCCCAAAAATAACTCAGAGGCTTACATTAAGTCCATGCTGTTTGGCCTATGGCTCAGGCACATTGCTAGCTAGCTCTTATATTTTAAATCAACCCATTTCTATTAATCCGCGGGCCACGTGGCCCCGGCCCGTAGCTCACCGGTGTTCCTTACATGTCGTCTCTTGGGCGGCTTCCGCGCGGTCTGCCTCTAACTCCGCCCTGCTTCTCTTACCTAAGCTCTGATTTCTCCTCCTACCTATTCTACGTACCTGCCATGGCCCAAACCAGCTCCTTTATTTAAAGATACAGCACTCACAAATGCATTCCCACATTTCCCCCTTTTTCTCTAATCAAAAAGGAAGGTTTTAATTTTAACATAGCAAAATTACATATAACAAAATAGCTATCAAGCAAGAATTACAGTTATAATATCTAGTCTATTTGTATTTAGTAAAATTAAAGAAAATACTCTATCATCTATCTTATCTTTATGAATCTAAAGTTTTATATCTAATATATCTTTTAAATGACTAAGAAAAACTGTACATATAACTATCTAATCTTCAACTACATCAAAGACCACAGAAGGATATAATATTTACCCAAGTAAACCAGAAGTGCAAACGACTTCTAAAATCTAGAAAGGACAGAGATGACACCTATCTGCCTGGACAGTCACTCAAAGTTCCTTTATAAAGTTGGGGCATTCATCTTCAGCCTACAGGCCCAAAGTCTCTTTTCATTTCAGTGAAGCAGGAAATCTGCTCTGTCCATTTTGGCACAGTTCATCCGTTGTTTCTCCTTGAGTCTTGAAGAATGTCTGACAGTTTTCTCTGTAAAGCAGGAACCCGAATGATGATCTTGGCTTGCTCTGCCAAAGTCCAGAGGTCATCTTTCCATGGACCTGCATGTCCAGTTTAAACAGCATACTGTCAAGCAGTCAATATAAAAACAGTTTCTTCTCCAGTGGCTCACCATCACCACAAATAGATGAGATTCTATATGGAGTTTCTTCAATGCCCACCTTCCTGTTGAAGTAAATTAGTGCTGCCAGGAACAGACCTGTCTCACTGTCCAGAAAAGTCTAAGCTCTTAAAACATTTTAAATGCCATATTCTGTAGGTCTTAGAAGTATTTGAAGATTATCTATTTAATTGAAATATATCTTTGTATACTTAAAAATCTTAACTAACCTAACTATAAGTTTGATTATCAAAAGTGACTATTAACCTTTATTTCTTAATTATATACTACAATTTTAAAACAGTTACATGAACATCATACCTTAAACAAGAATAGAAAAACACATACAGCATAACAAAATTGACCTTAAATTTGTATCAATAAACCAAAATCTATACCAATGTAAAGCATTTTGAGATTAACAGCTGATTTCCTGATCTAAGTAAATTCAATAATCTAATTTTTAAAAAATCATTTATATACCATATCCCCTTTTTCTTCTTAGAAAGAGATTAACTATGACATTAACCATTTATAATGAAAACAAACATCTAGAAATAATATTTAGGGAATTTGGGCGTTGTTTTTCTATTACTACTTCCTGCTGATTAAGGGGCGTTGAAAGTCTCACGGTTGTTGAGGCTGAATCAGTCTGCAGCTCTGAAGCTGATACGGCTATTTCTTTTCATCAGGTTTTTTCAGGGGGTCTTGGTTGATGAAACCATATTTGCCTGGAAGCAATCCACAGGTTCTCATCTTCTGTGGAAACAAAAGCAGAACTCTTCCGAAGCAATAAATCCTTAGACACAAATTTTGAAATCAAAATACCTTTAAAAAATACATTCTTGTTTAACTTAGTAGCCTTGGTATTTGCAATCCATTGTCTTTCTGCAGTTAGCTCATTAACAGTTAAAAAATTAAAAGAAAACACAATAACAACCAAAATCCAGATTTTGTGTCTATTTTCCATCTTTACGTGGCTTATTATCTTTTTATTACTTTATTTCTCGCTTTAAAAACTTTTTCTAACCTCTTTATTTTCTCTCTGAAGCCTATGTACCTTTTACAAACATTGTAACCCGTTTACAGGTTTTCTTTTTATCTGAATCTGTTTTATTGTGAATCCTTAATCATCTTCTAACCTTAAGAGCTTTTAAAATACATTCTCCAAAAAGAAACACAGTTTTTGCAAATTAGGCTGAATCACTAAGTTTTCTTAAGCGGACCGTAAACAGAGCACACCTAAGAAAATGCTGCCACGAAGAAAATTTGTTTCTCTTTTGTTTAAAATAAGCAGAAATCTAAAATCAATCACGTTACTGAGTCTTTTGTTAGTTTTCAGGAACCCGCCTGATTGTAGCTCACACTGCCTGTCGCCAGCCCGCCGCTGGCGCCATTTTGAGTGTGACCTGGACCATGCTTTGTTTGTACAAAGACCCGCTCCACACACACAATTTGGAAGCTGCCCTGGCTCAATTTCTGCGATCTAGAACTCTTTTTAATCTTTCTCAGGCTCTAAGTGGATAATCGGCCCACGTTGGATGCGCCATCTGTTGTATCGAGTTCGCCGGTCCCGTGCAGGCAGAGGTCCCAGACTCACAGACCTGCCGCCGGAACTGCTTATCTGCCCGCCGCCGCCCGGGTCTCCAAAAATGACTCAGATGCTTCTATTTATTTCAGGCTGTTTGGCCTATGGCTCAGGCACATTGCTAGCTAGCTCTTACATTTTAAATCAACCCATTTCTATTAATCCGCGGGCCACGTGGCCCCGGCCCGTAGCTCACCGGTGTTCCTTACATGTCGTCTCTTGGGCGGCTTCCGCGCGGTCTGCCTCTAACTCCGCCCTGCTTCTCTTACCTAAGCTCTGATTTCTCCTCCTACCTATTCTACGTACCTGCCATGGCCCAAACCAGCTCCTTTATTTAAAGATACAGCACTCACAAATGCATTCCCACACCCTTCTACTGGGCTGCCTCATCCAACCTCAATAGGAGAAGAAGTGCTTAGTTTTACTACAACTTTATATGCCATGGCTGGTTCATAGACATGAAAGGCCTGCCCTTTTCTGAAGAGAAAAAAGGAGGAGTGACTGGGGGTGTGGGAGAAGGGAGATTAGGGGTAGGGACTGGAGAGAGAGGGGGAGGGAGGAGAAACAGATTGGGCTAGGAAAAATAAATAAATAATAAAAAGACGATTATTCTTGCCTTGAATATCGGCCAATATTTAGTTTTGTTTAATTTGTTCATGAATTTTTAGGATATGGAAGTTTGGGTAGATTTTCTTTCTCGAATGAAAGCCAAATAACCAAGATGTCAGATGTGAAATTACTGTTCTTAATTTGGAAGAAGAAAACTGAGATTCGTGGGGACACTGAAATACATGGACTGTTATATTCTCAAGGGAAGAAAGTTAGATGGGGATTCCATCAGGGATCTGCAGTGAAGACGTCTCTTAGCATCCTGGATCTGCCTTCTTTATTGCAGCCCTTTTGAGAGCAGAGACAAAGCTATATATTCAGGGATGTTAATTCTCTGCACTGGACTTTCCAGAACTTTCTGCACAACACCTACCAAGACACCAGAAGACACTCAATGAGGTAAAATTAACTTTCTAAGGAACAAAAGGTACCGGATCATAAAAAGAACAGGAAACATACTGACTACTTTCCACTAACACAAATGTTTTGGGGTTAGAATATGTTACACATGAGTTATAACAAAAAAGGTAGACTTTTGTTTCCCTACCTGGAAAATAAACATTATGGTATTCCTGTGAAAGGCTTTAATATTTTAATCAAAATTTGTTTGATAAGGTTTACAAGTTTCTGTGTGACATATAAAATGTTCTCACCAAGTTCAAAAAGTATATAAGGCATGACTCAATAATTGTAAGGTATTTTAGTAATGCTATGATGCATTTTCTTCTTTGGCATTTTATCTTAACAAAAATAACATATATTATTCAAATCACTTGAAGATGCCATGTATTATTTTAATGTCTTCCTTAGTAAGCAGCATTTACATAAAGTTTTCTGTTGCTTCTTGCTTGTTAAAACTGCTCGCTCATTTGAAACACACAATACTCACACCAGAAATGCCATAACCCTATGACCTAAATGAGCTCTTGTCTAATTCAGTGAGTGTACAAATAACATAAAGACATTATGAAGATGTTTCTTTGGAGGAATGGTCTTATTTTTTGTTTCAAGCCCATTTCTCGGAAATGAGAACAGGGCTGGGCTGCAGATAATTTTTATGAGATCAAGCTGAGGCCATAAATACTTTTGCTGCCTAAATAAATTAGTAATGAATTGCAGGCAGAAAAAAAAAATGAAGAAGGTTCACTGGAAACAGGGCCAGGAGAGCTAGAGTTTAAAACTGGTCCCAGTGTGTAGATGCAGTGGCTACTTTAACTTCTGAGTATTTCAAATACATGGAACAGCTGGAATCATACAAAGAAACAAATATATGTTTGACATCTGGGTACAATAGTGTCTGTAATCTCAGCCCAGGGAGGCTGATGATGCAGAGCTGCCGTGAGCACTGGTCCAGCCTTGGTTCCAGAGCAAGACCCTGTCTCAAAAAGCAAAATAGAACAATATAAAAGAAAGCTGGGGAAAGTCTCTTTGAAACTTTTAGATAGCCAGAACATTTACTGTTATCTGGGTTTTGCTTGTATTTTTTTTGGGGGGGAGAGTGGGGGGAAACAGGAGGAAAGGGTTTGTTTTCTTAAGATTGTTTTCTGTTCTCTAATTATCTTAATATTTTCTGAGACAGATTAAGGAATGCCATGAGACAGAGTGCTTTACTGATTCGGTTTCGATGGTGTATTGGAGCAAACTTCTTACTATTTAATGTAACAAGCAATTCCTGCCCTAAAGATGGTTTTCTTTTGTATCATCAGGGTGGGCAAATTAATGGAATGCTATATCACTTCTCTGAAATTTACCTTACCAGGCCCAGTGCTAGAAGGAGAAGAGTATTTGAAACAGTTAGAACGAGACTCACTACTCACTAATTTCTTTGGCTATATCAATCATTTTGTAAGAGTAATTCCAAATGGGGAAGTTTTTCTAAATAGCTTCTGACCCAAGTCTTTAATTCCAGTACTTAGGAGGCAGGAAGATTTTTGAGTTCAAGGGCAGCCTGGTCTTAATGGAAAGTTTCAGTAGAGTCAGGGCTACCCAGGGAAACCCTGACATGAAAACAAAGAATAAATAAGTGCATAGGCATCGTTTGTGCTGAGTCCTAAATATCTCAGCAAATGGCCTGGTTATTGCACAGAAGGAAGGGAGCTGCTCACACGTAGAGTAGACATTTTCTTTTCTCCCCTTCTTCCTTCCGTCCCTCCCTTCCTCCATTCTTCCTCTCTTTCTTTCTTTTTCTTTTTCTCTCTCTTCTTTCTTTCTTTCCTTCTTTCTTTCTTTCTTTCTTTCTTTCTTTCTTTCTTTCCTTCCTTCTCTCTCTCTTTCCTTCTTTCCTTCCTTCCTTCTTTCCTTCCTTCCTTCTTTCCTTCTTTCCTTCTTTCCTTCCTTCCTTCCTTCCTTCCTTCCTTCTTTCCTTCCTTCCTTCCTTCCTTCCTTCCTTCCTTCTTTCTTTCTTTCCTTCCTTCCTTCCTTCCTTCTTTCTCTCTCTCTCTCTCTCTTTCTTTCTTCCTTCCTTCCTTCCTTCCTTCCTTCCTTCCTTCCTTCCTTCCTTCCTTCCTTCCTTCCTTTCTTTCTTTCTTTCTTTCTTTCTTTCTTTCTTTCTTTCTTTCTTTCTTTCTTTCTTTCTTTCTTCCTAGTTTCTCTGTGTAACAGCCTTGGCTGTCCTGGAAGTCCTTCTGTAGACCAGGTTGGTCTCATACGCACAAATCCACCTGCCTCTGCCTCCTGAGTGCTGGGATTAAAGATGTGAGCCAGCACAGCCTGGCTAGTGTAGACATTTTTAAGACGGTGTGGTGACTGCTTTTAAAGGCACAGTGTGAAAGACTAAGGGAAGAGGAGTGTACATCAGAATTTCCATGGAAAGAGATGTCAAATTATACACTTGATACACCCGCAGGGCTGTAGAGTAACCTGCCTACAAGTCAAGGTGTGTTTCCCAGACTCTCCCCTACACCCACCAAAAATTATAAGTGTGGTTCTTATGAAAGATGTGCTGAAGCACATTCCTTGCTTCTTACTCCACGTCTAACACATTCGCCCATACTTAGTTTTAATCGATAATTTCTATTCTACTAATTTTAAAATAAAGCAAATTTAATGGAAGTTACAGGAAAAGGTCACTATAACTCTTACCTATCTTCTGCCCTGCCGAACAGCAATCCCTCCCTCCACCCATTCTTCATAAGCATCTGCCGTCTAAACATTTCCCTGCTCCTACTTGCTTTTCAAAACATGTCCAGATACTACATCCTCATCCATTGTCAACAAACAAGGCTTATTTATGAACTGGAGGTAGTTACTGCTTTTTATTTTTGATGTCATGAGTATTAACCTCACACATAGTCACAAAGTAAACTTACAGGAGAAATGTTTCCCTTTTCTGCACCTTTGTTTTCAATGTGAGACTTACGACCAGCCCACAGCCGCCCTGCTTACTAAGTAGTTTTGCCCATTTCAGTATTAAATGTCGACAGGAGAGAATGAAACAGAAAATCTTTAATAAATGTACCTTACCTTTCCCAACATTTTATGTCATTTATACTTTACAAAGAGTCTTAGTCTATCTTATGAAATCATTCATGAAGTTATGCTGTCAACCTGCTCCTGTTATCTTAGCAAGTTTAATAAAAATCAACACAATCTCAGCAGGTAAAATTGTCTCTTAGGCCATTTAGAATAATGTGGAGTCTTTAAATACAGAATTTAAATCTGAAAATTTGTGCTTAAAGGTACTTGCTTATTTGTCTGTACATTTGTTTGCTTCTGAGACGGAGTCTGTGGAACTCACCATGTAGCCCAGCCAGGTTTGGGATTCTGGCAAGCTTCCTGTCTCAGTCCCTGGGAGTGTTGAGTGAGCCACTGCTTTGCTTTGAGAGAATTTTTTTTATTGGATTTTATAGAGTTCAACATTATTTTCTGACCTGTGGAATTAGAAATAAACAGAGAATCATAGTTAGTCTTAGTTCTAGGTCCTAAAATTGGAGACATGATTAAGAGAATAGCAGTGTCTGTATTACTCAGTGACATGTACAAGTATTTGTTTTCTGAGTTAGAATTTTGAATCACATTTTTTTTTCAAGAATAGCTTACATCACTTTCCTTTTTAAAGCTAGAGAAATTAGGTTGTAAAGATAAAGTTCACTGTAAGGTCACAATGTCTTCTACTGAAATGACAGTGACCAGTAAATTTTCAATAGCTTTTAATTGCACAATAACATCTTGCAGTATGTATCTGACTTTTGGCACCTGTATGTGTCTGCAGACATGCCAACTTTATCAGCTCTACAGGGAAATAAAATATCCCAGTGGTGAGCTGTTTGAAATAATTACTTATAAACATTTTCCTTAGCTGTATATTATTTCTAGTTCCTAAAATAGCTATAGAATTTTTGCATTTGAATAATTCAGACTATTGGACGGAGAAAACCTTTGCAGTTTGACTTAAGATTTTTAGACACTAAGTATTTTGATGGTGAAAGATATGTAAGGTTATTGTAGTTCAGCTTCTGGGAATGAGGTTGCTTATGTTAAATGTCAGTCAAAAAATTATTCCAGCTCTTCACAGGAATAAAACAGTATATGAGGAAACACATGATGGGTGATGGATGGGTGAGAATAAAAAAGACCAACACAGGGAAGCATAAAGTGTTGAAGGTTTTTATTTTTCTTATGTGGCAACTAACTCAGAAAATAAACACAGTAAGTATAATTTTGAATTTCTGAATTACTGGTGTTAGAGTGGATTAATGGCAGATGACTTTGAACCACACTCCCGGTAGGTGAAGCTCACTGTGATCATTTGAAGAAAAAGAGGAAACTCTGACTTCCTCTTGGAAAGGATTCTGAGGAATAAATCACCATGGATCTAACCTACATTCCTGAAGACTTATCCAGCTGTCCAAAATTTGGGAATAAATCCTGTCCCCCCACCAATCGCTCCTTCCGCGTCCGTGTGATAATGTACTGCTTTATGACTGGAGCCATGGTTATCACCATCTTTGGAAACCTGGTGATAATGATTTCCATATCACACTTCAAACAGCTCCACTCTCCCACCAACTTCCTGATCCTCTCCATGGCAACCACGGACTTCCTGCTGGGTTTTGTCATCATGCCTTACAGCATGGTGAGATCAGTGGAGAGCTGCTGGTATTTCGGGGACACCTTCTGCAAATTCCACGCGAGCTTCGACATGATGCTAAGCCTGACCTCAATATTCCACCTGTGCTCCATTGCCATCGACCGATTTTATGCGGTATGCTATCCTTTGCACTACACCACCACCATGACGGTGTCCATGATCAAGAGGCTGCTGGCTTTTTGCTGGGCGGCCCCTGCTCTTTTTTCTTTTGGCTTAGTTTTGTCAGAGGCCAATGTTTCTGGTATGCAGAGCTACGAGATCCTGGTCGCGTGCTTCAATTTCTGTGCACTTACTTTTAACAAATTTTGGGGGACGATACTGTTCACTACCTGCTTCTTCACGCCTGGCTCAATCATGGTTGGTATTTATGGGAAAATTTTTATTGTTTCCAAACGACATGCTCGAGCCCTCAGGAATAAAGCGGAGAACTCTAAAGGAGAAGTAGGAAAAAACCTGTCTAAGAAAAAGGACAGGAAAGCAGCGAAGACCCTGGGCATTGTCATGGGGGTATTTCTAGCCTGTTGGCTACCTTGCTTTCTAGCGGTTTTGATTGACCCGTATTTAGACTACTCCACGCCCATCATAGTGCTTGATCTTCTGGTTTGGCTTGGGTACTTCAACTCCACCTGTAACCCCCTCATCCACGGTTTTTTCTATCCATGGTTTCGCAAAGCTCTTGAGCATATAGTGTCAGGAAAAATATTTCGCTCCAATTCAGAAACTGCAAATCTCTTCCCTGAAGTACATTAAGAAAAAAAAAAATCCACCATAAATATGAATTGAATACAGAAAGTGACACTTTTTTGGTCCTTACAAATCGAGGTGTGGTGGCTTGAATGAGAACTTTTCTATGTGGCCCATATGTTTGAATTCTTGGTCCTCAGTTGGTGGAAATGTTTCGGAAGGGATAAAGAGGTGTGGCTTTGTTGGAGTGTCACTGGGGGTGGGCTTTGAGGTTTCAATAACCCAGCCATTTCCAGTTAGGTCTCCCTGCCTCTGTGTAGAGCTTATGCATCAAGATGTAAGCTCTCAGCTATTACGGTGGCACATCTGCCTGCCTGCTGCCGTGCTCACCCTCTGAAACTGTAAGTCCCCAATAGACTGCGTCTTCTATGAGTTGCCTTGATCATGGTGTCTCTTCATAGTAATGGGACAGTAACTAAGACATCAGGTCACTGCAAACGCTGCTCTATCTAGGACATTTCAGCAACTGCAGTTCTGTAAGCTGCCAAGAGCTCCTTCCAACAGCTTTAACTAGTTAATCGACAAATTTATTGATTAACGAAGTCTTCTTCCAGAGTACTGTTACCTCTGACTGCTAAAATCAACAATGATTAAAAAAAAAAATGACAAACATCAGAATAAAGAACTTAAAGTGCTAATGGTTTTTGGATCCTGTCTAACAGTGCTTTAGGAATTCAAAGGAAGATCTGTATGATTTGTCAGGGCTTTTAGTGAACTGCTTTATATAACACAATTCTTTTAAATTCCTTAGTTCCCATTCTAGGTGCTGGTTTCCTCTCTGACCTCCTTTTCCACCAACTCTAGACAGACTGCATTAAAGAGCCCTCTTTGCTCCCAGAATTTCCATAGTATTTACCAGTGGGAAACAGTAGGAAACTTTGCTCAGTGGGCAAAAGAAGAATGAAATGGGTTGAACAAGAAAGACACATTCTGCGAATCTGCCCTGGGGCTGGCTGTAGTTTTCAGAAAAAGGCTGTCTGGTGTCCACATAGCCATTTGGGAAAATGCTGTAACTGTACCCTTCCCGTGCCATTCTGGTCTGGCATGGATGCCAAACAGTCTTAGGTATCAAGTCGCTCCTTGATCTTTCCCTTAAATCAATGTCCACACTTCACTAAAAGTTCCTCAGTCTGCTGGGTGGCAGCATTATCTGTTACCCATTGAACATTTCAGAAACTGGGGGTTTTCGTTGTTTCAGGAGAAAATTTTGAAAGTCCTTGCACAGGTGACCAGTTCTGTGCAAGGCAGATAGCCTTTGCCTGTGATCTCTCCTCTGAAGAGATCTCCCATCTGTGAACCCCTCACCTGTCTTTTCTACTTGCTACAAGTCTCTTCAATTTGAAGATCTATTTACACATAGAAACGTCCAATATTTCCATTGTGCAAACATAGATTCTTCAAGGTAATTTTGGCTTTTAAAGTTAAGACTTCATTTATAAAATAATATTAGAAAATGTAGCTTTTGCTTGAAACTTTGACATAGCTTTAGATCTTCTATTTATGCATTTGTGATTTTTGAAAGCACATTTTACTTGTATTTTTGAGATTAAAATGTTTACATTCTGTTTTTGATCATTTGATAGGCAGTATTTAAAAAACCCACCCCCAAGCTTATATAAAGCTTTTGAATTGAGGACTTAGAAATATGCCGTTTTAAGATTCTTAATAATTATAATACCCTATATGTTTAAGGGCTTCAACACAATGTGTGTTGAAGCCAAGCCCTGAAACATATAGGGTATTATAATTACAGACATCTCAGCCCTAGTTTGGAGTCTTCACAAACATGAACATAAGGACTATTAAGCTATAGCTCACAACTATAAAAATTTAAATTGAACTGTCTGGTTTAAATTAATAAAAATGTTAAAATGGAAAGTTTTCAAAAAATATCTGATGTTTTCCTTTAAAATCTAACAATATACATCATAAGTCCAAAAATGACTGAAATTTGTACACTGAAAAAAATATCTGTCTGTCATTCTTGTGTGCTGGTCCTTTAAATATCTTCCTCAGAGGCAGATACACATCTTACAGATGCATTAAAAAAAAAAAAAAACCCAACACAGGAATAGCCATAAGCCACCATGAATAAAAACTTTGCTCCCACACTTGATGGTTAAATATTATGCACATTATTCTTCACCTTGGTTATTATGTTTCAGGGACTTATTATATATGTGTAAACATAGATCTGTGTGTTTTCAGACTGAACAATGTTCTGTTTTTGAAAGCCTCATATTTTAACTGCTTGTTTTCTTTTTTCTTTTTTTTTTTTTTTTTAAATCTTTTTCTGCAGTAGACATCCCTGCATACATCTCCTCAAGAAATCTATAAGTCAGTGATTTGGTAATTTAATTTTTGTTTGTTTGTTTTTTGAGACAGAGTCTCACTGCATAGCCCTGGCTGTCCTGGAACTCGCACTATAGACCAGGCTAGCCTTGATCTCACAGAAATCCCCTTACCTCTACCTCCTTAGTGCCGGGATGAAAGACGTGTGCCAGCACTGCCCAGATCGTAGTTTGATTTTTGAAACTGACTATACTACATGGCTGTTCTTTCTGTATAATAAGATTGACTTGACATAAAAACTTATATGAGCATGTCTTATCACAAATGTTTAGACAAGAGGTTTATTTTTGATTTTAGAATATTTTTATGTACATAATAAGACATCTTGGATGTGAGCTATAAATCTCTGAAGTAAGGTTGTTTTATATATACAATATATACATAGTTTAAAGGTAATTTTAGGGAATCTTTTCAATAAACCCGTATTTGAAACTTTTAAATTGCTTAATTTTCTTATGTAGGTGTATGTGAATATGTATATATGTGTGGGGTATGGGCACTTAAACCATTGTTAGATTGTAACCAGCTCTTCTGGTAAAATAACTTATACAACAGTAACAATATCAACAACTATTGGATAGCAAGAATTCACCTCCACAGGGGGCTCCTTCCATGCTCCTGCTCTAGGAGAACAGCCTCATTGCAAAGCTGAGAAATTGAGGGACTGGTTTCCTGCTTCTGGAATCTATAATCCTACCATGTCCTGGTTCTCCAGTCCCAGGCGGGAGATGTTCCTACTGTTAATGATTGTTTTACTTTGGTTTTGCCTTTTAGGTCCTAAAAAACCTTAAAACACCTTGGGAGCCTAACTGCTATTAAGATATTACTTCCATTTCTGTTTTCACAACTGCACACTATTGAAAATATCAACATTACCAAAGGTATGGCTGGGAAATGGCTCAGTGTAAATGCCGGACATTCTGAGTTTGGGTCTGTAGGGCCCAGGTAAAATCCACATGGGGCAGCTCAGTGGTCTTTCAGGAAATGGGAGACAGAGAGCGGAGAATCTCCAAGAACTCAAGGGTCAGCCCAGTCCAAAGAGTCCTGTCTTAAACAAGTGAGAAGGTTAAGGTCAACACGCATGATTGCCCTCTGACCTTCACACCAGGTGCAGTGGCACAAACCTGTATCTGGACACACTCACATACATACTCAGACATCTCTCTCACAAAAACATACAACATTTTGAAAAATAAATACACATTGTTCACGTATGTTCTTGATCTGGAAAGTATGGAAAGATGAGTCTTGTCATTCCAACTGAGCACAAAATCAAATCTTAACATCTCTGGCCACGTAATTATCTCTCTTTACAAATGTGTTTAATTTCATGGGTAAATTTCTCAGAGGAGGCAACAAAGTTAGTTTTTAACAAGTTGTTTTAGCTATGAATAATTTGATTTTATTTTATTTTTTAAGAAATACGTAAGCTAAATTTTAAGAATTTTGTGGTCTCAGTGAATAATGAAAGGGATCTGAAACAATGTACAGAACTCTCCTGGAGACACATTCCCTGCAATTATGAAGCTATCCATATCATGATGGACTTGTTCTATTTCCTATTGTCCTTGTGGGGACATGCTGAGATTCAAAGTCATGACCTCCTGTGTGCAGACATATCTGTATCACTGAACTATGACTAGACTCTCTCTTTTTTTTTTTTGCCCATTTTTTTTTTCAGAAGACATTTCTTTAGTTATATTGCCCAGGTTGGCAACTTCCAGAAAACCTCATGTCTCTGCCTCCTGAATACTAGGATTATAGGTATATTAAAAATACCCAGGTAGATAATGTTTACAAAGTAAATTCCTTTGTGCAGAATTGATTCTGTGATATATTTTCTGTTGCTGACAAGCCAGAGGCCTGCCCACTCTACCTAGCCAGTTTCAAGTCGGCCAGGACTGCACAGACACATCCTGTTTCAAAAGCCAAATAGAGGCTGGAGAGACTGCATGGCTCAGAGATTAGGAGAGTGTACTGCCTAAGCAGAGGACCAGAGTTCATTTCCCTGTGCCCAAATCAGTATACCTGCTATTGCCTATAACTCCAGCCTCAGTGAGATACCATGCCTCTGGCCTCTGAGGGCACCTACACTCCTATACACATATCTCTCTTACCCAGACACATAGTTAAAACAAATCTTTAAAAGAGACAAATAAGCTAGGTAAGGTGAACATTTGCTGGATTACATTTTCTTCTTTTTTGCCATCTCCTCCTGCTTCTTCTTTCCCACTTCTCACTTTCTCCACCTTTGACTTGATGCAAGACACATCTGTGTTGTCTCCAAGGTCACAGTGATAAGGTCACAAAGCTAGTTTGCTCACCTGAGTCCATTCTCTGGTGGTTTACCGTGATCTCAACTGGCAGCAGAGTAAACGTGGTTAAAAGGTCATTTGCACAGTGAGGACACAGGAAATGCAGCCTCAAGAGGCACATATTATGCTTAAATACAGAGGACAGTGCAGCCAGCCAGGAGTCACCCCAGGAGCCTGAGCCCATGTCCTCTGGGTCTACTACAGAGTGGGAAATGAGCAAGGAGTAGAGGACTGAGGGGCACAGTGCTCATTTGCCTGGTAAGAGACTGGCACACTAGTTACCCTTGGTGCAATAACTCTTGCTCTAAGTTACCTATTAGTAAACCAAATCCTAGTAGATTGTATTATGAAAAGGGGAAAAATTAATTGTTTTGGGGTGGCCCTTTTCTCTTTCTTTCTCCCTTCCTTCCTTCCTTCCTTCCTTCCTTCCTTCCTTCCTTCCTTCCTTCCTCCCTCCCTCCCTCCCTCCCTCCCTCCCTCCCTCTCTCTCTCTCTCTCTCTCTCTCTCTCTCTCTCTCTCTCTTTCTTTCTTTCTTTCTTTCTTTCTTTCTTTCTTTCTTTCTTTCTTTCTTTCTTTCTTTCTTTCTTTCTTTCTTTCTTTCTTTGTTGGTCTGAAGAGAGGAACCCCATTTCAAATACTGATCTGTAAAAATAAAGCCTGGACATTTCAAAAAGATCAGTGTAATGCTAAAGAGGCATGGAGAGAGCACATTTCCTGTCAGCCGACATGCTGACATGCCCTCTTACCTAAGAAGCTACTGCCTGACTGGGAAGCACCTGGCTAAGAAGAAATCAAATGTTTTTCAGATTGTCCTGAAAGTGGGATGCTTGAGATATCTAATAGTATAGCAATAAAAAAGTATGCCTGATAAAGCTGACTTGATGTGACTTCTAGTTTTTTCCCATATATTTATGTCGTTGAGTTGTCGAATACTAACTCTCACTTGAGAGAAATATATACATTGATATTACCTTAGGCATTTAATATCTGGGGGATTTTACTACATTATTTTTCTTCCCAATTATTTGTTTGCTTGTTTTGTTTTCAGCTTGAATTGATATGTTGCTTTCTTTATAGTTTTTAGAGACAGGGTCTTGCTATGTCACCTAGGCTGGCCTCAGTGTGGAGTCCTCCTGCCCGAGCCTCTGGAATGCTGCCATTACAGGTATGCACACTACGTCCATCTTGCATTTTCGAAATCTGTATTCTACAGTCCTTGAGTCTGTCTCCTTAGTGTGAAGACTTTCCCCTCAAACAGCTAACTTTGAACCAAAAAGCTGCAATTCTTCCTCCTTTCCAGAATTATTAGCCAGTCTTTCTTCCCGCTTCCTAAAGAAATAACCAACCATTTCTCATGCTTTCCCGAGTGATGGTGGGAAATACAGTAACGAATTTACTCCCCTGCCATTCAAGTTTGGGAAAATGTTACGGGTTAAAAGAAGGTCAAGACAATAACTTCCTATTATAAAAGAGAGATGCTATGAATGATTTCATATTCTATTGTTTTAAAAAATTTCTGTAAAGATTTCTTTTTTTTTTTTAAATTTGAGGGAAAATGGCCAAAAGGGGAAGGAGGAATCTTTAGGATGTTAAGCTTTAAAATTGCACACAAAAATTAATCTCCATTCACTTCCCTGACAGTTTCCTCAGAAGAAAGCCCTAGTTCAACAGTCAGACTGGTACGCAGCTGCTGGCCAGGAGCTTGGGATAGGGATTTAGTCACAGTACCTTAGCTGTTCTTACAGCTAACCATTTTAAAATCGTGTGTGAGTTTTACTCCATTATCTGTCTTAACTAATGCTTATCTGTTTAACGATCTCCTGAGTACATATAACTATATTTTAATCTACCTTTTGTCTTAATTGAATTAATTATTCCTTAGTAACTATACAACAGGAATGAGAGCAGAAACAGGTAGCTGTTAGACGTGTTTCATTCCATATTCTAAGAAAACCCCGTGTGGGGTGCAGCTCACTGCTAAGAGTACTCGCAGAGCATGCTTACAGCCTTGGCTTGGGGTCTCAGCTCCTTTCCCAAAAATGTACTTTACAAACGCGGGGTTAGTTCAATTTTCTGAGGCACTGCTGTGGTCCGAGGTTCCAAATCAAGCCAAGTAGACACATGAGGTTACTGCAAAGCAACATCTATCGCAGAGCAGCACAAAAGAAGTGGAGGAGAGAGGGGCCCTGATGCATGAGGGCCCCAGAACAGTCTCGGGAGCTGAACTGCTTACCCTGTGGGCCACTTGAAGCCAGTATTTAAGCATAAACGTCACAAACATTTGTTGCCAAGTCCTGATTTTCACCAATAAGGATTTAGAGATTAGAGTCTTCCTTGAACCTTCCATGGCTGTCAATCAACATTCAGCGCAAGCTTTTCAACCCCACAAAATGAATTCATTTGTCCCTTCTGCTGTCAGGAACAGCCATGATGTATCTGGAGAACTAAAGATGCTAACGAGGATTTTCTTTGTCCAAGGAGGGGGGGGGGATCAACTATTGAAAGGTTCCCAGCTTCGCTAGAGCTTGGGAACCTGAACTTGGTTTCACCCTAGAGGTAAAAATGGGAGTCTGAAGTCAAAAAGGCAGTATTCAGGTCACGGTGCCTCTGCCTGTTCCCTTTAACATTAACTTTATAAACTGAAACCGGAAATTTAATAACTATACAGTGACATATTGAGGATTGTACAGTTTCACACGGGAAATGAATAAGCAGTAGTGGGAAATGCCTGAGGAATTTTGTGATGACTCTTGGTTATCTCTAAAGTTACTCTTAATAAATTGTTGTTGTTTGAGAGAGGATTTCTCACTATAACAGTCCGGTACTGGCTATCCCAGAACTTTATATAGATACCAGAGTGGCCTTGAGCTCACAGAAATCTAAATGCCTCTGCCTCCCAAGTGCTGGGAATAAAGGTATATGTCACCATTACTCGGCACAGCTAATTTATTTAACGAGGTAATTGGGTATTTAAGGTTTTATTATTTTTCATCTCATAGTTTGGAACCCAAAGCATACATAATCAATCAAATAATCTGTGCTGTGGATCTGATTATCTGTGTTGTGGTGGAACATTTTATATTTGACTTCCTAAAGCTTAATTTCTCAGCTTTATTTGAATTACGATATTAGTTGATAAAATTAAAAAAGAAAAGAATACTAGCCAACCTTAAGATTTATATTTGTTTCCAAAGCCAATAAAAATGCTATAGTATTAGTATTTCAAATAATATACAGATACTGGAAACAATTACTGAGGTCTTACATACAGCTAATGATAGCAGTATTGCTCTCAAAAGTGCTATGTGCTCGGTGCTGTTTCCTTCATGTAAATCTGGTTCAGGGCATTTGTGTGTTCACTCTCCCCGTGGGTTAGGGAGTTTTAGCCTGTTCTCTGGCCAAAGTCCATTTCTCCAGTCTGGCTCTTGATTTCATAAATCCTTGCTACTGGCCACCAGAAAGATGTGTCCAGAGTCAGCACTGGGAAAACAAACCTGTATCAAAGCCTGGGTGAGTCAGCCCCATTGTTTTTAGCTTATTAAAGTTAGAAAATGACAAGTTAAACAATGAGGTATAGCAAATGAACAGTTGTATATCAAGTTTATTAGCAGTACGAAACTTGGAACTTAGGTGCCTGCTGGTCCTCAGCCACAACTCTAGTTTCTGAATGAGGACACTAAATAAAAAGAGCCCTTGAGAATTGAGGAATCTGTTATTTCAGCCATTTTTCTTCATTTTGGACATTATTTATGGTCAATCTTGCCATCTTGGCCACACAGTCACACTAAATTCTGCAGAATATTTTTCACATTGACAAGAGAATGGCAGATGCAGAGCTCATAGAGAAGATTGCTTTGCAGAAGAAACAGTACAGCTGCAGATTATAATCATTATTTAATCTAATTTGCGGCTCTTGAGCCCTCTTGAATGGATTTTAATATGGAGAACCTGACAGGAAATTTTTTTGATCTATTTATGGAGTTAGGGCTGCAAATTAATAAGATGGCATGTATGTCTACCTGGGGTCTATGGGTGTTCGGTAACAGTATCAACTCAGGATTTTTCAGTTGCCTTTCTGTTCAGTGTGTGGCCTCAGACTAACACGGTCCTCTCCTGAGACTTTATGGGGATGAGAACTTGCAATCTCCCACCTTAGAACCAGAGTCCAAGTTTTAGAAAGATCCGCAGGTGATTTATAGGGACTCAAGATTTGAAGCAAACACATTCCTGGTTCATAGGGACTTTCAACTTGGTTCAGACTTGCAAGCTAGCAAGTCAATGGACAATGGCCTTGCCAATGGCTTTATTGTTCTTTTTCTTTTCACAGAAAGAAACACAGCTCTTTTGCAAAGGACACTCCTACTACTCCCAAGACACAGATAATGAATGCACCCGATGTCTGGAACCCCCCAGAAGTACAGTTTTGCTTTGCTGTGGCAAACAATTCCTGCCCTAGGAAGGCAAGGTCCACATTTGTCATCTGCGCCATGTACCTTGTAATGATTGGAGCGATAGTTATGACCATGCTGGGGAACATGGTTGTGATCATTTCCATTGCCCACTTCAAACAGCTCCACTCCCCAACCAACTTCCTTATTCTCTCTATGGCCACCACAGACTTCCTGTTGAGCTGTGTGGTCATGCCTTTCAGTATGATCAGGTCCATCGAGTCCTGCTGGTATTTCGGAGACCTCTTTTGCAAAGTTCACAGCTGCTGTGACATCATGCTCTGCACCACCTCCATTTTCCACCTCTGCTTCATCGCGGTTGACCGCTACTACGCTGTTTGTGACCCTTTGCATTACGTCACCAAAATCACCATCCCCGTCACCGAGGTCTTTCTCCTTGTCAGCTGGTTCATTCCCATCTTTTTTGCCTTCGGCTTGGTATTCTCAGAATTAAATTTGATCGGTGCCGAGGATTTCGTTGCAGCCATTGACTGTACAGGCTTGTGTGTGTTGATATTTAACAAGCTCTGGGGCGTGTTAGCTTCCTTCATAGCCTTCTTCCTGCCTGGGACAGTCATGGTGGGGATTTACATACACATTTTCACAGTTGCCCGGAAGCATGCCAGACAGATTGGCACCGGTCCTGAGACAAAACAGGCCACCTCAGAAAGCAAAGTGAAGGTCACATCCAAAAAGGAAAGCAAGGCCACCAAGACGTTAAGCATCGTCATGGGAGTGTTTGTGTTGTGCTGGCTGCCGTTTTTCATCTTGACAATCCTAGACCCGTTCATTGATTTTACAACCCCTGAAGATTTGTACAATGTTTTCCTCTGGCTGGGTTATTTTAACTCCACTTTCAATCCCGTCATATACGGCATGTTCTATCCTTGGTTTCGAAAGGCCCTGAAGATGATAGTCACAGGGATGATCTTCCGTTCTGACTCTTCTACTTCCAGCCTGTATCCCACACACCCTTAGGCAGTGCCCCGCATCCCCCCAGCCTGGCTTCTTTGTAAAGAAATGACCTTGAATGCTCTTTCTCCCCCAAGGAAAGAGGAGTGAGCTGCTTAGATGCCTTTTTTTTTTTTTTTTTTTTTTTTTTTTTTTTTTTTTTTTTTAACCAGCAGACATTATGGCCACCTGAGAAAGTGATAGAGCTAGTGTCTAGTGTGGTTTTTGTTGTGTTATTGTTTGTGTATATGTATGTGTGTGTATGTGTATATATGTGCATATATGTACATGTGTGTGTATGTATGTATATGTGTGTGTATGTGTGTATATGTATGTGTATGTATGCATATGTGTGTGTGTGTATGTGTGTGTGTGTATGTGTGTATATGTATGTGTGTGTGTATGTGTATATGTGTGTATGTGTGTGTGCCAAAGCTCACAGACCGGTTCATCTCTGGAGTGCTACATAGGGCACTCATTTGAACAAACAAGAAAACTAATTTCCAACAGACACTGGTAACTCTATTTATGGAGTTAGGGCTCAACTATGAAATTTAGGGTCTTACTCCTAGATTTAATGAGAGTGTCCTTATTTGAACTTGGAACATAAGAGAAGGAGACAGGGACTTCCTCTGCAATCACTGACAGTCGTGTAATGTACCCCTAATTATCCAAACCTCTGCTGAGACCATTATTGTTTTTATAGAGACTTGAGAAAGAGCTTGAGAATACCAGGGGCCGGAACTTAGGAAAAATTTACAAGAACAGGTAAAATGAAGCAAATGGTTATCAATACTTTCAGACCTAAGCCTCTTTTCTGGAAGAATTGATGGGGAGTTTATCATATCTGATAATACTGAACTGTCAGTAAATGAGAAAAAGAAGCAAACAAAAAATCAGGAAAACATTTCCTTTTTTCTTTCCGTGTACATCTTTGCTGTGTATTGGTTATATACATTCTGTAAACATATGTACTGACTGATCTTGTGTGTGTGTGTGTGTGTGTGTGTGTCATGGTGTGTGTGTGGGTCAGGAGTATATGTGTATGGGGCAGAAGTTTCCAGGGGAGTATGTGTGTGTTTGGTGTGGTGTGGTGTGGTGTGGTGTGGTGGCAGTGGTGCGCGCACGTGCGCACACACACATACACACACACACACATACACACACACACACACACACACACACACACACACACTATTAACCAATTCTGAGTATTACTTACAAAACTCAACTCTTTTCCCATTTCCGTACTTTTGGGGACATTGTTGTCTCACTGAATGTCATTTCTCCGTGTCCTCGTTCTAATTTCCTTTCTCTTGTCTCATACGTGTATTTCACTAATGTCTGTCCCTCACCATCTTATCTTCTTTCGTTTTTTGTAATTCTTGCAGTAATATCAGAAGACTTGGTTAAGTAGATTCTCCTGATCTATCCTTTTGGCCAAATGACGTCACAGTCTGTTGTAGGACACTGTGACCTTAAGGTTTCTGGTGTTCGTGCCTGTAAATCTTAAGTGAATCCTTTATGAGCCTGTTCTCATCTTTGGTCTACCATTGACCCAGCATTTCCACTGGCCAGTTACTTTTTAGTTAAAAACACCTGTAAAGAAACATTTATATTCCTATCTCGAAGCCCCTCTAGGAATCTCTTGACCTACACATACTATTAAATATCTGAGCTTTCAGAGGTCAAGATTTGATCACCTGAATACAGCACCTTCAAAGGCATCGTGAAGGTTCAGTTAGTTACTCTTATTATAGGGTAAAAGTTAAAGTGAAAATTAGGCTTTGAAGCGCTTGGCCACAGTTTATTGTCTTGGGGTTGAGATCTAATCCTTTAGATATCCTCCACCCTGAAAGCTGATGGCAGAATCCAACGGCTGAAGTATTCTTTCTTTCCAAAGAGCCAAAGGTACTGGGGAGTTTCTCAGGGCTGTACCTCAATCTAGGTCTTGAAGGTACAAGATATCGTCTTATAATAATTATTTTCAGGGACAGAGTAAGACTCTTTTCTATGGGGGCCTCCTTCTGGTAGCTCAACAAGGTCCTTTGTACTGCTGAATCTAAGTGACCCGACAGAGAAGGCATTTAGTAATCACACAGTCATTCTTTCTATTGGTCCACAAAAGAGCATAGAACCTGTGACAGAGGAAGTACTGGGGCCCAAGGCCCTCTAACAGATCAGCATATTCTGCAAGAAGGCCAGCGAAAGGGAAATAAAGGGGCTGGTGGAAGCCTTATACCAAAGTCAAAATCGTTTGTTATGCTAAGGGATGTTATAGTTTACAAGTGTGCCCACGAATATTACTAAGCTGGTTTCCAGCACACTCTGGTATACTTTTTTTTATGCCTGTTTAAACAGAATGAAATGTCATACTATATACATCCTTCAGTTCTTCTCTTTAGGAGACATCTCTGCGTTGGACAGAGTAGCCGTTATCTCAGAAAGTTGGTGACTTCCATGGATACATGGCTTTGTTTGTACCAAAACACATTAAGGTTAATAAACATTTCTTTAGCCCCTACTATTTGCCTGTAGCTTCTCTGAGTGCTTGTGGCTCAGAGTTGAGTGAAGCAAGTTCCATTGTCAATGGCCTGTTGCCCTAGTAGAGGAAGGAAGAGCCCCCTACCAGGACTGAAGGGCCAAGTTTACTATGAAAACAATCCATACACAGGAAGTTTCGAGAGCACAAAGGAAGGAAACTTAGCCTCATTTGGATAGAGAAAACCACCAAGCTATCTCATGATACTTTGAGGAAACAGGCTGGGGCAGGATCTTTCAAGCCCAGCCGAGCGGCTACAGTATGGTAAAGAGAGTGGTGAGCAGTCGCCTCTGGATAGCCAGTGCTTTGCACTCAGTCCTCATGAATTAGTGTTAGTCTCTAGATTGTCACAACGCTGCTCTGAGCTGCTGGCCACTGAAGGGTCTGTGCTGGTGAGCTAAGCTTATTCTTAATCTCCACCAGCCCAGAGAGCAATGTGATAAAATGAGACTTGAATCTCCTATTAGGTAATTTGTCTTTTATGCCCTTGGTCAAAGCACACCATCATGTAAAGCATAGTAAAATTGTGCTTTTACAACTGTCCAGTTCTTCCCAGTCATGTCTCTTCTCTTTCTTGCTCACCTAAGAAGAGTCCAGGGCATGCAACAGAAGGTCCTCATGCTCATAAGGGATATACTTGTTGCAAAGATACAGAGATGGTTGTTCCAGGCTCCTATCCTCTTGTGAGGGGTGAGCTAATGACGAAATCTGGGGTTATAAAGTAGGACAAGCCAAGGCAACTTAGCCTTTCTAAGCCTTTGCTTTCTAATCTGTATACAAGCCCAGCAATGATCCCCCTATGTTGTGAGATCAAAGTCTGTGCAAATTAGACACCTACAATACTTTCTTACTGTTATCAACCATTTTTCTTCTAGAACTTTATGGATTCTTCCTTTCATAGGAGAGGTTATTATTATTTTGCAAGAGTAGAATGAGGTTGAGGAGATGGTTCAGGTAAAGGAGGCTGCAGCGCAAGCCTAGCAAACTGTGCTCAATCTTCTGACCCACATACCAGTGGAGGAAGAGAATCAACCCCACAGTGATGAACCGACCAAAGACCACCACCGTAAGTGGTCACTCACTGTGTACGTGCACCCATAGAGATGCACATTCAGTTCTGTCACACCTTATTTCTTGATATCTGCCGTTTCTAATCAGAACATTAGCTGTTTCGTCACTGCCTTCATGGAGAGAGTCATGGCAGTGTGCGTACGAGGCTTGTGGTAGCAAAGAGATCTTTATATTGTGGCTCTGGACAGCAGGTAAAGAGGCAAAAAGGAAGGGGCCAAGACAAGATCCAGCTGCCAAGGACACCTCAATGGCTTGCTCTCTTTGACCAAGCTTCACCCCTCCACCTTTCCATGCACTAGATTCATCAACTAGAAAGAAATGAAGAGGTTAAGTTGATTATTATAAGGTCAGAGTCCTCATGATCTAATTACTTCTAGAAACACTCCAGGCATGTTTTATTACTTTCCCATGTGTTTCTAAATTCAACAAAATTAGATATTAATATTAACCATTATTATTTTTTTTACTAATAATGCTGTAGCCATATTGACCATTGACAGTTGAACTATGTCATCAAGCTTTAAATATTTATCCTTTGACACTTTAATGTATAAAATAGAATGTTTTGATCATATTTCTACCACTTTCCTTATCTTATCCCCTCCCACCTTCCTTTTTTCCACTAAATCTCTTTTCTATTTCATGCATTTAAAAATTATCTACTAATTTAATAAGGATTGCTTCCATAAGTGGGTATGGGGCTAAATACTGAGCCATGGGCAACTTATCAGTGACTACTATTAACGAAAAATAAGTACCTCTTCCCCAGCATCCATTAGCAGCCAACAGCTCCTCATCTAGAGGTGGGGAATTATGAACCTCTCTGTCATTCATGCTGCAATGTTAAAGCTCAATCTTTTATTTTTATTTTTTATTTTAAAAATTTTGTTTTTCATATATGCCACTGCTCCCCCTCCCTTTCCTCCTCCCAGCTTCTCCCAGTCCTTGAGGCTCCTCCCATATATCTCCTCATTCATACCCTGAGAAGGGCAAAGAGTCCCAGGGTGGTTCAGTTCAGTCTGGCATATCCAGTTGAGGCAGGTCCGAGTCCCTCATCCCACTATTAAGGCTGAGTTAGGTGTTCCTCTGTAGGGAACGGGTTCTGAGATGTCAGTTCATGCACCAGGAAGAGTCTGATCCTACTACAGGAGGCTCCACAAACTGCCCATGCCATTTACAGTCATCTACCTTTGGAGGGTTTAGTTCCTTTTCCTGAAGGTTCCTCAATGGTTTCTGATTCAGTGAGCTCCCAATAACTCTTGTCATACAGGCTCAATCTTGCACATGTCTGGTGTAGACAACCTCAGCTACTGTGAGTTCATAAGTACAGTCAATGATCAAGTCATGTATGGAAGCGACACTATATCTTTTCCCATTCTGTGGCTCTTATATTCTCTCCTGACCCTTATCTTCCAAGAAATTCCTGGAACCTCGATGGAGCAAATGGTAAAGGATATCCCATTTAGTGTTGAGCACTCAACAGCAGTCAGTCATTTATTGTTAATACTGTGATCATATGTGACTCTCTGCAGCAATCAGTCACTGACTACTTAAAAAATAAGCTGCTCTGACAAAGTTCAGAGAAACACAAACCTGTGGCGATGACCATAAATATCTTGAGTGCAGCATGACAGTGTGAGTATTTAGCAATACAGCAGTAGGAAGTTCTTCCTTAGAGGCTTCTGTCATGGGCTTTTAGCCAGATTTACAACAGTGGGTATATTATATTCCTGCCTGTGAAGCAGTCCTCAAATCTCATCAGAAAGTGACTTATTACCTAACATTCATGCCACTATTGCACCAGTGGGAAAATCATTCATAATTAGTGTTAGTGATGGTAAAATATATTGTTTCAGGAATTACCCTGAAGTTTATTTCATCCATCCTTTGCTGGAGACACTTGGGTTATCCCAGGTTTTTACTACTATTCACAGTTTTCTGCAGAAATATCTTTAGAATACACACTTCATATTTGTGTAGTTATCTTTCTGAGCTATATTGCTTGACTTAGGGCGATTCCATGAATCCATTACTACTAACCACACCCACTTCTTGTTCTAGGAAGGATTTAAGAAGGACTTACATGCATATAAGGAGACAAGGTATATGCTGTAAAAAATAGGAGAAAAAGAAAACCAGGATGATGTAGTAGATGGTCCTGGCCATGGCAAGGTCAAAGAGTAGTTCCACAGGGCTCAGCCAAGTGAAGCTGTAGTATACATCTTAACCACAGGCTTGTGCTCCTTCCCTATCTCACCACCATCCTCCCTGGGACTTTGAAACCCTTTTCCAGGGCCCACTGTACCACCTCCATGGGCTGTAGTTTTTTCTAGCTGACACAGCTCTCACAAAGCAGCAGCACAACCTTCTAAGCTGGGTTGTGCATCCCGTCCTAACTCACTTGGTGCCTGTGTGGTAGGGTATAAGCATCCTCGCCTTGTTAGCTTGTCTGGAGCGTATTCCGTCATAGTGGACTCATGTTTCCTAGGCAGCTGATGGATGCCAGGTACTGGGAGATACTTTAAGCTTAGTTACTCCTCTCATAAAGATTGTATTCATGAGGCCCTGGAAATAGACAGGAATATACAGTCAAGCATCTTACAGAATGCTCTAAATGAAGTACAGAGAATTTTACACAAGCATATTAGTAGGGCATGCAGTCTTTGGGAATCAAGGAACTATTTAACAACGTACAGAGGAAGTCAGGTAAAATGCAGATGGGGGGGGCATCAGAAAGTGGGGACATTCAAAAGACATGAGAAAGTTCCCATGCTGAAGACATTTACCACCATAAAACATAAATTCCTTGAGAACCACCTCAAAAGTAACATGAAGAAACTTAAGCGTGTGGCTAATGGAGTATAAATTTAGAAAGCATGCAAAATAGCAAGAAAAATTAATATTGTTGATAACCTACTATGCTCTAGGTCAGTAGTGTAATATGTTTCATTTAATTTTTTAAATATTTTAATCCCAGCATGCTAGAACCTGTTGCTCCCAGAGAGGTTAAAGATCTTACATGATCACACAGCTCTAACGTTAAAAATGATATTCAAAGTAGACTCACCCCTCTGCCAAGCCCAAGCTCTCTGAATTCTAATCCGTACCACACTTTCCTGCTTGCAGGGTTCAGCAGCTAGGGCATTGCTAAAGCTGGGTTGTTTTGTAGTCCGTAAACATACATGGAACTTTATTTCAAGACGATTGCTTTTACTATTTATTCTGAGTAGTGAAGCCTCATTTTATCAGCCCACTGTTATTGCTCCTTTAGATCAGAAGTATAAATAGAAACACTGAGCTCTTGGAACACTCAGCCCTAAATCAGACGTCTCCATCAACTTTCTCTACTCGGGGCTCAGAAAAGCTTGCAAAATAGGAGGCAGAAAGAGTTAAGAGCCAGAAGGGAATGGAGGACACCACATTAACATGATCAAACTCACATGAGCTCCCAGAGACGGAGGCAGCGCACGCAGGGCCTGCACAAGTCTACACCTCTGTGGATATAGTGTGGCTTCCCGTTTTGTGTTTTTATGGAATGTTTGGGAGGGAGAACAAGTGAGTCTCTGTTTCATTTATTTGTTGACTTCTCTTGGATTCTTTTTGGTTTGTTCATCCAATTCTGATGTGTAAGATTTTATTTTACTATATTCTATTATTATCCTTTAGAAGCCTGTTGATTTTCTAATGAAGGAAAGAGGTGGGGCGAACAGGAAGAAGAAGGGGAAAGGAAGCAATATTCAGGATATATTATATGAGAAAAAAATAATTTTTAAAACTTATCTGTTTTTTTTTCTTTTGTGTTTTATTTTTTCAATACATGGTTTCTTTGTGTAATCTTGCCTGTCCTGGAACTCCCTCTATAGACGAGGGTGGCCTTGAACTCACAGAGTTCTGCCTGTCTCTGCCTCCCCAGTGCTGGGGGTAAGGCGTGTGCCACCATTGCCTGACTATCTGGCTGTTTTCTAATAGACTCAGCAAGCTCCCTTAGAGTCCTTGGCTTTTTCTCTGGAATAGCTTCATGCAGTCTTTCTGTCATGACCAACCTTCAGAACTGTTTTCTTAAGAATCTACTCTTTTTCTTACTTATATGAAAGTCCAGTTCAGACTAACTTTAAGTTTATGATCTTTAGCTTCCGGATGGAGGGATTTATAGGTGTACTCTGCCACTGCTCAAACAATGATTAATCGGTATTATTTCTCACATCAGTAAAAATGTACAAAGAAACTCCTGGAGTAAAAAGGCATTGAGAGGATTTTGAAACCCATGAAATTAAGAAAAACATTTATCAAGTAATTATCTACAAAAGGATAACTTTGTGGCTAGCTCCCCCACCCCCACCCCCAGGAATGAAAAGCAGAATCTAAAAACCCAACATGTTTAAATTGCGTCTCTAATTAATTTCCATATGGAGAAGGGAAGGAAACCACAGAGACTGTGAATAGCATGGACTTGTCCCCTGGTGCTCTTTCACTGTCCACCTGTGTCAACCCACACGGAAGAGCAGGTTCTTTTGAGAATATATAATCTCCCCTGAACTCATGCCTGTCACTTTTGCCGATAGAAGAGCCCTGTGCATGCCTGTGTCCACCTGGGACAGACACTTCTTTTATGGGGCAACTAAGTCCTGCCTGAGTAAGTAATTTGGAAACACTCGGTTTACTTTCAAATTATTTTACATTTATTTTTATTTTTTTTTGTTTGAGACACCTCTGATGTATCCCGGACTAGTTTTGAACTTACTGTGGCACTAATGTTTGGTCCCAGACTCATGATTCTCCTGCCTCTACCTGTCGTGTGCTGAGATCACAGTTGTGTGTGACCACATTAAGTTGATATGGTGTCAGAGATCACAGCCAGAGCTCTGTGCACACTTAGAACACTCTACACAGTGAGCCGCATCCATAGACCCTCTGAAGGTTCAGTGTGTCAGCGCATGTTCCATACTCTACAGGCTGGTGTTTGATCAATCAGATATTTTCTTATCTCAGATTGTTTCACCCTGCCTGTTACATATATATTTAAAAACGTGCAGTTCAAAAAGATGCATTAAGGAATTTTTTTTTTGTCTTTTTAATTGTTTATCTGCTAAATCCTTATTTGGGGCTGAGTTGGTACAATTAAGAACTTGATATCCTCCTAAGGTCCCTTGTCTGGAGAGAAGCTGAGCCTCCAACTCAGTGATGGGAAAGGGAGAGAACAGGAAAAGGGCCTAAGAGTGAAACCAGGTGGAAGGCAAACCGTGTCGGACAGGTGTCACTGTTGTCTGTCCCATGACATGAAGCCAGCTCCAGCAGGAAGAGAAGCCAGGAACCTGGGAAGTTCATCCCTAAAGCGGGCAGAGAGAACCTTCCTCAAAGGGGAGCTTGGGGTGATTGTTCAGTTCCCCTGCTGGATGATATGGGGACTGTGGCTGTGAGTGTCAGATTAGTGATGTTGTCTGGTCATTGTTTTACTTGGAAGCCTCACCAAGAGGACACTGCCTGGAACTCTCTCCATCTAGAGCTCTGTCTTCTGATCTACAGATGCTTTCCCAGTGGTTCTGATGGACATGTATTAGCCCTTGATTTGCTCTTACCTTTGTTTCCTTGGAGACCTCACTAAAGAGACTTCTGTTGTAGAATACTATTTTAACTATATAAAGATGGGTTGCATTTGTTAATGCTTCAAAAGACTACTTTGACTGTATAAAGGTGTGTTACTTTTATGTTGTATTTATTTAGTGATGTAAGGATATGTGTTTTGTTATGTAAATTATTACATAAAATTAGGTTTGCATGTGTTTTACCTTGCCTGACTAAGGTCCCTGTATGGTCGAATATAGAGCTGAATGGCTAATAGCTAGGCAGGAGAAAGGACAGGCAGGGCTGCCAGGCAGAGAGAATAAATACGAGGAGAAATCTAGGCTCAAAAGAGAAGAACAGGAGGAGAGAGCAAGAAAGACGCCTGGGGCAAGAAGCCAGGGCAGATACCACCCAGCCGGACTTAGGGAGACAGCAAAAGTAAGATGCTCAAAAGTGAGAAGGGTGATACACCCCGAGGCAAGAGGTAGATAAAGAGAAACAAGGTCATTTAAGTTAAAAGAGCTAGCCAGAAACATGCCTAAGCTAGGCTGAGCATTTATAACTAAAAACAATCACACCACCAACAAAATATAAGCTGAACCTACTGGATTATTGTTAACTTACTTAATTATTGAAGAAGGTTAGATTCTCTCTCTCAAGAAACAATGTGTTCAGAGTAATTAATTTATCTCTTGGTTCAGATGCAAAACTTAAAATTTTTCTTGGTAAGTGCCTTACCAAAAAAAGAGAATGCTTTGTGATTTTATATGGAAGATTGTGGCACACTTTCCTTTGAGGAAGCAATTAGACTACATGCTCTTTTCTTTTAAAAGTATTCTCTACGGTGGTTTTAAAAGAGCCTGTCTGATGGATCAGCTTACATAGCTAAATCCCATACCTCTAGTCCCATGCTACACTTGGTTTTCATCGTGTGTTTGAGCCAGTACTCAGGATCAGTTAGTCACCCTTTAGCTGTCTAAATCTTCTTCTGTGCATGCTTAAAAAATAATAAATATAATAATTTTATTATTTTGGTAGAAAAGGCGACAAGATCCCAGAGAAAGCCGAAGAACAGAACCTATACATGAGTGCTGCCCTCCCAGATGCCGGAGAGCAGCCTGCGGCATTCTGCTATCAGGTGAATGGGTCTTGCCCCAGGACGGTCCATCCTCTGGCCATCCAGGTAGTCATCTACCTGGCCTGCACAGTAGGTGTGCTTATCATAGTTCTGGGAAATTTGTTCGTGGTGTTTGCAGTTTCCTACTTTAAAGTACTCCACACTCCCACGAACTTTCTGCTGCTCTCCCTGGCAATGGCTGACATGCTGTTAGGTCTGCTGGTGCTTCCCCTGAGCACAGTACGCTCTGTGGAGAGCTGTTGGTTCTTTGGGGACTTCCTCTGCCGGCTCCATACCTACCTGGACACACTTTTCTGCCTCACCTCCATCTTCCATCTCTGCTTCATTTCCATCGATCGTCACTGTGCCATCTGTGACCCCCTGCTGTATCCCTCCAAGTTCACGGTCAGGATAGCCTTCGGGTACATCGTGGCAGGGTGGGGGATACCAGCAGCCTACACCGCTTTCTTCCTCTACACAGATGTGGTAGAGAGAGGGCTCAGCCAATGGCTAGAAGAGATGCCCTGTGTGGGCAGCTGTCAGCTACTGTTCAATAAGTTCTGGGGCTGGTTAAACTTCCCTGCCTTTTTCGTTCCCTGCCTCATCATGATCAGTTTGTACGTGAAGATCTTTGTGGTTGCTACTAGGCAGGCTCAGCAGATCAGCGCCCTGAGTCAAAGCTTAGCTGGGGCTGTCAAGCGGGAAAGAAAAGCAGCCAAGACACTGGGCATTGCCGTGGGCATCTACCTTGTGTGCTGGCTCCCCTTCACCGTGGACACTCTAGTTGACAGCCTCCTTAACTTTATCACCCCACCCCTGGTCTTTGACATCTTTATCTGGTTTGCATATTTCAACTCAGCCTGTAACCCCATCATTTACGTCTTCTCCTACCGGTGGTTTAGAAAGGCCTTGAAACTCCTCCTGAGCCGGGAGATCCTCTCGCCAAGGGCGCCAACTATTGACTTGTACCAGGAGTGATTCAAGCAGGAGGGGGGAGGGTAGTATTGCCATGGGCTGTGGCGTTTCCCTAGATTGTAGGCAGCTTCCAGGGCTTAAGTGGAGAAGAGGAGAGTGCTCCTTAGTCCGCGAAGAAGTGAAACACCGCTCTCACCCAGCTCTCTCATAGGGGAGTGTAGGGGAAGGGCTGAGTGAAGTCATCTGAGTGGGTGAGCAGAACTCTGGGAAATATCCCACCTCTACCTGGTTTCTTCTTAGAAACTAAGAAGCAGAAGTTGATGTTGCAAAAGTCTGAGGGTTGTTCCCTAAGTTCTTCCCTGTGTATGAAAACTCACAACTTTTATTCTTCTTTCTGCCATTTTTTTCTAATAAAAATTAAATAAATGAACCTCACACAATTTTATTCCTAAAACGGCCTGAAAATAAGACAAGTCTAATTTAACTTTGCAAAATGTTGCCTGAGTCATAATTTTTGCCGTTCTCAACAATGGAGCATAGCACTTGGACCGTGTCTTTCTTAAAAATGTTCATTTTAGAACCTGACTACTTAGAGGTTTGGAAGCCACATTTGTCCCTTTCAATGTGGAATCATTTTATATTGTTAAAGGAATATTTTACATGCAATGTATTCTGTGACAATTAGCCACATCTTGCCATTTAATATTTTTTATGTTTTCATCACACAAACTAAACCTACTAAGCTCCCACGAGCCCTAGCACATGATTTTCAGAGGTGAGGCGAGTACCCAAGCCCCATGCATAGAGGGAATCGAAACAAATATCCGTTAGCAGTTCTTACTAATAAGAGTACATCCTGCTTCTGTTTTATTTATTTTTTTCTCCTAAAGGGCTCTAGTGGCCTTGCTTCCATGGTTTGCACTGGCTTTGTTTGTGAATGAATAATTGCTTCTTAATAAAATTTCTTTGTAAATTAGTTTGAAGTTTCTGGAGCCCATTAATATTTACAGGTGTGGCAGTATGTTTACCGTTGGCCAATCTCAGTAAACAGACCGTGAATGTGTGCGTGTGCTTTTGAAACAACTTTCAGGGTAAAACTGACAAAGAACTAACCACTGAGCAGTTTAAGCAAAGCAATCATTCACTTTCAGATAACAATCTCTAAGGAAGTAAATATTTTGTTTTCTCTTATATGTGGAACACAGGTTTAAAACCAGATTTATGCTATGACCACAGGCTGTAAGGGGCAAGTATCTTTGGGCCTCTTGGACAGTGGAAAGCCTCTCCTGAGATCTCAGGATGCTCCGATGCTTCACTGAGTTGATGCTCTAATCCTGCTGTCTCCCTCCTTAAGAGGGAATCAGCTGCACTTAAGGCAAGTGCCCTGACTTCTGAGTATCTGGTAAAGACTGTGAACCCCACCTCAGAATACCGTTTCTAAGTGGATGAAATAATTTAAAAGACAGAAACCCAAAGGGGAACAATTGCATTGAAACACTTCTTCAAAATATCTTGGAAATAGACTCTGTAATATAGTAATGTGTGAAAATATCAAACAAACTCTGCCAGGAGGCAGAACGAACTTATTAAAAATCAAAATAGGGATGCATTAATGAGTTGGCACAACATCAGAAACAGCTGTACTGAGATGTGAGAATACTGATTTCTATTTGTGACAAATACCAGAGCAATTGCTGTGATCACTGTGGGTTCTGCCCAAAGCAAAAACGGGACAGATAAAATTTTAGATATGATCCATCAATAGAAAGGCAGACTATTCTTCACCGTATAGGACTCCTCCTTTAAACACGAATTCCAGGCACTCTTTCAAACACAGAACCTTTGGGTTCCCATGTAAGCAGAAGGCAACAGCAGTGAAACATCACTGCTAACACCTTAAACAGTGCACCTGAGAAGTGTTTTTCTTCACCAAGAGCATCTCACTGGAAAAGAGATCAAAAGTATAATCATGGTGGCGGTGATGGTGATGGTGATGGTGGTGTGTGTGTGTGGGGGGGTGTAAGCTTGCTTATATTTGCGTGTAAGTTCCACAAAACATCGATATAGTCTAGGGGCTTGGATAGATGGTCCGGTGGTTAAGAGCATGTGTTGCTCTTGCAGAAGACCCAGGTGCAATTCCCAACACTCACACCAGGAAGCTTATAACTGCCTATAACTCCAGTTCCAAGGCATCCAATGCTCTTCTCTAGCATCCATGGGCACCTTCATATATGTGGAATATTCACACAGAAGCACATAAATACACATATGTCTTTTAAATAAAAATAGTAATAAAATAAAATTTTCAAATATAATCTAAAATTCTACAGTGAATTGTCCTTGTTTTTTATGACCCTAAACGGTAGTTCATTTTCTATACACATTTCAATTTATTTACATTGCTTTATTCTGCTAAGCAAATCACAGTGTAGCTCTGACAGCCGGAGGTATGAGTGAATAAATCACACATGGAAGTACATACTTCCACCATGAGAGAAGGGACTCATCCCTTCCACATCAGGCCCGAACACCACTGACATGTTACCTTCAAGTGACTCGTCTTTTATATTCCTTTATAAAAAATAATGTGGTTATATATTGTATATTTAACAAAATAGTATGGAATATCAGAGAACATAAATACCCACAGCCAAGTCATGAAGGTCAGGAAGTGGTGACTCACACCTTTAATCCCATCATTCGGGAGACAGATCTGCCTGGATCTCTGTGAGTTCAAGGCCTAACAGCCAGGCAGTGGTAGAGTACACCATTAGTCTTAGCGCTTGGGAGACACAGGCAGTAGGACTTTTGTGAGTTTGAGGCCAGCCTGGTCTACAAAGCAAGTTCCAGAACAGCCAGGACTGTTACACAGAAAATCCTATCTCAAAGAACAAAACAAAAAAGGCTGGAGAGTTGGCTCTGTCCTCTGATATTCCAGACTATTTTTATTAAGTAAACAATATGTCACCACAAATTTGTTTTACATCCTTACTGCAGTTTTCCCCCCTTCCTTTATTCTGAATCATTCTCCTCTGCCTCCCCCCATTTATTCCTCCATTTCTGTTAAGAAAAGGGTAGGCCTTCCGTGAGTATTGAATAATCATGGTATATCAAGTTGCAGTAAGACTGAGCACCTCCCCTTGTATTAAGTCTGGCCAAGGTGACCCAGTATGAGGAATAGGGTCCCAAAATCCTGCAAGAGTCAGAGACTGCCCATGCTCCCATTAAGAGTCTCACCAGAAGACTGAGCTACACAACTGTCCCATATATGCAGAGGGTCCTATGCAGGCTCCCTGGTTATTTGGTCAGCCTCGGTGAGCTTCTATTAGCCCAGGTTAGTTGCCTTTGTGGATTTTCTTGTCATGTCTTTGATCCCTCTGCTTCCTCCATCCCTCCCTCCTTCCCTTCACAGAGCTCAGTCTACTGAGTGGCTGAGGGTCTGTACATGTCTTTCCATCAGTTGCTGGACGAAGCCTCTCTGATAACAATTGGGCTAGACACTGATCTATAAATATGGCAGAACATTATTAGGCATTGTTGCATTGAAATTATTCTCCAGTTGTGTTTGGTTTTATTCTGGGTCTCTGGGCCATCTAGCCTGTGGGTCCTGGTGCTTCAGGCAGTATCAGTGCTTACTCCTTGTGGCATGGTTCTTAGGCTAGACCAGTCATTGACTGACCACTCAGTCTTTAGGCCACCTTTGACCAAGCACATCCTATAGGTAGGAGAGACTGTAGGTCAGTCTCTTCTATGTACCTAACCTCTATTTTACCCTCCTCTCCTATGATTCTTTAACCTACTCTCTGAACAAATGCCTTAGATTCAGTCATGTTGAGTTTGGCTGTATGACTGCCTTGATCAAAGCTTTATGAATCAGGATACTTGCCACCCTCAAACTGAAACTTGAAAAATAGTATGTGGCTGAGCTCAGTTCTTACACTTCTGTCATCCACCATCAGAAGAGATGGTCCCAACAGAAGATGCTTCTTTAGCCAGGGCCTCAGAGAAAGAAGACATGAGAAGAAACCTACAAGCAAAGTGGAAATACCACACTCTTGAAGCACTCAAATAGCATAAACAAATGTAAAGAGAAGAGAAAAGATGACCCTAGGTATTATCAAGGCAGAAGGACTCACATAATGTGCTCCAAGAAGGCCAGGTATTCATTATAGAGCATCGATGTGTTTAGTAGGTTTGTTCTGCTTAGAAGGACTAGGCCGAGGATGATCTAGAAGTGTCAGAAATAGGGGCTAGTGGGGCTGTACAGAGTTCTTCTAGCCTTTGCATTTTACTCCACAGATAAGCTTACAAAGACCATGCTACATTACTATTCAAAGACAAAACTTCAAAGGCAAATGATCCAAGCTTGGGTAAATGAGCTGTCCTACCCGGCCAGAGTTTCCTGGAATAAAACAATGCAGTTTAAAGCTGGAAAGGAAAGGAGAGTGGGGAGGGATATAGTAATGATGGCGGCAGAGGTCCAGGGAGCTGAGGACACAGCACGCACAGAAATTAGTGGTGTGGAGACCCAGGGAGCCAATGCCTCCCAGTTTCTACCCTGAACACAAAAGAGCAAACATTGTTTAATGCTTGAATTGAATTTCAAGGGCAGCCAAAGGAACACAGTGCCATTATTCAACTATGTGGGGAGTGTGGTCAAATCCGTCTATCACTGTCATGTACTCCACTAACTCAGGTGCTCTAGTCTAATGAATTCCTTGCCTTCTTGAAGTATGTCATCAGTACTGTGGGATGTATAAGCCCTAGAGGCTTCTAAGGGCCTGGGAGACAGTCTAACCCCAGACAGTTCAAACTGGTTATAACTGGTGCCGTAAAACATGTGCTCATAGCACTTCCTTATAGCCACGAGGGCCTCTTGAGTGGGCACTTCCTCATAAGCCATCCTGGGATCTGCCTGGGGCTTTGGCAACAGAGGCCGAGTCCTGATGTGAGATGACCTGGACCATCGAGAAACGACCAGACCACAGCTGCAGGTGCCAGCAAAGCACAGCCCTTCCCCCTGGCTGGGAGGAGGGTATATAAAGGTTTTCCCCTTCCTCAATAACTTGAACTTGTGTGTTTCAAGTAGCTCCCAGAGTCTGAGACATTGATTCCATGCCTTCGTGCCCCCTCCCCCAAAGAACTAGTGGGGCCCAAAGCATAGGCAATACCATCACCATACCCCAGGATTGAGAGTCTGTAGTTTCTAAGGTTTACTATGCATGATTTGATTTCCATCACTGAAGGCTGCTATGGAAGATTATGTGGTGAAAGTCTCTACATCTCATAGGCCCGGGTCCAAATCCCAGTTGCTCCTAAAGTCTAGGTCATATGGATTTTACTATCAAGACTTCAGTGCTCTCTTTTAGAAGGACAAGACAGTATCCATCTTAGAGAGTTCACTAAAAATGATTAACTGGCCACTACCACATAACACATTTAACTATAACGAAAACAAAGTCATGAATGGCTCAAATATCAGTATTTGCAGCCTTATTTCTTTAGGAAGCATTTTTAAAAAAGACAAATAGGTCTTTGGAAACAACTTTTTATGATTTTTTATTGATTTATAATATTATGGATGAAGAAATTGGAATCTGATGTCAACAGAGGGTGTCAGAAGTGTCTTTAGAAGCACTCAATTCAGATGTGGAAATAGAGCTTTTCCTTCAGCTCCCTCATGTCTGAGCTACCCACTGGAAGAGGCTATACACTTTGAGGCTGGATTCCTCCTCCCCCCTCGGTTAATTGTTTTGGTAAACTCCCTAAGACATACCAGAAGGTGTGTCTCCTAGGTGATTCCAAATCTCATCAAGTTGGCAAGCTGGCATGTTCTAATTTGGTTTACACACCTTTCTGAGAGACAACAGGTATAACATTAGTAAGAAACAGGAAAATAAGACTATGACCCATTATGGTACATTCAGTTAGGAGGTTGAATAAAAAAAAAAGAAGAAAATAGTGAAGTAGGAGAGAGTTGCCTGTGCCAGCCTTTATAGGGACTTTTTTGAGAGAAAACTATCAAAGCTGAGATGCTGAGAATGACCAGAACCAGCCTTGCAAAAGTGGGAGGAATGAGTGATATATAGATTCATTTGTATCAATAGTTAGTAGATGGCTAGACACATGACAGAAACAGTGCCCCTAGAAACCAGTGACACTTGACAAAGAACTCGGCTTTACTGTTATCTGATGTTTTGATCCTAGTTAACGCTCTGAGCGGTAGGATCCCAATCTTGTGTTTCATATTTTTATTGATGATACATTACTTTTTGATGTTTTTCCTGATTGGTGGGCTTTATCTTTAGTGTATTTGGTATACAGACTTTTAGTGGAACTTCTGTTTTTCCTAATTTTTAAAAGTAAGCAGACATATTTATAGAATCAGAAACAGCAAGGTTAGGGTAGTTATTTTGTTACAGCTCACTTCTCTAGTTTTATAACTTTGGGAGGGGGTTAGTAGTTTTTTGAAAGTAAATTATTACATCATTTTCTCTCTTCCCCTCCCACTTGCTCTCATATCTGTCTGTCTGTCTGTCTGTCTGTCTGTCTGTTTATTGGTCTATACATTATATATATAAAACCTGCTCAGTACATGTACTGTTACTTGTATGTACATGGTTTCAGGACTGACCATTGTATATTGGATAACCAACTGGGGGCCCCTTCCCTTGGAAGACTATTTCTCATTCTAACAATGTTCCACAATTGCCTGTCATTATTTGATTAGGGTTGAAGCCCCATGAGATTCCCCTATCCATGTTAGCATGTCCTTATTAGTTGGGCAGCCGTGTTGATGAGACTTGATGGGTGTAACTTCTCTGTCCTTTCTACACGACATAGTCTCACAGCAACCTCCTGTTCCTCGGCTCTTACAATCTTTCTGACCCTTCTGCTATGATCCCTGAGCCTTAGGTGCAGGTGTTGTGTTCTGGATTTATCAGTTCATACCGAACATTGCTACTTCTCTACTTTTCAAGGCAACTTACATATGGTTTCTCATAAAAAGCAAACAGGATCCCAAAAGACCTTAACATGTCTTATCCAAAGTCTAGGCTACAACAGGGCTCACTCTTAACTCTCTCCTACTATTTAACTTCCTTTAACCTTCTCGGGGTCATAATAGAACTCAACTCTTTATCTTCTTTATCAGACTGATGACCTGAGCTGGGGTCCTAGGATCTCCGTGAAGGGAAGAACTCAGGACTGGGAGGGAATGCCTTGCCTTCCACGCTGTAGCTTGGCTCTTTCATATCTTTGGCATGGCCAATACAGAGTTTTCTATACAGCTCAAGTCTAAGATTCATTGGCCAACAAAACATAAGTAACAGTTATGGAGAAACATAAGAGGGCACAGGCAGGGAAGGCATCCAGAAAACCTCTGCTGTTCTCTTGTTCTCCATGTACTGTCTTTGTAGAGAAAGGCCTTTGGGACAGTTTAATTCTCTTTTTAGATTTTATTTTCCAAGTTACTTGATGTAGTGCTCACCTCTCACCTGAGCCATCCCTTCTTCATGTGTGTGTGTGTGTGTGGGGCAAAGTTGCTGAGTCAGGCCTCAGGAAATCCCTGTCTTCTTGTACACCCCCCCACCCCCCACCCCCCCACCCCCCCACTCCCCTACCCCCGTAACTAGAAACAAGTATGGTTTGGCAGGATCCGCTTTGGAAGGAAGAAGAATCGTAGCATCTTGAAGGCCACTATCACCGTATTTCAACAGCATTGTTATTAAAACGACTGCTGCCAAGGTCAGTTTCCGTCATTCTCAAAGTCCTGAGCAATAACCTTTACAGGGTCACCTGCTATTCATTACAAAGGCAAGGTGGGGAGAGGGTCCACTTGCTCGCCCGCTACCCCTGGCCACTAGGTGGAGCAGTCCGCTTGGCTTCTGACCAATAGACACCAGAATCTCCCTTTCAGGTTGAAACAAGAAGGAAGCTTCTGCCTGAGGGAATGAATTGTGAAATCCAAGCAACCCGGTGTGAGGGCAATTGCCCAGAATAGCGTTGTTCCAGCATCTCAGGGATTCACGTGAGTCAGAAACAAACCTTTCTATACTAGACTGTGGAGGCAGCTACGTCTAATCTATGCCTGATTAGGGTCCTAGACCAGAAGATGGTTTAAGAGCTTTGGGAAAACTCCAAAATAGAATGCTGAATATCGTGAATACATTATGTATGTTTTTTAGGAGTGGATACATATGTTCAGTTGTGAGCATGATCTAAAAATCATTTTAAAAAGTCATTGGCAGGATAAACTTACATGTTCTCTTAAGTGTAGAATTTATTAATTATATTCCTTTGTGGTATTTTCTCTTGTTTGTCTTAAATTTATTCTTGTTTTTAATTTATTTCTTAATTTCTCATTAAGTAAGCATTTGTCATATAATAGTTCCACAAAGACATTTCATTCAAATATATCGTACTTCAACCACATACATCTCCCCACACCCTTCCCTTTACAGTCTCTTCCCTCTAGCACTTTGATTTCATATCTGTTTTCATGCTGTATTTATGTAGTAATGTGCACACTATACGTGTATGTGATTTTCTATGTTTACGTAAATTCTAGGATCCATAAATGAGATAAAATATATGACATTTGTCTTTCTGATCTTGAGTTATTCCGCTTAACATCATTGTCTTTAGTTGTATCCATTTTTCTTCAGATGATCCAACTAAATTCTCTATGGCTCAATACAACCCCATTAGGCATAGATTAAAATTTTCTTTATCCATTCATTGGTTGGCAGATAGGCTGATTCCATGACTTGGCTATTGTAAACAAAGCTGCGATAAACACGCATGTTCAATGTCACTGTAGTGAACTGATTCAAAGTGCTTCGGATGTACACCAGAAATGATATGGCTAGGTCACATGGGAGGTCTGTTCTCTCTCTCTCCATCTTGAGAAATTGCCACCTTGATTTCCTAGTCAGTATTCCTGAAACATTGCGTAAAGGGTTTGTCTTTCTCCACATTCTCATCAATAGTTAATGCTGTTTATGTTCTTTGCTATCATTATTATGGATGGGATAAGATAGAATGAATCTCAGCGTAACTTGAACTTGAATTTCAATGATGGATAATGATGTTGAATTGTTTTTTTTTTCATCTATTTATTGATCATTTCCATTTTATCTTTTGAGAATCATCTATCTTTCATTAGCCTATTTCTTGGCTGGTTTGTTTATTTTATTTTATTTTTTTAGTTACTTAGGTTGTTTATTTTTTTTATACAGTCTAGGTGTAAATCCTATAGCAAATGTAGAGCCAGCAATGATTTTTCTCCTGTTCTATAGACTGCTAAATTTTTATTTAATTCAGAGAAAAGAATTTGAGTTTATTTATTTAAAAATATTTCCAGTGAGAAACATTGCTTTTGCTAGAGAGATAGCTTACAAATGTGCGTATGATATTACTGTTTCTGGGGCATTCAGCATGGTTTTACTATGTAGGCATGAAGTTCATGATTGGTTTAAAAAAAGGGCAAAACAATGGATGTTTGAATGCTTGCTGTTAATTTATATTCTACATGGCTACTGAAACTCACAATTTCTTCCCTGTAATTAAATTTATTTAAAAAATTAGAGACTTCAGTTGAAAGACACTCTCCTTAATGAAAAAGTAATATTCCATGCATCTAAACAGACCAGTGTGTACAGGATTCTATGTGTCACATGTATTCAGTTTCCAGCCAAAGGAACAGCCACATATTCAGAGTGCCTGTACTCTGGGAAGTCCAATGGCTTCCACCCCTATTTTGGGAGAGGAAATCGTGGTGTAGAAGGCCAGTAACTTGACTGACAATACCCACAGCTTGATAAAGGTGATGTCATTTGCAGACTGTCCCCTTACCTTTTGGGATCTCTCACAAGACTGAGTCAATTATATTTGCCAGTGAATCTCCTTTGGTAAGTTTTATTTGAAAGATCAAAGGAAGCAGGAATTGGGGGTGCCTATTCATGCATAAAATAATATGTTTGGCAGACTAGGGTCAGACCAGAAGCTCTGTGAAGAAGAGAAGAAAGCAGCAGAGGAGATTGTTAATCCTTTCAGAGAATAAACGAGGATCCAAGGAAAACCCACAGATTCGAGGAAGGAACAGGTGGAGGGAATTAGATGTAAGGAGAATTAAATGAATGCTCAGCGCTGAAGTGGTAAGCTAATAAGAACTTAACATTTCTTGGTCCAGTTAATATTTTCGGAGAAATGGCAGCAAAGTGCACATCTTAACAAGACTAGAAAACCCTAACACATCCTGTCTAGTGTAAACAGCCATTATTCTTTTTCTATTAAGAGTTTTCTTAGATTCTTCAAAGACTCAGTTCATTAGCAAATTAAGGGAACCTGTGAGTTCCCCTGTGCTTTTGCTTATATGTGCTCAGAGAACAAGTTCATAGTGGCTGAGCTGTTCTTGAACACCTGGCCACTCATAATAACCTTAATAGCTTTCTTAAACCATGGATAAAATAAAGCATAGATCAAAGGATTCATGGCTGAGTTGTAATAAGCACACCAAACACAAATCTCATAAATGTAGGCAGGGGTGATGAATCCCATAAAAGCATCAATTAATGAATCAATGCTATATGGCAACCATGAAACCATGAATGCTATCACAGTGATTCCCAGGATTTTGGCTGCTTTTCTCTCTCTCTTTGCCACTCTGGCTTTGTAACTCTCCGAGGATGATTCTTTTTTACTACCAATATTTTCAATCTTTTTAGCCTGTTGCCTGGCTACCAGAAAAATATTACCATACAGAATTATCATAATAAGAGTTGGTATAAAGAAGGAAAGAAAGTCTATCAGCACCCAGTTCTGATTGACAACTACCTGACATCCTCCTACACAGTTGAGGGCATTGGATAATTCCTCTAGGCCATCATCATAGACCCCTGTGTAGAACACAGCTCCACTGTACACTAAAGGTAGAATCCAGGAGATGCCGATGAAAATTCCTGACACAGACACTGTGATCTTGGTGGGATAGACCAGAGGGTCAGTGACAGCAATGTACCTGTCGATGGAGATGAAGCTTAGGTGGAAGAGAGAAGAATAGCAAAATGCCACATCACAGCAGGTGTGGAAAGTGCAGAAGCTTCTTCCAAAGTACCAGCAGCTCTCAACGGACCTGACCATGCTGAAGGGCATCACAGAGATGCCCACCCAGAAGTCAGCACAGGCCAGAGATGCAATGAGAAAATTGGTGGGTGAGTGCAGCTGCTTGAAATGGAGGATGGATATCATTACCAGGAGGTTTCCGAACACAGCCAGCATAGCTCCAATGCCAAAGACTGTGTACAGGATGACCCTGGGCCCAGGCGAGTAGGGACTTTTCACACAGGATCCATTTACATTCTCATAGCAGAGCTGTAGGACTTGAGGTGGAGAGGAGTTACTACCCATCCTGCTGCTGTTTGTATGGGCAGAAGGTCTTCATTTGATTTGCGAGGTTTGGGGATTTTAATTTTCAATGCTGTAAGGGGAAGAAGTCCACATTAATCCAGTAGAATGACAGAGGACATTGTGAGATATTAAGCCTAATAAGATTTTTCATTTTTTATGCCTTCTGATACCTTCTAAGCATTCTTTGGAACAAAATAAAATCAAATAAATACTATATGATCCAAAATTACTGAGGTTGAATTTCAATTAAGAAATGACTCATTCTCTTAATCAGTTAAATTTTCTTTGATTCCTAAATATGTTTTATATTTTGTGTTTACCTCTAATGTTCCTCTGGCAGCAGTCATAACAGTGGATACAGCTGTGTAACTGGTGGATTACTTATAGATTACCTATAGATTTACTTCAATGTTATATGTCTCTTAAACTACTGCCTAAAGGATGTGCTCCTTCAGCTAAAAGGACACCACCAATGGGAAAAGCCTTTGATGGAATCCCAATAGGGCAAGGTGTGAACCAATAAGATTATATTCAACAGGGATTATTAGGAAAGTTGGCCTACAAAACAAGTCTTTTCTACATTAATTACTATCAAGTAATTTAGGCCAAATAATTCTTTTTTCTTTGTTTACAGACTTGAACCATGCCCTCCTTCTCAGCCATGACTTAGTCACCTTCCTGGGAGTTTATGATGGGACTACAAGTTTAAAGGCCAATTTGGCTCTTTCCAGACTGCTAAGAGTCATTTATGTATCTACCATGGCTACCAAGCAGCAAGATAACAAGCAATATTAAACTCCGCTAAAGAGAGATGTGTTAATATGGAGGTCTTAAAGAGCCACATGGGTTAAATGCAACAGCTTTTCTCAGGAACCACTAAGAAGATGAACTCTGTTGTCAAGCCATTGCTACCCAGGACCTGGGTACAAAGTCTCTCCATCCACTGGACAGATCTGCGAGAACATTGGCTATATTTTTTCCATGGCTACAGAAGATTGCACTTTTTGCCCAAGCATCCAAGGAGATTTCATTCTACAAAGAACAAAGCAGAGGGAGTGAGAACTCTGAAATAGGTTTTGTGTTCATAGTCTCAAGCCTGGTGGAGCATTGCAGACCAAGGAAAAACACTCTTCAATCTTCCTGATGAAGAGTTCAAATATTTGGCAGTAGAAGGCTGGAGTCATGCAGGTGTTTATAGGTTTGCATGGTACATTATAAAGAGTGAGAGATATTTCTTATTTATCCTATTGGCTATCTGGTCACAAATCAATAAAACTGATACTCTCATTCCAATATCTTTCAGGTTTCTCCTAACATTTTGTTTCTCCTAACATTTTCTTAGTGTCTGATTTTATTAATTGACTTTAATTGCTTATGATACAAAACCCTCTGGTAGGCTTTCCCCATCTATGTTCTACAGACATTAAAAACAGCTCTATATGTTGTGTGGCACCAAGTAGCATACCTGTGTATCACCAGTAATAGTCAACCTCACCTCCTGATTGTGAATGTCATATATCCTCAGGAGACATACTCCATCCTCTCACAGAGATCTGTGTTCTTGTAAATAAAAGCCTTTCCATTGGCATCCTTGCCATTGGGTAAAGAAATAACTATATAGCTCCCTCCATTATTCTGAAACATTCATTTATTGATAATCTATTCAGAACATAGTAGATGTCTGTAACTGGATATAAAGTAATGATAAAATACATGTCATATCCATGATCATCAAGCCTGAGGTCTTGCATATGAAGTCACACTAAAACCTAAGTGGAGAGCTGAGCATGTGAGCATAGGACCAGAAGGGAAAAGAGAATCTTTGGGAGAGTATGACAAACATAGAAACAGGCAGATCCAGGCCCAGTGATCTTAACATATGGTTATACAAAGAGATGTGTTTATAAAATTCTGGTTATAATTTTGTTTTTTAAATGTCACCTAAACTCAATAGAGGAATCTAGGCCAACTTGGGTCTTCATGTTTACTAACTCAATAAGCAGTACGTCTCCTAGTGCTGAAGTGGAATGTAGTTGGAGGTTTGTTCCTAGACTTCTAAAATTCTTGCATAAATACTACTTTCTTAAAGTTGACCTTCCCAAGTCATATTTAGTAAAGAGTTTGGCAACGTTAGGAAGAAGTCTCAATCCCCATGGCTTTACGACTCTAATGCCAAGGGAAGGCAAACTTTTAGTTCTTACATCAGTTGAAGTTTTCTTTCTCATTTCTGCCCTTGATACCTAGTTTGGTCCTCCAAGACATTTCTAATGAGACCATCCCCCTGTGACTGAACGTGTGAAATAGTCCTCATTATGACCACAATAAGAGAAGGATGTGATAATGATGGTCTGTGGTCATGCACAGCACAGTCAGAAGAGTGTTAATGAGAGGGATTTTTTTTTTTTTTAAATTCCTGTCTCTATGGATTAGAGGCTGGAGGTAACCAAACACCAGGCAGCTTGAAGTATTAGTCTGTAACTCAAGAACACTGGGCATTGAACACATGCAGTTGGCTTGTCTGATGATGGTCTCCGAAGCTCACTGAGTTAGCACGTTACTGAATCAACTTGACTTTCTCCATCACTACTAAGGGTTGAGAAATGTTTCTCCAAGTGTGCGTCAACTGCTTGTGGGTACCTGGAGTAGAGTGGGAAGTAGTAAGAAATCATTCATTTTTCCTTCAAGTGCAGCTTAGCAAGTATTTCCCTCTCTTCACCTGCTAGTCAGAACTCACTTGCCACACACACTTGTCTAGTCACTGTGAGTTCTGAAATCTTCAATTTCAGACTTCAGTCCACACCTACTTGAGTATGTCTGCCCTCAAAAGCTTGCTTTTAGGCAAAGGATAAAAAAAATTCATACACAAAAATAAATAAAAAAGATTTTTTTAAAGGCATGGTCTCTTTGAGTAGCCCTGGTGGACTTAGAACTCATAGGAATCCATCTACTCTGTCTCTGCTTCCCAAGTGCTGGGAAGGTGTGTGCTATCATATCTGGCAAGAATTTCAGTTACAGTTTAGTCCCAACATTATTTCTAAGCTTGAAATGTCTGTACTAGAAGCAAGGTTTACTACTTTCCCTCATTTTACAATGTTGGAAAGATGTATACAACAGAGTTATGCAATCATATATATATAATATAGATATTATATATATATATAATATCTAAAATTAGCCACACCTCCCAATCCTCAGCCTCACTATGTAGCCCTGGGTACACTGGAACTCACTACATAGACTAATCTGGCCCCAAAACCCCTGTTTGAGACTTTACCACCTCTGCCCACTGGGTGCTGATATTAAAGCATGCACCACCACATCCAGCAGAATATGTATATATCCTTCAAATCATTGGGCTTTCTGTGGAGAACAAACTTCCCTGCTTGATCTCCATTCACGGTGACATCTGAGAGGTCTATACTCTTAATATGGATCTCAAGCAAATCAAGGACATTTAAAAAGTAACACCTCTCAATATCATAAAAAGAGAGGGAAAAAGAAGCCAATGAATCGTGTGTGAAGTTGGCTCTGCCTCTACCTCTCAGCCAAACCACACTGGTCTCATGGTGTTCAAGGTGTAAACATGGACTATTCAGTAAGCCCTGCTACAGGCACCCATTACCATTTTACTGGAGGTATGGTTATTTTTATTTCAACCTTTAATATTTACTCCTCAGACCTTGTAGAATGTATCATGCATAGTTGACATACTGTTAAATGAGGGACCTGGGGGAAGGGACAGCCTGGATGCTCCTCCCTTCTAGGCGGTATGGAACTCATGGATCATTGCCTGCCTAGAGAAGGGCAGCAGAAGGCTTCTCCTCTTGTTCCCCTTCCTCTACTCCCAATGTGCTCAATTCCAACTTCATTTGCAGAATGAAGAAAGAGTGAGTCGTCAAGGTCACTGAATAAAGAAGCCTAAAAGAAAACGAAGCTTGAATCATTTTATTTCTATATTCTTCAATAGAGTGATGGACAGAGTGACAGCATGCTCACAGTCCATGGGTTTCTTTGCATGTTCCAACTCTAAATGAGAGCATGAAGAGGTCTGCTGAAGTGGTCCACACACACCATGAATTTGTTGTGAACATACATTCTTCAGAGAATGAACCCAGTCATCCATGAACCCAGTCACAGAGCCTCCAACTCTAGGTTTGCTACATTGACAGCAGATCCCAAGAACACTATTAGTTGCAAAAAAGCATTGCTCCATTTGCAATAATCATCTTTAATTTCTTCCTTATAGTGGGCTGTGGATGGGGCTGTGAGCAGGGCTGTATAAAAAAGGGGAGAAGAGAAGAAAGAATGAAAAATAAAATAAATTAACAGACTTTGCTTCTCTTATTGGTGGTCGCAAGCAGTTAGGAATCAGCACAGAAAAATAACAGTGTTAAATAGATATGCTATTAAAGTTGTAATAACAACTAGAATGGACTTTCGAATCAAGAAATTAGTACCAAGCTATAGGAAATTCCAATATAGTCATAAAAACTTGGGGAAAAAAGATTGGCTGGGATAGCCTTCCACTTATGAATAGATGTAATGGTAATGGCATTTTACATCCATAATGTATAAAGTTTAAATTGTCCCATAACTAGAGATGTGCTCACACTTCTTAGTTAGGAGGGCAGATTAGCTCTCAAGATTCAGAGGCCATTCTGTGTGGTTTTCCTGAATATTGGGAAAATGTCAGATTGCATAGCAGGATATCTCATTTAATTTTAAGAATAGAACAGTGAACTATCATATAATATTACAGTAAGACAACCTGTTTGGTCATCACAAAATAAAAATTAAATGATCTGTTGCTGTAGTCATCCTTAAAGTGTAACATATTTTTAATAACTAAGATACCATGTGGCACTATGTAGGTAAGATTTACCTGAAAGATACTCTTTTGAAATGCCTTTCCTTGTACCATTTATTCAATTTTTGTATCACAAAAAAGCTTGAAATATACAGAGGAAGAATCTGGGTGAGTGTACTGAAGTCTTGCCTAGGAACTTGCAATAGTAAATATTTATAAAGTAAGTCATTCCTGTAATTATCTGTTTAAACATTTCAACTTTTAGCATTTGCAATAGTGCAAATGTTATATACCATCTAAAGATCACCTATCAAGCCATGTGAGGACATAGTTTCATTGATATTATTTCTAAAATCCTATTAGAATTTCCCCCTCATATATATAGGTAAGAGAAAGCATGTGAAATCTAATTGAAAAACCAAAGAAAAGAACCACAGTTAACACACACAGGAGAAGGTGGCTATCAGACTAAGAGCTACCTCTTACCTCTCAGTGGAACCAGAGAAAAATTTTATGTCCTATAGAGAGAATGATGGAGTGATGTTTCATCTGGATCAAAGAAATGTTTGAGCCTCAAAAGGTGCTTACCAACACAGAAGTATTGACATAATGTGTTTTTTTCATAAGTAGAGCTACAATAAGGAGAGCAGCAATTATTAGGAATTGGAATAGGTGTTGAGAGTTGTATCGCTAAAGGAGGTTTTACTTGGTCAATATGTGCTTTATAGATTTGTAGAAATATTACAGTGGATCTCAGATAAATACAACAAATATATGTTAATAAAATTAGCACGTTTACTAGAATGAAGGCAACAGACAAACAGGCAATAATCTCAGATACCTATGAAGTGAAATTACGTAGACTTTTTAGAAAAGGGACCAGAGGGAGCTATCTGGCTTAGGACAAGACAATGATGGAATTAATCTTTATTATACTGGCAATAAAGAAGGTAATAAAGAAATGTTTTCAAAGCAGGGCGAGAGCCGGTAGGTAGGAACCCTTGCTCTGAGAGCATGAGGGCTTGAGTTCAACTCTCCAGGACCTGTATCAAGGGCTTTTCTCATGGACATGCATGCCTTTAACACCAGTGCTGGGAAGTGATGACAGGTGAATCCTAAGAACAGGCTCCCCAGCAAGATCAACCCAAATAGTAAGATTCCAGTTCAGTGAGAGATCTCATTTCAAAACAATACCAACATTTTCAGGGGATAATATTGGATATCCTTTTCTGACCTCTGTGTGTGTGTGCACTTGCATACCCCCATGCATACCACACACACACACACACACACACACACACACACACACACACACACACACACACACACACTTTGAAAAATAGATATGTTTTGAAAATTCTGGAAGATTTGGTATAATTGTAATAGAAAATCCACAAATATTTCATAGGTAAATTAAAGAATAAACATAATTGTAATATTTTACATAATTTTATTAAAGCAAAGAATCGATAGCCATGGATCCATAGAACAAAGCCGATAGAATTTTTTGAGGACTGCTAAGAAAATGCTTAGAAAGGAGAGACTGTGCTCTGACCAGAGGAGGAGCATTGGCTTTTCCTGAAAGACCACTTTGGCCTTGTGAATATTAAGAAACAGCAGAAGCACATCTAGCACTCCATACACCTTCCCAAGACAGAATCCCAATATCATAACCACATTCTACATAAGAGAAAAGATGCTTCATATTCTTCTAAAGGGGATTTTGTGTCTAATATTTTGTGTCTGCCACAATGGCATGATGATTGAAAAGAAAAAAGACTGGCAAGAAATATCGATTTGCAAATATTTTTGTCTCCCTTGAATTTACCGCAGATCATCTATATTACACCTTAAGAAAGCTCACGTCCATAATGTTTCACACTCAAATGTCAGAAAGTCAGTGCATCGTGTATCTCTAACTGTTTAGTGGCCACCCCAACGCATAAGGATCCATACTGAACTGACATAATCACTGACTGCGTATGCTGTTCTCACTTTTAAATAATTCTGGATTTAAAAGAAGGATATTAAAATATTTCTGAATTTAAAAGAAAAGCATGTTTATTCGGCAAAAATCCATTAACTAATTATTGCTTTTTGCACACAGTGCAAGGTCCTTGCTGGAGGCTTGCAAAGAAACAAGAAGATGGAAGTAGATACGTGTGTCTTGTTAGATGCAGAATGCAAACTCATAGACATAGTAAGCAACTTGGGTTCTAAAACCTGGGCTAGTATATAAGAAAGCTCTCAGAATCAATTTTGTCTTAAATTTTTATGCATAGAACACTTGCCAAGATGTTGTTAAATACATAAGCCATAGAAGGTGCATGCAATTCACAAACATGAATCATACTGTTCTTCCTGATAGCAGACTGGTGTCCATGGGGAGTAACTTATGATTTGCTATCTCAGCTAATCTAAGGGTAAATAAATGATTTAAATGGGTTAATCTGATAGGGGAGAGACTTAAAAATACAGAAAGATCAAACAGTATAAAATGTCATAATCATAGTTTTGTTTGATGTCTAGACAGAGAGTGTGTTAATAACCAAAACAGTTTATCTGATCGATAACTATCTGATTGATACCTTTCTTTCTTCCTTCCTTCCCCCTCTCTCTCCTTCTTTCTCCCTTGCCTTAGAAAAAATATCTTGTACAAAAAAGGTACTTTTGAATTAAGAAATACGGATGAGAATATTGGTAGATTAGATATTTGTATTACTATAAACTAATTACTCTTTCTAATGTCTACATTATCTGTGAATTTCACTTATACTTTACTTCATGACTATTATTTTGTTATGAAATAGTACAGGTAAATACATTGTACTTCAAAGAGCTCTAAGCAAATGGACCACTGTGACCGGGAATCATTGTCGCTGGTGAGTACATGACATTTAGGAGTAACCTCATTACTGAGGATTTACTCATTTCACGGTTGTTTAAATGTGAACAAATGATATTAATTATTGTTAATTTTCTTTACATTGCCAACAATTGAAATAACATTGTTAACATCTTTTCATTTTTTCACAAAGTACTGAAATAGTACTTTGTGACACACAATCCTGAACAACAGAGAGCACCTATGTTTTTATTTGACACCTATGTTTTTCTTTAGCTTTTATATTTTATTTTTTTAAAACACAGAGGAATGAAGATATGTTATACCCAGGTATTGAACTAACACAAATGAAGAGAAATGCCATAGGTTAGAATATCTTTCTATCTACCTGTCTATCTATTCTATCTTTCTGTCTGTCTGTCTATGTATGTATCTATCTGTCTGCCTATCTACACACACACACACACACACACACACACACACACACACACACACACACACACACAATTAGAATCCAAGAAAGAGATATGCATAAATGGGAGGGCACACATGCTCATGTGCACATGCACTCCCCCCACCACACTCACAAACACACACACATTTTCTCAAGAATACCTAGAAGAAAGTTTTACTAACCCATGAAATAGAGGAGAAACTCAGAACAAAACTGAGCAGAACAAGGACACAATGTTAAAAGCAAAGTGTGCCAGAATTGTCCCATTTTGGGGATTCTGTTTTGTTAGAACTTTTACAACTGAATTTCAGTGTTATGTTAATTAGGAAAAATGTAGCTGGATTTACTTGCTTGGGTCTCAGCTGAAGCATAATTCATCACTTTACAGGAGCATTTCTGAGCACTCAATCTCAATGTCTTGTCGATTCCCAATTAAACCCATGATCTACTCAGGAAACAAGTTGGTGGCTGAGGAATTCTCCCTCAAGATTCTGCCAGTGACAATCAGTTTGATGGCTTTTCGAAACCAAGGGTAAAAGAAAGCATAAATCAAGGGGTTCATGGCTGAGTTGTAGTAAGCGATCCAAACTAGTATTTCATACACATACGAGGGTGTGATGAATCCCAGGAAGGCATCAATGATGGAGTCAATGAAGTATGGTAGCCAGGAAAGCAGGAAGGCAGGCACTGCTATTCCCAGGGTTTTGGCTGCTTTCCTCTCCCTCTTGGCCACCCTGTCCTTGTAGCTGTTTGAGATATTGGCAGTCTGCTCACTCATTCTCTCGATCTTCTGAGCCTGCTCTTTAGCAATGAGGAAGATCTTAGAGTAGACAGTTATCATGACGAGGGCGGGGATAAAAAATAATAGGAAATTGATGAAGACCCAGCTTTGATTCACTGCAATTTGACAGCCGCCCACACAGGAGAGGGCACTCACTAGGTCCTCTAACCCAGCTTCATTTGCCCCTGTGTAAAGAAGGGAAAAGCTATAGATGATGGACAGGAGCCAGGAGAAGGTGATGCACTTGCCAGAAACAGATGTGGTGAACCTGGTGGGGTAGGTTAGGGGGTCACTGACAGCAACATATCTATCCACAGAGATGAAACACAGGTGGAAGATAGAAGAATAACAAAATGACCCCTCAAAACAAGAGTGAAATTTACAGTAACTGTCCCCAAAGTACCAGCAGCTCTCCACAGACCTCACTGTGCTGAAGGGCATCACGGTCAGTCCCACCAAGAAGTCAGCACAGGCCAGGGATGCCACCAGAAAGTTGGAAGGAGAGTGCAGCTGCCTGAAATGAAGAATTGACATCATTACTAGGAGGTTTCCACACACAGCCAGCACAGCCCCAAAGCCAAAGACTGCATAGAGGATGAGGCGGGGGCCTGGGGAGTATGGGTTCCTGACACAGGATCCATTCAGGTTCTCAAAGCACAGCTGGACAGATGTGGGAGGGACCAGATCTTCACTCATGATTCTGGGTTGATCTCTGAGAAAATTGTCATCCAATTTGTTCATGTGTGATATTCCAGTTTTCAAAAAATCCTTGGAGAAAGATATAAAACTTGTCATTTATTCCAACTACTTGTCTCCTTCATCGTACCTGCAAATCTTTATAGCCATAATTAGGAATATATTTATACCTTCATTTAATAAGATTAATTTCTTAATCATAGACAAGCTGTCAATTTCTATCATCATTATGTCCTTCCTAACATTTAAACTGTCAGTGTTCATTATTACATACAATGCTCTTTCTCTCTATTTTCAAATATGCTTCTGAATTACCTACTTCCTCATATTGGAGAAACAAACGTGTTTTCCATAGCTCTCTGCTGTATGATGCTTGCTTGTGCTTACCTTTATCAGTGTTACTTACCTAAGGTCACAGACCCAAGAATGCCCAAAGCACACCTTCCCTTCAGGAAAGTAATTTAAGGGCAGCCAATACCTAAAGCCCTGTAGACTGAATCCCTACAGTGCAAAGAAGAGACTTTTCAGCGTGCCTTATGTTTATGCCACAGCTAAATTCACACCCGCTTAATTTGTGATGACATTAGATCTATTCTGGGGGTGGAGATGGGAGCAATAGCTACCCTACAGATCACTGTTCAGATTTGTAAGCCACATTTATTTTCTTATTATTATTTGAAGTTGCCATTGTGTTTTTACAAGAACTTTCAAAATTAACAGTTCTCAGAGCTACTGCTTTTAAAATGTCCTCAGATAATCTTTTGCTTTTCAAACAATAGTTTATTAAAGACACAAGATGTTAAATTAATTAGTAGTAATAATTACATATTTTCAGACCTGGTCTTAGAATAATGGGAGAGTGGAGAGCAAATAGAAAGAAAATAAAGTAGTCACTTATAAGTTTTACTTTTTAAAATGGGAAATATTGAAAATAATATATTTAATATCTATTTTCATTTTATTCATGTGAGTGTTGTGCCTGAATCTCTACATGGGCACCGTGTGTGTTCCCGATGCCTGTAGAGGCCAGAAGAGGTCAGGAGGGTCCCTGGAACTGGAGTTACAGATGTTTTTGAGCCATTGTGTGGGTGCTGGGAACTGAAATGGGATCCTCTGTAAGAGCAGCAAATACTCCTAAGCCATTTCCTTAGCTCTGGATTATGTACTTAAAATGAATTAGATAGAATATAGACATTTTAACCTGGCTCCCCTTTTAAGGTTTACATGTAACTTTATTTGTGTACACTATGCAGATGAATGTTTTGATCTGAGAGAAAAACCTGAGGAAGATACAAACGTAACTTCAACAGTGATTTTCTTAGCAAGAGCTTACGGTAGAAAGCCACACAGTTGCAATCATATTTCACACTGATCTGCATATGGCAGCTGTGTGACTCTGTTCTCACACACGGTCAATTTCATTTGTTATATGTGAGCATTCTCTGGACAATGGCATTTCTTCTGCTGAAAAAAATAACCTTCCATTAATTCTTTGATAATCTTACCTCATGTGTTTATGTCTTATGAACTATCCGCCCTGTCAGGGTCATCACCCCACATTCCTCCAACCTCATGTCTCTCTCTCTTTTTACTAATCCATCCTGCTCAATTAGTGGTGAATATGGCTCAATTTTATCTCAGAAAAATTTTCTTGTCATCATAGAATTCTTGTGAATTTTCTTTTTTATCTGTCTATCTATCTATCTATCTGTCTATCTATCTATCTATCTATCTATCTATCTATCTATCTATCTATCTATCTACCCGATCTATCTTTTCAGGATCATTTGCAAGTTGAGGCTCCCAGGATTGTCCTGCTGTCCAACTATCCGAGAGCTCAGGACTGTAAGTCTATGCCACAACACCCAGCTTTCATCTTACTTACTTTGTCTTTGCTGAGATTTTCCTGATGATGACATCTGCTCATTTTCCAAAGTCAGCATTTATACTGATATGTGGTAAATATTATAAAAACTGTCAAGTCAAATTTTCTTTACTAAACTTAAAAATGTTCAGTATTATCAGCACATTTTAGTATATTCAAAGCCCCTTTGTTGAATCAGCATAGAATGTTGATTGTTTTATATTTGCTAATTTTGCAGTAGAAGAAAAGACATATTTTGAATTAAATTTGCAGAACTGTGAGGAAAACAGTTTATTTTTTCATAGTCATGCCAGTCATTTGTATATTTTTTGAGTGAGTTGTCCACATTACTACTGAAGTCATTTTTTAACAGTTCTTATTACAAATATTTAGTCATGCATTTACTTGTGTGTATTTGTGTGTGTGCATGTGTGTGTGCGTATGTGTGTGTGATGCACACACACTTACTCAGTTTCAGGTCAGGTTACCTGTTATGCTGAGACTTCCTTTTATTTTGGGTTTTGGTTTGGTTTGGTTTGAGAGACAGGGTTTCTCTGCAGCCTTGACTATCCTGAAGCTTACGCTATGGTAGCGGCTAACCTTTAATTTACAGAGATTCACCTGCTTCTGCCATCGAGTGCTGGGATTAAAAGTGTGCACCGCAGCATCACCACATATCTATGTCAAGAGTTTCTTAAGTGTGGTTTTCCAGGAAGCCTCTCCCGCAAAACTGGCGCCAGTCATATATATTTTGCACTTTCTTCTTTATATTCGCTGTTTCGGTGGCAGTTAACCCTTCCGTGTCTTCCAGTTACAGCCATCACTCGGATCAGCCTGCTCTTTAGTCTTTGTGTTAAAAGCACTCTTGCTAGGCATGTCCTCTGTCCCACACCGAACAGATGCTGCTCCCAGAGGAGCAGAAGCCTTGTGGTCCTTTCCTTCTGGCTTATCTTTTCATGCATCTTGGCATCTTCCCAGACCCACTGCATCGTTTAGAGTAGATTTCAGCAGTTAGGATTTTTTTTTTTTTCCTTTCTGTGGACATTCATGAGCTTCTCAACTTTCTGTTTTTCTGGTAAGCTAAACAGTATCTGTAGTGTCCATGGGGTAATTCAATATATTCAATTAGCAGAGTGGAGACAGCTGCTGGGCTCAGCCTCTAAACTATAATGAAGTACTCAGAGATCCAGAGCCCAATTTGGTGCTCGCCCAAACAGGGAAGGCTTTTAGTTTCCACCAGCAAGAGTGAGCGGGACATAGTTGCCTTTCTGTGCTTGACTTATTTTACCATATCTGTTGTCTTCCAGTTAGTTCATCCATTGTCTTGCAAATGATAGGATTTCATTCTTAATGGTTGAGCAATACACCGCTGTAGATATACACCATAATTTAAAATCTACCCACTTGCTAATGGACACCTTGGTTAACTCCATATTACAGCTATTGAGAACAGAGCTATAGAGAACATGGGTTTTTATGTTGCTTTCATTTTCTAGGCGCACTTCTGGGTTCTGTGGAGCCAGATTACCCATCAGTTTCATTCTTCAGGTTTTTTTTGTCTTGTTTTGTTTTTATCCACATATATTTATTAGTTTATTTGCTTGTTTCGGTGGGAAGTTGGGTTGTGAATTTGCCATCTTGTACATGGTGGTCAGAGGCAACGTGCAACATTTAGTTCTCCCATCTCGTAGATCCCAGGTATCACACTGTCAGGCTTGGCAAATGCTTTTAATCCATGAGCAGCTCAACAGTCCCATTCATTAGGTTTTTTTGTTTGTTTGTTTGTTTGTTTTTGTTTTGTTTTGTTTTGTTTTGTTTTTAGAGAATTTTCACTGATTCCTACAGCTGTTTAAGTAATTTTCTCACCAGGAGTTGTAAGGATTCTCTTTCTCTGCAGTTTTCCCAGCATTAGCTATTTTATTTTATTATTTTCTCTTCTTTTTTGCACTAGCCATTTCCCCTGGGTAACAGGTTTGTCATTTAGTTGTGGTTTGAATTACCTTGATGGTTCAGAATGTAGAACTTTTCCTGAGTAATTAGTAACCATTTATATTAACTGAAATAGCAGTTCAGTTCATTTGCCAATTGATTGGCTTATTGATTACTAGTCATTTGGTTTTCCTTTTGCTTTTTTGAGATATTTTTATATTCTAAATACCAATCACTTATTGGACATATGGACATATAGTTGTGTTAGATTTTTTCTCCTGTGTGTAGGTTGTTGGATTATTCTTTTGCATGTTTTCTTTGTATGCAAAATAAATTTTATGCAATCCCATTCATTTCTTGTCTTTTTTTTAAATTTCACAGTCTTTCATTAAAGAGTTTAAAGCATTTTATTCCATCCATTCATTCATTCATTCATTTGTTTGTTCTAATATGGTTTCTCTATATAGCCTTGGCTGGCACAGAGCTATAAGAACCAGGTTGACCTTGAGTTAAATCTGCCTGCCCTTCGGTCCTCAGTGCTTGGATAAAAAGTATGTGCCACAGCATTTGGCTTAAAAATTTCTTTTAAAGATTTATTTTGTTTTTAAATTTGCATGTTTTCATTTGTGATATTTGAAGGCCCAGAAAAGATGGTCTAATGAAGAGAGCTGTGAGACAGAGGAAATATCAAAGTCAAAATTACAATGTCTAATTAGTGAAGAGAACAATCCAATCAATAAAACAGAACAAAACAAAAGCTGTGGGATGCAGGGTAAAATTTCGGACCTAGGCCACATATGGTTAATAGCCGCTCATATAAACTCCAATCCTGATACAGACGACAGTGGGCGGAAGCTCCATGAACACAGAACAATATTCCAAGAATCAGAGAACAGACATGACAGTGCAGATTGTTGGGAAATAAATAGTGAAGGGACACACGAAGGTGAGTAGGGTGCTCGTTAAAGATTTTGACTTCTCAACATCTGCTCTTGCTAGGACCCACTGCAACTAAGCAGAAAATGATACTTTAACTGTGCACCCTCAAGTAACAATTGGGCGAAGTTTACTAGATTGCATTAAAACACCTGTAAAAAGTACTGCACTGATACTTAGCTTGGCTAAAGGAAATCAAATCTGCTCAAAGAGGAACCACCCTTAGGAACTTCGGGAGTTTTCACACTGAAATGTGAAAAGGGCTGTTTAAAAACTACTAAGTAAGTTCCTCATAGCCTTTAGGAAATTTTAATTCCTTTGAATGTTGAAATATTAAAAGAAAATGTTGGTTTTATTTCTTGAACAGAACATTAGTATTATAAAATGTAAGCTCAGGTTTTGGGATGCTTATCACAGAGATGGATAGAAGAAAAGGAATAAATGTTTAAAATGACATCATTTTAATAATGCATAATCCTTGAGATGTATATAAAAATATATATCATCTAAAATTTATACAGTTAAAACTAAATAATGCTCCTAAAATCCTAAACTGTAGGCAGAGTATCTCAAATAATAAGATGGAAAGTTTGCAGTTGAAAAGAGAAGTAAAAAAATATTTATTATCATGGTTTAGCATGTGTATGAATGCCCACATGTGTGCACATCGAAGTCTGTAGGTGATATGAAGTCTTCTCCAGTTGGTTTCTCCTTCTTTTAGGAAAGATTTCCCAGTTGAATGCATAGCTTACCAATACCACCACTTTAGCTAGCCCACTCATTCTGGGAATCAACTGTATTTTCCTTCTGAGCACTAGAATTGCAGCTGGGCAGCTATGTCCAGTAGGCATTTACTAGAATTCTGAGGATTCAAAGGCCCATTCCCACATGTATACTGCCAGCACTTTATTTACCAGGCAACCTTCAGCCATGAATACGCCTTCCACATTTGATTAAATAGCATCTTTTCAATGAATTCACTAAGTCAAATGAAGGACATAGAGGAGAAACTTCTATTTGTTATAATAGCCCCTTGCTCCATCCCCTAAGCAAATCCTTGCAATCCATACCCTCGCTTTTCCAAATCAGAAAATTGAAAGCTGAAGCAGAGAAAGTAACTGTTCCCATGACATTGCATCTTATTTCTCTAACATTAATCAACGCCTGAAGGAAGAAGGGAATTTCATTCAGAAATTTTGATCCCTCTCAATAGAAGAGTCATGGATAAAATTTCTCACGGAAAGGGAAGGTCATTCTTAATACATGAACAATTTCAAATTCTGTGCAAAGTCCTGCTGTGGCAAATATCATATTCACCTACATTGTACAGAAGTCAGGTGTCACTAGCAAATTAGAAGGGGAGCAATTGGTCGTGGCACAAACAACATACTTACTCACTTACCTCACCTCCACCATGGGGATTCAGTTCTGGGGACACACTGTATGTGGTATCATTAGGCTGCTTTCCTGGGGGTTAAAAGGACTTGGGATATTATCATAGGATAGTTAAATAAGGATGAGGACGCTAAGGAAAGGTGGGATTTAAATGTGCTTCACAGAATAGACTGCTGCTTTGAAATGGGAAGAAATAGAGTAAGCAGAGAAAATATTTAAAATAAACGTAAGCAGCAGCATTCCTGTAATAAGGGAGGTGGACTGTGAATTGGGAAGCAAATAGTTTTAGGAAATGAAGATCAAACTGATGTCTATGACTGGTATAAGGATGTATAGGTAAGGAGAAAGATGGACAAAATGTATTAAGAATTGTATGTTCTGTAATTTTTTCTGAGGACTTTTTTGGAATAACATACATGGCTACAAATGATGACAGTTTTGTCTGAGATCAACCCAGAATCATGAGTGAAGGTCTGGTCCCTCCCACATCTGTTCAGCTGTGCTTTGAGAACCTGAATGGATCCTGTGTCAGGAACCCATACTCCCCGGGCCCCCGCCTCATCCTTTATGCAGTCTTTGGCTTTGGGGCTGTGCTGGCTGTATGTGGAAACCTCTTGGTGGTGATGTCAATTCTTCATTTCAGGCAGCTCCACTCTCCTTCCAACTTTCTGGTGGCATCCCTGGCCTGTGCCGACTTCTTGGTGGGACTGACCGTGATGCCCTTCAGCACAGTGAGGTCTGTGGAGAGCTGCTGGTATTTTGGGTACAGTTACTGTAAATTACACTCTTGTTTTGAGGGGTCATTTTGTTATTCTTCTATCTTCCACCTGTGCTTCATCTCTGTGGATAGATATGTTGCTGTCAGTGACCCCCTAACCTACCCCACCAGGTTCACCACATCTGTTTCTGGCAAGTGCATCACCTTCTCCTGGCTCCTGTCCATCATCTATAGCTTTTCCCTTCTTTACACAGGGGCAAATGAAGCTGGGTTAGAGGGTATAGTGAGTGCCCTCACCTGTGTGGGAGGCTGTCAAATTGCAGTGAATCAAAGCTGGGTCTTCATCAATTTTCTATTATTTTTTATCCCCGCCATGGTCATGATAGCTATCTACTCTAAGATCTTCCTCATTGCTAAAGAGCAGGCTCAGAAGATCGAGAGAATGAGTGAGCAGACTACCAATACCTCAAACAGCTACAAGGACAGAGTGGCCAAGAGGGAGAGGAAAGCAGCCAAAACCCTGGGAATAGCAGTGGCCGCCTTCCTGCTTTCCTGGCTGCCATACTTCATCGACTCCATCATTGATGCCTTCCTGGGGTTCATCACACCCTCGTATGTATATGAAATACTAGTTTGGATCGTTTACTACAACTCAGCCATGAACCCCTTGATTTATGCTTTCTTTTACCCTTGGTTTCGAAAAGCCATCAAACTGATTGTCACTGGCAGAATCTTGAGGGAGAATTCCTCAGCCACCAACTTGTTTCTTGAGTAGATGTTTGGTGCAGTTGGAGAATGAAAAGAGATTTACAGCAGAACATTACTGGGGAAAATGAGTCCCACATCTGATATTGTAGAGTCAAGAACAAGACACTTAACTCCACTTCCATGTTTTTCAAGAAATGTAAGATTAGTTTTCTTCTGTAATGGGACCTGGTGACCCTGGACCTATTTTCACTGTATTTTGTACTGGTTAGTTTTTGCTTTATTCCCCTGTAGCCCCTTTTTCTGACTTTCTAAACTTTTAATTATTGACTTTTGTTAAACTTCTTAAGCCTCAATTTAATATTTAGTCATTAAATCCCTCAGTAGTATTTTTCTAATACAATATAAGTGAAATGAAGAGACCTTTACAGTCTGTCTCTTCCTCAGAGAATAGGTGTATCTAGAGATTTACAGAAGTTTTTAAAAATATACATAAGAGTCAAATGAATAATGTGTTCAGAAGAAGAAAACCCTAAGATAAAGGGAAAACAATCCAGTCACCCTGAGTCTGGACAGTTCATTTCTAAAGGATCCCAGATTGCATTTCTAAAGCTTCCTCAAACCTAAATTTGTCATTAAAAATATCCTGGTTAAAGTCAAGTATGTGTTTTACAGATGACTTGCTTAATAATAGAGAGTAGTGAACAAAAGCGGAGTATGTAAACTCCAAGTTCTATTCTAGATTAGCTTATTTTCAGACAAAAATTATACAAGTCTAAGTACTGAGGCTGGAGGTGGAGCTCTGCAGTAAGGAGCCCTGGCTGCAGTGTCAGGGCTCACTCCCTGGCATTGAACAGCCTTTGGAACACTGGTCCCCTCATAACTTTGGCCTTTGCAGCCACTGCAAGCACATGGTGCCCAGACATCCATGTAAGCAAAACACTTATATAATATAAAAATAACGAAAAAAACTGAGACCTCTGTATTTGGCAAAGTTATGGATACATATTGAGATGTTCTCACTTGCCATGTTTTCTAATATTTATGTTGACATTAACCATGGATATTTATTTTTGATTGCTTCCTTTTAATACCAGACCTATTTTCGATTGGTAGACATTTTTCTTAGAGATAATACTATATCAGATTTTTATTCGAGCCAATTTCTCTGTCTCTCAGACTAACCTATATTGGGTTGTAACTCAAGGCATTTCCCTTGCCTCTGTTTCTTGAACATTATGATTTGAGGCTTAAGCTACCACACTTTCTTTATTTCTTATTTTAATGTTTTGAGGCTGTCTGTGGTAATATATTGTATATTTAATAAACAATACTCTGAAATATTAGAGGATAGAGCCCCACCCACAGAGTCAAGGCATGAAGGTCTGGTAGTGGTGACCCAGGCCTATAATCCATCACTTGGGAGGCAGAGATCCATGTGGATCTCTGTGAGTTCAAGGCCTTCAGGGAGCCATGCAGTGATCCCAGCTCTAGGAAAACTGAACCAGGAAGTAAGAGGGAGGGAGACAAGAGAGTAGTTCAGCTTCCTCTACTAGTTTCCTTTTTTGGCTGAGGATGGAGAAGCTTAGAGGCAGAGGATTTGTTGAGAGAGGCCTGAGGAGCTGACTGGATGAGAAGTGGCTGTGGTTTGTTCCCTGTCTCTCTGATATTTCAGCTTTCCTCCAATATTTGGCTCTGGGTTTTTCATATAATACTAAATAGAATTTGTGCAACATCAGTCTCTCTTTGTTTGATTGTCAGATGACTAAAGGCATCTCAAATTATTGAATGTCCTCTTCTCATAGCTCATCAGTTCAGATATTAAATATCACCACTTCCTTTTAACTTCAGCTGTTTCAGTAAGAGTGGCTTATCCTGCAGCCACAAAACAAAGCCCCTTTTGAAGAACAGTGTACATAAACACTGTTTTACAGTAATTGATGTACATTCTAAATATCTGCATTCAAAAGTAACTCTAATATTTAGTTCAGCTCACCCAAAGTAATGATTCCTTTCTTTCCCAGTAACCATTTGTGGTATCTAGTTTTTATGTCCAGATTTATCTGCAAGGATGGAACCTCATTAGAGAAAATACCTCCATATCATTTGTCTGCAGGTTATTTTCTTAATTGGTAATTGACGGTGATTGGCCCAGCCCATTGTGAGTGGTGCCATCCTTGGGCTGGTGATCCTGGGTTCTATAAGAAAGCAGGTTGAGGAAGCCAGTTAGCAGCACCCCTCTATGGCTTCTGCATCAATTTCTGCCTCCAGGTTCCTGGACTGATTACATTCCTACCCTGATTTCCCTCAGTGATGAGGCTCAAATAAATAAGGGCTGAAATAGACCAAACCTCCCAAAGTTGTTTTGGTCTGAGAGTGTCACAGCAGAGGGGATCCCTGCAGGTGTTATACCAGGCTAGGAATTCAAGAGAAGAGAGTAAAACTAAGTTCAGATTGACTTTGTCGCCTGGATCAAACCTCACGGATTCTGATGCAAAGCGATTTATTGTAAGCAAATTTAAATATGATAGAATCGGAAAAAGTTTTCCAGGCAACAATCATTCCAATTCCAAGCTCACAATAAAGCTTAGGATGGGGCTACATAGAGACTTCTTTGCACACTACATGTGACCATGAAGATGTATTCTTTGGCTAAAGGGCCTTGAATCTATTGCGGTGTCTAAAGGAGATAACCAGTGAACCCCCATAGCAGACACACTGGAAGCACACAACATGGAGGGGATTTCAACCTTCTGAAGTTTGCCTGTGATTCATGGGATGTTTATTCTGTGCTGTGGACAGCTTTAATTACAATGGTGCATTTATTCTTCACCGCGATCTGGTAGAACAGATAAGATTGTTCCTTTGTTACTGAGTGTCCTTAGGTCAGAAGAGGTCAAGTCTCATGTCTGGTATCATCATAACCAGATGTGAAAGCACACCACCCGGGACCCAGAGAGTAAGTGGTGCTGACACGAAACGTGCCTCCTATCATGAGAGAGAACGGCCAAGTTGTTCAGAGCACAAGCTGTCCAACACATAAATTCTACATAATTAATTCAAGGAAAAATAGGATTTTCATAAAGAAAATTATAACTAAAGGTCTATATTATCTATGTACATGTGTTTTTATGTGTATATGTATATATATTTGTATATGCTCATGTATATTTATATGTATGTATGTATTTATATGTATGTATGAGCAGGATATATATATATATATATATACAAACATACACATGTATATATATATGTACATATATATGTGTGTGTGCTATTTTGTTTTTTCCATTAATCTGACAACCTCTGCTTTTCATCGTTCATGTTTATGTGGTAGGCCATTTCAGTGTGATTTTATGTAAGAGGAATTATGGAAGAGAAACTTTACATTTGTTTAATGTGAAGTTTACACAGTGTACACAGATTCTGTTATTGAAGTGTGGAACTGCTCAATATCTTAGAAAATATCTAAGCCTTGGGCCTTGTGTGATGTAACTTCTTCTGTACTGTCATGCTGCCACGTGGTTCAGAAGCTGATGTCATCTCAAGACCTTGGTCTACCCTCAGAATAACTTCGATTCTGGTTGGTCACGGTCTATGTCTTCCACTTGTGGTTTTGAAATGCGGAGTCTGAAAATGAGTTCAGGAATCTAGTGATTACATGTTGTTGAACACTTTCTCTACAATAAAGTTGAATTTAATAACAAAAGGCCAAAATAGAAATTGAATATTGTATGAATTCTAATTGATATTATAATAAAAACCTGGAACCAGAAATTGGAGAAAAGATAAAAGATCAGAGAGACAGTGGAACAAGCCACAGCACTTCTTAAGTAGTGACTCCTCAAGAATCGTCAAACTGACTGACTCTGAATCATCAGCCAAAAGGGAAAGGGCACAGGGGAAGGGATGAACATCTGCCTCTTACTTATCTTCCTGTCTCTGCCCAGCTATCACACTTTCTGGTTCAACTTTCCTAGTGCTACAATTAAATGTCTGTGCCACCACCACCTGGCTCTGTGGCCTTGAACTCATAGATGTCCAGACAGATCTCTGCCTCTAGAGTGCAGGGGTTAAAGACATGGGTCACCACTCCTTGATCTCTGTGGGTGGCAATGTCCTTGATTTTCAGGAAAACTTTATTAGATGTAGAATATATTGTACAAATCCCACCTGTGTTAAAAATATAAAAAGGAAGTTTATAACCAATGTAAGAAAAACTATGTACTATGGATACAATAACTATATATAATATATAAGCAATAGTTACATCAGTAATGTCCAGTCCATCAACAATTGACAAATTTTGAGACATCACTTCATTATTTATTTTATTTTGGTGAGTCCAGAGGATTGTACCTAATTTACTTTCTAATTTGTGTTTCTACCCTAAAACTATTTTTGATGTTTCTCAAACTTAGGCACTTTATACGTCTTTAGTGAGTTTCTTTTCTGAGCCTGTAATTCAGAGACCCAAGAAGGAAATAATATTAACTAGTTAAACAGGAAGTGCAAGCAAGTGACTTCCAAAAAATGTGAGAAATAAAAGAAAGTGCTGGCTGCTTGGAAAGTCACTCCAGTTTCCTCTGCAGCTTACAGGCCTAGTTCATCTGACAGGTTTCTCTGTGAAGCAGGACATTCTTAATGATCTTCCTACCTTGTCATGGAAAGTTCGGCAGTTCTTTCTTGTGTGTCCTGCTTGTCCATTTTGGACATTATGCTGTCAACAGTTGAGGCAAGGGCACTTTCTTACCCAGTGACTAACTTTTGCCACAAAGAAGTCAAATCCATATGAAGTTTTTTCAATGCCCATCATCTTCTGTGAAGCAGATTGATGCAGCCAGGAGCAGACATATCTCATGGTCATAAAAATAAAAAACTTATTAAAATATCTTTAATGCCACCATCTATAGCTCTCTGAAGTGTTTGAAGATAACCCATATATGTGAAATATATCTGTTTCACTTTAAAAACATATTTAATAAGACTACAAGTTTGATTGTAATGATTAACTTACTAACTTGTATTTCTTTGTAGCCTAATTAGTTGATAATAAGAACTTTCAAAGACTAGCAATTTGTATTACATTGCTAGATGAGCTGTGTGGGTACAACACATTGAGAAAGAATAGAAATATATATATAAAATAGCAAAATTAATCTCAACTTTATATTAATATACCCACTTTGTATACAATGTACAAAAATCCAGTCCAGTGTAAAATATTTAAAACTAGAAGTTGCTTTTTAAAAGTAGATTTGATAACCCATCCTTTTATCTTAGTGCATCTATATTTCTTTTTTCCTCAGAGTAGATTGAATAATTTACTTTTATCTTGTCTTATCTCTATCCCCCTTTTTCTTTTCACTTTTTTTCAAAGAAGTACTCTGACTCTAATCTTTGTTCGGCTTTTTTACTAACCATTACACATAAGAGTTTGTAACCAATCACTCTAAGCAATGACAATCGTCTGTAAGCCATCGAAGGCCGAAAACCATCTACCCCACCTCATGGGAATGTAAACGTCATGTTTGTAAATTTACTTACTGTTGCTGAGGGCAATGCATCCTTTAGGGGATCCTGAAGAGGAAATTTTGGTTAATTGATAAGTTCTGAGAGAGATAGCGATATTATTTGTTGTCTAGTCTCTGCATAATGGGAAAAATGCGAGGGCTTCTCTCAAATCCTGGCTAGAATAGTCTGTGAGGCTATTTCACTTCAGCGAGCCACCTCAAAATTGTCCTGAGCAGTTTGTAGTCCAAAGCCAGTCTCCAGTTGGTGTCTGTCACTATAGTGGTGTTGTCATAGCTCATGTGAAATCGTTGTTGTCAGGTCCCATCTTCCTTTTGGAGACTTCAAATGTTCTATTTGGGCATCAGCGTGACTCACTGCAGAGGACAGATAGGAACTCAAACCCAAAACCATGTATGGAAAGCTAGATTAAAGCTTTTCCCCCTAGAATTAGTTAGTACACATATTACCATTAAATTAATGACAAGTATAAAAATATATTAATCTTTAAATTTTGATATAAAATTCATACCGAAAAATCTTGAGATTAGTAACAATAGAATAGTTTCTTAATTTTAGCTTTTTTCTGTCCCATATCAGGTGGCTCTTCTGATATGATACAGAAATTTTGCATTTTCCTTTAACAAGCACACGGGTTTAGAGGAGGGGAGAGCCACACTCCAACTCCAAAGCCAGTTTTAATTTATAATTGAGTAAGGATCTCAACTTTCCTTAGCAGTAAAGAGATATAGATGTTAGGCAGTAAGATTTACCCAGTAGAGTGTATTGGCCCAATTTTTCTTTGTTTCTAAATTTTCTTCTGGATAACCTTTCCTTCTGCTTTAGATGTCAAGATGTCTAAGATATCTTTTGACTTCTTGAAGATGGGTATTTTTAATTTTCAGTAAAGACAAGAACAAAACCCTGTTCCAACCATAACTTTTGGAGAGGTTATCTTTCTGATCTTTATCACTTTTGAGTTATGTTTATTTCCTATTTTTATTCTCTTTTCCATAACTGTTCTATTGTTTAGAACAGTATGTTTTATTATGTTAGGCATTAAGTTCTTTAATTACTCTGGGAGGGAGTTTCCTCCAAGATAACAGAGTAAAACTAAACTAAGTTTGATACAAGGGAACTTTGAAAGGCTCCTCAGGGTGTTTGCCATAGGCAACACTTTACCTTGTCTGTCCCTTGTTGGCCTATGTTCATTTTTCCAGTGCCTGCCTTTGCCACACTTCATGCATACTCCAAAAGAGAGTGGCATACTATTCTTAGCAAAAAGATTGTTTCTAGGAATGCCTTGTTCCAGTCACTTTTAAGCAACCTTGTTTTCCACAGTAGGAAAATTTGATATTTTGATTTTCCTTCAAACCTCTAGAAATAACTTCTTCTACCCAAACATCATCATAGTTATGAGAGTCCATATTAAATGTATCTTGGATACATTCCTCCAAGGGTCCTGATCTTGCCTTTAATGACCTAAATATTCTTTTGCATTGTGAGTTAGAATTTTAAAAATCCAGAGATTTAATTATTATTTGCCTAGATTATAAATTTGGTATAAATTCTCTGGAGTTAATCTTTGTAAGAAACTAGTGAAGGTTTATTTTGAGGCTTGGGTAACTTTGGCAAATGATTTGATTATTTTTCCTATTTCTTCAATTCTATCCTAAGCAATGAAGGTTGTCATGCAGCATAAAGCCAGGGTCTAGTATTACATAAAGATAGTCTTTCTACATTATAATCACTCTCCCCAAGAAGTTGGTCCTGGGAGATTTCAATATCTCTAGCCCTACTGTGCTCATCAATGGTCTTAGCTTAATCCTTCCACCAGGTCCTGGGATCAGCATCCAAAAGTGTTATGTATGTATGTATACATACATATTCAGTCTTTAGAGATAATTCTTTGGCAAGTTGACTACAATTTTAACATTTGCTTCACAAATGGTGAGTGCATGCCACATGAGACTATTGCTTCCTTGAATCTCCTCAAATCTAACATTTGCACAGGATTCAATTTGGCTCTTACACAGTCTAGGGGATTTCCATTATTTGTCAGTTCCTGTAAGGTTGGCTGTTTGAAAAAGCCTTTGCAACCTTATAATGCAATGTTGAGCTTGGTTTGCTTTTAAGTTCCTCTGTCTGGGTTTGAATATCCCTATGATCTGTTTTAACAAGGTTTTCTAATACTTGTATCTTGACGCTCATATCAACCACCTTAGCACTCACATAAACCAACATTTTTAGGGCTAAACCAAGAATGATCAAACAAATATTATCTACAATAGACAAAATTACAAAAATTCCATCTATGCTAATTATTCTCTCATTTAATTGTACTATTTTCAAACCATTTAGAATATTATCTAAAAAAGACCAAATAGCTTCCATTGTATAACCATTTATCATTTTTTTAATTGTGGAACAAAATCTCTCTATGAATCATAGAAATACTTATTGACTCACCAAATCTGCTGACAATGTTAATTCAGATGACTGTGAATTGAGGTAACTATCTAGTGTGGTCAAAGCCTGAGGAGGGGAGTTCAATGACAGCCACAGCCTACCAGGAAAGGCAACCAACTGTCTGAGAAACTCACCCAGGTGTTTATAGAAAATAAACTGTGTGGCAGAAACTGCTCAAAATACAGAGCTGGCTATTGATAAGAGTTTAACTCGAAAGGGAAAGCCTAGCCAGCAGGCTAACAACTTTAGCCATGTGTTGCTCTGGTCTATGCCACTGGCTGCAAAGCCACATACAAGCTATTTGTGTGTGTGTGTGAATGTGTGTCCCACATTAGGCACTAGCTATTGCACAAATTCTAATTGGTCTTATAATAAAAACCAGGGGCCAGACATTGCGGAAAAGCTGAACGATCAAAGAGAGAGAGAAACAAGCCACTGATATTTCTTACTTAGCCACTCCTCAGGCATCCTCAAACTGAATGCCCCCGAGTCCTTAGTCGAAAGGGAAGAAGGCGCAGGTGAAGGGCTGAACTTATGCTTCTTCCTGCCTTATCTTTCTTTTTTGACCCAGGCTATCACCTCACTTTCTGGATCAACTTTCCTAGAGCTAGAACTAAAGATGTGCACCATCACTACCTGGCTCTGTTTGGCCTTGAACTTACAGAGATACAGATGAATCTCTGCCTCTTGTGTGCTGAGATTAAAAGCCTGAGTCACCATTTTCTGACCAAACTCTGTGGGTAGCTCTGTCCTCTGATTTATAAGGCAAACTTGATTAGCTATACAATATTTCACCAAAATTGAGGATGTATCCAAGAAATATTTAAGCATCAATTGTTATTTATATCTAATAAATGGATGAGATATTGCAAACCAAATGAAGGTGTACTATGAAATATTTAAATTATTCAAATAGGGAACAAAATTTAATTGCCAAAATTTTCCTTGCCTCTAGTTGTACCATGAAATTCGGCCTGTCAAATGTGTCTCTAGCTTCATTTTAGCCTAAATTTGGTCTAGCACAAACACAAATTGCCTTGTTCATTTTATTTCTCTGCTCTGTTCACTCTCCATCCATCAATTCACCATTGATTCCACCTGATGCATTCTACAGCCAATTACGTACTTTACAAATTTAAAAGTTTATTCAAAATATGATATAAGTGAAAACTCTAAAGTCATATACAGTTTAGCACATTTTAAATTAAAACTCCAAGACAAAATGCAATTTAGCCCTGCCCATACCATCTAGTTCCAGACCTAAGAATGATATCTCTTATTTTCCAGCCTCTCTATCTCTTCTCTTTTATAAATTCACTAACTGTCCAGAATCAAGAAAGATGAAATAAAGAGAATACTGGTATCAGGAAAATAACCTAGAAGTCATGTGGTGTGATGAAGGAAGATATAGTTTGTAAACAGCTGTAAGCTCTGTGGTGTCGTACAAACCTTATTTCATTGGGAGAATTCTGTGACCCTCCTCCAAACCTCAAGAGTGAGGGTTAGATTTTTCAGTGGATCTTCCCCATTTCCTTTTGGCAGTCTGTCCATGACAGGAAACTTAATAGAATTATTAATTAATTATTAATAATTAATCAAATCAATAAGGTCACATTGTCTAAAGGATGATGTCTCTGAAGAAAGTATAAACAAGGGGTTTGTGATTTAATTTCTAGTTTTGTCTCCTTATATAGTTACATTTCTTAACATGACACATGTTTATTTAGAGTGGAAAGAATACAGTTTGTTGTATGTGTTCAGTACTCACAGCTGTTCGTATACAACTTGGTATAGTGATTTTTCTTGTACTTGAATGCCTCAATCCTCTAATCTAGGGGTTCTCAATATGTGGGTATTGATCCCTCTGGGGGTTAAACTACCCTTTCTCAGGGGTCACAGATCAGATATCATGTCACATATTCACATGAAATTGATAACAGTAATTATTTCAATCACGAAGTAACAACAAAATAATTTTATGATAAGGGGGTCACCAAAACATGAGAAATTGTGTTAAAGACACATTAGCATTAGGAAGACTGAAAACCACTGCCTTAGAATCTAATCCACAAGGACAGGGCATAAAACCCTTCTCCTTATTTCTTCTCACTAATGTTCTTCTGAATTTTGGCTGTGCTATGACCATAGACCATCATTATTGCATCCTTCCATAATGAAGAATTGTTCAGTCTTCCTATTACTTGGATCATTATAAGTTATTTAATTGTAGATAGTGAGTTTCAGGAGCCAACAACCTGTAAACTAATACTTAAGTACAGAAATGTAAAAGAAGTAAAACTTATATTCACCATGAACCATGTATGCATACATGCACAAACCCATACATAGACACACATGTAAAAACAAGAGGTACAGTGTAGTGGGGCATTTCTCTCCCACTTGCCAGTTCCCAAATACCTACCATCTGCTTTCCAAATAATTGACTCAGAGGCTTAATATTATAGTAAACGATGGGCCAGTAGCTTAAGCTTATAACTAACTAGTCCTTATGTTTAAATTAACTCATAATTCTTACCTATAACTAGACACGTGACTTGGTACCTTTTCTCAGTCTAGCATCCTCATCTTACTTCCTCTGCATCTGGCTGGCAACTGCATCTCTGCCTTATTTCTTTCCAGAATTCTCCTAGTCTAGTTTCCCTGACTAAACTTCCTACCTGACTACTGTGTGTCTCTGTGGGGCTATAGGACTTTGGATCTGTGGGTCTGTTGGTCTGTGGGTCTGTGGATCCAAACCTTGAGGCTAGGCCCAAAAGTCTGGGCCAGAAACCTCATACTACAGTTGATGGTCTATATGTTTGATTTTTGTATTTTATTTAAAAGGGAAAATGCCTGTCATTTTTCTCTGTCTACTGTCTCTACTATATTTTATCAATGAAGCTTCTCTCTGGTAACCAGTAAATCTTAAGAAGAGCTGATGTGAGTTTCTTTTCCTTGTTCTTATCACCTTCAGGGATTCCTACTGTCTGCTGTCATTGTGTTTCAGACATGAGATTTGACTGTGTTCCTGAGAGGTTTTCCTCACTCATTCCTCAGTATTAGAGGTGAAAGTTGTCAAAAGTGAGTAACACATGTTATTCTCTCATAAAATTTCAAGGCTTTGACAATGAGTACAGTTCTAGACACACAGACCAGGTACTGAAAATGCCTGGTTAAATTACAAAGTCAGAAACCACTGTGGCAGCAGATTTGTTGCATATTGTTTTGAATACTAATTGCTGCTAGAATAAAAAATATTTTTCAGATTATACACAGAAATAAGAATCACAATTATAACAATGACATTTGTGGTATACACAAATTTAGGTAGAATTCACAACTGCTTTATAGGTTCAAAGATTGAAGCTGAAATCAAGACATGTCAGAGAATAAGGAAATGTTTGATGATGATGCCATAGATAAGCAAGTTAATGGTGGTTTTCTTTCCCACTCCTCAGCAAATAAAAACTTGTCTTTCATATGAGTCTTTTGGAAGCTCAAATCTTATGCTCATGTGAAGAACAGTAGCAAGAGAAGAAATTTGTTGTCCTAAGCCCTCTGCTGGAAGAACCCAAAAAATCCTCTGTGAAAATCTGTTCACCTGGGTCCTAGAATATCTTCTGTACAGTCTGTGACTTCAGAGATGTTCTGGATATATTCGGAAACCTCCTAGAGATGAAGTTCACCATCTATTTAAAGCAACTGAATTTTATTACTTTATTTCTGGTTTATTCTTATTCTGGATGGGAGTCTCTGTGATGCCCTTCATCATGGTCATGTCCATTGAAAGCTGTTCGTACTGTGAGAGAAATTTCTCAACTTCTCTCACCTGCTTTGATGTGGCAGGATTTTACTCTCTCTCTCTTACATCCATGGCTCATCTCCATTGACAAGTACTTCACTTTCAGTGACACTTTGGTCTGCCCAACCCATTTGGAAGTGTCTGAGTAGGGATTTACATCAGCATCTCCTGGATACTTCCCAAAGTGTACAGCAATCCTGTGTTCTTCACAGGGATCTATGAACCTGGACTTGTAGAATTATCCAGTGCTCTCAACTGTGTAGAAGAATGTCAATGTGTTCTAAACTGAGTATTCACAGGATTTTTGTAATTTTCGTACCTTCCTCTATTATGTCAATCTTGTATAGTCACGTTTTTATAGTGACAAATAAGCCAAACAATATAAAACATCAGTCACAAGGAGTCACTTTTAAGAAGATATAAGTCTAGTAAGGCCAAATGAAGAAGAAAAGCTTTTAAACTTTGAGTTTAAGTGGTAACATTTGTGATCATCTGTGACATATACTCTCAGTTCCTTCACTGATTTTTAAAGGAGTTTATATCTCCTTTCACAATTTATAAGGTATTTGGCTGGTTTATCTAGACCAACATTTCTTTCCTGCCCACCTTTTCCTAATAACTAGCAGCAGCTTGCCAAATAATTGACTAATAGGCTTAATATTATAAACTGTTTGGCCTATTGCACAGGCTTATTACTAGCTAGCTCTGATATTTTAAATTAGCCCATTTCTATTAATCCATGAATTGCCACATGTCTTGTGTCTATACTTGTGACCTAATACAACTTGGTCCTGATCCCTTTGCTCATATACACTCTTTTCTCTCTCTCTTGGTGCTTAGCTATGGATCTGTGCTTCTGCCTTTATCCATTGCTGGATGAAGGTTCTGTAATGACACTTAGAGTGGTCATTCATTTGATTATAGGGCAATTCCTTTTTAGGCACCCTCTTTACTATTGCTTGGAGTCCTAGCTAGGAACATCTTTTGGGGTTTTGGAGGTTTCTAGAACCTGCAAGGAAAGGAACTAAATCCTCCAAAGATAGATGACTATCAAATGGCGTGGACACTTTGTGGAGACTCTTGCAGCTTGATCAGACTATGTTCCTGGTGCATTAATTGACATCTCAGAGCCCATTCCATACAGAAGAACACCTAACCCAGCCTTAATACTGGGTTGAGGGTATCAGACCTACCTCAACTGGATATGCCAGATAGAACTGACCCACCTGGGAACCCTTTGACCTCCTTGGGGAATGGATGGGGGGGATATGGCTGAGGGAGGACTGGGGGGGGACTGGGAGGAAATATGGGAGGGCAAGCAGTGGTGTATATGGAAAAACCCCTTTTTAAATAAAGGGGGGGTGGAAAAGAAAAGCCGCCCATCCATGCTTCACTATAAGCAACAAATGCAGTTTCTACAATAGAGAGTTCTTTTTAAGTTTTAAAATACTTGTATTTTGTGTATTCTTTTTATGTGTGAAGATTTCACTTGCCTGAATGTCTGTGCACCACTTGAGTATTTGGTGCCCATAAAAATCAAAAGAAGGTACCAGATCCCCTGGAATGGGTATTGATGAGAGTCATGAACCACCATGTGGATGATAGGAACTGAACCCAGGTCCCCAGCAAGGGCATAAGTGTTCTTAACCACTGAGCAATTTCTCCAGTCTCTAGAGATTATCTTTTGTAAAATTCTTTTAACTCTTTACTTGAAATTTTATATGTCCAATATCATAATAGAGAATATTTTATGATTTTATAAACACTTGTATTTCTACATTGTTGATAATAAAAAACCCAAAATTGTAAAATAATAGCTAAAAAATAGATCATTATGAAATGGTAATGGAGTGTAGGACAGCCTGAAACTGTTAATTAAGTTTATTATATGCTTCAAAAAATATAAGAAATTCATTTGGATTTTCAAGGGTTAGAAATAATGTTGGTTTCATTTCTTGAACAAAATATTAATATTATTAAATATAAACATAGACTTTGCTATACTTGTCACAAAGATAGAAACTAAGAAGATGAATACATGTTTGAAATTATGACTAATATATATTACACGCTGACTCTGAAATGTATACTAAAAGATGAGAATGTATCATCTAAAATCCAAACAATTACAACTAAATAAATGTTTCTAAAATCATAAAGGCAAAAAAAAATCTAATAGTAAAATTGACATCTTACAATTAAAGAAAGAAGTGAAAATTATTATCATTATATTGTCTTGTATATGAACGTTCACATGTGTGCACGTGCATGTGGAAGCCTGCAGGTGACATTAGGAGTCTTCTCCAGTTGATCTCTCCTTCTTCTTTGAGGAAAGGTCTCTCAGGCGAGCCCATAGCTTACCAGCACTACTGTTTTAGCTAGTCCCCTTGTGCTGGGAGTCAACTGTATCTTCCTTGTAAGCTCTGGAATTAGAGGTGGGCAGCTATGGCCACCAGGCACTTATTAGGGTTCTGAGGACCCAAACTCCCATCCCATCGTGTGTACTGTCAGCACTGTTTACTGGACAACTTTCTGCCTTGAAAGTGTGGTTTATTTTGAATAGAACCACATGTAACTCAAAGTTTTTGAGTTACAGTAGGTAAATAAGAAAAAAAAACCCATTTTATATATAATTATTATCATTACTATTATTATGAAAGACATAATTCCATTTTAACTACCAATAAACTACAGGGAAAGTTCCTTTTCATACATATTGCTAAAAGCAACAGAAAGTATTTAAAAAATCTTTAGATAGATTTTAATATGAAGTATTTTGAGTACAATTTACAACTCAGTACAAAAAATTAGCAATAACAATGTCTAGACATTCAACAGAAAAAGCTTTTCAGAGCTTAGGCAGAGTCTGTAACAGGGTTTTGTGAGGAGAAACATTTCCAAAATAAATTGAAATGACACATCCCGACACAAATTTCTTCCACATTTGAGCTTTACAGTATCTTTCTAATGATTCCATTAAATCAAAGAAGAATCTCCTGTTAGTTATAACGACTCCTTGCTTCATTCCATAAGCAAACCCTTGCCGTATATACTCCCACTTTCTCAAATCAGAAATATTTGAGCTGAACTTGGAGATAACTATGTGTTTCAAGACCCTGCATCTTCTTTCTTTATCATGGACCAGTGCTTGAAGGAAGGAAAAAACCTTCATGCAGAAATGTTTTAAACGTTCAGTAGAAGAGTCATTGATAAAATTTCTGACAAGGGGAAAGGTCACTTTTAATAAATGAACAAAACTTGAAATTCTGTGCAAAGTTCTGCTGTGCAGATAACATATTTGCCTACATTATACAGAAAATCTGCTGAACTAGCAGATTAGAAGGAGAGCAATTGGTTCTGGCACAAACAACATATTTACTCACTTACCTCACCTACACCACGGGGATTCAGTCCTAGGGACACACTGTGTTTGGCATCATTAGGCTGCTTTCTTGGGGGTTAAAAGTGCTTTGGGGCATTACTGTAGATCAGTTAAATGAGGATGGGTATTTTAATAAAAGATGGGATTTTAATGTGCTTCATGGAATAGATAGATTGCTGCTTTTGAGATGTAAAGAAAGAGATTGAGCAGAGAAAAAAATTACAATAAACTTTAACAGCACCCATGTATTAAAAAAGATTGACTGAATTAGGAAACAAATAACTTTGGAAAAATGAATATCCATTAGCAATAACATATTCTGTTTTTTTTTCCTAAGGATTTTTGGATTAGCATGCATGGCTACAGATGATGACAATCTTTTCTGGGATCAAGACAGCACCCAGAGCAGAGAACTGTTCTCTGCCACATCTGTCCAGCTGTGCTTTGAGAACCTGAATGGATCCTGTGTCAGAAACCCATACTCCCCAGGTCCCCGCCTCATCCTCTATGCAGTCTTTGGCTTTGGGGCTGTGCTGGCTGTATGTGGAAACCTCCTGGTGGTGATGTCAATTCTTCATTTCAGGCAGCTCCACTCTCCTGCCAACTTTCTGGTGGCATCCCTGGCCTGTGCCGACTTCTTGGTGGGACTGACCGTGATGCCCTTCAGCACAGTGAGGTCTGTGGAGAGCTGCTGGTACTTTGGGGACAGTTACTGTAAATTACACTCTTGTTTTGTGGGGTCGTTTTGTTATTCTTCTATCTTCCACCTATGCTTCATCTCTGTGGATAGATATGTTGCTGTCAGTGACCCCCTGACCTACCCCACCAGGTTCACCACATCTGTTTCTGGCAAGTGCATCACCTTCTCCTGGCTCCTGTCCATCATCTACAGTGTTTCCGTTATTTGCACAGGGGCAAATGAAGCTGGGTTAGAGGACCTAGTGAGTGCCCTCACCTGTGTGGGAGGCTGTCAAATTGCAGTGAATCAAAGCTGGGTCTTTGTCAATTTTCTATTATTTGTTATCCCCACACTTGTCATGATAACTGTCTACTCTAAGATCTTCCTCATTGCTAAAGAGCAGGCTCAGAAGATGGAGAGAATGAGTGAGCAGACTGCCAATACCTCAGACAGCTACAAGGACAGGGTGGCCAAGAGGGAGAGGAAAGCAGCCAGAACCCTGGGAATAGCAGTGGCCGCCTTCCTGCTTTCCTGGCTGCCATACTTCATCGACTCCTTCGTTGATGCCTTCCTGGGGTTCATCACACCCTCGTATGTATATGAAATACTAGTTTGGATCGCTTACTACAACTCAGCCATGAACCCCTTGATTTATGCTTTCTTTTACCCTTGGTTTCGAAAAGCCATAAAACTGATTGTCACTGGCAGGATCTTGAGGGAGAATTCCTCAGCCACCAACTTGTTTCCTGAGTAGATTCTTAGTTTAGTTGCCAGTTGACAAGAAATTCACTGCAGAGCATCAGTGGGGAAACTTTGTGCCACGTTTTCTTTTATAGAGTCATAAATTATGCTTCATGTCTGAATGAATCACTGAAATTCACTTTCTTCTCTTCAATAAATGCATAATTACTTTCCTTCTGTAATGGAACTTGATGACCCTCGATCTAAATATTTTCACTGTGTTTTATACTGGTTAGTGTTTCTTGCTTCCCTGTAGCTCTTTTTCCTAACTTTCTAAAATTCTAGTTGTTGGCTTTTGCCAAACCTTTAAAATCCCAATTTTGAATATATAGTCTTTAAATCCCCTAATATTTCTAATACAATGTAAATAAAACACATAGACCCTAAGGGCTTTCTTTTTCTTAGTCCAAAAGGTTTTCAGGTTGCTAATTGTTTCAATCAAGATTTTAAAATACTTATTCTCTTTCAGTGAGATTTATAAATCAGCTGATCCATCATTATTTTGTAAAGCTACAAAAGATTTATAGAAGTTTTCAAAGATATATACAAAAGCCAAATTTATAATGTTTAGAAGAAGAAAACACTAAAATAAAAATGCACTCATCTTGAGTCTGGAAAATACAATTTTTATTAGTGTCCATGATGTATTTCTAAACCCCCAAACTCTGTGAAAGCTTGAATTTGTTGTACAATTTACCCTTGATAAGATAGTTCAAATGACTCGCTTAAGAGTAAACCAAGAGGGCCTTGGGCAACAGAGGAATTAACAAATCGCATATACTATTCTTGATTAGTATGTTTCAGACAAGAAATTTTAAAATTCCAAGCCTTGGGGTTGGCACAACAGCTCTGTAGGTAAGAGCATTGGGTGAAGATGTTATATTACAGTTCACAATCCTTGGCAACTCTAGCCTCATCTGTAACTCTAGTCTCTGAAGTGACTGCAAGCACACAAAGAACAGACAAACGTGTCAGAGAAACACAGATACATAGAGTAGAAAAAAGGAAAAAGTTGAGCCTTATATACTTAGCAAACTTATGAAGACATTGAAATGTTCTTGCTTCTTATTTTTTCCTAATTTCTTATTATTTCCTAATATTTCTATACCAAGACTATTTATTTTCATGTATGCTGTCTTTTATTGTCAGATCTATTTAAAGTGGTAAAGATTGCCCTTAGGTGTGATCATGGTTCTGATTTTTATTTGTGACAGAGTCTTTCTCTGTAGCTCAGACTCTATATTGTATTGTGTTGGAACTCCAGGAAATCCCTCTGCCTCAGCTCTCTGAATGCTCTGATTAGGGGCCACAGCTGTTTTATTTCTTATTTTAACTCGTTTGAGGAAGTCTGTCTTTGTGTGATTGGCAGACGACTAAAGGCTCCTTAGATTCTTTAGTATTCACAGCCCATAACTCTATTAAAGGTCATTGCCTTCTTTTGACTTAAGCTGTTTCAATACGAGTGGCTTATCCTGCAACCATACAATAATGCCTCTTCTTTACTTGAGTGACACGGTACATAAACAAAAGCTTTATAGTAATTGAGGCATACTGCAAAAGTCTGCCTTCAAAAGTAACTTTAACATTTAATTCAAATCATTCAAAGTAACAATTCCTTTTAAAATAGCTTTTTGTGCTGTTCAATATCAATTTGAAACAAGCTTATCTGAAAAAAGGAATCTCAATTGAGAAAATACCACCATAAGATCTGGATGCAAGGAGTTTCCTATATTAGTGATTGATGGGGGAATATACAGTCCACTCTGAGTGGCCATTTCTGAGCTGGTGGTCCTGGGTTTATAAGAAAGCAAGTTGAGCAAACCATGTTGAACAAGACTATTAAGTACCAAATTCTCTCCACAGCCTGTGCCTTTGGAAGGTTCCTGGCTCATTGGAGTTCCTGTCTTGACTTCCCTCAGTGAAGAAATGTTACCTGGTTGTGTAAGCTCATGTAAATGTTTTCCTTCCCAAGTTCCCTAAGTCATGTGTTTCATCACAGTAATAGCGCATCCCTGACTAAGACACATTTCAAACACATTAGAAAAGTAATTTGACCATGTCCTTTCTTAAATCAACCACTTTTTGACCATTTTCACAAGTACTGAAAAACTGATTATAAATATGAGCATAATAGTGCAACATTAATCTCCAAGGATCTCTCTGCTTATGGTGGTTTATCGTATGAGCCCTTGTTTCAGTGACCGTTCATCTAATGAACCTATTAGCAAACACACCAACTAGGGAACTGGAGTACAACACAGAGAGAACTTAAACCTTATGAATATTGTATATAAACTCTCACAATGTTTATTTTGTGCTGAGAATGGCCCTAGTTATGATATTTATCCTACACCACAATCTGGTTAGAACAAGTAGAATTTTTCCTTTGTCAGAGTGCACTTAGGTTAGAAGAGGTCATCTCATGCCTAATATCATAGCCAGATGGGAACACACACTACATCAGACTCAGAGAGTAGGTGGGGCTGCTCCTAAATATTCTTTCCATCACAAAGGAAAATGAGGACCAGTCACTGCGGCCACGTTATGCAAAATATTTGAAGCATCTAAAGTTCATACAATTATTTTAAGGGTAAATATGAATTTTATCAAGAAAATTATAATTAAATGTCTTTATAGGTATATTATACACATACATACACATATGTGCGCGTGCATGTATGTGTGTGTGTGTGTGTGTGTGTGTGTGCATGGCATCCTGTTTTTTCATCAGTTTGACTACTGTTGCCTTTTTGTATTTCAAGTCTACATATTAGGGTGTTTCAGTGAGTAGGAATAATTTACATAAAACTTTTTATTTGGTCAGTGTGATATTTAGTTAATGTGTAGTGATTTAACCATTATTAATGTGTGGAATTAGACATCATTTATTAGAAAATATCTAGACTACGGGCCCCCATGTGCTTTAACTACATGCTGTCATGCTTTAACATGGCCCAGAACTAAGGTCATGTCAAGGCTTTGCTCTACCCTCAGAATAACATAGCTTCTGACTGGTCACTGCCTATGCCTTGCTCTTGTGGTTTTGGAATATGAAGTCTGAATATGAGTTCAAAACTCAAGCGACTACATGTTGTTGAATATTTTCACAACAATAAAGTTAAAATTTTATAATGTAAACCTAAAGATCAAAATTTAAGATGTAGCCAAAATATTAAAGCATCATCATTTATGTTTTACAGTAAAATGAGAGACCTCAAAACAAGTGATGGTATATGTTGAAATACTGAAATTATTCAGAAAAGAAACAAGGAATGGACTTTAAACACCAAATTCTTCCTTACATTGTCTTGTAACATGAAGCTGGAACAGTCAAATGTATCTCTAGCTTCATTTTAGCCTAAATTTGGACTACCACACACATGAATTGGCTTTATCATTTTGTCTCTCTGCTGCGTTTATTTTCCATCCATGAGTTCAACATCACTGAGAAATCCACTAGATATATTTCACAGCCTATTACATACTTTATAAATTTAAACATTGATTCAAAATATAATATAAATTAAAGCTTAAAAATTATGCCCAACTTAGCATGTTATCTTCCTGCCCATGCCACCCATTTCTAGACCATTGAATGATAGCTCTTACTTTCAGTCTCTTATTCCCTCTTTATAAATCCACTCCCTGTCCAGAGTTGAGAAAGATGAAAAAAGAGAATATTGACAGTAGGAAAATAACACTCTCTGTGTGCAGTAGTCATGTAGACTTGATGGACAAAGCCATAAGGTGGTCTCCAAACAACATAAGCTCCCTGATATGGTACACACAGATTCCATTGGGAGAATCCTTCCCTCGGAAGACCTGTGAGTGAGTTCTACCCTCCCATCCCACCCCAGTGGATCTCTCCCACTTCCTACTGGCAGTTTGTCCATGGCGACAGGAAACTTTATAGGATTTTCATAAGGTCATGTTGTCTAAAGGACCGTGCCTCAAAACATACTGACAAGAGGGTTCAAGAGTTAGTTCCTACTTATGTAGTAATATTTCTTAATTTGCTGCGTGTTTATTTGGAGCAGAAGGAAAGTAAATTGGGAAGGTAATTTGAGTGATTGGGAGAAACCTACACTAGCCTTCTCTGCCACATAACGGAAGTGTGAGCTCCACGTGACCATCACTCACGGAAGGGAAAGAACTTGACAGAGCTTGCATGGATTCCATATGGGAGCTGAATTGATACAAAGAGGGCAGCTTGATATAACTTCAATAATTAATTTTTGTGATTTGGGGTTATTATGCTTTCTATATAGTACTGAAATGAGATCATAAGCTTGATACATAGAGATGGAGCCCACCAAGTGAGGGCTAAGGGCAGACACAACTGGTTATACAGTTATTTCATTCATTTTAATCTACTTTTTGCTCCTCCTTATGGAACAGAAACAGAAAAAAACTATAATATAATTAATATGCATGAAGAAATTTATTTTCCTCAAACAAAACATTATTCACTATTGCTTATCTACCACTCAAGGGGTGACAATACTTAGATAGTCCTGAATGTTTGAACTGAGAAATCCAAGTTTTCATTGCTGATGGTGACTGACCATTGGGGCTTTACCAAAAGAGAGAAAAGAAAGATCGACTGCAGAACATTTGCATGTGGTGGCTGGAGCAACCATAGTTTCATTCCATTTTATACACATCTTGAAAATTTCCTTAGATTATTCACAGTATCTCTAAGAAATGCTTGTGAAGTAAAAATTAACTCAATGGCAGGATGAAGGGGAGAAAATAAAAAAGTGGCAATAGTTATAGAAAAGTAACTGTACAGACATAACATGTCATCATGAGACACATTACTTTATAGACATGCATATAGTATTGCAGTGTGTGTGTGTGTGTGTGTGGTATGTGCTGTGTGGTGTGTGTGTGGTGTAGTGTGTGTTTATGTGTGTGGTATGTGCTGTGTGGTGTGTGTGGTGTAGTGTGTGTGTTTGTATGTGTGTTTCAGGACCAGGTTGTGGAACTCTGTCTGTCCTGGAACACTCCTTGTAGACCAGTTTGGCCTCAAACTCACAGAGATCCTCCTGGCTCTACCTCCCAAGTGCTGGGATTTAAAGTGTATACCACCATTCCAAACAGTAATTTTTAATAAATAAACTAATAAACATATAATGTAAAATATTCCACAGAAAATGAGAAAGTTAATGTGGAATCAAATCAACTGAGAATTTACAGAAAAGAAAACATGAAGAATTAGGTAGGTGATTAGCTGAGTGACTATTTTCATGTAACATTTGGAATACTTGCTTTCCTGTTATTATCTCCTACTGTTATCCCAATGTGTTTTTCTAATGATTTTATCCTACGTGGCAGGTTATTTTTCTGTTTCAATCCTTAACAAATTGCTGTGGAAAATAACATTTCCTATCTTTCATTTAGTAGTTGGTTTGTGAAGTTTTCTCAGACCATCTTCTTTTGCACCTCTAGTTCTTTGTTCTTCCTTCCCAAGTTCCCATATTCCTGAGAAATTGTCAGTGCATGACTCTAGGTCAGAAAAAGTATGATGTTGTAGTACCTGACCCTAACCTCCACACTGGTCTGCCTGGATGCCACGCTGTAAAGCACAGTGTAACCTACTCTTGGCTTCCCCATTGAATTACTACTACTAAGATACTCCAATAAACAAAATAAAACCAGAACAGCTGGTAATTCTGTTCATTTTCCATTAAGTAGAAATTTAAAAGATAACAGTCCAATATCATATCCCATCCCCTCATTTCTGATAGGTTCAGTCACGTACCTCCAGAGTTTTCTGAGTTTCTTTCAAATTGCTCCTCCCACCATTGCTACCCTGCCATGATCTTCCTACCCAGAGGCAGAACTGTGGTTATGGATTCCCTGAGAGTCTCAGGACTAGGCTTTAACTGGTGCCAGAAAATATTATGCTGTTTAGAAGGGTCAGTTCTCCCTATTCCCTCTGCAAATCCATGTTACTTGTGCTATAGACATTACAATTCTTTTGGGGTCACATGTCTGCCTGACTTTGGTTGAAGTGGTCATCTCAGGAGAAGGGAAGACATCCGGCTTCCTTCCTCATCTCCATCATGGGCATGACATATTGGCTCAACGATGATAGGAAGTGAATGAACAGTGTCTGTGACACATGCATGCTATGTCACACGACACCCGTGAGGCTCTTCATGAGCTCTGTGAAAACAAACCTTTATACATAAATGGTGGGTTAAATGAGAATGACCCCCATGGGCCCATATGTTTGAATCATTGGTCATCAGTTTGTGGGACTGTCTGGAAAAGATTAGGAGACTTGGCTTTGAGGTTTCATAAGCCCATGCCAATCTCAGTTAGCTCTCTCTCAGTTACTCCTCCAGTACCACTCCTGTCTGCTTGCTGCCATGTTCCACACGATGATGGTCAAGGACTCTAACACTCTGGAGCTGTGAGTCCAAATTAAACACTTTCTTACATTAGCCTCTTTAGTCTTGCTACTTTGTCCTGGTGATGGAAAATCAATTTGTGGCACAAATGAAGGAAAGTTTTGCAAATGCCAAATGCCATGAGAGACCACAAAAGACAGGAAAAGCTTGATGTCTTTGACCTTTCATATACTTCCCCTCACTTAAATAAGTATCCTTTCTTTTGTTCTTTTTTTGTTTTTTGCCCTAGGCCATCCGAAATCTCGAGGCAGATTAATGAGTAAGGAAACATCATCATAATGGACTCATATACTGGGCTGGACGCTTTCAAGATTGTTGAACTGAGAGAAACCCTTGGTGGTGAAAATGGAATCATCTCTACAAGTGGCACAGCACAGAGCACACACTTCAGAGAGGAACTTAGTGATTATAATTATGAAAGCAAATCTCCCTTTATGATTCACACCTCGTGCCACAGGGACCCTCCTAGAGGATATTATAATGGTTAAAGTGGGTTGGCTGACTGCTGAAAAATTCTGAGAGAGAGGAACTCATTAAAAGGTCACTTCTCTAATATTTACTTATTACTTATTTAATCATCTGTATGTGATTTCCTTCGCAGAGGAGAGTATCACTGGGACAAACAGGTGTTTAAAATTTTCCCAAGTTATTTATGTAACATAATTCTGGGTTGATGGCAATTCAGAAGACATTTGCTTTGTGATGAATTATAAATATTCATCACAGAGATAATTATAAAATTCTTATGTGATTATAAACTCAGGATAATTTTCTAAATTTAAGTCTTTTAAGTTTTCACTATGTGTAAAAAGATGGGATATGAGAAAATACTCAGAGTAAGTAATAAAATGGGCTGTATGATATTTTTAATGTCTGAACTCTAAATTTAATTGAAATTACTTTTCTTCAGTTCTTCAGGTAATAATTCCTGGGCTAAAGTAAGGTTTATATTAGTTATACCTGGAGTTAGGAATGAAGCTAAAATTAAATGAAAATGTTTTTCTGAGTTAGCTTTTTATTAAAAAATTAAAATGGAAAAAGCATATGATCCTGAGCAGTATTTAAAATCAATTCTTCAGACATGGAGTCCCATTTATTTAATTTTAGATCTTAAATTACTCTTGTCTTCTACCAGGATAGAAATCCTTCAAGCACCATAAAGCAGACTCATGACCAGCAACTTTTCCCAACCAGCCCTGCAGCTCTGTTATGAGAACATGAACGGATCCTGCATTAAAACCTCCTACTCGCCAGGGGCCAGGGTCATCCTGTACATGGTCTTTGGCTTTGGGGCTGTGCTGGCAGTGTGTGGGAACCTGCTGGTGGTGATTTCAGTTCTCCATTTCAAGCAACTGCACTCTCCAGCCAATTTCCTCATCGCCTCTCTGGCCACTGCTGACTTTTTGGTAGGCATCTCTGTGATGCCCTTCAGCATGGTCAGGTCCATCGAGAGTTGCTGGTATTTTGGAGACAAATTTTGTAGCCTTCACAGTTGCTGGGATGCAGCATTTTGCTATTCTTCTCTCTTCCACCTATGTTTCATCTCCATTGACAGATACATCGCTGTCACTGACCCTCTGGTCTATCCCACCAAGTTCACTGTGTCTGTGTTGGGAATTTGCATCAGCATCTCCTGGATTCTGCCCCTGCTGTACAGTGGTGCAGTGTTCTACACAGGCATCAGTGCCAAAGGGATGGAAAGCTTAGTGAGTGCTCTCAACTGTGTAGGGGGCTGCCAAATTGTTGTCAATCAAGACTGGGTTTTGATAGATTTTCTTTTGTTCTTTATACCTACTCTTGTTATGATCATTCTTTATAGCAAAATTTTTTTGGTAGCTAAACAGCAAGCTATAAAAATTGAAACTGCCATAGGAGGCAATAAAGCAGAGTCATCTTCAGAGAGTTACAAAGCAAGAGTAGCCAAGAGAGAGAGGAAGGCTGCAAAAACCCTGGGGGTCACTGTGGTGGCATTTATGTTCTCATGGCTACCATACACAATTGACACATTAATTGATGCATTTATGGGTTTCATCACCCCTGCCTACATCTATGAAATTTGTTGCTGGAGTGCATATTATAACTCAGCCATGAATCCTTTGATTTATGCTTTGTTTTATCCTTGGTTTAGGAAAGCCATACGGCTTATTTTAAGTGGAGAGGTTCTAAAGAGTCATTCATCTACCATGAGTTTATTTTCAGAATAAGTATTAACACTGTGTTCATACTGTTAAGGTTATTTTCACATTAGTAAATAAGGATGAAATTCTGCCTAAGAAGTAAATAAACATTTTCTGCTTTGGGAAAACATAATAGTTTTCAGTTGAGTGGGAAAGAAAGTATAGCAAGATTAAACTATTATAAAGATGTTTGTTGCATTAAATAATGAATAATTAATGCTTGGTGTGGTTCATCTTTGCTCATGTTTATATGTATCTTTAATATCTGCACTTGTTTTTTGCAGTTTGGAAATCATTTTTGATGGGAAATTTCTGGGTTCTAGCATATGCTGGGCTGTCAACATTATCATATGGCCATTCTTTTCTTTTGAAATTCTACAGATGCTGTAATGGTCTGTGGCTAGATAGTTTCTAGAGGCTGTAAATAAAAAATCATGGATTGTCAGCATTAATTTCTTTTAAGAATCTCTACTAGCCTTTCTGAGACGGCTTTCTTCCACGGGCTCAACACCTGTGCCTCTGTACCCTATAGTCTTCTCTTTGTGCGTGCATATCTGTCTTGTTGGATTCGATAGGATGTTAGATATGTAATATAATTATTTCTTCACTACCAGAGTGTTGGGAATAAATATTTTAACCTGTGTATTTTAGATGACACAATTCAGCTCATAATAGACCTATCCAAGTTTGATGACATCAGACAAGTGATTGTCTACTTCTTGTTCCTCCATGGCACTCCCTCCCTTTCTTCAGTGTTTGGTACTCAACAGGAGATTTGGGAACTGAAGGTAAAAATTTTTTTGTACTCTGGATTAAGAAAGAATCTAGGATCACGCACAATATTATGGAGCCAGTAATTTGGCCTTGAGGTCATATAGTTAGTACAGATATTTCCAGAATATTGTCAAGGAGAACATCTATCTACCACATATTCTTGGTACAACGGACAAGCTATACTAAATGTAGTCACATTAAGGATCACATACATTACTTCTGCATGGTATTAACAGTCTTTGTCACCCCCAAAATGGTATATGTCACCCCTCTTTGTCCTCAAGATAAATAAAATGAATGGATGACAGAAATAAAGTGACTTAAATGAAACTAGATCCTATTCATTCAGTTTTCACCTATTTATTTGTAGTCAGTCTGTCCATCTATCTAGAGATATAGATGACATGTAACTTATAAATTAGGCTCATTGGGAAATTCAATTACTAATAACAAACTACAAGAATTATAGCAATATGTTATGAAAATAAAAAGAAATGAGAAGGCCAGAGAGATGGTGCAGAGGATAAAGATATTGGGAATTAAACTTGATGATCTGAATTTGATCACTAACGGAAGTAGAGAACCAAATTCTGCAGGTTAGCCTCTGATTTCCAATTGCACACTCACACAGATAACTAAGTAAGTAAATAAATAAATAAGGTTATAAAAACAGATTTGCACAAAGGGAAAAAAATGGTTCTAAATCCTCCTGCAGAGCAAATCTACTGCAGACTGAGAGAACTTGCATACTCTTGTTTTCTGGACCCCTGGAAGGAGGTTTGATGACTGTGTGTTTGCTCAGTAGCCCACTTGTCCTCCCAGTCTGTGGGGTGTCATGTCAGGGTGCTTCATTACGTAATACCCTCTGTGGGTTCTAAAAACAGGTCCTCGGAATTCCTGCTCTGACTCTCGGAGTCACTCTCTATCGGCTGCAGCACATCCTCACTGACCTTCCAAATGCAGGCACTGCGATGCTTTCTGCCCAATGTCTGTCTGTCTCCCACTGTGAGGCTGCCCATCATTCAATGGACACGCAAGTGGTTAGACCCTCACAAACAATGGCTGCTGGTGGGAACTGCTATGTGAACCCTCTACCCCTACCATCCAGCAGATAGGACTGTTGTTATGTCTGGGTTCAAACTACTTTCCAGTTTCCAACAGAAGAGGAACTCTTGTCCTTTCCCCATGCTGGCGCTCCTTCCACAGGCTACCTCAGTCCGTGCATGGTCTCCGAAACCATGCTACTTTTTTTTGCTTCTGCAGGGACTTCCACTGCTGCCAGTTTTACCTGAGTTCTCCCAGCAACAGCAGGGCAAGTGCAGCCCAGGGAAGCTGGTTGTACCTGCGAGCCTCCCAGTTCAGAAGGCTGCTCAGGTTAAGACTGCATCTTTATCAAAGAGGGATTTCAGGACGAATGAGCATGAAGCACAGTTGCATTTATTGAGTAGAGGTGAGAGATTGTACATGCTTTAGAAATAGTGTTAGCATTCAGAGAGAGAGAGAGAGAGAGAGAGAGAGAGAGAGAGAGAGAGAGAGAGAGAGAGAGAGAGAGGTCATCAAGTCTTTTAAAAATATGCATATATGCGTGGATATGATTTTATGGCTTTTGAATATACACTCTTCAAAGGATACAGTGTTCAGCCTAATTCAACAATTAATCAGTTTCAAAGTTTAATAAAATAAATTAACTGTTTTGGTCACTTCTCTTAAGAATTTCCATTTTGTAAGTAAAGTAATAAAAATGATTTTCTAGAGTATATTTGTTAGGGGTAGGGATAATATAGGAGTGTGTTGATATGTTTAAACTCAAAGACTATATGTATCTCAGCGTATCTGTGAAAATTTAACTCACATAGCATGGGACTTCTGTCTTATGCTTTTACTTTCAAGTTTTTGAGACCGGGTTTCTCAGTGTAGCCCTGGCTGTCCTAGAACTCACTCTGTAAACCAGGCTGGCCTTGAACTCACTGAGATCCATCTGCGTCTGTCTTCCAAGTGCTAGGATTAAAGGCATGAGCCACCACCTCCCAGCTTTCCCTTGTCCATTCCAGTGTGTTTCTTGCCTCGGGTCTTTTCCTGGATGAGGAGACAAGTCACCCTCCCTGCTTTCGCAAGGTTGGCTGCATCTGTCTTTGTTGTGAATGTCTCTTAGTTCTCTTTACATCAGAAGTGTTATGATTATCTCTTTATACCCTCACAACATGGGGCCATATACCATCCCCTTAAGGAGAGGAGAGGTATGGGGGGGCAGTCTCGTCACAGGGTAGCACAAGAGCTGGCCACGAGTGGTTCGTGACATGGCATCCAAAAGTTTCATAAGGCATCAATCATTTGAGCAGAGTTCAATGTAGTACATTATGCACACAAGGCCTCACCCCTCTCTAAAATATATAAGCTGTTAATTGCTGCTTGGGAAGAGGGGTTTGGAAGAAGCCTACAACTATCCAGATTTTTGTTGGGCATTTCTTGCCCATATTTCTATAAGTAGCCTTAATTCAATTCAGTGGTTTACCCAGCTAGAGATGGTTGAAATAAGCTTTTTTTTCTGTTGTTGGTGGTATGTGAAAGACAAGAAGACATTTGTTCATGTCTCTGCAGGAAAAGTTAACGCAAAAATCCTATAAAATGTTTTTTATAATCATATTATAATTCCTTTCTAACTTTGGAATGAGACACCGTCATTGGACAAATTAAGAGAAAGAACATTTCACAATGGACACAATATTTTAAATGTAACAAAATGAGGATACAATAAAACAGTTCGTTCTATTCCACTGTGTGTGGCAAAAGTGTACCAATGAGAACCCGTTGGTGTTGGGCTTCCTAAGTTTAGGGAAATGACTGAAGTTAAAATAGGGCAAGGATATCCAGAATGGGAGAGTAGGTGGCCAAGTCTTGAGGACGTGGCACGGGATGACAAGGTGTCATGAAGATTGACATGAACTGAGATTCTGTAGCATGGGCCCATTTTCAGCAGGAACAGCATAGATAAACATATAGGGATTGTGGCTGAGCACATATGTGCTCACCATGACAAGCAGTTTCGATTTTCGCGCAAGTCATTCTTCAGAGGGGAAAAAAAAAAAACATTCCGAGGGACATGGACCTCTATTGGCAGTCAGACTCAGATTTGCTATAATTGTAACTCATTTTTTTTGCAGTCACTTAAATTTCTTTTAGACTTGCATGTCACAGAGTACAAGAAATACATCTTAGTAAGTTTAGGATGTACCTCTTTCTGCAAGCTGGCATTCAGTGTTGATTCTGACTGTGGTCTATTTCTGGAATGCAAATCTCTGGCTCCAAGGAGCATATTCACCGGCTCCTCTCATCCCAAACTGGTGAGATCTTCCTTTCTAGCCAGGATGGCGAAGTAGAAAATGAAAAGCAAGCTTTAACATAAATTAAATACGATTGACAAGATGACTCAGGAAATACTCGGTTACATGGGAATAAGAAAACAGAATTAGGAACTCCCTCTGATCTGAGACAACAATGCTAAAACTGAATTGCTGACTTCTGCTTCTGTAAATCTGCTTGTCCCTTCCTCTGTTATGAAAGATTAACATATGCCTTTACCCTTGAGCAAAGACCACCACTAATAGTCACTTAGAAACAAGTATTCTTTGCTAAAGAGAAAGCTATCTAGCCAGAAACTTGAAAATTTCAGCTTCTGCAAAACCTCCTTCCCTCCAACGAGAAATCTCCTCTGGGTCATGTATTAAAAGCAGACCACCTACCCCCAGAAAGAAACCCTAAGGTGGAGCCCTAAGGTGGTCTCAGAATTATGACAATGTGTAACCCTACATAAACCATGATATATTTCTGATTAAAGAAGATGGGCCTTTAAGCAATAGCTAGAGGCTACAGTTTTGATTAAAGTTTTTTTTTTCTTTTATTTTGAGTGCTGAGAATTTCTCCTGAGTGAAGGTTAACACATGCACACACCCAGCCAGGGTGAGCAGTGTTGTCTCTTGGAGTATTCGTGACCAGCCACAGACTTCTGTTTTTACAGCTATGACTGTCTCAGACATCTTCCTCTCCCCGAGGAAGCTTTCATGTTTAGAGGAGATGGTAAGTTCAAAATTGGCCCTTTCATGCCAATTAGACTTTAATCACCTTGACAAACTTTGTTCATTCTGTTGCCATTGATTTCATATGCTAATCACCTGTGTCTGCCCATCCGGTGAAAAACCATCAAGCAGGACTTTTCCAAAAACAGTTCTCGGTAGGTTTAGAAGTCATTGCAGATACCACTTCCGCTCTGAACCAAGTGTCTCAGAGTCAAGTAAATGACCCTGTATGCAGGGCTTCAGTGAGTATCTAGGTAGATATCTGTGGCATGGAGAAAATCCAGAATGTCTCCTGCAACTCTGATGATGACTCTCAGGTTTCATCCCTGGTTCTTGTGCTAAATAAGGGTCGGGGTGTGTTAATATTAACTGCATTTCAACACAAAGCCTCGTCTTTACTCTCTTACTGAGATCCCAAAACTTCGTTCCCCAAACCCTGCATTTCATTCCATCCCCGAACAGATGACTATGTTTCATACTAAGAAAGGATCTTATACCTCACTCTTAATAGCTTCCCCAGACTGATTACATCATGTGAGTGATAGCTACAGTGGAGAGAGTTAGACAATTTACAAACCGTATCCCAGGATCTGAAGGATCAGGAAGTTTGAACATAGGACCCTTTCACATTCTCCTAGCAGAGCTGCAGGGCCATTGGCAGAGGTGAGTAAGTGCTGATGCCCCTGCGGTTTACATAGGCACAACTTCTGCTATTACACCAATTCACTAAGACATACTTTTGTTTGTTCTTTTAGTAAAATACCATTTTGTTTACCTTTGAATTGTATCTTTTTCTTTTGTTGAAGATAGATTTTAAAAATCATCTTCAGTAAGATAAGCCAGAGACCCAGAAAGACAAACACGGTTTGTACTCACTCATAAGTGGGTACTAGATGTAAAGGATAACCAGGCTACAGTTCACATCCCCAGAGAAGGTAGATAACAAGGAGGGGCACATGGATTTCCCTGGGAAGAGTAAATAGAAGAGATTTCCTGGGTGAACTGGGGACAGGGGTGGATGGTGAGGGATATGGGGATGGAAGTATGGGAATATTAGGGAGTGGCATGGCCGGGTTAGGGGTCAGAAAAATAAAGAGAATTTATTGTTCTTGGAAGAATAATAAAAGAGATATATTGATAGAGGGAGCCATTTGGGGGTTAGGGAGAAACTTGGCACCAGGGAAAATTCCACTAATGCAAAAGGACTATCCCAGGCCAGCTAAGACTCCTAAACTGGCCTTCTCCTGTAATCAGATTGGGGACTATTCTAATTGTCAGTAGAGATACGCTATCCAGTAAATGACTGACGCAGACGCAGAGATCCACAGCCCAGCACGGGGCTGAGCTCCAGGAGTATTGCTGAAGAAAGGGAGGTGTACAAGGTGTGTGTTTGGGGGGAGTGTCATGTCAGGAAACCCACAGAAATAGCTGCTCTGAGCTTGTGGTTCTTAGATTCTGGACCAGCAGTCAGGGAGCCTAGATGGGATCAGCCTAGGTCCTCTGCATGTGTGTGACAGTGTGCAGCTTTGTCTCTCAGTAAAGCCCATATCAGTGAGATCACAACCTGTCCCCGGTGCTTAGCTTCCTTTTGGGAGTCCGATCTCCATGCTGGGTTTCCTTGCCCAGTGTTGTGCAGGGGAATGAGCCTGGTTCTGCCTCAACTTAATATGCCAGGCTTATTGACTTCCATGGGAGGCCTGCCCCTTTCTGAATGGAGGAAGAGGAGGAGTGGATGGGGAGGGGTAGATGGGAGGTCAGGAGAGGTAATTTGAAAAGTGGAGGGAGGGGAAATTGTGGTCGGTATGTAAAATAAAAAGATAAGTAAAAAAATAGATTTCCCCCATTTCCTGATCATAGTTACCCAACTCTCCACCTCCCCGTTTCTTCCCACCTTCCCTTCTGTCCAGATCCGCTCCCTTTCAGTCTCTCATTATAACACAAACTGGCTTCTATGGAATAATAATCAAATTAAAATGCTATATGTTATGATAATACAATACAACAAAAGTAACACATCAAAATTGACCAAGATAAGTAAAAAGAAGAAAAGCAGCCCAAGAAAAGGCACAAGAGGCAAAGTTTCTTGTTTTCTGGAATCCCATAAAACAGTAAACTGGAAGCCATAATATATGTGCAAAGGACTTGTTTGGTAAAAACAAGAAGAAAAAATATACATAAAGTAAGATTTAAAAAGAATAAGATAAAAAATGAATTAAAAAAATAAAGTGACAGGACATTATGAGACAAGGAACCTCCAAAGATGTCTGTTGGGCATGCAGCTGACCCTTGTTTCTCCAGTGAGACTCCCTAAGAGAAAACTAAGTTTTTATTTGCAAGTGGTTATTAGTTGACAGCTTCTGGGTCAGGAATGGGGGCGTGTTCTCTTCTCCTTTCAGCTGCAGGAGCCTATCTAGAGCAGACCTGTGCAGGTCCTGTGCATGCTGCCCCAGTCCCCAGGAGTCCCTGTGTGTTGATCCTGCTGTTTTTAGAAGGCTTCGTTTCCTTATTGTCTCACATCCTCTCTGACTCTTACACTTTTTTTGTAATTATTTTATGTTCTGACCAATGTCGCAATCCCAACCCCCAGTCCAGTTAGCCAAACTGTAGAGATCAATGATTTAGTTCCATGGAAATAGAAAATCCATCTCTTGGGGAGATGGATGTTGACAGCGTGTCCACCACAACTGTAGCAAATGCAGGTATCTGCAGCTGGAGACTGCTCCCCATAGAGACTCCACCTTAAGAGACTGCTAACATGCCTACTGGTTCTTACGATGTAGAATACACACACCTCTCTTGGTGCATCTCCAGTAAGTGTGCATGGTCCACCCAACCTCAGCTTTGACTATGTTACTTCTATCTGTCTTTTTAAATCTCCTGCTGTTTTCAGTCAGTTTCACAAACCCAGCTGCATGAGCCACAGTATAGATTATACCAACATGACTGCTTCAGCAGTTGGTGAAAATCTACCAGGAGGTCTAGCCTCTGCACATCCAAAATCACCTAAAAGTGAACTCTCTGAATTGTAAGATGTAAACAATGAAAAGAACCCATGTTTGATAATTTGGACCTAAATTAAATCCTAATGCATCGTGTTGGACAACCTCAGAGGAAGAATCCAATAGAGACAATGTGAGAAAGAGAAATAGAATGACTTTATCAGTTGCAAATGTTGCATGGAAATTCTACTTGGATATTGTAACACACCTGTAAATGCAATAGTGTGGAGGCTGAGGCGGTAAGTCAAAAACAGCCTGGAGCACACCTAGAGAATGTCAGGAAGTGAGAGAAAGAAGGGAAGGACAGGGTGATTTAATGAATGGACTCACATCAAATGAAAAAGAATGCACTGCAAAATACATAAATGAGAAAACAGCTTACAAAATAGGAGATTGTTTCTGCCCACTATCCATCTGACAAGTATTTAGGACCTAGAACATGTAAGACCACAAACGAGCTAACAACTAAAAAAATCAAGTGATTCCATCAGAAATGGACAAATCATTTGCATATTCAGGAGACAGGACACAATAAGTCTAGGAGGCCAGTAGATCTTCCTGGGAAAGGGGAGTAAAATAGGTGGTTATTGATGGAGGGGATGGGGCACTGGGATGAGAGGACCAAACAGGAAATGGAGAGGGGGCAGATGATGAGAGGAAATAAGAAAAGAGGGAGGTGAAGTTACAGGCATGTGAGGAGTCAGATGGAAACATAATATAATAGAAACTTCTTAAAACATAGACATATACGATGGCAATCTAAATACAAGTGATAAATAGTGAAGAAACAAAACCCCAACTGGACATTTCTTTTCACCAAATGAAGTTCCCAGGGCTGGGAATGGGCTGCTTCTAATTCAGTTGTTGTCCAAAGATGCCCTAGGGAAACTCTTAAACAAGCCAGGTTTTTGTCAAGGCTTCGTTGCTCTCTACCAACTGATGTCAAGGCCCTATTGCTGAAGACGACACCTATACAATTCATTGACCACGAGGAAGTTGAGCTGATGCTAATTACTAGCCTTACAGACTAGTAATCTTGATACCTGAACTAGTTTTGCACACTACCAAAGGAGAAAGAAAACACAAATCCAGCCTCAAACCCTGCATAAACAAACAAACAAACAAAACAAAACCACGTGACTGGGGTATAGGAATAAACCTCAGTGGTAAGAAGTAAATTTAAACAAATTGATCTTCAGCTATCACATTTCAAAATAATGACCGTTTAATTCCCCGATTTCAAATTTGCATATCTGTTTGCCCTCTGGTTTTATTACTATTAACTGGTATTTCTAAAGCAATATGCAAACAATGTGATAATTGGATAATATTCGACCCGGCTGTCATCTTGGTCCTAAAGAGGATGCTTCTATAGATCTTCCTCTAAGTATATGCTGAACATGGCAAGAAGCTGCCTCATCATACATGAAGGAAAGTGTGGGGGGATGGGAACATAAAGACTAATGTTCCTTCCTATACACACTCCCTCACTATTGGCTTTCTTTAGTTCAGTTTCTCACTATTAACTTTAGTCAGGAAATGCCAAACAGAAAATTCCAGAAATAAAATGATCACATTTTTCTCAGACATGGCGGCATGTGTCTGTAATTTTCTTTTGATCATTACCATGACTATCATTATCATTTGTGTGTACACGCTACATAAGAACGTGTGTGGATCCACACAGTGTGCGGGCATGTCAACACTAGACAGCTTCCTCATTATTCATCGCTTTATTGTTTGAGGCAAAATCTCTCACTGAAACTGGAGCTCCGTGACCTCCTAGAGTGTCTAATCAGTCAACTAGTCCTCAAGAGCCTCTGTCTCTGCCTCTCAGCACTGAGATTTCATGTGTGCACTGATATACTGCGCTTGTGGAGGTGGGGAGTCTGTACCAGGAACTTATGCTTATTCAGCAACCACTTTCCCCACCAAACCACCTCTCCAGCACCCCCAGGACATAGAATTTGGGGAGGTAGAGGATCAATTCATAATAAGGCTGGCCTGGGATTCACAGTGAGTGGATGTTAAAAGTCAAGTTTTAAAATTTGAAATTAAATTTTAATTTAAATTACATAAAAATTAAATTAAGTATGATTCTGAGTAATGTGATCATCCTTTCTGCACATCCAAAGCTGACAGGCCCAGGGGCCATATAGCGACAGCTGTCTTGGTCATGTTCAAGAACAGTGCTTGAGATCAGTTTAGTTAACGACCTTAGTGCACAAAGGTAGCAAAGGTGTTGATTCACATTTGCCCAAAAGCAGCCAGAAATTGCTTCTACTAAGTGTAAACATAGCAATCCTATATTTTATTATTGAGTTAAAAAAAGTCATGGGCTGAGGTGAGGTACAATAAGAACACGGCTTAATTTTATGAAAATTCAAAAAACAAGAAGAAACACGATTTGTGTCATACTTCAAACTACCAAAGTTCTGTCCCCAATGACTGGTAGATGCTTAGTCACTCACATCACTGCATTTCATCACTTAGACATCTCACATTAGAGATGCTACTACTATGGTAATGTAGTATCAATGTAGGATATTTTGAGACTGCATTCATACAACTTTAGTCATAGAGTATTATACTTTTATTTTCACATGTGGCAACTACCATGTTACTGGACATACTTTACATTTTAGTATATAGCAAGTAGATTATGTACAGTAAGGTATTAATAATAATATATAAAATAAATATACGTCAACATATATGCAAAACTTAAATATGGACATCAGTACTGATACAGTTTGTAATATCTGCTTAGGTTTTACCTTGCAAGTGTGAGAAACAACCACTCTATGCATTCTTCTTAGGTGAGAAAACTATTAAAGAAAGATGCACAAATGAGTTATTCATGAATTCAAGTGAAATATGTTGTTAAAATGGCATTTTCCCAGTGAGAATCGACACTTCATTCAGTCTTCAAGTTGATCATAGTCACTGGTCCTGCTTTTTTAGAGCTCTATATGATTTTGAAAAATATTTTTATTTTTAACTGACAAGTAGTAACTTCACATATTTATAGATACACTATTTCAATAAGAAATTTTAAGTTGATGTACAAAGTGATGGGTTTTATTATGGCTGCTTTGTTATTGCATTATATGGCTATGGACATACAACCCACTACACTTTATTAATTAATTCCTCTTCTACATCACCATCCCTTGTCCCTTGCTAATACTCTTCCTTCTTCTGTTCATCTTTCATATCATAGTTATCTTTCTGGCTCTTCCTTTTGGTGGAAGATTTTCCCACTTTCTGGGCACTGTATGTCTTTAACACTCAAATATCAGTCCAACCACATTGTGAATGTTTCAAGACTTTGTCCTCTGTTGGACTCAGGAGGATTCAACTCTGCTCCATATCCTGAGAGGTAAAAACCACTGGAGGAATATAGATGAATATTTATAGAAGAGTAGGGAGAAATTTACTCCTATGCCACGTTATCATGGATGGCAGTGTCTGTTGTGACTGCTTTATGTTACCCCAGATTCATTTGTAAGATGGAGTCCTACCTTTTAGCAATCCATCTTTAAGAAGCAATTGAGTTAAAATGGGTGACTTAGATACACCTTAATCTAAAGTGTCTGATGACCCTGTAAGAAAGATAAGAGCAAAGAGCAAGAGGATCTGAAACACGAGAATAGACTCTCTCAGAAGAAGTCACTTCTGGCAGGCTTGACCATGGACTTCCTGGCTCTCAGCTTTCACACAGACAGTTCATTGCTGTGATTAAGCCAGCTGATTTATGGATTTCTCCTAATGATTGTAGAAACCCAATGTAGGGTTGCAAAAGGCAAAGGATGAAAGATCACTTGATAAGAGGATTTCATATCCAAAACAAGATAGAAAACTCACTGCATTGAAAGACACAAATGCATGTTAGAAAATATTGACATTGGTGACATATAGAGGCCACGTATTGCTTTGTCACATAGTATATTACCCATCTTAATGACAATTTAATGGTTTTGATTTGCCATGACTTTTACTCCTGAGTAAATTTTTAAAATTGCTCTTTTCCCCTACTTTTGAAAGAACCATTTCTTACATTTAGTCCCATCTCTGTTTCATAATTTTGTGCCTTAAAGTGACTTTTAAAATTTGACATTAATGCTTATTCTGAAAACAAACTTGTGGTTGATGAATGTCCTTTTAAAGTTTCCCCGCTTAAAATAAGCCTTATGGCTTTCCTAAACCAAGGATAAAACAAAGCATAAATCAAAGGATTCATGGCTGAGTTATAATAAGCACCCCAACAGCAAATTTCATAGATGTAGGCAGGGGTGATGAAACCCATAAATGCATCAATTAATGTGTCAATTGTGTATGGTAGCCATGAGAATATAAATGCTACCACAGTGACCCCCAGGGTTTTTGCAGCCTTCCTCTCTCTCTTGGCTACTCTTGCTTTGTAACTCTCTGAAGATGACTCTGCTTTATTGCCTCCTATGGTAGTTTCAATTTTTACAGCTTGCTGTTTAGCTACCAAAAAAATTTTGCTATAAAGAATGATCATAACAAGCGTAGGTATAAAGAACAAAAGAAAACTTATCAAAACCCAGTCTTGATTGACAACAATTTGGCAGCCCCCTACACAGTTGAGAGCACTCACTAAGCTTTCCATCCCTTTGGCACTGATGCCTGTGTAGAACACTGCACCACTGTACAGCAGGGGCAGAATCCAGGAGATGCTGATGCAAATTCCCGACACAGACACAGTGAACTTGGTGGGATAGACCAGAGGGTCAGTGACAGCAATGTACCTGTCGATGGAGATGAAGCACAAGTGGAGAGCAGATGAATAGCAAAATGCCACATCACAGCAACTGTGGAGGCTACAAAATTTGTCTCCAAAATACCAGCAGCTCTCAATGGACCTGACCATGCTGAAGGGCATCACAGAGATACCTACCAAAAAGTCAGCACTGGCCAGAGAGGCGATGAGGAAATTGGCTGGAGAGTGCAGCTGCTTGAAATGGAGAACTGAAATCACCACCAGCAGGTTCCCACACACTGCCAGCACAGCACCAAAGCCAAAGACCATGTACAGGATGACCCTGGCCCCTGGCGAGTAGGAAGTTTTAATGCAGGATCCGTTCATGTTCTCATAACAGAGCTGCAGGGCTGGTTGGGAAAAGTTGCTGGTCATAAGTCTGCTTTATGGTGCTTGCAGGATTTCTATCCTGGTAGAAGACAACAGTAATTTTAAGATCTAAAGATTAAATAAATGAAACTTCATATCTGGAGAATTGACTTTAAATATTATCTAAGATTATAACACCTTTTGCTATTTTCATTATAAAGAAATGAGAAAATTTAAAAACTCAGAAAATCAACTTCCTTATCTTTAGTCACAGACTTATTCTTATTCACTGTTAACACCAGGCAAACTTAAGCTAATTTTCATTGTCCAGAAGCCTGTGTAATTAAGTAGAGAGTCCTTTCTTGCAAAAGATGATAATTTCTTATAATATAATTTCAAATTCAGAAAGTCACCTTTAATAGTATTCCAAGCCCTGACATGTTTGAAGAAGGCAGCCAATACACTCCATCTCTTGTAAACTTCACACGAGGAATCCCTACGGTTCATGGTGTGAATCTTGAAAGCATACTCACCATTGTTAATTATAATTAGTAAGTTCTACAAATTATGTTTCTCTGAACACTGCTAATTTGTGCCATTACTGCTGATAGTCAACAACAAGAATTTCTTTGACTACCCTGAAAGGGCACAATTCAGTATTTGACCATGATATTATTCATTTAAAATTCTTAGTCTGAGACATAATTATTTCTAATCTGATGAAGCAATTATCTGTTCAGATGTTTTAAAGATACCCTGCCCCAAGAGCAGTAGATTCAAACTGTAGAAAGAGAAATATAATCTACTATTCAGGGCAAAGATATTAAAAATGTCTTGGAATTAATTTACAACACACATTGTGTAGCATGAAATGGGTAGTGCAGTTGGTCATTCACCAAAGTCTTACTGGTGATGCTCTCTTACACACTCTGTACCATTTACCTGGGCTGAGATACATACTTTTAAAACTCCTTGATCAATTGACATTTCCAAGTTGTTCTGAGTAGGAACCCACAGCATCTTTTAGGGTATGACTGTCATATGGGGGACTTTCACAACTGTATGGAGACAATTAAAAACTACCAGGTACCAACTGCATACTTTAGTGGGGTTGGAATAAGATTAAAACTAAAACTGAATAATGTTTTTATTTCAAATAGAAAATCATACAAAACTTAAAGTACAGGATAAAATGTGATTCCAAATTAGAATCAACAAAATAAAGACTAAAACAAGAAACAAAGTGGAAAACACCATCCAGGAATCGTACTGAAGATCATATAGATCCATTTTTTATTGGTGATGTATGGGTCGGAATGAGCATATAGTACCTAGATTACTGAAAGCTAATAAGGTAAAAGTTTCTTATAAATTTATAAACAGTTCTTTTCAAGATTCAGGGCTTTCATATTTAATCAGTCAAAGATACCCCACTTGGTTACCCCTAAAATGCCAAATAACTACAGCTTGTATCTTTACACATCATCCAAGAGAAGTATAGTTTCTGGTAGATCTCTGCATGATCTCAAGTGACATATCACTTGAGGATATCATTCTGGTCAGTTCTCTCTCGAGCTGAGAGCAGAAATGTCCTATGGCTGAATGGGACCATGGTAAAAAGTCAAAATAATTGGTGATCTTGTAGTGCTGTTTGGAGATATCAATTGTAGAGAAGTTGTGCAGATGATGTGAACTGGGATGATTGGGAAGGCATTGATAGTTCTGAGGCAGTGGTGATGGACTAAAACACTATTTTAAAAGACAGTTCTTAGTATACTATTGAACTGAAATGGTGATATAACCTTTGATCTGTGACATCAAGTGATCCCATGGTGTCTGACACTGCTATAAGCTAGATCATCTAATGGAAATGAGCCATCTGAGAACAGACGTAAGCAGACTGGTAGGAGCTTCATGTTACTGGCCTCCATTATTTCACCTCAACCTCATACTTCAGATTATTGAATAAAAGCTCAAGGTGGGTTTGTCAAGAGCTGCCTCATTCTGTTGGTGTGCACCAAAATGGATAGTTATGTTTTAAACCTGCTTAGCATGGCCTTAGATGATCACAGAGAAGGCACCTCTTCCTAACAGGTGAGGTATTGGTTTTGTCCAGTTAATGTCAACACAAGGACTTCTCCCCACTGACTTAAATCTTCCTTTCCTAGAACTTCACTCGGTATTTTATTTACTGTATAAACTAACTCTGAGTATTTTCTAAGATTCCTCTTGCACTTTTGTTCACTCTCAGAAGAGAGCCCATCTGGAAATAGTGGTCTTAAAATATTTTGCATGAATAATTCTTAGAAAAATAGGTCTTGTTTAGACATTTATATTGGCAAGAGGAAAGGACACAACGCAAATACACCCACAATGGCCTGGAAAGCAGAGGGTCCCCTAAGAGAAGGAACAAAAACATTAGTCCAGGGTTTTCTAAGTGAGTTTTGCTGTCTTTACAAATTTCCTCTATCGTGAGTCACTCCAGGGACCCTACACACTCATGTTTTTTAATGGTGTATAGTGTTTACTTATTCCTGACTCATAAAATGACGCAACATTACACTGTATGCATATGTATGCATGTTTGAATGGAATAAAAGATCTAAACCAGTTCCTATGCTGTTCTTGAGATGATAGTTTCTGTCTTGCATGTCTTAAAATGTTGGAGTGGGGTTTTTCCCCCTCTGACCTGTTTGTAATGGGAGTCGAGCATTGACTTTGAAAACAGGACAGTAACTTCAGAATTTCGTAAAATATACTATAGCTTCAAAATTTAGCATATAAAATCTCTCCAACTAAGTCTTTAAAGTAATATTAACAAAAAGAAAAGCAAAATACTAATTTTGAAAACCCACCTAGTATGAATGTACAAGCTATTCATACAAGTATCATTTTATTTTATAATTACATTGTCTTTTCTGTACATTTGGATTCCTTATATCTCTGTGGAAGTTTGGACTTAATACTTCTTTTTGTAAGACTTGTTTTTGAACTTACCTTAGAGCATGCATTAAAAGTTTCTTGAATAAAACATCTTAATGATTTTTCTTACAGAGAATATTTACAATATATGAAGCACACATCATGCTGTAGCTGTTTATCACCTTTGGTTTCAGACCCTCTACGTCCATTTTCCTTTGCACTCAGTATTTCAGGGAGAGAACTATTTTTTTTTTAAACCATTTTACAGAGGCTAACTCTCCCACACAAATGGTAGGAGCCCTAGCTGAAGTGAAGCCAATGAGTGATGGAGACAAATTTGAGCATTTTAAACACAGGCAGTGTGGCCTGAGGAGCTTTCTCTGGGCCTTTGCCTTGTACTCATCCTTTTTAGACTATTGAAAGTAAATGTTGTCAGAAACAATCCTGCCAGTGTAGTCCTTAAAATATTGGCATTTTGTTCTTAGTTAATTTAAGTAGAGCCAAACTAGTAATGGGTTTTCTTCAGTGACTAATCAACAGACATTGTACAAAACCAAATAAAGATTTAAAGTGACGTAAGCTTTTAAAAGTGAAAGACTAGTAGACCATCACTAGGTGGATGAAAATTTAAAACCTGGTAACTTGTTTGCTTTAAAAATATTTTTAGAGGTTTAAAAACTGCAAGGCAATATTTAAAATATTCAAATAGTATAGTCACAACTTTATGAGCAAGCAGAAGGTGTGACAATTTAGTGTTCTCTGTAAACAACTCATTTTTTTGATTTGTAAAGGGCAGAAATATATCTACCCAAAGTGGAAAGTATTTTCACACTACTGCTTAAGAATTGCAATAAGTGGTTTTTACAGTACATCAAACAGCAGTTGGAGAAGTGTCTCAGCAATAAGAGTCCTTGCTGCCCTTCCAGAGGACCTGAGTTCAGTTCCCAGCACAGCACATGCATCAGTCAGTTCAAAACTTCCTGTAACTCTACCTCCAAGGCACCCAAAGACATTTGAGGGCTCCATGGACACCTGCATACACATCATATATTAACACAGCTAGACAGACAGACAGACACACAAACACACATACATATACACACAGTTATACAAATAAAATTTAAGATAAATGGAGGCAGAGAAACAGGAAAATTTGGAAAGCAGGAATAATGCAACATGTCTAGAATAGGAACAGATCTTAAAGGTTAATGTATGAAACAAGCGTTGTCAATTCTGTTATACTTTATTAGAGACTTTATTAAATAAGTAAATATTAGGCATTCTTTTAACAATGACAGAAGAGATGATAGATATATTTATTGATATCATGTTAGCATTATGACATATTAACCTCAAAAATAACATATATTTTTAACTAAATCAATTCTAACAATAAAGTATTATTAATGTACTAAATTTTCTGAATATCTAGGTGCATGTATGTCATCTTTAATGCTCATTCTAAAAAAGAATGTTGACATTAGAATTTCTCCCTTAACAAATGTAGCAATGCTCAGCCACATTGACAGTTCTTAGAGGTATAGGTGGATCAGATGGCTTCCCATTCATTCATTCATTCATGTATTCATTCTTAACTGTACTGGGGATGAAATTCATGGCCTCACAATGCTAAGCAAGCACTCTATTGCTGTTCTAGACCCAGTCCCTAAATACTGTGCCTATATTTTGTTATCGATTAACTGTTAATAGCATTACCACTAAATGATTGGAAAAAGTTACTGTAATCTTGACCAGCACTGAGGGAAATTGTATGATTGCTGATATTTTCTATAATATGTCTGAGCACTTCTTTTTTTCACAAAATGCTAATATCTTTATTCATAAATTATGGGGACTATGGGTAATCTGTTCATTCCATTTGTAAAAAATTTGCAAGAAAGATAAACAAAAGTTGTTACTATTTTTTAAAAGAATGAAGTCAAAAGGGATATGTAATTCTTAGCTTGTTATTCAATATCTGAGCATTTCTTTTTAATACAATTTTTAAAAAATCTTTATGTAATTTAATTGTCATTTTTAGTATGAACCTGAGAAAACACATGTGACCAAAATCTATTCTGAATTCAGTAAGATTTTAAAACTAATTTATATTTGATCAATAAAATTAAACTTGTATTTTAATATTTATATATGAAAGATATTATTTCATAGCTACACCATGACCTAAGTGGATCAATTATTCTTTGTAATAGTATGGAATCTTTTTATGGAATAAAGCCAGTTATTCAGGACCTATAGCTCACCAAAGTTGAAAGGCCAAGCGGAGCCACATGTCCCAGATATAGTGAGTGCAGAGAGCAGCTCTTACTTCCCTATCCCACGAGTCTGGCTGTGAACATAACTATGGTTCTGCAGGGTTTTGATCTATAGCTGGCTGAGAGGTTTACTAATGAGTTCTCACAATCAGTGTGTCACTGGAGAGAAGATGGAGCTGTGCTAACAGGCTGGTTGATCTTGAGGAAATAGACACAGAAGTTTGACCAGAAGGCTTCCTTTGAGGAAAGACGTAAGGAGAACAGAAATAAGCAAGACAGATGATATGGAGTACGTTGCCCACTTAGGATGTTGGGAAAAATTTGAAAACGACACTCAGTAAGATTTGTTATTTTTGTAGTCGGTTCCTCTAAGAACGTGGTCTACAAAGTTAAAAAAAAAAAAAGAAGCTATAAAAGAACAGCATAGAATGTACTTTCTGATTGATTTGGCTGGTTTTCTTTACTATTTACAACTGCTAGTACAAAATTTACACCCGCAGTTGAAGGACAGAACAGGCATTGGTATAAAGACATCTTGATGCACCATCCCAGGGGACATAAACTTTGAGCTGTCTCTGTAGGAGTGAGAACAGAGGAGCTTAACTGTGATCCCTTGACTGGTGGTCAGCAGATCCATGGCTTGTGTTTGCTGTCTGAGACACAACCAGTTGCCCTGATGGGATGGGACCTGCTCCTGTCATCCTCTTTCTGCTAAACACTCTCAGCTGGACTTAAAAATCTATCAGCACATAAATATGACATGGATTAGCTTTTCTATAAAGTGTTTCCAAACTAGTTATATATAGGGCATGCAGCTAGTATTACTATGGAATACTTATAGAACTGTTTGCTTACGACCATTTTATTTATTGTGTAGCACATGCTTATTACAGAACTGTTTGTATAATCGCCTACCTAAACAAAGATTTAAGGATGTGAGAAGTGGGATTTTCTTTGTCATTAGTTATTTTTCAGGTTCTTACTATTGCATGAATTCTAGCTGGTATATAATGAAAACCCAGAGCCAGACATTGGTGAAAAGCCGGGATATCAGAGTGAGGGAACAGACCACAGTCAAATCTCACCCAGCCAACTTCTCAGGCTGAACAGGGTAAGTGCTGTCTTCATGGGTCCTCAGCCTGGCTGGTCACTTCTACAGACCGGCTCAGTTTCTGCCTCCTCCTGCCTTATGTATCTTTCCCTGCCCAGCTGTTTTCCTTCCTGGTTCAAGTCTGTATCACAATTCTAGAGTTAGGATTAAAGTTGTGAATTACCACTGCTTGTCCTTGTACTTAGAGAAATCCAGAAATATTTCTGTCTCCTGAGTGATGGGATTAAAGGTGTGAGTCACCACTCTCTGACCTTCATGGCTTGACTGTGGGTGATCCTGTCCTCTGATATTCCAGACTGAATTTTATTAACTATACAATATGTCACCATGTAGCACTGTATCTTGAAACAGATAACACATATTTTAATCAAAATGAGTTAGAATCACGTTGATTGAGAAATGTATAACTGCCTAGAAAGAGGGAGCTGGTCCTGGAGTAAATATCTGTCTGAGGTTTGGTTGTATTAAGAAAACCCTTGGTGCACTTTGTTGTTATGTGTTTTCAGCACCTAATGTGCTTCCTCAAGGAAAGACCTCCCAGGTTAAAACACACTCATTTGAATTAACATTTTAATAAATAAAACTCACATTTTACTTCAAATTCTAAACAAGTATAGAAGAGGCAGGCAGATCTCTGAGTCCAAGGCCAACCTGGTCTACATAGCAAATGTCCTGCCAGTCCAGGCTACAGTGAGATCAGGTCTCAAAAAACAAACAAACAAAAAAAACTAAACAAGCAAACCACTAAAGTCATATTAGATGGCACATACGTTTTTTGTGAACCTATCTCTGAAATGGGGAGGGCGAGCCCTGCCTTTCAGTCAAGCAGAAGTTCTACATTCCAGCTCACTGTAAAGTTCTTTAAGGTTAAAAATAAACATTCAAGAATTTATAGTTATACTTTATTCTTATGCAAAATGTATTTTAACGAAGCCTTGTCTCCTGACAACTAACTCTAAGAGCCTCCCCCACCTCTGTGTTATTGTTGACATCTGAATACTCACTGTGCATAGGGGAAAAACTACAACAATGCTTTCAATTATTTGAAGAAACGAGAAGTAGAAATTTCAGAGCAAAGCAAAAACATTAAAGAGCACAGGACACTGGAGGGAACTAACAAATCTGATCACATGTCACTCAGTCCTAAAATGCACAGACAAGCTAAGAAGAAAAATGCTTCAGAGCAACCCTTGAATGTCAGACCTCCCACTCGGTGAATGATTATGGGGCCTCTCTCCATTGGAGTGTTTATTTTGCCTCTGACCTTCAACCCAAGCCAACTTTCAAAGCTCTGTGGTTATCTTTTTTAGCCCACATCTGCCTCTTCAGAGAATAAATTAGTTGTGCATGAATCACCCCTGAAGACTTTGCCACTTACAATAAGTTTTATTGCCTTCCGAAACCAAGGATAAAAGAAGGCATATATCAAGGGATTCATGGCTGAATTGTAATAAACACACCAGACTAATATCTCATAGACATAAGGGGGCGTTATGAAGTTCATGTAAGCATCAATCACAGCATCGATAATATACGGCAGCCAAGACACCAGAAATGCTGCCATAGCAATCCCCAAGGTTCTGGCAGCCTTCCTCTCTCTTCTGGCTACTCTTTCCTTGTAGCTCTCTGAGGAGGCCTGGACTTGATTGGCTGTGCTCTCTATCTTCCTAGCCTGGTGCTTTGCCACCAAAAATATCCTACCATACAGAAACACCATGAGAACAGTGGGCAGAAAGAACAAAAGGAAGCAAAGTAAAACCCAATTTTGATTCAGCGGAGCCTGACAGCCTCCCACGCAGGTCAGAGCAACCACTAATTCCTCGATCCCTTCTTCATTGGCTCCTGTGTAAAAGATCGAAAAGCTGTATGTGACAGAAAAGAACCAAGAGAGAGCAATGCAGAGTCCAGAAACCGATAAGGTGAACTTGGTCGGGTAAGTCAGGGGGTCCGTAACGGCAATGTATCTGTCAATGGAGATGCAGCATAAATGAAACAGAGATGCAAAACAGAAGGAAGTGTCAAAGCAAGTGTGGAACTTACAGTAACTCTCCCCAAAGTACCAGCAGCTCTCCACAGACCGGACGGTGCTGAAGGGCATCACTGTCACCCCCACCAAGAAGTCAGCACAGGCCAGGGATGCCACCAGAAAGTTCGTAGGTGTATGCAACTGTTTAAAGTGGAGGATAGCAATAATGACTAGTAAGTTTCCGAACACTGCCAGTATGGCTCCCAAACCGAGGACCACATAGAGGATGGCTCGGGGACCAGGGGAATAAGCACTCTTGACACAGGATCCATTCACATTCTCGTAGCAGAGCTCCAAAGATTCCGAAAGGGAGAAGTTGCTGGCCATTGCCTTCAGCCTTGACGATTTTAAATGTCCCGGATTTTCACTCTAGCAATCTAGAACTAAAACAAAGTTTCAACTTCAAAGGCTTCTAGAGAAAAACAAGCAAACCTCTAGGTTAAAAAAATAATAATAATCTTTATACTCATTCTTTCCATAGGCTGTCTGTAACCAACTTAGTCTTCACAGAGTACACCAAAGTTGTTATTAAACAGGAACTTGACCCAGAAAAGCGTTTTAAAAGTCAAATGTGTTACTAAATAATCAGCTATGTACATGTAGAAGTTATTTTATAGTATGATTCCTATAATACTATCAATACACAGTTTGAATTATTCATCACTTGAAAAGCCATTTGTGTGTGTATGGGTGTGAATCTCATCCTACCTTTTCAAAGACTCATCTCTGGCTGCCTGGATTGGAGAAACAGCTCTTCCACCAACGACTGAATTTTATTAAGTGCTTAGTTGTCTCCCCAGAGTAACCACCTCAGTGGCAATCAACAACTCGAGTTGGCTTTTTTTTTTTTCAAAATGGAAAAAAATAAATTACATATCATATCATCATAACTTCAAAATCCCCGTAGTATGAAGCCTGGGAGAGCTCACTCATGGTTGCTTTCTTATGCACAGTAGAGGAATGTACTTCTCCTGTGACTTTATATCTCCATTTTTTCATTGATGACTTGAGCAGCTGAAAGTGACTTGGAAACTTTACCAAAGAGTTATTAGTATAATCAGGATGAAATTATTTCTCAGGCAAAAAGCCTGCTTAAGTTGTTTAAAATCAGCAAGAATTTTTTAAAAAATAAGCCCAAACTCACCAGCTCCTCATGTTTCAATCGGGAAATAGGAAGTTTGGTTTTAAACACACCACAAAGGACTGTTACTAGCTGAAATGAGCTGAGGAGTGTTTGTACATATGCTGTGTCCCATATGTACACACACATGTGCCACCCCAGGCACTAATAGTTTCCTTTTAATAGTGTTAAAATGTGTTCTTAGAGGAAATATATAGTCTAAAGAGGATTTCCAATGTGCACCTGATGAGCAACTTATTGGTTTCTATTTTGTGACTAAGAGAAAGCTTACATTTGCATATTCATATCTAAGCTAGAGAATAGACTGTTCTTATTGCCGCTTTGTTCACGGCATGCTCCTGTTGGAAATTCAGGATTATATACAGCTGTAAACATCGTTGGCTTTTACTATTTTTAAGTAACGAGTTTCATATCCCTAAGTTTTAAATGATATATGTCTTATCTCAAGCGTCACAAATGCATTTTTTAACTTCAAATTCCTTTTCTTTCTTCCTTCCTTCCTTCCTTCCTTTCTTTCTTTCTTTATTCCTTTTACAATTCTTCTTTTTATATATTACATCCCAACCATAGTTTCCCTATAGGGATATGTTTCAAATTTAATAAAAAACAGTCTAAGATATCAGAGGGATCTACCCATAGTCAGTCTAGGAGGATCAGACAGTGGTAACACACACCTTTAATCCCAGCACAGGGAATATCCAGGAGTGGTGACCTACACCCTTAATCCAATCTTAGTTTACAGAAGGAGTTCCAGGCTCCCAGGCAGGCAGTGGTGGTGCAGGTAGAAGAAGCCATGGCTCACACTGTTAGTCCCAGGACTTGGGAAGCAGAAGCAAGAGAATCTCTGTGAGTTCAAAGCTAAGCCTGGTCTTCAAAGCAAGTTCCAGGACAGCCAGGACTGTTACACAGGAAACCCTGTATGGAAAAAACAAAACAATACAAATAAAGACTGGAGGAGGTGGATCTGTTTTCTGATATCTCAGACTGTTTTTATTAAATTTGAAACATATCTCCAGAATTTCCCCTCTCTCTGCTACTCCAATTCCCAGGACCACCTCCCTTATCCCCTAGATTCATTCTCTCCCCATCTCCCCTCAGAAAAGAGCAGAACTTCCAGGGACAACAACCTACCATGGCCAAATATGCTACAATAGCACATGCTATCACATAAAGGCCAGATGAAGTGACCCCATAGGAGAAAAAGGGCCCCATAAACAGGTAGGAGAAACAGAGACAGACCCGCTCTCACTGTCAGAAATCCCACAAGAACACCCAACTACTCAAGCATAACATATGCGCAGAGGACCTAGGTCAGACACCTTCAAACTCCCTCATCTCTGTGAGCCTCCATGAGCCCCAGGAAGCTAATTCTGCGGGCTGTGTTCTCTTGGTGTTCCTGCCCTCTCTGGTTCCTCCAACCAGATTTTGTGGTTAGGTTGGTATCCTGAGCCCTCCACTTGAGGCCTTGCCTGGTTCTAGAAGATGACCAATTGAGAGTCCCTGTTTCCCATCTCTAGGAGTCTTTGATAGGATTACTCTAGTTGATTCCTCTGCGTTTCAATTGCAAACATGACTAAAGTCAAAAACACAAATGATAGCTTATGTGAGAGAAGATGTGGAGCAAGGGGAACACTCCTCCACTACATGATAAACTTGTACAGCCACTTTGGAAATTAATATCGTGATTTCTCAGAAAACTGGAAATAGATTTACCTCTGGACTCTGCCATACAACTCATTCCTAGGCATAAAAATCACCCAAAGGACATTCCATCCTATCACAAAGATATTTGGTCAACTTTGTTCATCAAAACTTTACTTACAATAACCAGAAACTAAAAACAACCTAGATGTCCCTCAACTGAAGCATGGATAAAGAAAATGTGGTACATTTACACAATAGAGCGTTAGTCGCTGTCAAAAACAATGACATAATGAAATTTGCAGGCAAATGGATGGAACTATTAAAAATCATCCTGAGTGATGTAATAATTACTGAGTGAGGTAACTCAGACTTAGAAAGACAAGCATACTCACTTATAAGTGGATATTAGCTATGCAGGAAAGGATGACCATGCTATAACCCACAAATCCAGAGATGCTAAGCAACATGGAGGGATTGGGGGGCTGCAAGGATCTCCATGGGAAAGGGTAATAGAACAGATTTCACGGTTGGACTAGGGGCAGGTGGGGCTGGGAAAAGGATGGATCAAGGGAAGAAGACAGAGAAAATACTCGGGAAAATGACTGAAGTTGGGGGGTGGGCATGTCAATTCCAATTACAGTTGAGCTTTTCTTAGCTTGGTGTCCCAGAATTAACTACCCTCTTTGCATAGTCTCGCTGGGCAATCCCGGGCTTCTCCAGATGGTAAATCTATGTGTTCATAGATCAGTGTGGCCAATAAAGTTACGCTGCTGACATATTATCTGCTTCTATTCTCACTTTTCCAAAAAAATGTCCATGTATGTCCTGATTTACTCTGAAGGTAGCTAAAAGCACTTCATTCCAGGTGGTCCCCTGCCTCAGACTTTAAATGCCTGTGCAAGGATTTCTTATTCCTCGGTCCTTGGATACTTCCCCCACTTCTCTGTGTGCAAGTAATGATGCTATTATGCAAGAGGAGCCTGCAGTCTCAACAATATCTTAATACTTGCCCTTGCCTGGAAGCAAAGACATCAGAGCAACCAGGGATACCTCTAAGCCCCACACTGATGTTTAATGATAATCTCCAATCAATAAGAGGGATTAGAATTTCTTAAAGAAATGTTCATCCCATTTATGGGAGAAGGGAGGAGGTAAAGAAACAACCAGGCTCACCTTTATGCCAGAAACCAAGCAGGAGATTTTTAAAATGTCAATGCATTTTGGAAGGGCATTGCTGCCAGCATGATAGGTATCTAGCATACAAACCTCAAAAGTAATAATGAAGAATAAAAAATATTAGTGAAAATGGAAACAAGTTAGGTCATTCTAAGGATAGGTGTGTATATAAATACACTGGTGATGTGATAAGATAACTAGTCTAGTAAAATACGGAAATTGTGGAATCTTAGTACTAGCTATGACATTTGTCTCCAAAAATATTGTCGAAAAAGTATAGTCAACACAATAGAAATGTTGCCTACAGATAGAAGTGTGTTTACTAGAAAGAGAACAGAATAGTAATACATCCCTCAATAGCAATATCTAATAATCTACAATTGCCTTAATTTGTTTTACTACTTTTCATAATTCTAGGAGGTAAGAGTAAATAGTTACTGCTAAAGTGCTTTGTACATTAGCCTAAAATTTTAATTTTAAAATATAAGCCACCTGGAAAGTAAAATGTATATTTTTATGCACACATGTAATAGCACATTATACCCATACATAATAAACTTTGTTTATCAGAGAACACAGAAATCAATATGAAGTGTGTAGCAGTGTGGTGATGTATTTTCTGAAGATATCTATTGCTTGGAGAGATTGAATATTTACCAGAGCTTGCAGCTGAGTTAATAATTTTCCTTGAGATCATATAACACAGTACACTTAACCTGCTATTCTAATGTGTACTCAGCCTGATTAAGTTTAACTCATCTTTAAGAGAACAATGTATGCAACCTTACTAAGCCTGAATCCTCTGCAATCAGGTTTTTGCAACTTAATCTAAATTTGTAGTGTTAATCTTATATACTCTTTCATGCCCCTGACCCAGAGTAAAGTATGCATTGATGTGTATTTATTTATTTATTTATTTACTTTAAAAAGTCAACAGGTTTAAAGAAACCATCAATATAACAATATTACGTAAATATTAGAAGCAACATATGGCTGTGGGTTAATAAGATCTGTTTCTGGCTTTATGTAGAAGTCACCAGAGTCAGCTGGTATCAGTAAAGTAACTCCCCCTTTAAAACTGTTAATTATCTCTATAAAGATTCCTCATGCCTTTCCCATTCTGTATATCATGTGCTGTTCAATAAATACAGAGGAAAGTTTTTTGTTAAGTAAGGCAAAGACACAGAACAGATCTTGGCACAACAGATATCCATAACAGCAGGCAATAGGAACAGATCAGACACACCCAACAGACAAGCAATACAAACGAATCACAGACCAAGACCTTCAACAGACAGAAGACACAGGGAGAGACATGCAGAATTCAAATTTGACTTTTTTCTTGGTCCATCTACTCCAAGAAGACTTCATTTTTGTTTCTTGGTGTGGCATCCCGCTTGAAAGAGGGTTTAGAAGAAAGCTGCTGGAGAATAAAGAAGCCGGCCTGGAGCAGCCAGATGTCCGTCCACAGCACACCCCGGCAGTGAATAGGAGGGTTGCCAAGAACAACTTTTGGCCAAGTTTCAAGTCCATATTCTTTATTCATCAACCTTTTTATTTTCTAATTAAAATATAGCTACATCATATCCCCTCCCCCCTTTTCCTTCCAGCCCCTTCCATGCCCTGCCTTGCTGCTCCCTCTTAATTCACTGTCTTAGGGTTTCGTTGTTGTGAGGAGATATCATGACCACAGCAACTCTTATAAAAGAAAACATTTAACCGGGGCTGGCTTATCGCTCAGAAATTTAGTTCACTGTCATCATGGCTGGAAGCATGGAGGCATGCAGGCAAGCTTGGTACTAGAGAGGTATCTTCGAGTTCTACGTCTGGATCCATAGGCAGCAGGAAGTGACAAGCATGAGCTTCTGAGACCCCTAAGCCCATCCCCTAATGACACACTTCCTCTAACAAAGCCATACCTACTACAGCAAGGCCACAGCTCCTAAGGGTGCCATTCCCTGTGGACCTAGTATTCAGACACATGATTCTATGGGGGCCATTCCTATTCAGACCACCACACTCATTCTTTGGTACTCACCTTGGCAACATTTTGGATGTCTGTAATGACTTGATCAAAAAAGAACGAAATCAGGCCTTTTTATGCACATAAAAATATGAACATACCTTTGTAACACAAAAACTGTTACATTATAGTCATACTACAGATAACCATTATGAATCATGGCTAGGATAAATTCAATAAACTGAATTTTTTTTGTGCCATGGTACATTTCAATGCATAGTTAACTTAAAATAAGAGATGCCTTCAGGTATTGAGTTACATGGATGACCTGTTTTGATTTACCTAGATGATCAGGTAAATCAGATCCTTGGAAGAAGCAATATGAAAGAATTGATAGCAAAGAGATTTGAGAAGTGATATGATGAATAGACCTCTTAACGTGGGCTCCAAAGGAAAAGAACTATATTTCATGTGAACATCTATCAAAATGGCACACCTGAAGAGAAAATTATTAACAGCTTGGTATGAAGGTGGCCCACTTAAAGTTGCTAACTAATCTTACTTCTCAACCAAAATGCTACTTGGTAAATAGCTTTAAGAACTAATGGCCATAGCAGCAGAAATAGAGGCCAAGTGGGTTTTTAACATGATGGACATCCCTTTTTGTTTTTCAACTTTACAGAAAAGCAGAACAACCATACACACAGCATTAGAAAGCATGCTACCTATCTTAGGAAAGCCTGAATTTGTTACTGTGATAAAAATACTTATGTAAACCGAAATCTATTTGCACTTGCCTTGTTCTGTTTACCCCACCACCTTGTACCTATGACATATCTCACATATATCACAGGACACATGTTCATCTAGATATATTCATGTTGAAAGAAATGAACAGCATGCTAATGTACTGTAGTATTTTACCTATACATATAGGAATCCAGAAGCAGCTTCTCAGTAGTGTGATGGACTATCAAATTCACAAGTGTTGCTTAGTGGTATATTTTGGCCCAGGGGTCATTAGCTATTCATAGAGGACTTTAATAGAAATAAGAGAGGAGTAGATGCCATCCAGAAGGCAAAGACAGAGTTGGAAGCAGTATCTAGGAGAACTGCCTGTTCCTGTGATGAATTTAGGGTTGTGTAAAGGGTCATTATATGAAGGGAAACTTTTATTTGTAAGTTTAGAGGAGGAAAGTATGCTGGGTGTAGGTATGTGTGTGATTTTGAGTGTGCAATAACCAAACAGTCTACCTAAAGGTGAGGAATAAACAAGGGAGGGGACATCAGGCTCCATGCTGTGCTACCCTCTCCTTGCATGTTCCTGATGTGCAAAGATACATGTAGAGGCATGCTCAGAATCTGCGGTGTGATGCAATCATAGACTGATATAGAGATCTTCAAATCTGATGGCACAAGTACATCCCATGTCCACAGTGATGGGACAGACCTAAGGTTGAATGTTATTATGTGGTTTTGCCAGCAGATACTCAGGGGCAGCATCTTCACTGATTCCTATTAAAGTTAAGTTCTACTGCTTGGAAATATTTCCTAAGCCTTTCTACCTCAAAGCAGCCTTGATGATAAGGATGAGAAAGGATACAATTCCAAGACAAATACTCACATCCTAACCTCCTAGATGAATAAGTAAGGATAATGCAAAGGGGGTATAATTTCCTGTAGGAAAATATTGAATTATTATATTTAAGATGTCCAGCAAAGAAAATGAGTAGATTCATATTGTACTACAAAGACAAGAAAGGTTTATTTAAAGACCATCATCCTCTGTTTCCTTCCTTCCCTCCCTCCCTGCTTCCCTCCCTCCCTTTCTCTCTCTCTCTCCAGAGAAAGTAGATTTCATTGATATGGTGATGTTTAGAAGAGGCACAGATAAGATGTTTAAGTTTTTTCTTGCAATATAAGACATGAGCTTTAGATTTAAATGGGGGACGAACTGAAATGATAGGCAAGAGACAGATAACTATAATTAAGTGGTCTGTGTCTAAGTATGATCTGGTGGATCATTATTTCCACTCTAGTTCTTTATGATGATTTATTTCTGGGAGACATGACAGTTCTCATATGATAGTATTTCTGGTTAGGTGTGATCTCATCTTGGGGTGATCTGTCTGGGAAGCACTGTGGTTCCTGGAATTTGAGGTGACATCAGGTTTAGGATAATGGCTACGGACTTCTGGAAACCATTTGGGAAGCTCTGGAAGTTTATTATAATGGTTCTCAGTAAAGTGTGGAGGCCATCATGGGAGTGAGATGATTCATAATAAATCTTCACTTTCAGGCACCTCTTAAATGTCACTGTAAGACTATAAAAATGCTTCTCTCAGACTGTGTGGAAATAGATGGATGACTTTACAGTCCTATACTATGAGCTGAGGAAAAAATGCTACCTGAGATTTTGTACTTATTTTGGGCCACTGAAAAGTTAGGTACAGTAAGAAACTTCAGAAGATTCACCCGGTTTGAGAAGCCACATGGTAAAAGCAGAGACCCAGATGCCCTCTGACTTTCACAAGTGTGCCCTGCCATAATTGCCCTTGCACACATTCTATTAGAGGGGAGTTTGTTGATTGGAAATGGTTCATAGTTGGTAGTCATGTCATATTCTTTGGTTTGTTTCTTTTTTTCTTAACCATGTTTTGCACATCTGGAGTGGGTTTGTACTTTAATTTTAACTTTCTATTAACTGTTTTGTTTTTGGTGACTTTCTAAAGAGATATTTGTATGATGTTATCTTTGGGTACTGATAAAACTTGGCATTGGTTGTCAAGTGGGGTTGCTGAGGTAATTCTGTCTTGGCTTGATGAGGCCAATGGTTGAGCCTACCCACAAAAAACAGAGATAACCAGATAGAGTGAAAACCCTGAGCATTCTGGGAACTTTCTGGGGACAAGATACTAACTATCAAATCCACCAAGGTCTATCTACTGTTCGGGGACTTTACTTAAAACCACAGTCTCAACTAACCTCTCAAACCACAGGAGTATAGATTCCCAGTTCTATACTGACTGCATAGACCCCCAAAGTAGAAACTCTAGACCCACACTTTGAGGTTGCTGTAGCCAAATCCCTAGTCTCATGGGATCCTGGGCAACTGGAGCTGAAGCTCACACCTTATACTGGTTTTAGGGGCCAGTGGAGTTACAGCATGGTCACATAGAAAGCAGCGGGCTAAATTCATGGCCGTTGTCTTATCCTGATAGAGCTGAAAGCCTTGTCCTGCATATCACTGAAGCCAGAGATCTGGTTACTCAGTATTCTCTGGTCAGACAGAAACAGGAAGCTTTTCCAAGAATACATTTATCAAGTAATGATTTTAAAAGTTCAATATTAAAGGATGGAAGCCAACTATCAAACAAATGCAAACCATAAATAAATAGTTATGAGATTCCTCATATTAGATAAAGTAGACACCAATCTAAAGCTAATCGGAGGAGATAAAGAGTATACTACAAATTATAAATGGAATAATTAATCATGATGGCATAAATATTTTAAACAATGATGTATTGAAAACTAGAGACCCTAATTTTATAAAACAAAGACTAAATGGCCACGTAGGTATTGACATAACATTAAGAATGGTGTTTAGATACCCCACTCTCATATTTAGATTAGTCTTTCAAACTAAAAATAAGCAAAGAAACTTCAGAGCTAAAATATAATACAGATCAACCAGATTTATCAAATGTGGATAAATATTCCCACCAGATATGGAATATACTTTTTCTCAGCAGCACATGGAACATTCTCCAAAATTACTCATAACATAAATACAAACCAAGTATCGACAAATACAAAAAAAGGAGGTAATTGTTGGTGTCCTATCAGATTAAAATGGAATAAAAGGAGAAAATAACAAGAGAAACTGGGAAAAGGCATCGAGACTAAACAATGCATTTTTGAACAAATAGTGGTTCATCCAAAATAAATCATAGGAAATAATCTAAAAATTCTTAGAGACAATAGAAATGAGAAGGACAGCTTAGAAGGAAGTCTGGGGTGTGACCAACGCACTTTATAGTGATGAGTGACACATTGCAAAAATCTCAGATATTTTAGATAAATAATCCCACCATTAACCTAAGGCTCTTGAAAACAACAACCAGGCAATCACAAACCCAGTAGACAGCAAGGAATAATAAAATTAAGAAAGAAATGAATGAAGAGAGACTAACGTAACAATACACAGACAACCAAAGAGTTGGTTCTTTGAAAAAATTAGTAAGATTGTCAAACACTTAGCCAGTCTGACAAAAAGAGAGAGAATAGAATGCAAGTGAACTAAATTAGAGTGGAAAATGGATTTTTACAACAAACTACAGTAAAATAGAAAACATTGTTAAAGAATACTTTGAAAATCTATACTCCCAAAAGTTGGAAAAAGATAAGAAGAAATGGATAAATTCTAAAGGCATATCAGTTACCAAAATGAAAAGTCAGAAGTCACAGCGAATTAAACAGACCCATTACAAGCAATAAGGTTGAAGCTATGATCAAAAGTCTCCCCTTAAAGAAAAACCCAGGACTATTGGATTCATTGATAAATTCTATCAAACTTTCAAGGCAGAGATAGTATCAATTCTTGTTTCTCAAAATAGAAAGTGAAGGACACTATCAAATTAATTATGCAAAAGTGTATTATTTGATACAAAAGCCAAGTAAAGATGCAACAAAGAAATCTGCAGGCCAGTTTTTTGGATGAACACAGACAAAAATTCTCAAAATATTTGTAAATTAAATTGAGGAAAACATAAAGATTTTACCTTTTGAGCAAGTATTTTCATCCTGAAGAGAAAGGTTTTTCTCAAAATACTTAAAGCAATAAATACAACACAGTATATAAAGGAACTTAAGCAAGAAACTTCATAATCATTTCTGTTGATGCCAAAAAGGCAGTTAGTTAAGTTTAGAATGACTTCATGTTAAAAGACCTGGACATATTAAGAATGAATACAGAATATCTCAAAATAGTAAAATTATAGCAGCTGCGGTGGTCTTAATGATAAAGACCTCTATAGGATCATATATTTGAATACTTGGTCCTCTGCTAGTGAAATTGTTTGAGAAGAATTTGGAAGTGTGGTCTTGTTGGAGTAGATATGTCTTTGTTGAAAGAAGTACGTCACTGGGTGTTCCCTTCATAATTCCAAAAGCCTACACTATGCCCAGTCTTTGTCTGTCTGCAACTCAAGAATTGAAGGTAAATTCTCCAGTGCTATGTCTGACTGCCTGCCACCAGGTTCCCTGTCATTATGGTCATGGACTATTCTCTGAAACTGTAAGCAAGCCTCCAATCAAATACATCCTTTTATAAGTTGCCTTGGTCATGGTGTCTCCTCACAGCAATAGAATAATAACTAAGATAACAATGTTATATTAAGCAATATGAGGATGTTCTTTTGTAATAGGCAGGTGCCCCTAGGGCACCCCAAGACACCCCAAGACCACGGCTAATGACCACTGTTAACATTAAAGAAAAAGAAAGTTTAATGAATATGAATACCGGTACACACATGTGTGGGCTACAGGCACTGCAGAAAAGCCTGGAGCCCCAAATATTTTCGGGGCAGGATTCTTATACCCTACTCTGGGTAGGGGAGGGAGTATGGGCGGGTTCAGCGCGACAACAGGGCGGGGCCAACCGTCAGTTTAGGACAGAGTTTAGGAATTCAGGCAGGCAAGCTATTTCCTGTGAAACCACCAGAAGACATTCATTTCCTGGAGCAGGACACACTGTGCAAGCTTCAAACAGTTAACAGTTAACAATTCTCATGGTAGGACTTTCCTGGGTGACCCCACCTAGGTTGCTAGATCAGGAATGTGGTCTCAGAGCCTTATCTTAGAAGGTCAAGCTGCTCACCAGGTGGGTCTCAGGAATTCAGGAAGTATCAGGCTCAGGCTGCTGGGTGTGTCCCAAGCAGCCAGCTCAACCTTGGCTAGTTTCAGGGACCTCAGGAAGGGGTCGAGGGGGAGAGAGTTACAGGATTTTTCTATTTTCATTCTTTAAGATCTGGAAAGAGACAACAATGTCTACTCTCCATTTTATTGTTTAATATAGGACTGGAAACCTGTCCATAGTAACCAGACAAGACCAAGGCATGAAATAAGTAAAAATATAGGAAAGTATAAAGTCAGACTATTTGTACCTGCAAATGTCATAATACTGCACTTAAAAAACTCTGTAGAAACTACTAGAAAACCTTCAGATCTGATGAACACTTAAAGTCACATAATACAAAAGTAATATAAAAAAAACTAGGAACCTTCATCTATGTCCTAACAATGTGCTCTCAGAGAAAGATACTAAGAAAAATATCCCATTCACAGTGTTATAGAAAATATATACATGTACAGCAAAACTTGAAGGCTTTGAAAAGGATGTCAAAGATGGTAGTAGACAATGCATCTCCTTCTATGCTCCTGGACCAGCAGAATTAATAGTATGAAAATAGCTATAGTAACAGTGTTAATGCATCAATTTAGTATACCCTCAACATTCCAATATCATATTTCATAGACCCAGAGAAAATAACAATCTAAGAACTCATATGTGTTGGATCATGGCTCATGAAAGAACTAGGTAAGGAGAATTCTAGAGCTTGTGAGAAAACCCTAGAAAACAAGAAGAAAGTCCTGTGACCGCTGTTCCTTTATCACATGGTTGTTCTTGGAATGTGCCTTTGTGACCTTCCCAGGTCTACTAAGTAGGAGTGAGTTTGCTTCAGATTACTCATTATCTACTATTCTCATGCAGATGATGTTTCCAAGCACAAACTGTCCTTGTGACTGTATACAGCATAAATTCATGTGACCTTTGTTCATTTGGCCTTGCTTAATTCTCAGAGCATAAATTGTCTGATGCTCTGAATAAAGTTGGCTATTGCATGTGACTTTAGTCCACCTTACTTTTACGCTTCACTCTCCCAGGTTGACACTGCCAACTAGAGAGGAAATATGTAAGCACAAGAGACTATGAATGACCAAAGTAACCATCAGGTATAAAACCATAGCTGGTGGTATCATTGTTACCGGTTGAAATAAAGAAAAAGACCTCGGACCCAGATTTCTTGCAAGATAAAAAGAAAAAGTTTAATTTCACTCATGAGTGGACTCAAGGCACTGAGAGGCCAAGAGCCCTGAATGCTTTTAGGATAGAATTTTTATACTACACTTTGAATTGGGAGGGGGAGTGTGGTGAGGTAAGGAAGTTGCAAGGTTGCCAGGACGAAGAATGCTTGACTGCTTGTGATTGTCTCAGGTGGTCCCGCTGGAGAGATCACGAGCACGATGCATGAGCTCTAGGAGGTCAAGCTGCTCCAGGGGGGGGATTCTCAGAACTCAGGGAGCAAGGTGCTATAAATCTTATGAACAAAGCTTTTCCCAGAACCCGGGCCTTGAACAAACTGCCACTACATTACTATGAAACAATGGAGCCGAAACTCTTTGTCCTGAGCAAGCTGCCGTGACATGAGAGGAGAAGCAAACAGGATTTTTAGAATTTTCTATTAACAGGATTTTAGAATTTTCTATTAACAGGATTTTAGAATTTTCTATTAACAGGATTTTAGAATTTTCTATTTTCACATCATAATACCTGACCTCAAGCTATACCACAGAGCTATAGAAAAGACACAAAGGCAGTCTGGTTCTGCTGTAAGAACTGACAGGTGTGATGATGGGGCAGAATATAAGACCTGGAAATAAACAGGCAGGGTTGTGGTCACCTAAGGTCCCAAAGGAGGCAAAAACAAGCAGTGGATGAAGTGGGGGGAGGAGAGCTATTCAATAAACAGAACTTGCAAAACTGGCTGCTCACCTGCAGAAGAATGAAATTAGATTAACAACTTTCTTTTTGTACAAAAATATCAATATGGAACAGACCAAAGGCCTCAATATAAAACTTAAAATGCTAAAGCTACCAAATAACAATGTACTGGATTCTTTGAAGGCACCTGGGTAGACAACAACTTTCTACCTGGAGGGGGAACAAGCCTTCAGTATCAACGGATGCAGGTAAAAATTTTCTACACAGCAAAGCAGACTATCGGCACTGTACACAAACAGCCATGGGATGGGAGAAAAATCTCTATATACTTCATACAAGGAACTGCAGAAATTAAAGACCAAATTAAAAAAAAAATTCTAGACAACAAATAGGCTAATGAACCTAATAGACAGTTTTCAAAAGAAGAAACAAAAAAATGGCCAGTAACAATTTAAAATGTTCAGTATCCCTAGTCTTAAAGGACAGCAATTGAAAACTACTTTGAGATACCTCATTCCTGCTAGAATAGCCACCATCAAAAAATCCGATAACCAGTTTTGGAGAGGATGTAAAGAAAGAAGAACTTTTATTTATTGCTGGTGGGAGTTCAAATTAATGCAGCCTTTATGGAAATCAGTTTGGAGTTTCTGCAGAAAAATAAGCCTAGAACTGCTGTGGTAGTGTGCATGAGAATGGCCCCACAGGCTTGTAGGTTTCAATGCCTGATCATCAGGGCTTGGCACTGCTGGAAAGGATAAGAAGGTGTGGCCTTGGAGGAAGTGTGCCACTGGGGGTGGGCTTTGAGGTTTCAAAAGCTCAAGCCAGGCCCAGTGGCTCTCTTTCTTCCAGATGCCTGTTGATCCAGATGTAGAACTTTCAGCTTCCTCTCCAGCACCACATCTGCCTGATACCATGCTTCCTCCATGATGCATCTGTAAGCCAGCCCCAATGAAATGCTTTCTCTTACCAGAGTTGCTCTCACCATGATACCTTTTCACAGCAATAGAAGAACGACTAACTACCATATAACCCAGATATTTCACTCCATATCATACCCCTGGCACATTTGCACATCCATGTGGAATTCTCTATTTACTACAGAAAGGAACTGCCACTAACCTACATGCCCATCAAAATATGAGTGGATTAAAAAAGCCAGGTGAATATATAGGAATATTGTTCAGCTCCAAAGAAAAATGAGGTCAGAATTTTCTAGGAAAATGGATGAACTTATAATGCATAATATTAAAGGAGGTCACATAATCGCAGAAAAAAATGCACGTTCTCCTTCGTATGCAAATCTTAGCATATATCATGCGTGCATATATGTAAACAGATTTAAGTGTGAGCATACTACATAACATTTACAAAGGAGGCCTAGAAAGGGTAATATTAGGTGATGGAGAAGGCAAACCAACACAAGCTTTGAAAAAGGACACAAAACTCTTTGTTTTTCTGGTTTCAACTCAAGTAGGTTTTCATTGTTAGTTTTAATACTTAACAGTTAACATGTAAAATCCTGAGGGAAGCCTCATGGTTTTAAATGACTATCCTAGCCTTGTAGTGTGATATTTTTACTTGTGAGCTCATTGCGATAAAATGGCTTTCATTTCTTATGAAAAGAAATAAAATGTTTTTTTAAAAACAACAAAACAAAACCGCATTTGAAGGCAATGTTTTCTTGCTGATGAGGGAAATTCTCTTATAACTTAGAAATTATGTATATAGGAACAATATAAACTATGTTTGAGAATAGAAGTAGGAAGCAAGTTGGGATATGCTCCTTTGTTAGTGCCGTTTTAAGCATATCACACCTCCAGTACAGTTTTAAGGCTCTTTAATTTTGCTGTAATCTTCTGCCCCCTAGTGGTCAACTTGAACAACTCCAGCCGATCAGAAGAGGAAACCAAAGCATGAAAAACCTGGGCTATTTCTTTCCCATTGGACCTCTCTGCCTAGGACTTGGGAACAGAGATGACTTTGATTCTGGCAAGACGGACTCCAGGCTCAGAACAGACAGGAACTCAGGGAGGGGCCATGTTGGGTCCTAGAGTCCTGGAACAGCTTTTCTCCCTGTATCCCATCCTATGTTAATCTCGTTAAATAACATTTCCTGATTGTCCATGGATTTGTGTGTCAGACTACAGTAATTGTAAACATATTATTGAAACCATCTTTTTAAAAATAAGACTTCTTACCCACCCCTATCCTGCAACCAAACACTTTGACAGTATGCCAGACATACGTGCAGTCATAACTCATGCATAAGATAAAAACAAATATCATTAAAAACATTAATGAACTATAGAGTAATTTTACTATACTATCAAATGATTCTTCCTTGAGAATTATCGTCTCAGGCTCAACATCACCCCTAGCTAAAGCATTTCCTACCCACTCACCAGCTGAAGAAAACTAGTCCACGCTTCTAATAATCTCTTCCTTCCAACCTACCCCATCATAAACATCACCCAAGGGTTTGAAACTATTATCTTCATCACAGACACATCGTGTTACTCTTCATTGATGTGCTTGTTTCAAACCTTCTGGTGCTCTGCATACATCCCCTTCTTGAGTCTGTGCTGGAACCTGAATAGGCTTTCCAAACAGCTTTTCCATGGGATCTTAGCCTGGTTATAAAGAACAAATTTAAACTAGGAGTTAGAAGAATCAAAGTAACTCGTTCTCAGACAGACTTGCTAAGCACTTTCCAGTTCAGGCATCTGCGCAGGCGTTAAGAAGGCAGGAGGAAACAGCTCAAGTATAGTCTACTTAGGGAGGGGCCAAGTAAACAATAAAACTGTTCAGGAAAGTCAACAGCAGGGCACCCTGGGAGAGAGGAGGAGAGGCTGGCTTGGGAAGAGCCTGGTTGAAGACATTCATTGTCAAATTTCATCCTGCCAAACATACTCTACATTGAGCCATGACAAATGGCATTCATTTTCTAATTTGTGACCCACCCTGCACACACCCCTAAAAGTAGCTGAGCATGTCTTTGTCACTCTTTTAAGGCTAAATGTGAATTTATACATGCTTGTTTGTTGGTTGGATTTTCACTGTTGCTTGATGGTTACGCCCAGTTTTTACTGGATTTGTGAGAGGTGACAGGGCGGATGCTATAATGCTATTCACAAACTTTTTGACCATAGTAAACATTAAAGTATCTGAGTCTAAGTGGAAAATTATGTGTGATAATGTGAGGGGACATGAGAGTCATATACAGAAGTATATTATTTTAAAAAGAAAAGGAAAGGAAAAAGGATGAAAGATAAAGGAGCCAATGAGCCAAAGGAAGTATTTCTCTACGTTATGACCTACATGTTTCCGGTGATTCTGTTGCTGCTCTAGCCTAGCTTTCTGTGTCCTTCCTGAGGCAATACTACCACTCACACATGACGCTGATATCTCGATCATGACCCTAATGGTCAGGAAATTTTGAAGAAAACTTGGAGCCAGCTGGTCATGAGTAGAAACATCTAAGCCCAAGTTTTATTTAGTTATCTCCGACCTTTAAATTGTGGTTTACCTTATTATCACAGGCAGCCCTTCAATTAATTAAGAATATTCAAAATTTAAACAATAAACTCGAGGGGGCTGGAAATATTTTCCAGCCACTAATTGTAACATTAGGTTCCTGGCCCAGACTAGTCCCACAGTTCAGATCCACCTACCATCGCTTATCTAGACCACCTAAGTCCCAAAGAAACATAAGATGCTTATATTAACTTCAGGCTTTTCGGTCTATGGCTCAGGCACATTACTAGCCTGCTCCTTCATCTTAACTCAACCCATTTTCCTTAATCTGTCTTGCCATTGTGGCCCATGGTTTACCTATTTTGTTACATGTTGCTTCTTCAGCCACTAGAACATATCTCCCTCAACTCTGCCCTCCTTCTCCTACCTATGCTGATTTCCCTGCCTACTTTTTCTTTGGTACCTGCCATGGCCAAAACAGTCCTTTATTCACAGCATATATAGAGACATTCTCATATCACTTCCCCTTTTCTGTCTAATTAAAAAAGAAGGTTTCAATTTCAACATAGCAAAATTATGTATAACAAAACAGCGATCAAGCAAGGGTTAAGGTTACAATATATAGTCTATTTGTATTTAACAAAATTAGAGAAAATAATTCTATCATCTACCTTATCCTTGTGAATCTAAAGTTTTATATCCAATATATCTTTTAAAATAACTAAGAAAAAAAAATCTATCACTATCCAACCTTCAACTACATCAAAGACCATAGAAGGATATATTACCCAAGTAAACAGGAAGTACAAGCAACTTTCAAAATCTAGAAATAACAGAGGTGACACCTGTCTTCCTGGACAGTAGTCACCCAAAGTTCTTCTATAAAGTTGGGGCATCCATATTCAGCCTACAGGCTCAGAGTCTCTGGCATACCTTTTAGTGAAGCAGGAAATCTAAAAAAATGCTCTACTCATTCTGGCGCAGTTCATCAGTTGCTTCTCCTTGTGTCCTGAAGAATATTTGGCAGTTTTCTCTGCAAAGCAGGAGCCTGAAAGCCCATTTCAATTTGTTCTGCCAAAGTTCAGAGGTCACTTTCCTATGGAACCTGCATATCCAGTTTAAACAGCATGCTGTCAAGCAGTCAATACAAGAACAGGTTTTTGTCCAGTGGCTAACTGTTACCACAAAGAAAAGTAAACTCCATATGGAGTTTCTTCGATGCCCATTTTCTCTTGAAGTAGATTGGTGCTGCCAGGAGCAGACCTGTCTCACTGTCCAGAAAAGTCTTAAAGAAAAGTCTTTAAAAGTTCTTAAAATATTTAAAATGCCATATTCTGTAGGTCTTAGAAGTGTTTGAAGATTACCCATCTAATTGAAATATACCTTTGTATACCTAAAAATCAACCTAACATGATTATAAGTTTGGTTATCCTAGGTAACTATTAATCTGCCTTTCTTAAGTATGTATTACAATTTTAAGTGAGTTACATTATGCCTTAAAAGTAGAAAAATACACACAGCATAATAAAATTGACCTTAAATTTGTATGAATAAAACAAAATCCATACCAATATAAAATATTTTGAGATTAACAGCTGATTTTTGGATTAAAGTAAATTCAATAATCTAATTTTTAAAAATCATATACCACTTTTTCTTCTTAGAAAGTGATTAACTATGACCATTAACTATTCATAATGGAAAAAAACATGTATAAACAATATTTAGGAAATTTGGGCGTAGTTTTCCCTTACTACTTCCTGCTGATTGAGGGATGCTGGCAATCTTACAAGCGTCCTGAGGCCGGATCATCTTAGTCTGCAGCCCTGAAGCTGATGTGACCATCTCTTCCCATCAGAGAATTTTCAGGTGGTCTTGGTTGATGAAACCATAAGAGCCTGGAAGCAATCCACAGGTTCTCATCTTCTTCCAAAGCAATATATCCGTTGATTCAAATTTCAAAATCAAGATACCTTTAAATATATATGTTTGTTTAACTTAGCAGCCTTTGCAATCAACTCTCTTTCTGCAGTTAGCTCGTTAACAGTAAAAAAGTTGAAGTAAGACATAATCCAGACTCTTTGTATATTTTCCATCTTTACCTCTTTTTATCTTTTATTACTGTATTTCTCCTTTTTAAAGAAATTTCTCTACCCTTTTTCTTTTCTCTCTCAGCCTACACATTATTTTTCTCATACTTTGTAAGCCGTTTATAGAGGCTTTCTCCATCTGAATCTGTTTTATTGCATATCATTAATCATTTTCCAACCAGAAGAGCTTTTAAAATGCTAGACTGTGCAGTGCTGCTTCGGCTGCACCTGCTCATCACTAGCAAAGAGAGCAGTCCCAGAATATGCTGCTACTAAGAAGCTGCCTTTGACTCTGTTCCCTTTCTGTTCAATATAAACAGAAACCTTAAATAAATAAAAATGCAACTTTTGCTTATACTGAGTCTTCTGTGAGACTTCAGGAACTGGCTTGGCTGCAGCTTACACTGCCTACAGCAAGTTTGCCACCATTTTGTCCATGGCCCAGATGCCACACCATCTCTGCTCTATGACCCATTTTAGAGACACAATTTGGAAGCTGCTTCTGACTTTGTTTCTGGGGTCTAGAATACTTTTTAAGCTCTCTTAGGCTTTACGTGGGTGTTTGCCCCATAAAGCACCATCTGTAACAGAGGGCTTCCAGCCTGCCTACTTCCACAGTTCAGACCTGCCCGCCACTGCTTATCTAGGCCTTATCTGGAGTATATATATATATATATATATATATATATATATATATATATATATATATATATATACCCCCCTTGATAAATATTAATCCCTTGTATGATATATTGCATGTGAGTATTACTACAATAATTAAGAAAGAGCACTTGTTGCCTTCTCAGAGGACCCAGATTGGATTCCCATGATCCCCACAGTAGCTCACAACCTTCTTCTGGCCTCCGCAGGTGCTGCACACATATAGTACACAGACATGCATGCAGAAAAGACGCCTCTTGCATAAATAAAAATAAATAACATTTTAAAGTATTAATGAACTATAGAGTAATTTTACTGCACATCAAAAGATTTTCCTTTGAATTGCTGTGACCAGAGAGTTATCTTCTCAGGATCAACATCACCCCTAGCTAAAGCATTTCAAAACCCAGCATCCAGCTGAAGATGCTAGTCCGTGCTCCAATATTCTACATGACTCCATGACTCATTTACTTTTAAATCGAAGAACTTAATTTTCCTTGTGCATCTCATTTTAAAAAATTAAAAATTCAGGAGCTTATACAGAGTAAAAATATACAAAGTGAATGCTTACAAGTATGTTTTTCCAGATTCTCTCTCTCTCTCTCTCTCTCTCTCTCTCTCTCTCTCTCTCTCTCTCTCTCTCTCTCTCTCTCTCTCTCTCTCTCTCTCTCTCTCTCTCTCTCTCTCCCCATAACAGTAGCTAACATATTTCATCTATATTGGACTGTGCCACATACTCCTATATTTAATTGAACCTGTGAAATATGCTTGTTTTATTTCCCACAAGAGGAAACCAAAGCATTAATAGATTAAATGAATTAGCCAAATCACACATTTGTGAGTCCCAGAGCTCCTTTTGAACTAGGCACACTGACTCAGAACATAGAGTTAATGTCAACACTATGGCTGTTATCTGTGCCGGTGACCACTTGCTCTTCCACGCCTAAACCTGTAGAAATGCCCCACCTTCCTGTTTCTATATTATTTGCAAACATTGTAGTTTTATTTTATTACTTTTATTTATTCTGGGAGTATATACATCATGGTATCTGCGAAAGTCAGAGGCCAACTTTACAGGGTCAGTTATTTCCTATGGTGTGAGTTCTGGGAATCAAATTTAAATAGTCATGCTTGGTGGGAAGTCCTCCTAACCCACTAAGCCATCTCACCACTATTGGGCTTTTTATTCTAATTCTGTGTTATTGAATTTATGCTAAATCTGAACTGGTCCGACTCATCTATCCATTGTGCTAGATGTCTGCGGAGTAGCTTCTTTGAGGGTGAAGAGACAGATTGATCAAGCATCAGGGTGTAGAACAGTGGCAAAAACTTCATAGTTTATTATTATTATTATTATTATTATTATTAAAAGTTTTTAAAACATAGTTATCACTGTTCCCCCTCTCTTGCCTCTTCCCAGTCATCCCCGGCTTTCTCCCATTCCTGCCCCATATTCATTTTTTCAAAGAGGGTAAGGACTCCCAGGGTGAGTCAATGCAGTCTGGCATATCCAGTTGGGGTAGGATCAAGCCCCTTCCCCCAGTATCAAGGCTGAGTAAGGTGTTCCTCTGTAGAGAATGGACTATGAGAAGCCAGTTCATGCACAAGGAATGAATCCTGGTCCCACTGCCAGAGGCACATAAACTGCCCATGCCATTCAGCTGTCATCCGCATTCAGTGGGCCTGTTGAGCTTTTCAAAACATTACAGTCATGTGTCACTGCAGCATGCTTTCACAGCATACACTCAGAATACATCTCCAAATGTAGAAACGATCTGCTAAAGACTTTTGCATCTGTAACTTTTATATATTTGCCAAAAGTTCTCCTCATCACAAAGTTGCAGCACTGCTAGACTGAATAACAGTGCCCCTGCCTGACCCCTTGTCAATGCAAATTTCATTCTTTATTATATGGCTATTTCCGGAGTCCAGTAGTATTAAATTTTACCTGAGTCCCAGGATCCTGGAAAACAGTAATGATTAGGAATCCTGCCCCTCTATGTTTTGTGGTTTGGAAAAGACAGTCCCCATAGGACTCAGACAATGTCCCCATCTCTCCCCACGATAAGGCCAGATACAGAGGAAATACACACACACACACACACACACACACACACATACACACACTCCATTCCCAGTTAGCTCAATTTCAACTTCTGTTCTCCACTAATGAACAAGGACAAAAGTCATTTTAATGAAGCTTCAGTTGAGACTTGCTTCTTCATGTCCTGAATGTCAGTCTAATGGCCTGAGTCAGCTGACAGCTAGTCTCTCTTAGCCCTTCCAGAGAACAGGAAGGCCTGAGGTAAAGCATTATCTGATCCTGCCCCTCCTGTTTGTTAGTCTTTACACCCAGTCTATTCTGGTCCTATCCTGTTTCTATACTACAAAAGTCCTTTTTGTGAACCCAGAAGCCACTTGTTAGATTTCATAATCTAAGGATCTTCCCGTATGCCATAGTCCCTTCCCCAGTGCAATAACTTTGGGGTTCATTGCTTATTAAGTTTGGGTTTATTATTATTTATTATATCAAAAGAACCCCTTTGCTTTGATTTTCACCTTTTCAGTGTTCTGGTTACTTTTTATTTCTTCCCATACAGTCTATAGAATTTCAGGCAGATGTGCTCATTCCCAGAAGCCTCCAGGATTTCACTGCTTTGTTCCTAGGAGATTATTGTCACCAGGGACATTAGTTAGCCTACCCCTTCTGGACCTCACAGCATCCTCCACACTAAGTGGTTCTCTGCCCTGGGTCTTAGCATCTCTGGTACATTTTCAAATTCGACTATGGCTTCTCTCCTGGCTTCTACTGCATCGAAGAGTTGGTTTCCTTATTTGGATCTGACTTTGTAAAAGCATGGTTAATATAATGCAACAAAACCTGGAGTCTGAGAAGCAAGCAGGCAGCTTCAGCACTGGAAATAGAGATTCAGAGAATAAGAAAAATTAGTAAATATTTATTTATTTACAGAAATGCCTTATTACCTATCAATTTCCTGAACCTAGATCCCAGAGGCACTTTTTGATTTTGCAAGAATCAAGGAACGAAAGGGAGGCAGCAGTAAACACCTCACTATCCTGTTCCCATGTCCCCTCACATCCCACTGGATTTTGCCTCAAGCTTGGTGATTTAATAACCTCAACCTGGATGCCCCGTGACTGAGCATAGATTCTTGGGGCTTTAATACCTGTGTCCTTTTCCTCTTTTCTGGCTCTAATGTCACCTTCAGTTGTTCCTGTTCCCCTTGGAGAACTGTAAATCTTAGCATACCAGTTTGACTTAGGTTCTTATGTTTAACAAAATTACACTGAGATGTCTATAAATTGTCTATTCTCAGATTTTGGTCATTTTTCCAGTGTAGCATTTAAATTGGTTGTAGACTTAAGTGGAAAAAGGAATTTAGGAAGGATGCTCACAGGAAACAGGGCTCAGGCAAAGTTGAATTAAAAAAAAAAAAAAGCTGAGGGCTAAGTGGGTAAAGAGTTTTTCCGCATGAGGGGAAGACTCTGAGTCCGGAACTATTTACTTTACCAACATAAAAAGCTGATTGCTGCAGCAGTGTGCCCTTTAATCCCAGCTTTGAGGAGGTAGAGGCATGTGGACCTCCTCGCTTCCTGGGGTTCTCCTGTCAGCCAGTTTAGCTCAACTGAGGAGTTCTGGGTTCCGTGAGAGACACTGTCAAAATAGATAGATAGATAGATAGATAGATAGATAGATAGATAGATAGATAGATAGATAGATAGATAGATAGATAGATAGATAGATAAATGGACTGGAGGAACGAACAAACAAATAAACAAACAAACAAACTAATAGATAGATAAACAAATGAATGAATGAATGAATGAATAAACAAACAAACAAACAAACAAACAAATAAGGTGAAGTAGCCACTTAGATGTCAGCCCACCCCACACATCAGATACAGGAGACTAGCTTTAGAGGAGCTCAGGAGCAAATGTGGAGCCACAGAATTAGTTCCACCGTAAACCCAGAATCTACTGAAAACCAATTCAGATGAAGGGAATAATTCACTAGCAGACATAACAAGCCCAAGCGTGCATTTGTGGTGATATTTTGTTTGTGCTCTAACAGATAAACCTTGCCGTCTAAAAAATATCAGACGGCAGAGCCAAGCACTAGTTAAGCACAGAGGCCAAGGTAGTGGTGGCACACTCAGCATTAGGACTAGAAAACAGGACGTCATAAGGCTCACTTTGGGGATGAGGAGCTGGTGAGGTGAGAGGTGGCTGTCTGCTCCTTTGTCTCTCTGATCTTCCAGCATTTATCCGGATATTGGGCTCCAGGTTCTTCTTACTAAGACGAATTAGGATTCACACTACTTATCCATTTGATGAAGCAGTTGGGTTAGATCATGGTAAACCGAGAAAGGAAGTACACAGGTTCACTCACGCCTAGAAACGTCAACGCTCTTTACTAGGTAACTAAAGAAACCAACAGTCAGAAAATCGGCTAAATCCCCCCAACAGCATCAAGCAAGGCCACGGTGGTGTGGGCAGATAGGACCAAGAGATGTTGACTCTGAAGCTGGCGGCTGTTCTTGGACCAACAACAGTTCTCCAGAGAAGTCGCCTGATTTGTCCTTCGTTGCCTGCAGCTTTCTTTATTTTTATTGTATGTAAGAGTTTTGCTCGCCTTTCATGTCTTTCTTCCACGTGAGTGTCTTGTGTCCTCGGAGGTCAGGAGAAGGCATCGGATCCCGTGGAACTGGAGTTACAGCTGCTGCCTGGAGGTTGAGAGCTGAGCCTAGTTCCTCTATAAGGGCAGCCAGCGCTCTTAACTCCTGAGCCGTCTCTCCAGCAGCGCCCACCCCCATCACCTTTTTCTGTTTGTTTGTTTTTGATCGATTATTTAATTAAAAGACAAGATCACAACAAGTTCTGCTTTCACGAAAACTTTAAGACAAACTGTAATATGCAGAGATCCAATTTGAGGCCAAATTGATTTCAGTTTAACAATACCCGCGGTCATTGAGGATCTGTTAGCATGGTAATTAAAGGGAATCTGGTTGCTTTACCATTAGTAACTATTGCATGAAGCATGTCTTTAATATATTTGAGAGAATGGAAAGCGTTTGTCTGAGATTGCCGATATTCTCTTTTTCCTTAATGAGAAATAGTTCACTTTGCTCACCTCAAGGAGGAAACACAACGTCCATAAGGAAATCTGAACGAGACTATAGACTGGGTTCTATGTGTATAATAGAAAGAAACGTTGTATGAAGACGGTACAACAAACCCATTTTCCCTTAAAAAACTCACAAAGATCAATGGGCTTAGAAAGTTAAGGGATGCTTTGAGTTTCTAAAGTACAATTTGTAACACCAGCTCGAAGGAAGAGGACCAAGACTTGAGAAGAAACTGCCATGAAGTTCTTAAGTTATTTGACTGGAAGGAAATGGAAATTACGTTCCATTTAATAGAACTTAGATACTATGTTTTTATAAGCACACATAATTTACTGGTAGAAATATAATGGAGTTTTTTTTTTTTTTTTACAAGTTCATAATGAAACTCAGGAGGAAAGAAAATGAGTAGAAATAAAGACCAAGTGGACCAGATAGACATCAGCTAGGAAGATGTCATTCAAACACATCAGTAGATGGCCTCTATGTACTAATCCAAAGATGAGAATTTGTCAGAAAAAAGAAATTGTGTATTATCTACATGCCACTCACTTCAGATGCGGAGATGGTAAAATTAGACAGATAAAGACAGCCATGCAAATCTCAACCAAATGACAGCTAAAGCCAAAATAAATGTTAAGGGAACCCTGGGTTTCTATAACAAAAAGAGGGGGGGGGGGGGCTTTGCGTAATAATAAAGAAATCAGTCACCAGAAGACATAGCCACCTTACAGCATCTTTTCTTTGAAACCTGTGAAGTAAATCCTGACAGATGCAGAAAGAGAAAAGTCAAATCACGATTAGTTGGAGATGCTGACCCTTGTTTTTTAGTAGTTGATGAGAATAAACAGGAAAATCAGTAAATCCCGGGAATACTTGAACCACTTAGAGCTCATTGATGACTGTAAGACACTCCTCTGATAGTAGCTTTATTCTGTTCTTTCACTGAAAAAATTATATTTTATATTTGTATGTTTGTACGTGTGTGATTCAACCCCTCAATCTCATGTCTTGATAATTAGTCAAATAAAAATAATTTTTGTTACTGAAACGTTGTATTCTGATATGTATAGATATTTTCTTCATAATATTCTTAAACTAGGTGTAGCCATATGGTAATAATAATACTCTATATCATATCAGAAACTTCAGCCAAAAATAACTAAGTATTCATTCATACAACAATGAAGGAGCATCTTAAATGTGTTAAGCTAAGTGAAATGAGAAGCCGTTTGTACTGGTGTCACTGGAGATGGGACATGGAGAGGGCATACCTCTGCCATTTCACCCAGAGCAGTCTAAAGAGTTGCTTGAATCTCTTAGGGATCTTGAATCAGGCCAAACTAGGATTTATGGCTTCACTATAGAGAAGTATTTCTGGCTCCCTAGTTTGAAACAGAGCTGGAGATTTTTAGTTTATAAAGATAGACATTTAGGATATAAAGAAAGGATTTCAGAGAAGGAGTAAAACACACCCGAGTACATGGGTGTAGACTTCATGAGGAAACAGTCACAAACAGGAAGACACACCCCGAGTGGGGATGGGCTCCTGAATGAGCATGGCAATTCACTGTCTTAATATATTAGCTCCCCCCCCCCCGTTTTTTTTTTTCTTTTTGCGCTTTTCAAGTTACATCAAGAAAGGTTGCTAAGAACTCACCCCTCCCAACTTCTCTCTTTCAATAAGTGTGAGATGTGAGGTGGCTCCAGAGACACCCTGAATGGAATTCTAACCTGATAAAGTAGAACTAGAAGACACTAGGGTTGCACAAGGGCTTAATGTCATCTTCTTGCAAATAGTGATTCTGGTGAGACTCTTAGAAAATAGAACACTTACTTCTGGGAAGGGAGAAGGCCTTGAGCAGAGCAGTTGTTAATTGCGTTGGATTATTGCTTCATTGCTGCTAAGTTTAACCTGGTTCCTTCCCTCTCAAGTCCCCATAAGGTTCCTTGTCTTCTATCTTGCTTCATTAACAACAGAAGACATCAGAGCTGTCCAGGTTAGGGGAGAGATCATATTGTATTAAAGGGTAAAGAAGGAAATATTTAAGGTAATGGAAATGTTATGAACCACACTGAGGAGGTAAAAATCCCTTCAATTACACACACACACACACACACACACACACACACACACACACACACACACACACACACACACAAATAACAAACAGAAGAAAAATCAGCCAATGTCCTTGAGTACCTTAGGAAGGAATTTAGACCCACAACAAACAAATATTTCTGCATAACAAATGAGTCACACTGCACCAAAGCAGGTAGGGACAAAAAGCTGACCTGAATCAATTTTGAAACATTGTTACATTGTTTTCATTTAGTTTTCTAAAACCATAAAAAAGGAAAAAAAGAAAAAAAGAAAAGAAAAAGCCTACAAGCACTATATTCGAGATTTTAATTTTCCTCACATGTGTATGAGCCAGCATTTCAGAAGTAACCTTTATATTACACAAATAGTTAATTGTACCTCATGGTGGCTAGGTTCTTCCTTGTTGGAGAAAGAGGTCTACAAAACGCATATGGACAGCTAGGGTGAAACCTGTGATACCAGCTTAGAGTGAAACAGATTGGTGTAAACCTTCACAATACAGAAAAAAAAAGATAGTATAGACACATTGGTGAATTTTCAATTGATTTACAAGACTTTAAAAAATGCGAAATACATGCGCCATCTTATTGCACAAACTCTAGTTAATATATATTGAAAACCCGAAGCCAGATATTGGGGAAAAGCTGGAATATTAGAAACAAACCACATCCAACATCTACCCAGCCAACTCCTTAGACCTGTCTCCCAGAATCCTCCAACTGAATGCCTGAGTCCTCATCCGAAAAGAGAAAGTATCTGGGAAAACTGGAAAACCCTCTTCTCTTGTTCCGCCCAGCAATCTTAACTTCCTCTTTCCACATTCCTAAAGCTAAGATTAAAGGTATGGGCCACCCCTTCCTGACCTGGCTTGACTCTAGTTGACTCTGATATTCCAGACTAATTTTATTAAATATATATCACCACCCCATCTCAAACGTTTCTCTCAAAAGATTGATTAATTAGTATGTGGTTTCAGTCTATTTCCATACACTTTTGTAGTTATGCTTCTTTGGATGGTGTTTGAGACATTGCCTCAGCTTCTCAAGTGCTGATTTCAGGTATAAGCCTAGTCTAAAAACTTAACATATTCTTCCCTTCTACATATGGAGTTCAAGTCTACACCCCTTAACAGGGCAGGCATAGACTATTTTTTCTAATGCAATAAGCAAATGGTAATGGTCCTTTGCCCGTGGAGGAAGAAACTCAGACAACACCTTAACCAAGAGACTGAAGTTGTCATTGTCAACAAGTCATGCCGGTGTCCTGTTCTATCTGAGGTGACATAATGTGAGGATAGGGCCACTTTCTTTTTTGTTTAAAACACGTCTGATCTGGCCCAATTATGGATCTCATCAGAGAAAACTAACAGAGGCATACTACACAGAACACTTGGCTTAGAAAGTGTCAAAGTTACGACAAAGAAAAATAGAAATATAAACACAGTGTAAATTCCTGGATCGACTCCCAGACCAAAGGGACTGGTAAATGTAGCTGTTTAGCTGAAGTTAGATTTAATTAATACCACCGCACACAGGTTCATTGCTTATTTTTGACAAATGTCATGTAAACTGCTTAATTTAAAACATTGGAATGAGCTTCATATATGAATTCTTGAGGATCTTTAAGACTCTTCTAAACTCTTCTATATTTACTCATTCATTTATTATTAATGTGTGTGGGTGTGGGTGTGTGTGCATCATATACAAATGTGAGCTTCAGAAAGCCACTGTGTGAGTCACATCTCTTCCACCATATGAGTACTAAGGATTAAACTTCCATTGCCAAGCTTGATGGGAAATGCCTTTACCTGTAAAACCTTCTCCCAGTTCCTATTATTTATTTATTTATTTGCAAGGTCTTACTCTGTAGCTCAGCCTGGTTGGTACCCTTCTTTGTAGGTTGAGTTTGTCTCAAATTCACCATGGTCTTTTTTGCCATAACCTCCAGAGTTCTGGGATTTCAAGCATGAGCTACCATGCTCAGCTTGCAACTTTCCTAGGCCTAAAATTATTCTAAAATTAAAAAAGAAATAGCACTTTAAGATGAGGAAGTGGGAACAGTGGATGATAGTTAAAAAGATAACTGTGAGCCAGGCACAGGAGTAAGGAAACCTCCAGTGAGTGGTTATGCTGTTGCCAGGAAGGAGTAGACAGAGACGTTCCATAATGCAATGCATTCTTGGGCATGCAAAGTCGGGATCCAAAATATGTGGCCCTTAGATGTAAGGTGACTCGGCAATGTATGGTCTGAACTGGGACACCTTTAAGAATGAATGGGTTAGTCAGCAGGTAGAATATTGAGACCAAAATGGTAAAGTGGGACTGTCTAGAGCAGACATTATCACCCATGTTTTGTCACAATAGGAAGATTAGGTATAATTTTGAAAGTTTGCCATAATAAAGAGTTTCAGACTTAAGTTTGAGAGTGGTGTTTTCTGTAATGCCTACATGGAAGTTGTCTAAAGAGTTTCTATTGCTATGATAAAACACTATGACCAAAAGTGGAGGGAAAGGTCTCTTTTCTCACTCCTTCATCCAGGGAAGTCAGGGCAGACACTCAAGGCAGGAACTTGGAGGCAGAAACTGATGCTGAGGCCATGGGGCAATGTTGTGTACTGGCTTGTTACTCACAGCTCACTCATATTGAGTCCTAATAAAACTCAGTCCCATCAGCCCAGGGACGGCACCACCCACAGTGAATTCAGCCTTCTGTCTACCAATCATCAATCAAGAAAATACTTGCCCATAGGACTTCCCATAATCTAATCTAGCAGCGACATTTTTCTCAATTGATGTTTTTTCTTGCCAAATCACATCAGCTTGTCTAAAGTTGCCATAAAATTAGCTCACACAAAATTCTCAAATATAAGTATGAAAATATTCATAGTGAATTATATTGAGAAATATTGAATCAAATAAAGTCATGCCTACTTCTTTACTGAGCCACTTCTCAGAGCCTCTAGTTTATTTATATGCGATGCCCTCTTTCATTTTCAAAATGTTGTATGTTGCTCAATCATTTCTCTGTACAGCAGTTATCAGCTTCCTTCACCCACCAGCCCTCAGAGTCCCACCATCTCACTGTCAACCCCTTCCATCTTGAAGCAGTCCCCTTATAGGGGTGTACTGCAATCATGGAGGGCTGGTTTCCAGATCAGGCTTCCAATAGGTGAGTGGTTGCTGTGGTAATAATAAAGTGGAGCAGAACTGGATTTGCCACTTTTATTGCTACTGTAGTGGACAGTGAGTGGACAGTGATAGACAAAAAGAAGAAGGCTTGTGGAAACAGTTTGAAAAGTAATGATTAAAGCCAGTAGCTATGGCTTGATGTGTCTTGTAAGGTTAATGTATTTTAAAAAAAATGGAGTCTCCAGTTCCTATAAGTCATGGATGATCTCAACCAGTGAAATTTAGAATCACCTTGTAACAATAGGCCTTAGAACATGCCTAGGGGAGATTATCTTGATTTGATTAACAGAGGTGGCAAGAGCCATCCACTGTGGGTGGCACCATTCCCTGTGCTTAAATCCTGGACCTGAAAGTAGAAAGAGAGCTGAGCACTGGCATTTGTTACTCTCTGCTGTTTGACTGGATGTAACGTTGGCAAGCTGCCTCATGCTCTGCTGCTATGAGTCTTTGTCATGGTAGACTGTAACTTCAAAGTGTGGACTTAAATAAACGCTTCCTTTTTAAAGTTGCTTCTGCCACAGAATTTATACAGCCTCAGGAAAAGTAATTAAGACAATATGTTGTTGCGGCTTACAGAAGTCTTTGAAAAATAACTGGGATTTGAAAAGATCTTGAGAGCACTGAAAGCTTTGTATGAAGATTTCTGTCACGTTGTGGCTTTTTTAATCTTCAAAATTAATATGTTGCATATTAAGTATGAAAATATTTGTAGTGAGATGTGTTCAGAAATGTGAGATCAGATAAAGTTATGCCCATTTCTTTACTGAGCCACTTCTCAGGGCCTCTGATGTATGTGCAGGCTAATGAGACAGTTCATGGCTCTCACCAGAAAGAAAAGCACCAAGGTCTTAGGCTCAGTGGCCTCTAGAATCATAGCTCAAATGAACTTCTACCAGCTCATATTTTGTTACCCAGTTTCATATTTTGTTATTGTGGGAGGTTGTGTTGTTTCATTTTAAATAATTGTCCCAACCACTGGTTTAATAAAAAGAGCTGATTGGCCAAAGGCAGGCAGGAAGTGTAGGCGGGACTACCAGAATAAAAAAATCTCTGAGACAGAATGCCAGAGAGAGCACCAGAGAAAAGCCAAAGGAGGCAGAGGACAACTATGCTGCTCTAAAGAAAGGTACCGAGCCACATGGCTGAACAAGAGACATGGGTTAGATGAAGGGTAGAGAGCTAGCAAGTGATATGCCTGGGCCTGAGGCTGATCAGCCAAAAACTAATGAAAGCGTCTGTGTGTCTCTGTAGGACGGAGGAATGCAGGTCTGCGAGGGTCTGCGTGGGTCTGCGTGGGTCTGTGTGGGTCTGCGTGGGTCTGCAGGACTGCGGACCTAAACTTTGAGGTTAGGCCCGGAAAGTCCAGGCCAGAAACCTCATACTACATGTTATAGTAACAAAAATAGACTGATGTAAATATAAAGCATTATCTTGACCGAAATATCCATTTGGATGCTCAGGTATAACCAAGTGTTTCAGCATCTGAGAAAAATCTGTGCTAGCACTTGTCAAGGCACTTGTGTGATAAAGAAAGCAGGTTGGCCCCAGAAGGCTTCAGGGTGCTTTAAACTATAGTATCCAAAACTAACTCTCGCCTGCTAAATGATAAGGACCATTTGCTCTAGCACAGACTCCAGGAAACAGCCATAGTTTTGCATTGTATTATAAATCACAAGTTTTCTTAAGTCAGTTTCTATGTCTCACTTATCAACATATTCTTTAACTTGCTATCTGTAGTTATATTTTTGTATCTTCTGTTTGTCTAGATTTGCCTCAAAATTACACAATAACAATTTTAAACTTTTTTTTTTAAGTTCAGTGGTTAGTAAATAAAAGGGAATTTTATTTATTTATTTCCATCCACTAGGATGCTATTTCAGAGGCAGTTGTAAAGAGTAGTGTGTAGGGGGATTATGTAACATTGTAAATAATTGTCCCGCCTACTAGTTTAATAAAAATGCTGATTGGCTGAAGGCAGACAGGAAGTGTGGGCAGGGTTACCAGACTCAGAAAACTCTGGGAACAGGAAGCACAGAGCAGAAATGCCACAGAAAAGCCACGGAGACACCACAATGAGATGCCAGCAGATGCAGAGCAGTCGTGAGTGGCTCCCTGTCCTGCAAAGGAAGCTTAAACAGGAGATATTTGGATAGGAAAAGAAGGGTACAAAATAAATTCCCCAAATAACTCCCTCTGAAAAAAATCTAAATTGCATTGTCTCCTCACAGGTTACCAACTCTATGGTGATTTGAATGTGAATGGCCCCCAAATGCTCTTATGTTTGAATGCTCAGTCCCCAGTTGGTGGAACTGTTTGGGAAGGATTAGGAGATGTGGTCTTGTTTGAGGAGCTCTTAAGAGCCCACTGGTGGTGGGCTTTGAGGTTTCAATGCCCACTCCATTCTTGCTAATTCTCTCTGTGTGTAGCTCTTGTGGATCAGATTTAGGATCTTAACTACTTCTGCAGGGACATGCCTGCCTTGATGTTCCCATATTCCTTGCCATGATGGTTATGAACTCATTCTGAAATTGCAAGCAAGCCCCCAATTAAATTCTTCCTTTTGTGAGTGGCATTGGTTGTGGTGTCTCCTCACAGAAACAGAACTATAAGCATGACAGACTCCTAAAAATATGGAAGCATTTACTTTATGGGAGGTGAAATGTTTGCTTGTTAAGGCCTTGTTGATTTAATCACTAGCTGAATAGTAGTAGTGGCTTTATTGGGTTTCAGACATTTGTCTGAACCTCACTTAAAGAGCTGCTACATAATAAAATGTAGTGCCACGAATGTCAGGAGGAACTCCTTGATAATCCATTTACTTTCTGGGCTTATACATTTAACAGAGTATTACACTTAATTTTTATTTTTGAATTCAAATGACCAGGAAGGAATCCAATGATAACATATTTTTTAAAATGATAACTTGGGACAAGCCCAAGGTTTGATTTGGAACCACCAGTTTGGTCCCAGTATAGTCAATGACTGCCAGGGCTTTCTAAAGAGGTCTCAGAGTCATCGGGCTGTCTCTAGGGCCCAATCTCTCCCCTCCACCTGACCCAGGGTTCTAGCAAAAGTAACTCAGAAGGGCATAGAGAAAGTGCACAAGATATTAGCTCCATTTTGCAAATCATCTCTTTCAGTCTCCATAGCCAGTCGATGTGCAAGCCTTACTAAATATTCGTCACATTAACCTTGATTCTTCTCCATCATCTTTGTCTTAGTACAGCCTTTCAAGATTGTCAACAGCAAGGAAAGCCTTTATTAAGGCGTGCAGCTATTACAAACATCTCCTAAGTGCCTTTCTTCTCTGTCGTATGTCCCTTTTATTATCCTAACTTCTCCCAGAGTTTCCTTTGTGACACGGAATTAAGAGCACTTTGTACCTTTCCTTAAAATCATGTAGTAGTTCAACTCTCAACAGTCAGTTAATACGAGATGGAGGCTCTGTTCTAAGAACCACATGCATTTCCAGTGTTCTGTCTTTTGAATCCAAGCACCATGCCTTATCCAAACAAACTGAACGTTTACACATATTGCACATACCGTCTTTGCCAGAATGACCTTTTTAATTGGAATTTCCAGTGAAACTTTTATATGACTTGTAAAAAATTCTGCTCCTGTTTTCACTTCAGAAATCACTACTGACTCCAGTAAGGCCACCTATCTTTGGGTTGCCACAGGGCTCTGCACAATCTCCATCACAGGACAGCCTTGTGGTGTCATGTGAAGGATACCACTACCTCCATACAATACTCATTTTGATGTCTGTAGTTCAGGCTTGATGGTTGGTGCAGGGCAGACTGCCCGCAGACATTGAATGAGTCAGATGTTAGGAAGGAATCTAGAGTCAGTGTTAGGCGTCAAGCCTGAACTGTTCCTAGTTATCTGTGTGACTCTGAAGTGTTTGGTGTTTCAGGTTCCTTAATCTGCGTAATGAGGAAGTAGAAGCAGATTGTTTGAAAGGTACTCTGTGTCTTTAACAGGTAACATGTTTTTTTATTACAGGGGCTGTTGCCTTGTTGAAGAATGATTTTTAAAATATAACAATTTTGAAAGAAGGAGAGGCTTCAAACAGAAACTGAAATTGTTTCAGTATCTTGAAAAATATAAGGCCACTATACTAGGCTAATATTTCTAAAAGTTCATATTGGGAACTATGGGTATAGGTCAGTGGTGGGCTATCTTCCCAGAATGTAAGGTAATGCCTTAGGTTGGATCTCTAGCACCTCAAAAAAAATGTCAAACAACCTAGGTGAGTGACACAGGTCTGTAGCTCTAACTACTCAGAAGGACAAGGCAGGAGGATTACAAGTTCAAGGCCTGGCTGTACTATAGAGTTAGATCAAGGTTAGTTCGAGCAAACTATAAAGATCCTGTTTCAAAAACGAAAGGCTGAGGGTGCAGGACACAGTTAAGGCACTTGTTTCCCATGTGCAAGGCTCCTGGCTTAACGTCCAGGATCTGAAAAAATAAAGCAGAAGGAAATAAATAAGTTCACAATAACTCTAGCTGGGTCACATTGATTTCAATGGGCATTTGTCCTTTGACTACGTCTGTTCAATCCACTCTGTGGACCCTACTCGGAAGAGGCAGTGAGACCTAAATCATCTCTGTGTGTGTGTGTGTGTGTGTGTGTGTGTGTGTGTGTGTGTGTGTGTGTGTGTGTGTGTGTAATACCAACAAATGTACAGTTTGCTCTGGGGCTCTGGCTCACAATATTCTGAATGCTCCTCACTACACACACACACACACAGAGGCACACACACAGAGACAGAGGCACACACACACACACACACACACACACACACACACACACAGACACAGCACAGGCACACACAGTTAAATTCTTTTGGCTTTTAGTATTCCTTGTTTTCTTGCCCTTTTCAGAAAATAACTCCTTCTTAATTATAGGCAAAGGTCAAGGCAATCTATATTCTAATTAACCTGTCAAAGAATTTCTTTCACCGGAGCAACTGATGTTTCTCATTATTGGAACATGATGTGCTCTTCAAGACTTGAAAAATGCATCCTGTATTTTCAAAAATGTGAGGACAATCATGAGCTAAGAAAACGTCTGTAGCAAGTGGGCACCCAGAGGCGATTCTTCATTTATTCTTTCGTGGATTCAACTAGGATTGCTTTGACATTTTTTTTTTCAGTGACATATTACAGTGGGCTTGTAAATAAAATCTGCTGCAGAGAGTTGAGGGTTAGAAAACAGGACCCACAAGAGCTGATGGGCCTGAGTCTGGGGAGGATGGAGCCATTGAATAAAGAAGACGACAGCACTCCTCTATCCCTTCACCCTGGATGTAGACCGTCATTTTAGCAATTTTGCTAGTCCCTCTCAAGCTTTTGCTGTTTGGGGCGGATGGGAGAGAAGCGAGCCCCGCCTCCTCCCCGAGCATGCGCAGTGGGCGTGCTCGCACCACCGCCCATCAGCTGAGACAGGGCTTTGGGCCCCACAGCGGAGAAGGAGGAAGCCGGTGAGGTGAGGGTAAGAGGAGGCTGCAGAGCCCGAAAGCCCGGGAGGGGCACCCCGGGATCGCAGCCTGCGGTGGCTGTTTTTGGGTGCACCGAGTCGGGCTCCCCAGGGGTTTAGGGCCGGCAGGCTCCCACGCCCTGTCCGGGACTCGGGACGCGATGTGCACTCACTCCGGGTCGCGCGCCAGGGTACACAGGCTGTCTGTCAGCCTTCGGGACGGGGACCCCATCGGCTGCTCCCCGCAGGCGACTGCCTTATTCTGCATTCTCTGTTCACTTCCCTTCCAGAACAGAAAAGCAAAAGCCTTGGGCCCTGGTCATCCGGCCACAGGTTCTTTCTGCTGCCCCTTGAGTGTGCAGTGCTGTTGGCCTGGACTTACACAAGCTTACTTTCTTTGACCTACCTTGTGCACGTCTTTAATTGATTTATCACCAAGACCTTTTAACAAAAACATTTCAATAATTAGCATGTGTTTTCTAGGTTAAATTCAGATTTTAAAAGGGGGGGGGCATGGGTAAGAGTGGGGAGAGGAAAATATCCCAGTAGAACGCTAATTTTTCTTTCTAATTTTTAAATATGCTTGAATTTTATATACATATCGCATTTTTTGGTAGCTTTGGATCTTGTATTCTGGCAATAATTATCATTTACAAGTGGTTCACAATGGAGATGGGGGTGGGGGAGTAAACACTGAAACAATGTTCTGTTTGGTCCTGTTGGAGGTGGGCATTTCTTTTAGGTGTACTCTGAGCTGGACTGGGAAGAGACTGATAAAGCTGTTAAATTGTATCTTGTGATGTGAAAGCCTTTGCCTTTTCTGAAGCTGGCCCCAGGCTGTGTGACTAGTTAAGAATTAGACTGTAATTTCCCAGTGCCTGGAGAAGTTAATGTGACACTGTATTAACTCACTGGCCTCATGTTCCTCCAGCTAGTTTACTTCCTATATTGCTTCTGATTAACAGCCATTTTTAATTTTGATTACGATCTCAAGTTTATCCAAGAGCTGCTGGTTGAAAATTATTAATAATGACGTTGAGCTATATGTAGCTCAGTGATGGAGTGCTTGCTTAATGTGCAAGGCCCTGGTTCAGCACTACAAAGTATGATTGTTGTGACTACTATTACTATTAGATAAAACAGCTACAATGAAGTCCAAGTGGATTTTGCTGCGGTTCAGTGTAACTTGAAATATTAATGTGTAAAGCCAGGGCTGCACCAAAATGCACTTTGGTAGTTTGTGGTACGAATACCCTTATGGAAGATCAAGCGCCCTCATGTCCATTGATTATCTCCTCTTGTTTGTCTTGGGGACTGAAATAAAGTGAGAATCTTTGGATCTTTTAAATACTATAAATGGTTTGAGGCGGAAGTTACGTTGATAGAGAATCAATGGTAGTTACTTCTCCTTTCAGATCTGGCATCTCTAGCATGTGGGAACAGCTTGCAGAGAAAAGGAGCTAGAAGTAGTCTCGTGAGGGTCTTGGGAAGCACCTTCTAGAGAAAGAAAAATGGCACCCAGAAAAGCCAAGGCAGCAATAAGCCTGAAATTTAGTATCTAAGAAGGGTTAATTACTCTCAGCCTGGGTATGAGTTCTTAGGAAACTGATACGCTATTCATTCACACTACAAACATTGATTCCTGACCTGCTTTGTAGGCAAGTTGTAGAGAATAGAACCTTACATTCCACCTCCAACCACACACACCAATAAAAACCCTGGGATAAAGGAGAAGAAAATTCAGTATGTTACACTGGTATTCATGATTAAGAAAGTGAAGCAGACTGTTTTGAGCAGGCTAAATTTCAAAGCAGCTTATGCTTAGTGAAAGTCTTAAGAATTCACCAGTATGTCCAGTAGTAATTCTGGGTGGCATTTTACATTCAACAATCTGTATGAACATTTTCTCTGTTCATTTCCCTTTTTTGTTCTTTAGACACAGTCTTGAGACAGCTCTCTTGTGAGTATTACACGATGATCACCCTTCTTCTCTCCACCTTATAGTGTTTATGGATCTTCATAAAAAGATAATTACTAAGATGCTAAGTTGAGTACGTTCCAACAAAACTTTCTGTGGTGAGAGAAATGGATATGTGAGCTGTCCAAGCTTCTGGCCACTGGCCACGTATAATTTCTGAGCGCTTAAAAGGTGGCTTACATTTAACTTAGTTCATTTTAATTGTTCATGGCAATAGTAGCTACTCGCAGGCAGTGCAGGCGCACACAATGAGTTATACAATCATTTTGAACAAGGCACTAGGAATTCAAAAGGTGTTCCATCAAGAATACTTAGTGCCTTGCAGCTCAAGCTAGGTCCTGGGAATGGTTACATAGCACAAACATTTCATAAACATAGCATTAATTAGCTAACTTGTAAAGTCATACACTTTGAAGTCATTTGTCCATAACGATGTACTTGCATGTGTCTTTTTTTTTTTTTTTTTTAATAGCAACGACAGCCATTGTCACATTTATTTTGTATTTTATCAGAAGAGCCAGCTCTGGTTGCCTTTTAAATGTCATCCTTCATTAGCCAAATGGTGCAGAAAAGGAGGAGGAGGAGGAGGAGGAGGAGGAGGAGGAGGAGGAGGAGGAGGAGGATGCTCAGTGTTACTAGCTCCATCCACTTACGTTTCCTCATTGAAGGAGTAGGGATAGCAAAATTACCTGTGAGCCTCTGCAAAGGTGGCAAAGTTTTGGCTGTGTCTTTGAATTGGTCCACCTGTCCTAAGCTGTTATACAGAAAGTAATAGGATTTGGTTTAGTGTATGAGAAAGTGTGAGATCTCAGATTTACTTTCAGATGTTAGGTCCTTTGCTTATCATAAACAAATTATTTATTCCAAGTGATGTCCCTGTTTCTCTGTGGAAAACTATAATGGTAACTATACCCACTACTGCATAGGCTTTTGAGAATAAGAGAAATAATCCTAGAAGACGCCATGTACAGTAAATATTCAGCCCTTTCTCAGCTCTCTGGACCTTAATCACTCAAGACTGCTCTGAGGTGGTCAACCTTCATGCCGTTCCTCTTACAAATTCCAAGCCGGTGAAGAGTATAGCTCTTAGAATGAATGGAGCCCATTTATGTCACCAACAGGGATGTTTTCCAATTAGCTTGCTTGACTCTAAGGATAAGAGAAACAGGCTGTGATTGTGACTGACTGAAGAAGAAACACAGAGGTTTGGACTATTATATGTACATGGATTTTGAGAGTGAAGAGAGAGCCAAAAATCTTTGCGTGAATTAGCAGGACTCTTAATATTAGTTTTTTTGGGGGGTGGGTGGGATTAGGCTTCAGGGGAGTGTGTGACTGTGTGACACCTGAGGGCCCTGCAGGTGCAGGACCACATCAGTGGAAAAGCACTTGTTCCTTGGACGTGCATTATCTTGCTATGATTCTGGCAGGAGGCCCAGATGCTAAGTGTCTTGCCCAAGGTAGAGATTTCTGGTTATACTGCCAGCTGAACAGGCAGTTGGTGAATTCTAGTAATTTTATTTATTTTATTTTTAAAAATTTTTCCCATACTTACTACTGCCCTCTCTCCTGCCCCTTCTCTGAGTCCTCCCCCAGCTGACCCCCTCCTCCCCATTCACTTCCTCAGAGAAGGCAAGAAATCCCAAGGTGAGTCAGTTTAGTCTGGCATATGCAGTTATGGGTAGGACTAAGTCCCTCCCACAAGTATCAAGGCTGAGAAAGGTGTTCTCTGCTAGGCATGGGCTTCAAGAAGCCAGTTCATGGACCCGGGATAGACTCTGGTCCAATTACAAGAGTCTCCAGAAACTGCCTACGCCTTTCAACTGTCATCCACATTCAGAGGGTCCAGATCCTTTCCATGAAGCACCAGCTGTTATTTCTGAGTCTGAGAGCTCCCAACAGCACGGGACTGCCTACTCCTTGGGTCTCCCCATCACAATCCGGATTCCTCCACTTATGCAATCTCTCCTCCCTCTCTTCAGCTGGACCAGTAGCTCAGCCTCGTGTTTAGCTATGAATCTCTGATTTGTCTCCATCAGCTGCTGGATGAAGGTTCTAAAACGGCAATTAGGGTGGTCGTCCATTTGATTATAGGGAAAGGCCATTTTAGGCACCTTCTCCACTATTGCTTGGAGTCCTAGCTGGGCTCAGCTGTGGGTTCTTGGCTGTTCCCTAGTATCAGGTTTCTCTCTAACCCCACAATGACTCCCTCTATCTGGACACCCACTTCTTTGTTCTCCTTCCCTGCCCCCCATCCCATTCTCTCATGTTCTCTTCTCACCTCCCCTGCCCACCCCCCAGCCTTATGATCACAATTTTTTCAGGAGATCTTCTCTATTTCTTCTTTTTAGGGACATCTATGGATGTCTCCCTTAACTTTCTCCTGTTACCTAGCTGCTGCTGCTGCTGCTGGTAGCAGCAGTGGTGGTGGTGCGTGTGTGTGTGTGTGTGTGTGTGTGTGTGTGTGTGTGTGTGTGTGTGCGCGCGCGCGCGTATGTGCACGCATGTGTTGTAGCCTGGTTATTCTTTGCTTTATGTCTAAAATCTACTTATGAATGGGTACATGCCATGTCTGTCTTTCTCAGTGTGTGTCACCTCACTCAGGATGATGGCCTGCAGACCCATCCATTTGCCTGCAACTTTCGGGACGTCATTTTTTTTTCCTGCTGAGTAGTACTCTGTTGTATAAAATGTAACACAATTTTTTAAGCCATTCTTCAGGTGAAAATCATCAAGATTGTTTTCAGGCTCTAGCTATTATGAATAATGCTGCTATGCACATAATTGAACCCTTGGGGTAAGATATCCTTTGGGTATATGCCCAATAGTGGTATTGCTGGATCATTGGATAGACTGATTCCCAGTTTTGTGTGGAATCACCATACTGATTTCCAAAGTGACTGTACAAGTTTACATTCTCACCTGCAATGGAGGAGTGTTCCTCATGCCCTACATCCCCTCCAGCATAGGCTGTCATCTCTGGTTTTTATCTTAGCCATTCTGACAGGTGTAAGATGGTATCTCAGAGTTGTTTTGATTTGCATTTTCTGATGGCTAAAGATGTTGAGTTCTTTAAGTGTCTCCTAGACATGTAGGGTTCTTCTGTTGAGAATTCCCTATTAGGCTCTGTACCCCATTTCCAAATGGGTTCTTAGGTTTTTTTGTTTTGTTTTGTTTTTTGTTTTTGTTTTTTTTAACCTTGAGCTTCTTGAGTTCTTTTTATATTTTAGAGATCAGTCCCCTGTCAGATGCAGGGTTGGTGAAGATCTTTCCCACTTTGTAGGCTGTCGTTTTATCTTATTGACCATGTCATTTACGTTACAGAAGCTCCTCAGTTTTCAAAGGTCCCATTTATTAATTGTTGCTCTCAGTGTCTGTGCTACTGGTGCTGTATTTAGAAAGTGGTCTCCTGTCCCAGTGTGTTCAAGTTTTCTATCAGGTTCAGTGAAACTGGGTTTACGTTGAAGTCTTTGACCCACTTGGACCTGAGTTCTCTGCAGGGTGATAGATATGGATCAATTTGCATTTTTCTACATACGACCATCCATTATGCCAGCACCATTTGTTGAAGATACTATCTTTTTTCCATTGTATATTTTTAGCTTCTTCGTCAAAAATCAGGTGTTCATAGGTGTGTGGGCTAATGTCAGGGTCTTCGATTCAATTCCATTGATCCACAAGTCTATTTCTTTGACAGTACTAACAAAAACCTTCTGGGATCTCTCTTCTCAGGATTCAAACTTAGAGCAATTCCCTTTCAATGCTACTTTATTGGCACAGTGATGGTACTGACTTGACAGGACATGATGAAGCAACATTGAATGCTAAGGTCTTATATATCCCAACCAGACCAGTCCCCTGACAAGACCATAGGGGGCCAGGGTTGCTAGGTGACGAAGTTAACAATGAAGAGGACCTTGTAGCTCTTTCATCTGTTAAAGCACCTTTCCTAGAAGAGAGTTTGTGAAGGCTTAATTTGCATCCTTAAACCTTCAAGTTAGGATCTGTGTTAATGAATCTGAGTGCAAGAAAGCCCTAGAAAGCTTTTGGGTTAGTTAGCTCTGGATAGCTCTCTTACCAGTAGGACATACCTGAGAAATTTCAAATGAGTTAATATGTTTACTAGCAAGGGTAACACGAGGAAGGCAAACAGTAAGTCTGCTCTGGGCAGGGGGAACAAAGGCTTGGAAGATCTTGTCTGTGTGACTGTTTCCACACAGGGATAGGGGACATATTCATAAATTCTAAGGAAATAATGGATAAGGGGGCTGCCTTCACACACAGAAATTCTCTGTAGGAAACAGTTAAGCACCTTCAGAGGCAATTAACACCAAAATCCTTGAGACTTCGGCTTTACCTCCATCAGGTCCCTTGGCTCTGGGTCAGCCTATGTTGGTGCCAAACAGTTCCCACTTTGAACCTCTGTGGTTCCCAGCACAGTACCAAGATATTTTTAATACTGTAGCTCTATAGGATAGCTTGAAGTCAGAGTTGGTGATGCTTCATGAAGTTCTATTATTGAACAGGATTGTTTTGGCAATCATGTTTTTTGTTTGTTTGTTTTTTGGTTTTTTTTTTTTTTTTTTTTTTTTTTGTTATTCCATATGCTCTTTCAAGGTTTGTGAAGAATTGTGTTGAGATTTTGATGGGGATTGCGTTGAATCTGTAGATTGCTTTCGATAAGATTGCCATTTTTACTAAGCTGATCCTATCTATCCAGCAGCATGGGAAATCTTTCCACTTTCTGATATCTTCAGTTTTCTTCTTTGATGACTTAAAGTTCTTATTGTACATTATTATATTATTTGGTTAGAGTTATTCCAAGATATTTAATGTTATTTGCAGCTATTATAATGGGTAGTGTTTCTCTGATTTATTTTTCAGCCATTTTATCATTTGGGTATAGGAAGGCTATTGATTTTTTTGAGTTAATCTTGTATCCTGCTCCAATGCTGCAGGTGTTTATCAGCTGTAGGAGTTCCTTGGTAGAATTTTGGGAGCCATTTATGTATACGATCATATTGTCTGCAAATAGGGATAGTTTGACTTCTTCCTTTCCAGTTTGTGTCTCCTTAATCTCTTTTTGCTGTCTTAATTGCTTTTGCTAAAGTTTCGAGAACTATATTGAATAGATATGGAGAGAGAAGACAGCCTTGTCTTGTTTCTGATTTTAGTGGGATTGCTTTGAGTTTCTCTCCATTTAGTTTGATGTTGGCTGTCAGCTTGCTGTATATGGCCTTTATTATGTTTAGGTATTTTCCCTGTATTTCTGATCTCTCCGGGACTTTTATCATGAAGGGGTATTAGATTTTTGTCAGAGGCTTTTTCAGCATCTAAGGAGATGATCATGCGTTTTTGTTTGTTTTGGGTTATATGATGGATGACATTGACAGTTTTTATATATTGAGCCATCTCTGCATCTCTGGGATGAAGCCTACTTGATCATGGTTGATGATTAATTTTGATATGTTCTTGAATTCCTTTTGCTGGAATTGTATCGAGTATTTTTGTGTCAATGTTCATGAGGGACATTGGTCTGTAATTCTCTTTCTTTGTTGCATCTTTGTGTGGCTTGGGTATCAGGGTGACTCTAGCCTCATAAGAAGAGTTTGGCAATGTTCCGTCTGTTTCTATTTTGTGGAACAATTTGAAGAGTATTGGTGTTAGTTCTTCTTTGAAAATCTGGTAGAATTCTGTGCTGAAACCATCCAGCCCTGAGTTTTTTGTTGTTTGTTTGTTTTGCTTTTGCTTGAGAGAGTTTTTAAACAGCTTCAATTTCCTTTGGGGTTGTAGGTCTCTTTAGGTCGTTTATCTGGTCCTAATTTAATTTTGGTAAGTGGTACTTGCTAGAAAGTTGTCCATTTCATTTAGGTTTTCTGATTTAGTGGAGTATAGATTTTCAAAGTATGACCTGATAATTCTTTGGATTTCCTGGTATCTGTTGTTATGTCTCCCTTTTCATTTCTAATTCTGTTAATTTGGATTCTCTCTACCTCTCTCTCTCCCCTTCTTGATTAGGCTTTATCTATCTTGTTGACTTTCTCAAAAACTAACCCTTTTATTCATTGATTCTTTGTATTATTCTCTTTGTTTAAATTTTATTTATTTCAGCCCTGAGTTTAATTATTTCCTGCCTTCTATTCCTTCTGGGTGAGTTTGCTTCTAGTTGTCCTAGAGCTTTCAGCTGTGTTAAGTCTCCTTTGTGAGATTTCTCTGTGTTTTTCATATAGGCATCTAGTGCTATGAATTTTCCTCTTAGCTCTGCTTTCATTGCATTCCCTAAGTTTTGGTGTGTTGTGGATTTATTTTCATTGGAATTCTAGTAATTTTAAAGACATGTAGACACTAGAGAGAGTGTGTCTAAATAGATGTTACAGGGTGATGGTCCTTGAAACACAAGGAAGAGAAGCAAATCAGCCATACAGGACATATACTGTACGATTTCAATCCTGTGAAACACCTGGAATAGAAAAATGATAGGGACTTGTTTCTCAGAGTAATGAGCATTTTAAAAGTTACATGGTGATCACCATACAGCTCTGCTAACATGAAAAACCATTGAATTATATGATTTAAATAGCTGGATTGTAAGGTATATGAATCATATCTTAACATATATCTTATTTTTTAAAGGATGGGGCTAACAAGCTGGCTGAGTAGGTAAGGACACTTGTTGCCAAGCCTGATGAACTGAGTTTGATCCCCAGGACTCACATAGTGAGAGGGAAGAACCAACTATTGAAAGTTGTCCTTTGATCTACACACACACACACACACACACACACACGTTAACAAGTTTAATGATATGAAAGAGAGAGATCTAATTGATTTACAGAATGCTTAAAATGGTGCTAGAGAACTGACTTCCAGGCCTGAGGTGACCTTGAACTCAAGGTCCTTGTGCTTTAGTAACTCCAATGCTGGGACTACTGGTGTACAACATCACATGTACCTTTTTAAGTCCAGTCTTACTCAGCCTGGTTCCCAGCTTTTTAGCATGGCTATGGTCCTAAGTCAGTATTTTCAGGAAGAGAGTTTATTCCTGTTACCCTGTTGCTGTGGGTCAGCTGTAGTGGGATTATGTGTTGTTACATTGTAAATAATTGTCCCCCCTACTAGTTTAATAAAAACGCTGATTGGCTGAAGGCAGATGAGAAGTGTGGGTGGGGCTACCAGACTAAGAAAACTCTGGAAACAGGAAGAAAAGAACAGAAATGCCACAGAGTTGCCAGACAAGCCAGAAAGAAGCAGAGGACAGCTATGCTGCTCTGAGAAAAGGTACCTAGACGCATAGCTCAACAGGATAAGAATCATGGATTAGTTTAAGAGCAAGAGCTAGCAAGTTATATGCCTGGGCCCCACGTCAATCAGCATACAATTAATACAAGCATCTCTGTGTTTCAGTGGGACTATGGGACAGTGGGTCTGAAAGTCTGGGCCACAGGCTAGGCTGGAATTTCCAGGTCAGAAACCAAATAAAACAGTCAGCTGTTTGTTAAGGTTTGATTTTGCTTTTCATGAAGTTGTTTTGAGTCTGTTTTTAGACCCTGGTTCACGTGGAACAAGGGAGGAGAGTGGTGAATCTTCCTAAGACTATCTGATGAGCAGGCACATTCCACAATGCACAGAACCAGTTGGTTTAACCAGGCACATCAGTTCAGTTGTTGAATTTCCCCCCAGCACGGTCCTTTGTCCCTTCCCTACACCATGCTCCTTGAATATAGATATGATCCACCATGCATTAAATATACCATTTACCTATACCAGTATAGAACATAATGTATACAGGCTTCCTTTTAAAAACTTATTCCTTAAACCATATATTGTAACAACTATGTCCAAAGCCTAAGAGACTTGAACATAACCAAATTTTCATATCCTTGTATTCCTCATCTGCTAGAAATCCCAGTGGTTTGTGCTATATTATGGTCAAACTAAACCTGGAAACCAGGACTCATTCTTCTGAGATAATTATTCTCTATGTCAGCAAAGATGACTAAGGATCCTGAGCCCCAGTCTTAAATCCCATCCTCATCAATGGGTGGTTTTGTTACTTTGGAGCAGTTACTTAATTGTTGTAAGCCACAGTTCGCTCAAAAGAACAGTTCAGGAGGACTTTAAAGGGGAGGTTGTGAAGTTAAGCTAGGCAGCCAGTATGAACTATTATTTCACAGATATGTAGTAATTGTTAGGCTATTCCTCTGCTTTTCTTTTTGGGTTTCCTTCCTCTGATACCAGCCATAAATCATTTGGCCCAAGGATCACCATGAGCTTCTCCTTCCTTTGATAAATCTTTGTCTTTTCCAAACGTTCTAGATTCATCTAATTGATCTGCATGTCTAAACTTTTGTTTTCATATTAATCATACCTAATGCTTTAAAAATGCTTTTAGAAAATAGCAGCGATAGTTTTTCATTCTCAACCCTGTAATCTCTTAGGTGAGTAATTTGGGAAATGTGCACCAATAATTTCAAAATTTAACTGGACAATTTTTATATTTTTCAGGTGACTCCTAGAAAACCATAAAGCCTACCTGCATCTGATGAAATCAGTCAGTCAGCCAACCAGCCATGTCTTACACTCCAGGGATTGGTGGGGACCCAGCCCAGCTAGCACAGCGCATCTCTTCTAACATCCAAAAGATCACACAGTGCTGTGAGTTCAGTTTCAAATTGATTTCACCGTTGTTTTCAATTCTTAGTTGAACTTCGTGGTAAACATAATAAAGCTTTAGCAATTAAGGAAGGATGGAGAAAGGAACATTCTTCTAAGAACACATTTAAAGGGGTTAGAACCCTTTAGGCCAAGTATGGAGAGAATTTAATGGAAGAACAGAGTGCCAGCACAGGCCCAGGTTCCATTGTTTCATTAACCAAATCAAGATTTACAAGTTGATGTTTGTATTTACTCTGAGACAGCCTTGTTCTTGAAGCTGAGATCTGCTGGCTTACTTTGTACTAGCAAGAGCTCAGAAGATTTATATTTATTAAGAATAAAATCTGAACAGATAGTGCTTAGGCTATTTTCGTACCTGCAACTATGTGGTATAACGTGAAAAGAGGCATAAAAGAAGTAACCAGATGTTTCAGTTCCTTTTTCTATTGCTGTAACAAAATACATGAGATGGGCAGGTTATAAAGGAATACATTACTTAGTCATAGTTTTGAATGACAAAAAACACAGGAGCAGTATCTTCTTGACTCTGGTGAGGACCTGTTGATACAAGATGTCATGGGGCAGCAAGGGAACAGGAGAGTGAGGTGAGGTACCACCACCACCATTAGGACCAAACTAGCCCAGAGAGACAGAGAGATGTATCAATTCCCTCTCAGGGGCACCGTGAATCACTATCACTTTGGGGACCAAGCTTCAACATGCAGCGTGACATCTGAACTGTGGCAGGAGGGGATATTTTAATCTGTGGAGAGAGAGATTATGAAAGGTGGTGTAGATTCCCTTGCTAACCTCCCTTGTTGCAGAGACAGCAAGCCAGCAGACCCAATTCACCCATCAGCACAGGTACATGTGTGTGCGTATGCACATATTCATGGGCATACAGGTTTTGGTTTTCAATTTAGTTCCCAAGTCACAGCTAATCACATACTCGAGACTGTTCTAGGCATCTTTTGCTCAGTGCTTTGGGACATTGCCAGAACTCTTTTTTGAGACAGAATCTCACTATATATATATCTGGCTCAGAATTTGCTATGCAACTTTGAACTCTGTCTTAGCCTCTGGAGTGGTGTGATTAAAGGCGTGTACCACCAGTATAATATCAGAACTCCTTGACTGGATGTTAATACTCTTTTATTCTTCAACATTATCAACATGCTAACACACTACTAATATAAATAATGTTTTCAAATCATCTTACCATTAAAAAAAATTAATCATTAACTCCTCAATACTGTTCTACAGAAGTGATTTAAATGAGATACCAATGTACTTTGGAGGTCAAGGGAATAAAGTTACAATATAGATGGCTGTGGAAGGTACTGATGTCTACTTTGATTTAGAGTAATTTGTGTTTTCTTTGGCTACTGTCAGGGAAGCCAGGAAAGAGTAGCGTTGCACATCATGCTATTCATGACAGGCACTTAAGAGTGTTTCATCAATATTATTCCAGCTTTTTGCTCTTCTGGTTTCAGATTGCTCTGATCCCTCCATGGTTTTCTTGCTGCTTGTTATACAAAACACTGATACACTGACCGGCCTCAGGTGAATGTAATAATCTTCATGAAATTTACAGGAGCTGATAGTTCAGTTTACATACATGGAAAATCCAGACCCTTTACAAGAAAGAAAGTCAAAATAAAATAGGTCCTATTGGCTCATATTACTAAATGGTGCCAAGAATTCAAGTGGCTGAGGAGTGGTTGTACCACTCTGAGATTAGAGAAGTGGTAAGCACTGGATAGTACAGGGGGTACCTGAACTGGAGACTGTAGAAGTGGTAAGCACTAGATATTACAGGGGGTACCTGAACTGGAGACTGTAGAAGTGGTAAGCACTAGATAGTACAGGGGGTACCTGAACTGGAGACTGTAGAAGTGGGAAGCACTGGATAGTACAGGGGGTATCTGAACTGGAGACTGTAGAAGTGGTAAGCACTAGATAGTACAGGGGGTACCTGAACTGGAGACTGTAGAAGTGGTAAGCACTGGATAGTACAGGGGGTATCTGAACTGGAGACTGTAGAAGTGGTAAGCACTGGATAGTACAGGGGGTATCTGAACTGGAGACTGTAGAAGTGGTAAGCACTAAATAGCACAGGGGGTACCTGAACTGGAGACTGTAGAAGTGGGAAGCACTGGATAGTACAGGGGGTACCTGAACTGGAGACTGTAGAAGTGGTAAGCACTGGATAGCACAGGGGGTACCTGAACTAGAGACTGTAGAAGTGGTAAGCACTGGATAGTACAGGGGGTACCTGAACTGGAGACTGTAGAAGTGGTAAGCACTGGATAGTACAGGGGGTACCTGAACTGGAGACTGTAGAAGTGGTAAGCACTGGATAGTACAGGGGGTACCTGAACTAGAGACTGTAGAAGTGGTAAGCACTGGATAGCACAGGGGGTACCTGAACTAGAGACTGTAGAAGTGGTAAGCACTGGATAGTACAGGGGGTACCTGAACTGGAGACTGTAGAAGTGGTAAGCACTGGATAGTACAGGGGGTACCTGAACTGGAGACTGTAGAAGTGGTAAGCACTGGATAGTACAGGGGGTACCTGAACTGGAGACTGTAGAAGTGGGAAGCACTAGATAGCACAGGGGGTACCTGAACTGGAGACTGTAGAAGTGGGAAGCACTAGATAGCACAGGGGGTACCTGAACTGGAGACTGTAGAAGTGGGAAGCACTAGATAGCACAGGGGGTACCTGAACTGGAGACTGTAGAAGTGGTAAGCACTAGATAGTACAGGGGGTACCTGAACTGGAGACTGTAGAAGTGGGAAGCACTAGATAGCACAGGGGGTACCTGAACTGGAGACTGTAGAAGTGGGAAGCACTAGATAGCACAGGGGGTACCTGAACTGGAGACTGTAGAAGTGGTAAGCAATAGATAGTACAGGGGGTACCTGAACTGGAGACTGTAGACACTTGGACTGGAGGGAGGTAAGGGGTAGTTTAAATGAGAGCATGCTGGCTAAGAAAGAGATCAGTTGTTATAGCCAGCTGAGACACCCTAATCTGAGGCTGCGTTGAACAAACTACAGTGTGGATGACACACCTAATTATAATCCATAGCACTCCTGGATTGCGCAGATAGCTTCCCTCAACTGTTCACAACTCTTAAGACAGGACCAGGCTGAGCCTCATGTTCCAGGCCTATAATTCCAAATACTCAGGAGTCTGAAGCAAGAAGATTACAAGATTCAAGGCTTGCCTGGGCGTACAGAGGAAGTTCAAAGCCAGCTTGTGCAACTTTAGCGAGACTCCTGTCTCAAAATAAAAAGTAAAAAGAGGGCTAAGGATGTAGCTCGGTGATAGCCTTTAACTAGCATGTGCAAGCCCTAGATTCAATTCAATAATTCAAATAATTTTTAATGAAAATTGAGATCATTAAGTCAAGAAAAGGTCCAGTCACTACTTCAGATATGCAAGGCATGGTCTGTCAAGCGTGAACTTGAAGCCACATGTACTGCACACTGGGGCTGCTCCACAAGTTCATAGATACTGGGAATTAGACCCCAATCTGAGAAGGAGGAAGTGCCGTTAAATAAACTGTTAAAGGATGGCTTTATGTTACAAGAGACTAGAAATAGTGGTCAGGTAATTCCCAAGTTATTTATTCAGAAATTTAAATATTGAAATGATGTTTCAGACTAAGTGACTTTTAGGTGTGATATTCTGTTTGGCACATTCAACAGTAGTTCTTTGAGTATCTGTTACACATTAGACACTGTTTGAGAGAATATGGACCTAACTTTAAACCAGTCTATAAGGTCCCGTCTTCATAGTGGCCAGTGGAGTTGGAAGTAACATATGGCATAAAAGTTAATAAGGAACCTAGTCCCCTATGAGGAAAATACAGTAAAAGTGATGGGGAAGCAGGCAGCCGGGGTCCTTTGTTGCTTAGATGTGCCTACATATAGGAGGAAGGCCTGGCAGAGAGAGCTACAGGAACAAGTTGCATGAAGGAAATCACTACAGTAAACATCTCCAAGCAGTCAAGAGCTTGAGTTGCTCAGAAAGAGAAAAGAAAGGAAAACCAGACCTCCATGTTCAGAGCACAGAACTTGAGGCGAGAGTTGCTGGAGGGGAAATTGGAGGAGGCTGGGTGAGTCAGTTACTTAGAGCTTTGTCTGCTCAGTAGAGTTTAGATTTCACTGTACAAGGCCGTGGAAATCACTGAAAGCCTGAGAGGAGATGAGACAAAAGCCACTCTGCACTTTGAAAGGATTGCTGGCTTCTACTTAGAGCACAGATGTGTGGAGAACAAGGAGGCTTATTTTGGTCTTTGTAGGGGTCTGTTGAGAGAGATTTTTGTCTTGTGTCAGGGTTTTATCATTGAGGATGAAGAGACACGAAGGACGTGTTGAGACACAGCCAGGGGGCTTGTGGGCACATGTGGGCAGGCCTGAGAGGGAAGGAGTCACAGGTTTTTGCATCTGCACAGGAGTAGGTGATGACAAACGTGAATGATATAAGAAAGTCTACTATCCACGAAGAGTTGGGGAGGATTGTGTTTCCTTCTAGTAATTCTTTATTTTTACCCCAGTCGTAGAGGAGTATGCCATCATTGGATCACTTTACCCTTGGTCAAGTAAATTTTGCAATGTCTTTTGGACATCTAAATGGAGGTGGCAGATAGTTGAGATATATGGATTTAGAAATTGAGAACTGTCTTGCAGTTTGTAATTTGGAATATGGGATCACAGCACAGGTGTTATTTAAAACCTTACGTCTGAGTTAAGCCCAAGGATTCAGAGAAAATGACTGGGGTGTTAAGAACTGTGGAAGTCAGGAAGAAAGTATCATGAAGAAGTTGAGTGACCAGAACAAAATAAAGACGAGGTAGCATACTAGAAATCTAAATAAACAAATGAATGAGTAAAGCGTGGTGAGGCGTCATCTATGTCTGATGCTGCTGAGATACCAAAGGGAGGAGCAGAGGATTATGTTTGGCAAATGGCACTGAAGAGTAACCGCGTGCCTATGTTCCAAGTGTGGGGTTCAAAAAGACCTGCTTTGTTTATGTAAGAAGATATCCCAGAATTCCGCTCACCCATGCTTATGTCTTGGATGTGGCTACCTATAGGCCAGGAATGTAGTTGATCTGGGGATTGTCCTGTCTGAAAAGGAAAGGTTGAATCACTATTTTGCAGAAAACGAACTGAGCCTGCCTTGGAAGTTGATTCTCAACCTTTAGTCATGACCCTTTGGAGGTCAAATGACCCTTTGGAGGTCCAGTGACCCTTTAACAGGGGTTACCTAAGACCATTGGATAACATTACATTGGAAAATATTACAGTCCATAACAATAGTAAGATTACAGTTATGAAGTAGCTACGAAACCAGTTTTATGGTTGTGTGTCGCCAAGCATGAGGAAGTATATTAAAGGGCACAGCATTAGGAAGGTTGGGAACCACTGGTCTAGAGCGTGGTTTGCCCTTAAATTACTCTGCAAGTAAAGCCAGCTGTGTTACTGGTAGAAGCTTAATCTGTTTCTGAGTACATCTGTCTGTAAGTGAAATATGAACTAAAACCATCAGACAGGGAAAGAGAGGGAAGGGACGGGTTTCTATGGCTGTCTTGAACAACTGAGACAGTGAACGTACAGTCCAGGAGGCCGTAGAGAAGAAGGGATTCGTTGGCTAAATGTGAACTTGAGACTCGGTCATGTCTTTAGTGACCAGCACTGCTGGGCATATTTTCTCATTCTGAAGTTCAGTGTCTGAATGAACGGAAGTTCATAGTGAAACTATGTGTCTGGTCTAAACCTGGCCTACTGTTCTGATAAGAGCTGGGCAGAAACATGTGGAAGTGAAAAGCAGAAGCATGGTGTTTCAGTTCCCCTTCCCCAGTCTGACAATGCTATTAATACCAATAGGCGCGATGGGTAAGGGTTCACCATAGGTAGGTTCTTCCCTTGACACTGACATTTGCATCTTTTGACATGTGTCCTTCCAGATTACCTGATTTTACAAATGAGTCTAGGGAGGGTATCCTGTGTAAGGTAGCTAGAAGGCGGGCATCTGTTCAAACAGAACTCAACATTTCCTGGGACTGCAGTGGGAAGTTTACGTTCCTGCCAGTCTTGATCAGATAAAGACTTGTATAAATATTGAGTCTTGTAGCTTATTTTATGCTAGAAGAAAACAATTTTATATTAATTTTTTTATTATTGGAGGAACCCAAGAATGTAATTTTATTTTCTTTTAACAGTACTCTGGCAGTTGTTTTGCAAAGCATAGAACAGATGAGGTATTTTTGAGGTAGCAGGTATCAAATGTTCTACCACTGAGCTGTATCTCCAGAATTCTTAGCCCCAAAAGTTAGTATTTTAAACTTACTTGGTTTTTGGCTGCTCAGTCATGTTTTGTTGAAGGAGATCTATACTGTTATAAATCTGCTTCAATATTAAATAGTTATACTATGCCAGTGATATAATTTATAGCACACAAAATATTTAGACATTATAAGTGTTTACATATATATATATATATATATATATGCAACATGTATGTGCTACAGTTTGTAGAGTTTACTTTGAAACAATTTGACCTTTAAATGGCAAGTTGAATAGATGTATATTCAAACTAGAACTTTATAGATTTCTCTGTGAACTCCAGTATGGAACATTAAAATGATTTGGCCGGTATTTTTATCCCTTGGTGTAGGCTGCAGATCTTTAGCAGAGTTGCTAAGACATTTGTGCTGCCAGCCCTCCCTCCCATGCCTGTGTGCCATAGGCAGTGCTTTCTGTCCCAGGCTTCATATGGCATCTAGTCCTTCTTAGCTCAAGGTTTCAGGGAGCTGTTCTAGCAGGCTGCAGTTGCTATGCAAATGAGTCTCCATGTCCTTGAAGCTCAGCAAGCATCTCCAAAGTGATAGATTTAGTTTCTCAAAGCTTGAGTTCAAGCTCAAAAGCAGCATTTTTATTAGAATACTTGGAATTAGGATATCTTCTCATTACCTTCTCTCGTTCTTGGTATTTCCGGGAGACAGCTCCTATCTGTGATGTAGAAGGTCAACTAGCCTTTGTGGGCTGACCAGAGAATGATATATTTACATGGACCACTCATGCCTCCCCAGTGACTCCATAGAAAAATATCTTTAGAACATACGAAGAGAACTTATAAGTGTTATAAGAACTTATATTTTTGAAGAACAGATGAAATATATTGAAACCTTCAGCACAGCATTTTTTCTTTCTAAAGTTGGTGCACATTTATTATTAAGTAGTGTATATGACTGACAAGTGTACAGTCTAGTCACTATCCACAGCCATATCATGCAGATAGAGGAGTACATTCCGAACTCCCAAAGTCCTTTACATGCTTACACTTCCTCCACGTCCATCAAAGATAAGCAGGATCCTGAATTTTCAGCGTGAAAACTTACCTGATTCTTAAGGTTCATCTGATAGAGTGAATGAGTGTATTTTATTTTGTGTTGGGCTTCACTCTCTTTTGAGTTTGTGGGATTCATCTGTGTGGCTATAGGTCATTTGTATTATTCCTTATTCAAGCATTTATACCACACTTTACCTTTTCTACTATCCACAAACATTTGAAGTATTTACATTTTGTCATTCTTATTTTGGTTGTTGCCCTTTGCTGTTATAAACAACATTCTTCTGTTTCTGTGTAGGCGGGTCTTAGGGTTTGTTCATGATCAGTGCTAGTAGAAATGCTTGCTTCCTCCAGCAGCAGGTGTGTCAGAGTTCCATAGTTCCAATTCCTTGCCAGTGTGAACAGCCTAAAACTTTATCTATTTCAGCCACATTCTTATCTCCTTGTGGCTTAATTGCATTTCTCTAATTTGAATTGGGATTTTTGAGAATGTTAGGAAACTCAAAGGACACAGCACATTCCGTTATCCAGCCAGCCACGTGTGTGTATGTACCTTTCCTGAGACTGGAGACAAAGAATGTGAGATTGGACAAGCTCTCTCACTTTCTAGAATGTGGTTTCATTGGACCTTATGGCTAGATTATGGTCTCTTCCAGTTTTATAAATCACCACAACCAGATCTCAGGGACTCCTGAAAACTCTTCTTACATGTACAGACTGCTTTTCTGCTAAGAGGCTTTTTGTCATGAGATCTGCAATGCATATTTACAAGATCACATATGGGAAGCAACCATTCATAAGAGTGGCTAGAGCAGCCATTCTCAACCCTCCTAATGCTGTGACCCCTTAAACTATATTCTCATTTCTCATGTTATGGTGATCTCCAACCATTGAATTATTTCATTGCTACTTCATAACTGCAATTTTGCTACTGTTATGAATCATAATGTGAATATCTGATATGAGATTCCAAAGAGGTCACAACCCAGAGATTTATAATTGCTTGGCTAGAGTACCACGAGGGTTATGGAGCATTTCATGATATTTGAAGGTGGGAGTTATGGGCAAAATGTTTCTAGAGTGAGTCGTGCCAGAATTAAATTAAGAACTGAAAGAGATTGATAAATCGAACTGAGAACAGCTAACTATGAAACAGTATTTGAGGGGAAAAATTTCTTTACATAGTTGTTATAGTTAAGTCTATGCCATTAAGGGATTGTTCCAAAACCAGGGTCACACAGATAACCTGCTTACGTTTTATGGGACAAAAGGAAACAGTAGCGGGTCTGTGAAGAAGTGGCTGGTAAGAGCAGAAGGGAAGTGAGAGACTGAGGAGGGGTAACCCAGAATGCATTATATATTTATACAAACGTGTGAAGTTGCCAAAGAATAAAATTTATTAATAAAATAATAGAATTCTGACATTTGAGAAAGTATTGCTCTTCAAGGAAAACCATAGGTGCCTAAAATTTTTCAGAAAACAACTAATCAAATTCATTGGTAGCAAAATCTTCCCATCAGGAGCTGGAGAGGTTGCTCAGCAGTTTAAAATCCTTGCTTCTCTTGCAGAGGACCTGGCAGTCCCCAGAAGACCTGTGGTGACTCACAAACATCTGTAACTCCAATGTCAGAGGATGTAACACACTCATGCACACGATGCACGTACATATATGGAGGCAAAACACTCATGTACATAAAATAAAAAGTAAATAATTCTAAACAAAAAAATGAAAAAAAGCCTCTCCATCATAATTTGAGCACAGAAGTTTCTGCTAAAGTTTGATAATAATAGCACATGTGCTTTTCCGTATAGTTTGGTTTCTGAAGCTCTCTGAGAAGGTCAAGTGAAAACCTGAGCCTTTGCTGTAAATGTTAAAAGAAGATAACAGAAACTTGTTTTGTTTGAATCATTTTTTAAAATCATATGTTTCTTATAGACTCAACTATTTTATTAAATATCATCTTGATTAGATTTTTAAAAGAACCACAGTGTCTCTGTGCTGCTCAGTAACTGTTCTTGCTTCACATGTACTGTTTATTTATTAAGAATCACTGCTTAGCACTTGACGCTGTAAGGTTCTTAGGACTTAGAAATGAAGTAAGACATCTCTGTAAAAGTGTAAGTTCTTAAGTGGAAGTGGATCTGGAAGATCTTGGAGGAGAAGTTAGCAGTGAGTTTACTCCAAATCCATTGGCTGAAATTCTGTAGGAGTTAATATAAGTAGTTTTCAAAGTATAGGTCATTTTGTTGGTCTGGGAGGAAATACATTCGGATCTAGTAAAGAGACCTCATTCTTTACCCTTTAAGACATGACCATGCAAAGGGGAAGGTAGTGCATTGACTTTTCTATTTGGAGCTGGAGCAAACTTTCCTGTGAAAAGGATTCTAGTCCCAAGAAGAGAACAGAAACAGTAAGAAGTAAGTCAAGACGTAAAGAGTAAATCGTGATTACCCAACAACAGGAAGTGACGTCCCAGGCGTCTTCTGGCGGAATGAGAAGGTGGCTAGTGGAGGGAAAGGATTTAAAAGCTCACCCCCTTCCTCTGCAGTCTGATATGCCCATTTCTGCTGCCACAGAGTCTGAAAATATTTGTTTGACATTATTGGTCTCCTCGCATACCAGTAACTTTGGAGCTGTCATATGTCTGTCATGTCTGAATTGCTGACACAGTACAGAGGTCAGTAGGAGAGTATTCTTATCCACAGTAATCTTAAAGAGAAAGACACCTTTCTCTTTCTCTCTCTAGTGACTTGTCCTATAGATAGAGCTTGGCTGCTGTTTGTGAGGCATGAATACACTTGCAGTTGCTTCATACACTAAATTCTTAATCGGTGGCTTGAGGGTTCTTCCTGGAACTTTCTTACTTCTCTGTGTGTGAATCAGCTACAGGTTGATGCCCTGAGCACGAACTCTTTCCTTTGGTACCAATCCTACACTCTGGTTTGCAGGACTTTGCTGATTGGATCCAATCTAACTGCACAGCCCACTGATTCCGTGTTATCCCGTCCATTGCTCTTCACTCCTGCCTCACCGCTCAGGTCCCCATTGTTCTTACTACGTCAAATGATAGCAACCTCCAAATCCTTCTCTCTGCTTCCTTTATTGCCTACCTAATCTTCTCACAGCATGAAGGCAGCCTTTTAAAACTCTAGATCAACCCATACCCTTCCCACCCCAGTTTAAAACTCAGCTATGACTTTCTTGACTTTATAATCAAGTGTGTACCCCTATACTGCTCACATCCTAATCAGCCCCTGCTTCCACTAATCATCAACGTCAGGTTCTTTCTGCACCTTCTTGGAGTGACCCTTTGTCACCTCAGGACCTTTGTGCTTGCTTTCTGTTCAGATGGCTCCTTTGGGGACATTCAGGTGGTCTCAGTGCATTTCCTTAGTGATTGCCTTATCCGACCTTATCCTCATCAGCTCACTTTGTTTTTATAACGTCTTTTATTAGAAAAGTATAATAACTTTTTATTTTTCCTCATGTTTCCCATTCAAATGTTAGTCTTTGAGATAAATGTTTTAATGCCACAGGCACCAAATTACTTAAGTGAATTTTTTAATATGAAGTGAATATACAAAGATAGTTTTACTTTTTACTCCTGCATCCGATAGCATCAGGTGTTTCATTGTTGGATGTTGTTTTTTTTAATAGTCCTTTAGTCATGGAAATTTTATCTCAAGATTCCATGTTTATTTGTGAGTTGGGGATCTTAACATGCCCACTGTCTGTAGAATGCATCCTTGGAGATCTCCATAGATAAAGCACAGTGCTGCCCATGTGATGTGACATTTGTTTAAATAATCACAGTAATTATTAGCTTTGTTCACCCTGAATATAATCTGTGCCCCGTGGTTGATTGGATTACAGCGTTGCTTCCCTTTTGTGAAATTACAGTTTGCGGTTGGTTGTGCAATGGCCTCGTGCATGTGGTTGCCTTGAAGCTGACTAGTCATTCTTTAGATTAACTAGTATTTTTTCCTGGAATTATTTTGACAGTTTCTGTCCTTCTAACTTTGGTGTCTTTATAAAAATTGTTCACTTGTTTGTTCTTTACCAATTCCTGAGCAGTATTATATTTTTATTATTATAGAAAGCAATTGTTTTTTAGGTGTTCGCCAAACGGTTTTTCTTAAAGTGGTTGACACTGTTAGTTACTTTGAAAGAACTCACATAGAACATGAATAGTGTTCTGCTTTGCTGTATTTATCATTCCTACTCTTCCTTATGTGGTATAGTTATCATGATCACTGATGAGAACATGGCTGCAGTAATGAAGTAGTAATGTGAGTTATGAGCATTTACTTCTATAGGATGGATTTGTCTTCATCCTCTGCGAAGCCAAAGAGAATGTCCATGAACATAACCAAGATCTGCTTGCAGCCATGGACCATTAATTCTACTTGGAAATCTAGAAATCTTTGTTTTTAATAAAGGCCTACTGAGGCCTGTCTTGCTGCTGGGCATGAGTTAGGAGTAGACTGGTCAGGAAACATTTAGTAATTTTAGGTATATTGTCTTTCTGGAAGGTATCTAATCTCTCTCTCTCTCTTTATTGAGAGTGAACCTTGCTGTTAGCCCTGTTGGTCACCTTCCCCCAGAATGCTGACATTATAGCATACACAACCACATTTTCTGTTTTAATCTAGTATTTTATTTATTATTTAGCTTTTTATGTGTGTATGATATGTATATGGGGTGTGTGTATGTGTGTGTACATGTTTATATTTAAATATGTAAGTGCAGTGTGTGCCCCATAGTACAGAGGTCAAGGACAACCTCAGGAGCTCACTTGGGACTGTGTTTTGACTGTGTCGCAGATGCCAGGCTAGCTAGCCATTCAGCTTCTGGGGACCATCAGCATTACACCTTGCCATGGAGCACTGGAAACATAGATACATGTAACTGTGCTTGAACTATATGTTTTCTAGGGATTTCAATTCAGGTTCTTATGCTTAATTGCATACCCACCTAGCTATCTCCCCAATTTAGGGGATTAAGGTACTTTAAAGTGTATATTCTGGCCAGGTAGTGGTGGCTCACACCTTTAGTCCCAGCACGTGTGAGTTTGAGGCCAGCCTGGTCTACAGAGCAAGTTTCAGGACAGGCTCCAAAAAGATACAGAGAAACCCTGCCTCAAAACACAAAAAAGAAAGAAAACGCATATTTTGTGTCTCATGTTAAGTATCATTCATTTAAAAAATGTTATTATCAGATTTTACTATCGAGTATCAGATGAGAAAACCCAGTTTCATAATGTTTAAATCACTTGCTCAAGTTCATACCATTATGGGAGATTTGTGTTGGCTCTTAGGACACTCTGATTCTTAAAATATTATCTATTTAGATCATGTTGTATTGTACCAGAGTGTAAAGTGTATATCTGTCTAATTTGTCCCTATATATGAAGCATCTATTGCGTTCTGGACAGTCTGCATGATAGGGGTCAGTTATTAAATAAAACAGATGTTCGCATCTGTAGAGTGAATGTTTAGTGGGAAAATACATAAGATAGAGATGTGAGTTAAAAGGAAAGATTAAGTGGTTTGAACAGTAGCAATAACAAAATCGTACTATATGCTGGAGGGGGATTGTATCAATGAGGAAAGTACCCGGGGACCAGGTGGGCTTGCTCAGGAGTTAATGGTTGAGCTGAGTCTTGAACTCACCATTGAAGCAATTCACAGAGTGCATCTTTCTATATCTGAGGATGTTTTCAATGGGGAGAGAGGGCTGTTTAGATGGCAGCTCGCTTGGGGAATTAGAGGTGAAGAGGAGCCAGTACTAGGTTGATCAACTTCATGGGCCATCATAAAGCCATTTACATGGCTAGAACAAGGGTTTGGATTGAGGCTCCACAGTCACAGTGCAGAGGCAGGGGTTGGGGGCATGGTTTTAGATGTGCCAAAGTGGTTAGGCTGGAGGATGTGTGCAAGGGAGCAGATAGAGTAGATAGACCATAGCCTGTGTGTTCTATCAAGAGGCCTGAAAAAGGAAGGTGAGAAGAGGTGGGCCTGGTGGATAGTAGGCTTCTCAAGTCAGGATGCCATCCGGGAGGAGCCCAGTGCATAGGAGGTGATATTTGTAAGTGATGTGCCTGGCATGACACTGTGGTTGTGGAGGAGGTACAGCATGTGGCATAGTCTAGGAGCTTGCAGTCATGGCCCAAGGGCGGAATTATTCTGGGGAGCAGTGGAGGAAAAAGCCACTGTGTATTGAAATGAACAGGAATTAAGACAGGAGTCTGGGTGAGCAAGATAAGAGTGAGCCAAGAACTAGAGCTATCAAAAGAGACAAGTGTGCCAGAGGAACCAGAATGCCTACAGCTGCCCTGGACAGAGATGGGCTTTGGCATTTTCTCTGCATCGGTTCCTCTGGTACTCACTCAGACTTCATTGTAGTTTGCCTTTTCTTCTCTTTCCAGGGTAGTGCTCATTATTTGACTGGGTCTTCTGGTTCTCTCATGCTCTTCCTTTCCTTTGTGTAGTTGCACTTCGTCTTCGTCATCCTGTGGGATGACTTTGACTTTCCGGTCAGGAGGTAGGTGTGTGGAAAAGAAAATGACTGTTTTCTCTGCTCAAGGACCCCTTCTTCCCCAGTGTGTGATCTCCCGGAGCAGGGGTAGGAACGGCCTAATCACTTCCTCCTTTGCCTCCCAGGATTGTCTTGGCTTTGGAAGGTTGTTCTGAAGTCTTCATAACTCCTTAATATTAGTGTCCCAAGATACACGGCCACATCTTCCCATGCTGCTCCTTTTCTTTTAGAGAAGAGTTAGCCAGCCATGTAAATTCAGATCTCTATCCACCAGCCCTGGCAGGTCTGCCCAGTTTTTTACTGCCTAGCACTAGCCAGTAGGTGGAAAGGTTTGCTCTCTCTCTCTCTCTCTCCTCTCTTTCTCTTCCTCTTTCAGATTGGAACTTAATTACGTTGAACATGCCATCTAAAGAAATTTATGTACAATATTTTGTAGTGATTTTGTACAGGAAAATCCATAGTTTGCAGTTTTCTTCTTGTGTCTCTGGGCACATACTCAAATGAATTTTGGATTTGGATTTGGGGACTGGGGATGCTCCATTCATAGTGAGGTTCTGTGAGTAACAGGAACTCTTACTTCTTTATGTGACTCAACATTTATTGTGGTTGGTTCCCTGCCCATCCGTGTAGTTCCCTGCCTGGTATCTGCTTATTTTTGTTCCTTTGGCCTATGTTTATCTAATCTTAAGTTTATTTTAATTCCCCTGAGGATATAATTCATAGGGATTTCCAACCCCCCCCCCCTCCATGACTGTTCTGTGCATCTGAATAGGTGAAGAGAAAGAAAGAAAGAATTCAGTGTATAATGAGGTTTCTGGCTGTCTAGTCCCACAGTTCGGACCCCCCTCTGCTGCTTATCTGGACCAGCAATCCCAAAGTCCTAAAGAAACACAGAGACGCTTATATTAATTTCATACTGTTTGGCCTATGGCTCAGGTGTTGCTAACTAGCTCTTTCATCTTAACTCAACCCATTTCTATTAATCTGTCCTGCCACACGGCCTGTGGCTCACCTGTGTTCCTTTACATGTTGCTTCCTTGGCAGCTTGGTTGATGTCTCCATGACTCCTTCCTCTGGTAGTGAGCACAGCTCAGACATTGGGTCAGAGGTAAGGGTTTGGAAATCATGGCCGTATATGCTTGAGGTGAGCTGGTGACACAGCCTATTCTCTGCTGCTGCTTCCACCTGTGTGAGAGAAGGAAGCTGGGGATATCACAAGCAATCTGATATCAAGAATGCTGGGTTACTGCAAGGTGTAGGGCATCTCCACAGCTCAGACCTCTGTTGGCTCCTTACCCAGTTTCACTCTGCAGAGCCAGGGCCTCACCAAGTAACTAAGAATTTACCCAGAGCAGAGCGGCTCAGCAGTGCACATGTTAAAAACAGGAATTCAGAATATCCTAGCCTGTCATGGCTACTCATCTGGAAATACAGTTTTTTTTTTTTTGGTTTTCTTTTCTTTTTTTTTCTTTCTTTTTTTTCAAAACAACAATTAAAACCACTTGCGTTGAGCTTTCAGACCCACAGAATTGCCCTCTATTAATCTAAGTACTGTTCCAGTATACTAATTGCCAATGTTTGCTACTCTGCTGACTTACATGTCTTTCTCCCTGGGGTGGGGTTTCTAGGAGAAACTTAGACATTTTCTAGAACTGAGTTTGCTTTACAGGGGAAGGGAGGCATGTCTGCAGGGATGCTGAGCTGGGCAGCAGGGGGTCAGAAGCTAGGGCCTGGTCATCTGGAGGCTTGGGCTTCTCTTTCCTCTGGTCAGGAAATGACCTCCGTGGTGTGCTGAGTGCTTGATGATAAGCTCCTCTGTGCCGAAGTCACAGACAGGACAAGAGATAAAATACTTCAGAAAAAAAAAAAAAAAGAGTTCTCAGCAGCCTGTGTGTGTGTGTGTGTGTGTGTGTGTGTGTGTGTGTGTATGTTCTCTGAGAAACTTTCCATGTGTGATCTGCGGTTTTAAAATTAGAGCAGTTCTATCAATACTAAATAGGCTAAAATTCATTTGACTTTCCCCTTAAACCTGTTTTGTGTGGATAACTTGCATATTTTCATCTAAGTGAGCATTCCCTGCCCACCTCATGCCCTATGATGAACCTGCATTTCAGCTCTCAAATTCACTAGAAAATGCCTTGCCCTCTTATAAAGATCTAGGTCATTTCTGGGTTTTCCATCCAATTCCTTCTAATACTCCAAACCAGGTAGAAACTGATGAAGGAAGATTTGAGTTTTTTCACATTTAAGGCTTATTCTACTAGTTCTGTTTCCATTATGTCACTTGCAGCCACTGCTGGGTACTAGCTGACTCGACCCTCCTCCTACTTAAGATGTGACTCTTGTGTTCCCATTGATATCTTTATCATAACCTGCCATAAGGTGACTTTTACTATGACCAAACACCGTGACCTAAAGCAACTTGAGGAAGAAAGGGTATATTTGATTCACATATTCTGAATCACAGTCTATTGAAAAAGCCAAGGTAGGAACTCAAATCAGTTGGGAATCTGGAGGCAGGAGTTGATGCGGGGGCCATAGAGGATCACTGCCTTCTGGCTTGCTCCTCATGGCTTGCTCAACCTGCTTTCTTATAGAACCCAGGACCATCAGTCCAGGAATGGCACCACACACAAAGGGCTGGGCCCTCTTCCATTAAACAGTGCTTTTAAAAATGTACCCTGTGCTTACCTTTAGCCTGAGCTCACGGGGCATTTTCTCAATTGAGAATCCCTTTTCACAAATGACTCTGCTTGTGTCAGGTCGACATAAAACTAACCATGACATTAGTGCTCTGAATTCTCCTCAAGCTCGAGTCACAATGGCCAGTAGGGATATCCTTACTGTTCACTTCTGATTCATTGGAGAAAATGACAAGAGCTTGCTTCTGTCAGTGACCCTGAGCTGGCTCTCACCGGCTCCAGTTGTCTTCAGTCAAAGTTAATGACAACTGGGAACTGTGTGGTTTCTGTGCATGAGAGTGCCAAGCCGCTGTGGCTGGAATGATGAAGTAAATACCCAGAGTCAGCAGCAGGAAGTGGCATCATATTTCCAAGCTAGGCTGACTCAGGTGCCCTTGCCCGTGGCCTTTCCTGCTAGGTGCGGACTTATCCATTCTCTATAAGACAGAATCAGAGTGTCAGGGTCACATAGATTTCACCAGCCGTTTTCTGACATGTCATTCTGAATTCAGTGATAATGATGTTTTCTGTTAAAAGACAGTGGTGGTGCATTCTGCCCTTGGCTGTTTGGAGGTTATGCGGAGGTACTCTATACCGGTTACAGCAGGGTCTGTGGTCCCCAGCAGCCTTTCATACTCATGTGTCAAACATTTGCAAGAGCTCCACATTGCCCAGGCTGAAACTCTACACAGTCCTCACCTAATGTACCTGCAATTTTGTGACTGAAGGTACATACACTTTGTTATAAAGTATTTTTCTTATGTTTTATTCCACCAGAGGGCAGCACACTCACACTTACCTAACAAGGAGAGCTGAGCAGCTGAAACAATAAAGTACTTTGGGGTAGATTTGTTGGAGATACTGTTATATATATTATGAAAAGATGTAGTATATTCCTTAAAGCCCCCCTCTCTGGAAGCGAGTGACAGTATAGACAGCAAAAAATGGCAGACGATGGCATTGATACTTCATTCTCATAGAAATCTTGATTCATATTTTCCTCTTATGAAGCAAATTAGGAATTTCTATTCCTTAATACTTATGCAGCATGTTTATCTTTAATTGAATTTATTCCAGTTGAAATAGGGTATCACAGTCCCATAAACTCTAAATATCCCTGGACCATAAACTGAACTGAAACCACCAAGGGATGGAGAGGATCATGGGTTTTTCCAAACCACTAGCTTGCTTGCCATTGGCCTAGCAACATCTTGCCTTTTCTTTGCAGGCACATATTCCCTCAGGCATCTTCATGTTACATGGTCACCTGAGTTGGGGCCAAAGGAATCCCAGTAGCCAGCTATCCTCTTTATTCTCCGAGAGAAAAACCTCAGAGAAGCTGTGGAGTCACAAAATAACACCATGGTACTCGAGCCTTCTACAAAGAAGTTGGTCAGCAGTGCAGAGTAACTGTAATCCAGCCTCTAAATTAATGTAACGGATAAGAATGACCTGCTCAAGCCTGTGCCTCCCAAGCACTAATAACACATACTTTGTGAAAATTATAGGGCTTCAGCTTGATGCCCAGGCATCCTCTGTGGAAAGTTTATAATGCTCTTAAGCATTTATGTCAAATAGATTTAATAATAACGTAAGTAGTTCTTAGTGCATTCCGGGCTAAGTGGAGCTGAATTCTGAATGAATACAAAATTTAGTTAATATTTAATAAATCAGTACAGGAATGTCATCTTTTCTATTGAAGCATCAGATAGTAAATATTTTAGACTTTTGTAGGCAATGCACAACTTCCTAGAAAATTTCATGTTTTGTTTATGTTTACTTTTTATAGTTAATAGCTGTCTTAGCTTGGAAAACTACGTCTACTTCCAGACTACCCATAGACAATGAGCTAAATAGGAGATGGTAAAGAAGGGCTGAAGCTATTTTTGGTAGCTGGGATAAGTTAGGTTTGTGCCATGGTAAAGCAACAAGTTAATCCTGTGAATATGTGATCAAAGACACTTGCAAGGTCAGTAATGGCGACACTGGCCAGGACTAACAGCTTACAGCCAGTCAATGTCACCAGCTAACAAAACATAAGTCAGAAATGGGCAAAGGGGGCTTCAACATTCCTTAACTTGGTGGGCAGCCCACAGACAGGGCATGGTCATCAGTCTGGGCCAGGGGACATGCATAGAATGTCCAGGCCACCCATTGTCTTGGCTGTTGATATAGCCTAGAAAAGTAACCAAGTTTAACAGGCACCTCCGCCTTTGTCCAGTTCCTGCCATAGCCGTGGTGTATAAACTCTAGACGGGAACTTCAGAGGCTTGTTCCTCTCTTGGAAACTCTTTCCTCTCTTGGAACTTTCTCTCCCTTTTCCTTAGTTTCTTTCCTGAATTCTCCCTCATTGGTGTGTTTGCACTTTGCACACTCCCACAAGTGTCTGTGTTTTTGATGTCCACTGGAATAAGGCAAGGAACAATGTTTGGAAACCTAGGTCCCTGGGTCATCACTGCGGGGCTGTGATGGTCATATACAAAATCACTGATGTTTTTACAGTCCAGACCAATCAGCTGTCCTGTAGATTATCCCATAGTCTAAACTGTCTGATTCCTTTCTCTTAGTTAGACTTGGTTGGATGTAATCCTGTAAGGACTGTTGTGACTCTGTCGTCACATCCTTCCATATGGTTCATAATTCCACTTTGTCCCATGTTGGTATTGACTTTGAGCTTTTGTTTTAAACACTAAATTTATCGATGGAAGGGTTGTCTCTTTCATATCATCACCTCTCAGGGATGGCTGAGACCGCTTGTGGTTTTAGCATTCTTTAGCTATCCTCACCTGTACCAGTTGTTACACAGATCACTGAGGGTCACGGTTCTACTTTTGTTAGATGTTTATTATTTAAAGCGGCAATACTCACGTGATATTATAATAAAATATGTTAATTGTCATTTATTGCCTCATAACTTTTATGCTGGTATACTCAAGTAAAACTTAGATGTACTACTCTTAGAGCAGTCCTTCTGGGCAGGAAAGAGATCACACAGCTTCACCTGTCAATGTTCCTACTCAATTTTCTCTTGGAGAATCAGTCTGTTGCTGTTCCTGATTAAACAGAACTAAATCATTCATTTTTTCGTTTTTCAATTATTATTATCTGTCATCATGCCTTTGTTCTTCTTTCTTTTTGTCATTTAATTACCCAATTGCTTCTAATGTCATGTCTGTGGTTGTAACAATTATTCATTAATTTTCTCTTTTGATAGCTGTGGAGATACAAAGGGCTCTGAATCAACTGGGAACGCCTCAAGATTCACCGGAATTGAGGCAACAGCTGTGAGTTTTGTTTTGTTTTCTAGTCTTTTGAGACAGGATTTCTCTCTGTAACAGCCCTGGATACCCTAAAACTCACTCTGTAGACCAGGCTGGCCTTGAACTCACAAATATCCGCCTGTCTCTGCCTCCGAGTGCTGGGTATAAAGGAGTGCGCCACTGCTGCTCAGCTTGTTTTTTTGCTTATTTGTTTGTTTTTTGTTTTAAGACAGAAGACAGAGAACCTGCTTTTGTAGTGGCTCTTTATTAGAGAAAATGGTAGAAAATTAATAAGACAGGAAGAGAGGGAGGGAGGAAGGGAGGGAGGGAGGGAGGAAGGGAGGGAGAGGTTACATGTTTCAGTAAATATGCCAGTAGAAGAAGAATGATAGTGCTTTATGTGCTTTATAGATTTCATAGTGTCTTCATTTTTTCTCACCAGAGCTTTGTAACATGTGAATGATGTACACCTGGACAGCCGCTTTTAGTTTTCTCATAAGTGAAATCTCTTTTTCTGGGCCTTGATGATCTGCCTAATATTATCCAGAACCTCTTACGTCTGAATTAAGGCAGTTAGAGTCAGCACTTTAATAGCTACAGTTTACAGGTGATCCACACACAGGAACACAGACACAAACAGACACACACATGCACATATATGTGTACACACAGATACACATGCAGATACACACACACACACAGAGAGAGACAGAGAGGGAGAGAGAGAGAGAGAGAGAGAGAGAGAGAGAGAGAGAGAGAGAGAGAGAGAGAGAGAGAGAGAGAGAGAGAGTGTTATCTCCATACAACAATTAGCTAGAACCCATGTACAAAGGAGATATGAAAAGATATATAATAGAAACTTAGGGTTTTTAAAAATACCATTTGAAGTATTTGCAGCTGTCTGTGGTTTGTGTTTTATTTTCTACAGTAGGGTAGATGTTGGGGTGAATCATAGCAATTCACGATCACTCATTGAAATGCAGTGCGATGGAAGTACCTACTACACAGTCACAGTATTTTTATGGAGTCAGCAGGGGAAATTCTGAATTCATAGACATGATCATGCTGGTTTCCTTTTGAGGACTTTGTCCTGTTGCAGAGACTTAGAAAAGCACATCTAAGCAAGGGCCTTCGGGGTCTAGAGCTGTGAGCTGGTTATTACTCTTCCTCACTAGCTCTATACAGGCCTCTGTATGTGAGCTTCTCTTCATTGTGAGCCTCACTGGCTCATGTGTATTGTAAGGGATATACAAGGGAGGCCCTGGTGTCATTTCTAAGCGTCCCTTTAATGTGAGATTGTATTGGTTAATATCAAGTTTTTTTTTTTTTCATTAAACTTGTACTTTTTTCTGTATATCTCAGGGATGTACAGCTGTAGATATAGTGTACCCCCTTTGTTGCATTCAGGTCTGTTTATAAGGAAGTCCTGTAGGATTTTCTTTATCGAGTTTACCAGCTAGTAAATTTGTACTTAGCACTGCTTTCCCAACTTTGTGTTTGTGGAACATAAGCATTCACATAAGACAATAAGACACACTAGATGCACCTCACACCTGGAAACTGGACAAAAGCAAATAGTCTTTCTTCCTCAGATGCCTTCCCAGGGAGACACAGATAAGAGCTGTATACATTTCCAGTCTCTCACATATAGAGAACCCGACAGCCAACACTGTCCTGACCTACATGCTCACTGGAGTAATTTTCATTTATAGCTAATGATTTTTACTTAAAGGTAACAACAGTTCATATTTATTTCTCCAAACATGGGTATTCCGGGTGAATGAAGACTCTTCTATGCCGTAGATTTTAGTATTTTTCAAAGAAAATATAGAACCTAAAATTTGGTTTGGCAGTAGAAATTGACAGCCACCTCAGAAACCTGAGAGTGTTTGAAACTCTAATACCCAGACTAAAAACTAGCTCTATAACCATTTACTGCGCTTGACACGAGCGGTAGATGTTTTCTTTGGCTATAATGTGTCTTTGGCTTTCTGTTTCTCTCTTTTTCTTTTGTCCACTTTAGGCAACAGAAGCAGCAGTATACTAACCAGCTTGCGAAAGAAACAGATAAATACATTAAAGAGTTTGGATCGCTGCCCACCACCCCCAGTGAGCAGGTACCAGGCTTTCAGATGCAAGTTTTGATGAACCGAAGGATAAAGAAATTAAATGCATGGTTGGATCTTTGAACTGTGATACTACAAAGGAAGTTAAGCAACCCCCCAAAAAATGTATTTGAGATTAGTTATCAAAACACAAAACTGTATTTAGCTTTTCAGGTACTATCATGTCGTCCTTAAAGTAGAAATTATTTCCATGTAGTTGCCCTGATCCGTAGTTAAGTTTATGCTGAGAAAATGCCTCCCATGTAATTGCTTCTTGGCTTTGCAGTGTTGTTGTCCCACACACACCCCCAGCATATACATACTCAAGATGAGCCTGGGGGCATCGTTAGCTCCTTGCTTACTTACTGCAGGTCTATATATGTTTATATATATATATATATATATATATATATATATATATAGAGAGAGAGAGAGAGAGAGAGAGAGAGAGAGAGAGTGTATATACATATGTGTGTGTAATACATATGTATGTATGTATATACATATGCACATATAACATTATACATAATATACATATATATGTGGGTATAGGTAAAAGAAGATTACCTAAAATTAGCCTTAAGACTGACCCACCTCTCAGCTACCATGAAAGTGTAAGGAGAGAAATCCTAAAGGGCAGGTTTTTTGCCTCAGGATAAAAGTGCAAGTGTTTAGAAAGGTGCCCGAGAGTCTATCAGTAGTCCTTACTGGGAACTGAGTTACAGTTTTAGAATCAAAGAGCGAAAGATTAGTGAAGCCGACTGCTGCAGGTCCTGGTGAGCTTCGCAGTGTAACTGAGCAGGCCATTTCTCTCCCTGCCCTGTAGCGTCAAAGAAAGATACAGAAGGACCGATTAGTGGCAGAATTCACAACATCGCTGACAAACTTTCAGAAGGCCCAGAGGCAAGCTGCCGAGAGAGAAAAGGAGTTTGTGGCTCGGGTGAGAGCCAGCTCCAGAGTATCGGTGAGTGAGTATTGTGAGTGATGTGCTAAAGGTATAGCAACTGCAACATCCCCCTATAAAAAGCCGTAGGGGTGTGTGACACTCTTAAATCTGTTACTAGATCAAGGGACATCTCCTCAGGTTTTAAGAAGAATAATGTTGTGTATTGTTATAATTATTTCTCATGGAACAATAGCAGAGTGCAGACTCCATAAAAATAGAAGAACCTGTTTTGTCAAAGGTTAGAGGTCAAGTCTGGGTGATCTTTGCATGCAGGTTAGTTTGCGGCTTGGTGTCTGGTGCATGCCAGGTACAGGGATGAATTCAGGGCATGCGCCCAGGGATTCTGAGAGTGAGTATGAGCCTAGAAAGGGTGATTGAAAGTGAACTTTTGAGTTAATCTAGTTTGAAATTCTCACAGGATCCATGATTAGTTTCTGTTTTGCTCTTTAATGTAGAGGTTACACAAGACATTAGTATTAGTTAAATTATATTTATTATTCACCCCTTGTAAATAGTGAATTTTTTCCTTGTCAGTTTAAGAGATTATTTTGTCATTACTTAAACAATTGACCTAGAAAACTAGAACAAGAAGTTATTCTTACCTGCTCCCATTGCACATGCACACACCCATATGTACACACACACGTTCACACACTTATATGTATACATGCATGCACACACTCATTTGTATGCACACATATACACACACATGAACACATACCCACTTAAAATACAGATGAACCATTTTAAGATAAAATATAAGTGTTGTTTACCTTTCTTTACTCTTGCTTTTTTTTCATCTTCTAACGAAATTATTCAGGGTGGTATTCCTGAAGACAGTTCAAAAGAAAAGAATCTTGTACCCTGGGAAAGGTAAGAAATAAAAAGAAAAGCATTTTATAAATCAAAAGATAATTTTTCAAGTTTTACATATCATAGTTTATGAAGATTTTATTGTATTATAGCATTAATATATCATTGTTTATAAATAAATAGTAGATTTGGGAAAATTAAATATTCATAAAATATTTATTACATAAATAAATACATCACCCAGATACACTTATTTATTTATTTTTAAGAATGAAATATTCTTATGTGAAGTTACCGAGTGTAATTTTTAACACTTAAGTGAGTCTATATATGATGAAATCATGAGTATCATGGAAGTGGGATTAAAATATCTATTTATACTTAGAAGTTTTTATTTATTTTATTGTATTTTTTCAGACAAGATTTCACTGTGTTGTCCAGGCTAGCCTGGGATTCACTGTGTACCCAGGACTGGCCTTAAATTTCAGCTTTTTCTGCCCCAGCCTTTTGAGCACTGGGATTACAAGCATTTACCCCCATGCCTAACTTTCTAAACGTTTTAGAATTAGCAGTTTATGGTCCTAGGATCAAAATGTCCTGTTTTGTGGATAAGTCTTCTTTTTCTGTATTTATTTTTATAGCCAAACACAGCCTCAAGTACAGATCCAAGATGAAGAAATTACAGAGGATGACCTCCGCCTTATTCACGAGAGAGAGTCTTCAATCAGGCAGCTCGAAGTAAGCCTTAGAGCCGCGCCTGCTGCTGCTCCGTTCTTTGAGCGTGTTCATAGTCCTGGATAATGCTGGGGAGGAAAACTCGAAGAACATGCGTGTCAATTTGGTGAAATTTCTAGTATAGAATTGGGAATATTTCCTGTTTTAAGAAATGATTCGGTTGGTGATAGAGTGAGAAGCCATATTCCTCCACAGTGTTAAATTATTCACAATTCTCCTTAGTAGTGAGAAAATACCATTCTAGAAGTAAACGTCTGTGCAGGGAATCTGGAGAACTAGCATCGTTCAGCATGTACACATCATTCCTCCATGAGTAAGACTTTTACAGCAACATTGAAAAGCTATGGGTTGTTTTCTGTTTTTCTTTTTGTTGTTTGTTTGTTTGTGGGGTGTCTACTATATCACAGAGATAAAGAAGTTCTTAAGTTGTAGTTCTTGTGGAGCCAATTTATCCCCTAAGAAGTGGGCTGTTAATAGTTAGCAGTGGCTACAGTTCATGAAAAGTTTTCCTTGTGCCAAGCACTGTGATGTGGTGTTCATTTTCTCATTCTGTCCTCATGAAAGCTCCTTACACTTGCTAACTGTGTCCTTATCGCTGGCTCTTTACAGATGGGGAAACTAAGGCTACAATAGGTGTGTAAACTTCCTTACACACTCAAATAAAGGGAATCTTTAATTGGGAAAAATAAATACATGTATATTAAAGAAAAGTAAAGCTATAGCTTCTTCATCCAATAAATTTATAATTTGTTTACCCACCAATGACATTTATAATTTCACTATAGTCTTTTGGGCATTCAAATGTGTTAATATAAGGCTTTATATTTATATATAATGTTTTATTCATTGAAATTGTCCAAATTGATGGGAATTTCTTATTGAATATAAGAATATCCATATTCTAAGCAAATACTGCTTGTGACAGGAAAACTTATCAGGTTGGACTTAGTACCCCATGGCCTTCCTGTGTTATCCGCCCTCAATTTCCAACCTGCCTCACTTGATACAGTGAATGTCTCAGATTTACTTTGGACAACTAATGGCCATCCTAAGGCTGTTTTGTTAGAATTGCTTATAGTGATATATTTTTCTAATGTTCCCAAACTTAATAACTTTATATATTACTTGTAAATGCATATCTATCTATCTATCTATCTATCTATCTATCTATCTATCTATCTATAATTTCTTTCTCTTTTTTTTAAATCCTCATTTGTGGGGATGGAGACTGAATTTCTAATAATGCATAATAATGTGCATTTTTTGTCCTAGGCCGATATTATGGACATTAATGAAATATTTAAAGACTTGGGAATGATGATTCATGAACAAGGAGATGTGATTGGTGAGTCCTTCTGGTGTGGACTGTGAGGTGGGAGCAGCTCACCTGCAGCTCACCTGCAGCAGCTTTTTCAAGCAGGAAACCATGTCCTTTCCATCTCTTTGAGCGTGTTCATAGTCCTGGATAATGCTGAAGTTTAATTCTTATTCAGATCTAGTGTGCATCATGCTGAGGACTGGGAGAATTCATGATATTTGTAATTGTGTATATTGTCTTGTTTTATGAAAAATAGTTAGCTGTTTGCCTGATCATTTGTTCTACCAACTACCAAATAGATTTTGATAGATTAATGTAGCACATTTAGATGCTAGGGGTCTAAGACCCTTGGTGTTAAAGCTTTCGGTTTGGGATGTAAACATGGAAATGGGTGTGTGGGATAATAGACAAGTCATTTAAAATAAGTGTGGGAGGTGGAGGGAGAGTCCAGTGAATTAGAGCCCTTGTTGTGCAAGCCTGGGATTTCTGGGATCAGAGTCCTCAGAACACAAAGCTGGCTGAAGAAACACATGTCCCTAACCCCAGAACTATGAAGTGCAAAGGCAGGATCTTTGAGGTTTGCTCCCTGCCTCGTTTCAGGATTAGTGAGAGACTATCTCTCAAAGGACTAAGGTGGAGACTGACAGAGCAGGACACCTAACATCCTTCTTTGTCCTCTGTACACACAGATGCATGTACCCAAGTACACATGTGCACATATAGCATGCACACACCCACACACCCACACACAAACACACACACACACACACATACACACACACACACACACACACACACACACACACACACACACACACAGTATGGTAAGGCTGGAGAGATGGCTCAGTTAGTAAAATAGTAAAGTAGCTTAGTACTCAAGCCATGAGGACCTGAGTTTAGATCCATAGCACCTACATAAAAAGAGTGAGCACTATAGGCACATACTAGCCTTGTCCTAATGCTACAACCAAAAGGGCAGAAATAAGAGCATCCCAGGAGCCCACTGGCCAGCTAGTCTTGATGATTTAATGAGCTCCAGATTCAGTGAGAAGCTCTGAGATAAAAAGTATTGAAAAGACACCTGAAGTCAGCCTCTGGCTCCCACACCCATGTGCACACAGGTATGTGCACTCCAGACATGTGCACACAAACAGAGTAAGTGGTGGATTTAGAGAGACTAGGGTATTAGAAGGGTCCGCCATTGAATGATGCAATCACCAGCTGTGACAGAAAGAAATGTGTTGGAAAGAAGATCACTGAGTCAGGGCTCAAGATAGTCAAGAACTGAAGAATCTGTGAGGTCTCTATGTCTGCTCAAATAATGTGACACAATGATCTTTAAAACTGGGAGTCAGTAGGGAGGATCAAGAGGCTCTGGTCCCCAAATCCCATGTTCGTTCTACCCCCAGGCTATAATAGAATGGAAAGGAGGACCCCCCCCCCCCCCCCCCCCCCCCCCCCCCGGGCCTGTGGCTCCGGATGGTGACTACAATTGACCGCAGCTAGGTTAATGGAGACAGAACAAATTAAAGCTATCCGTTTTTTCCTGCGAAGTTGACCACTGTGCCATGCAAAGTAGGCAGAGCATTGTGTTTGTGTGAATGATTTGAGGTAGGTTGCATTTACAGAAACAGATACGAAGCTGAGGATAACCAGAGCTAGCAGGACAGCATGAGTAAATAAACCGACAAAGGACTGAACTCTAGTGTTTGGGCCCTTCCTGAGGAGAGTGTTCCTTGAGAAGCTGAGCTTTGCCCACTGGTCTTGAGATAGTGCAAGCTCTGGGGTTAGAAACTGACAGGATCTTGAGCTGGTACTGATCTGATATTTATCGTGTCCAATGGAAGTAGAGAAAATGATTAAGGTCCTTTGTTTATGTGTTTATGTGTTGGTTGCATTATGTTTTTACCTTAAATGTCTGCTGAATTAAACCTGATGATTTATTATTGGCACATGAGTTCGTGTCTAACAATCCTGTGTGCATGTGCATTTTATTTTAAAGACAGCATAGAAGCCAACGTAGAAAGTGCAGAGGTCCACGTTCAGCAGGCAAACCAGCAGCTGTCAAGAGCGGCCGATTACCAGGTAACGTGAATGGTAATACATTTTCTCATAATAGAGTTTTAACTTATATTTGAACTGGCTGAATGTGCTGACTTTAGAATTCTGTGGAAGGTGAGGATTAAAAAGATACCAGTCAATTTAAAATTGGCTTGGGCATGTACACTCTCACATTGGTCCACAGAGAGAGGAAATCATGACGTTTGCAAGAGATTACTACTCCATGCTTTTCCATTGTCGGGATCCCTGTGTGCATCATAAATGGTGGGGGAAGCAATCCAAGTAAGGTAAAAATGAAACTCGGGTCAGCACAACATAGCCAGGGTGCTGGGTCAAAAACTTATGGAGTCTGATGCAAAGCAAGTTATTTTTCACATACTTAAACACAGTAAAACTTTGGGGGAAAGTTTCCATGTGAGAATTATGACTGCAAAGCTTTAGGCATGGCTATATCAAAGTACACCTCTTTAGCAAAGTCTCCATGACCTTCACACAAGAATAAGTTGTAGTGACTGAGAAGCCATGCTCAGGAGTCTGGGCCTAGGGAGGAGGGGTTTGTAATAGGCATAGAGATAGCTTCTGTTGGCTGGCAAACAATGCTCAAAATTCTCATGGATTCCATGAGGGCTGACTTTATAGAATTAGCAAAGATTACCAGGTATTAATATATTCACATCTTTCTGGATGGAAAACAGTGTCAGTTTCTTCCACTGAAGAAAAACATGTGAATTTATCAATTCTGTTTTTCTAGTGCTATCATGGTCCCTGATATGACAATGACAGCCAACACATGGAGAGATTTCTCAGGTGGTCTTTCCCCTCATTTCCCATTCTTACCTGCTACCTTTTATTTTTGATTTTTCAAGACAGAGTCTCTCTATGTAGCCCTGGCTGTCCTGGAACTCACCATATAGACCAGAATGATCTCAAGCTCAAAGATCCACCTACATCTCTATCCCAAATCAAGTTCTTTCTTGTCAATGGTACTCCAAACTGAGGTCCTTGTCCTGGAAAGGGCTCTTCAAGGTCTCTGGAAACTATATTACGTGGGAATGTAATTACTTATAACATACTATGCCAAAATGTAGCAGAGACTTTTCAATAGATATGAATTTATTTCTCAAAGGAATCTCATTAATATGGGGAGTTCATATGTATCTGTGAAATGTAAATCATGCTTCAGATACTATACAGATATTATGGCTGTGAACTGTTAACAATTGTACAATATGTAGACCTTTTGTTCAGTAAGAGTAAGGCCAGACTCTTCCAAAACCTATGAGTACATCATTTGATTCCCGCTTAACACATCAACTTTGGTTGTTCATAATTATCCCTTCCTTGGACCTTATAACTACAAAACTATGACTTCTTAGGTATTTTCAACAGCTTTTTACTTTCCTCTCTGTCCTGAAAGCTTAAGTTAGTGCCCTTTATTTTAAGCCATGTAGACTACTGGGTAGTTGGCACCATGTAACATTGGTGCTCAGGGCGGAGGGCTATTCTTTATCCTAATTTCTATGTATTCTCAGCCTATCGCTTAAACCAGTAACTCATTTCTTTCTCACTTCTTTTGTGTTATTGGGGTTTGAGAGAGAACAGGGTCTTTCACACCAAGCAAATGGTTTGCCACTGCGCAATGTATACCTGACATTGTTTCTTCTTTCGTTTGTTTGTTTGTTTGTTTATTTATTTATTCATTCATTCACTTATTTATTTATTTATTTGGAGGTTAATTTTATTTGTTTATTTTATGTGTGTTTTACTGCTTCAAAGGCGGTTAAACCTGGGAGAATAGAGTCTAAAACGTGGACTAGAGTCTCCGGCAATAGCCAATTTTATTTAGAGGATCAGACAATTCATACTCAAGGGTTAAGAAGAGTCACCTCAGTAAAGTGTGCAGTCTCAAGGACAAGCCACATGTGGCAAGAACATGTTTTTCCATAGAGGCATATAAACAAATAACCAGTTGTAATAAACAATCTCAAGTAAACTCACTCCTATGTGCTACACCTGGGAAAAACACGAGAACACACTCAAGAAAAATTCCATGTTTTTGTTTTGTTTAAGAAACTGAGGTCATAAATTCTTATCTTCTTTTTTGGGCATTTTCTCCCAAGCATTCAGAATTCTCCTGTAGAGCTCTATTCTTGGTCTATGTTCCGACAATGTTGGTGTTTTACCTGCATATGTGAGCACCACATGCACAAGTTACAGATAGTTGTGAGCTGCCATATGGGTGCTAGGACCTGAACCTGTGACCTCCGGGAGAGCAATCGGTACTCTCAACCACCAAGCCATCTCTCCAGGCTCAGTTTTAACTTTCTTAAACTCAACCAACCGTACTTCCAGGAAAACTACCAGCAACTAGAAAAAATGCTCTTTGAATTAAAACATTCATTCAAGAAAATTACTTCTTTAAAAAAGCAAAAACCAAAGTATGTGTTGTAGAGGTTTTTAAGAAGGAAAATCAGAGCCCGGAATCCCAGGGCTGCACTGTCACTACAGTGAACGGAGTTACTTTCAGCTGTTATGGATGCAGCGCCCTGACCGACTCTGTGTCTTGCTCTTGCTTCTACAGCGCAAATCCAGAAAAACCCTTTGTATCATCATTTTTATCCTCGTGCTCGGAATCGTCATCATCTTCCTCATCGTTTGGAGACTGAAAAGCTGAGTCCTGAGTCCTGGACCGACGCATGGCCTTGTCTCGGTTATGCAGGCAGATTCATGTGGTCATTTTCTATTATTATTTTAAGGCTGTGGTGTAAAGGATACTCTGTCATTTTTGTTGGGGGAAGGAGGTTCTTTTGGATTCGATCTGGTATTTTCTAATACTGAATGAAGGTTTTTCTAAGTACCATTGTTGGTATAACTAACTTCCATGCTTTTTCAATGACGATTGAATTTTGCTCACATTGTATATGAGTTTCATTTGTAATTTATTTATATTGTTTGACTGAGTTTTGGGAGTTACTTGATTGGTGTGTATACTCTGTTCATACCTCTGTCACCGTGTAACATGAACCCAGATTGTGTCGTCTTATTTTTTAAAAATTCAAGTTGAAATTTGATTTGTCTTACAAATAGTCTCAATAACAACATCTTAACATACTGCTTGTGGGATGTTTTATCCCCTGTGGTCCACAGCCGTGCAATCATGACTCATCTCTCATTATTGGATTGCTTTTGTCTTCTCTGAATAAAATCAGTGAACCATTTCCCAATATGTATATATGCATTTGCTGTAGATTGCATAGGAAAGATAGTCAGGGTAGATTTTTACAAATGGTTGTTTAATTTGTTGTCCTGAAGAAATTATAGTCAGTGTAACTTGGAGGAAGTATCTATTCTGCTTGGATGCTAAAGATTCCAATTTCTTATCACGCTGAATGATCTTCAGACTGTCTGGTTTTATGTCCTACAAAATAGTGATCAGCCCTGTACTTTCGGATCATCGTCACAAAGTAACTTTCCTAAAGTTAGAGATTTGGAACTTAATTTTTACACTTAAGTTTTGACACTTAAATTTAGAGTTTACTTAGAGTGCCATTTTTTTTTTTTATTACCATCCTTCATTAGAATAAGAATTGGATGTCTGCCAAGGAGCTCCCTTGCCTTTTTAATCAGTGCTTTAACGCACTCATGTGAGTGAATACTGTAAAGGGGGTTATCTTCATTTAGCATTGTGTTTTATAATGTTCTTGCTAGTGAAGACATTGTTTAATGTGGCAGGCTCTGAAATGTTTAAGTGGGAACAAGTAAAATAGTAGCTAAGTAACTGTATCCTTGCAAGCAGAATAAAGATGATTTCAGAGATGTCTGCTAATTCTGATTCCTGGGGACTCTTTCTGTGGGACCTGGCCTTCCCACACATGTGCTGCTGAAGGAAGCAAATGCTCTGTGGTGGGACATCCTCCACATTTCTGGATCACTAGTTAACATTTTAAATTTTGGAGTACCAAGTAGGTTATTTACTAACAAACAGATGTTGCTTCATATCTCAGCAGAACTTTTCTCTTTCCTGTAAAAGTGGCAATAGAAAATGGGGGGTTTGTTTGTTTGTTTGTTTGTACTATTTTGTTTTAGTGAGAGATTGGAACACTGAAGTTTTCTCGTGCCAGCGTCAGACCCCTTTGATGGCTTGGATGGGGAATTCATGCAAATGCTGCCAGGTCAGTGCCACACACCCCCCCAGGCCTGGTCCCACAAGGTCTCTTTGAGATGCCCCTGTAGCATGTGCTGTGTCAAACAGTGAACTGCCATCCTGTAGCTAAAGGAAAGTTTTAGTGGCATCTACAAAACAGCTCTTTGTCAAAGTCTCTTTAATACCAGTTAATTCTCACATAGGCTGTGCCCATTTACTCCTGCTTCACTCCCAGTGAGTGCCCTGTAATGGCAGAGCACTTTCAAAACCTGGGGCATCTCCTTAGCCACTTCACTGAAAATTTAGTCTTAAGTTATTATTTTAGATGGATCGTTGATCAGTGATCCAAGACAGCAACTTTAGCTGCTGGTGTTTGTTTAAAAAGCACTAACTTGAGGAAACTTTTACAAGACATTTAAAACATAAAACCTACTTTGACTGAAAAAAAAATTAAATGCAAAACATGACAGAATAGCTAAGTGAGAAAATGAAAAGCTTGCGGTTTCCTTCCGGCCAGTTTTAGAATTTCTATGAGATGTCTTTAAAAAATTTATTATTGAGAATTTTATATAGGCATGCAGTATGTCATATTTACCTTCTATCGCCTCTAAATGCCCATATTCTCTTCAACATGTTCCCATCACAGCTTTATGTGTTTTTTCTTATTCATTTTAATTTTTTTTATACCCTGATAAATCCTGTTAGTGATGAGCATGGTCTACCCATAGCCACATCCTTAGGAAAGATTACCCCCAGCCCTAAAAGCTGCCACTAACTTCTCAGTAGGGGGTGAGATTCAGAGGCCCACCCTCTTCCCAGCTGCAAGATGGGTTCGTGGGTGTTATGGGCATACCACATCCAGGAGACAGCATTTCTGAGAGTTCCTTCCCATCCTCCAGCTCTCACACGCTCATCAGACCTCTACACTGGAAAATAAACCGAGAGGTTCTTATGTCTGATTCTTGGTCAGACTTGAGAAATTCCCCCACTGAGTGCAGTGTTGTTCAGTGTTCTCAGACAGGACTGAGGGAGATTGAATTGAGTGAGGTTTCTTAAACTGAACGACAGTCTAACATTAAGTGTTTAGGTTATTAAAATATATTGAAGATGTAGTTTTGCAGAGACGTTGGTAGTACAATAACGGTTCCCTTTGGGTATAGTGCAGTGTGTTTCCACGGGAATGGCATCTTCTATTATAGATGTGGACACAAATAACACCCAGGATAGAACAACAAGCCATGTGTACTGTGTGGAGGAGGCTTCCTGCGCATGCCAAGGACCATGAAGCATCTGTAGTGGTGAATACTAACACCATACCTTGAAGATATCACCCTTGAGCCAGTCTTGGTCCCAACTACTTTTGGTAAAAAGTGCCCCAATATTATATCCAGAATACTTTAAATGCCAATATGTTCAGGTAAATCTATAATTTTAAAAAGTGACTGTTTACTATTGGTTCATCAAACAGGTGTATAACTTTAGAAAATTAGAAAAATATCACTCATAATATTTTTGTCTTTGTGTAGCTTTTGTTTCTTCATGCAGAAAAGTGAAATTATGGTAAAAAAAAAAATAAAAAAAGTCACTGCCTTGTAAGAAATAAATTTGATTTTGGCTTTCACTGAACAGTGAGTAAACCATTCCTGGAAATTGCCTTCAGTAGTGAATATAGAGAACAGTGGGTTTTTCCCAGCCCTAACAGCAGCATCCAGCAGTTTCTACCTCACTTTCTTGCTCTCCTTCCCACTATCACCCCTACAATATTTTATCAATACATTCTTGACTTAATTTGATATTTATTTGGCGTCAGCTTTTTGCCAGGGTACTATATGCCTAAGCATAAAGATTATGAATGAACCAAATGGATATAGTCCTTTTCACAGAGAGCGTATGTTTTGACCTTTGACACATAAAAAAGCACTTGGTATAGGGGCTGAGAACTTAGCTCAATTGGTAGAATTCTTACGTAGCATTCACAAGACTATGGGCTCAATCTTTTGCATAAACCAGTTAAGGCTCTGGGAAGTGTAATCAGGATGGTCAGAAGTTCAAAGCCGTCTTCCACTACAGTGAGTTTAATTAAGGTCAGCCTGGGCTACACTTCATGTATCATAAGAAAATGGGAAGAGGGAAAGTAAGAAAGGGATTTTGCAATGATAAATTCCCTCTGGGCCTGTTGTGACTTGGTTGCGAGACCACCAGAGACAAGAACTCTCCGAAATGTAAAAGCAAGGTTTATTGAAAAATGTTAAGTTGCGACAAAAACCTCAGTCTGGCGCACAGGCATGGCAGTGGCCGGAGGAGGTACCCGCCCTTCTGCAAGCTGGGTTTTTAAAGGCAAAAATCACAAGGTTATACATCCATTAGGGGGTCTTAGTACGGATACAATTCTGATTGTCACATTTTGGGGGAACTTTCCAGATTTCCTCTATTATCTTAGCCAGCTGTTTGCCAAACCTTCTTTTCTAGACTATCTCCTGGGTTGGGACATTCTGTGGCTATCAAATGGTCCCAGGCTATCTCTAGTGCTGAGACATTCCATGGTTAATTAGCTGCTATCAGATAGCCCATAGGCTACTTCACCTGTTTGTAGTTTGTACCTCGGCAGAACTCAGGCCTATTTCAAACTGAGTCTTGGGGTTCAGGAACTTTTCCTCAAAAATGGAGATGCTTCTCTGGTTCTTCAGGACCACAGGGCACCCACTTAAGCACATGGCCACACCACTCTCAGGACTGGTCTTTCTCGTTGCCTCTATTTCCCACTCACAAACATCTAGACAACCAAGTTTTCTAGAAAGAATCTATTTTGAGAGTCCATCTAGAAAGTCGCCCAACAAAGCTGTTCTGATTTCTGAGGCTGGATTCAGTGTATCTTGAATAGCAGATCCCGTGTTTTTAAGACATTCACAGAATTACTGCTTCCAGTAGAGGGCAGAGCTATATAAAGAACCTAGGAAACAAGGGGCTTTGTAATCTACTGCAACACAGTACCCTCAAGCCGATGCACTGGGTATGCTCCTTGCAAAATATGCTACAAAATGTTTTAAATTTAACGTTACTCTTTTTGGTTGTTTGATGGTTTGTTTGTTTTGTCTTTAATGAGAAGGGGGTATAGAAGAAAATTCGTGCTTGGAATGCTGGCCCTCGGGGAAGTGAAGGCAGGAAGATCAGAGATTTAATACTAGCCTCCACTGGCCACATAGCAAGATCCAAGCCAGGCTGGGCTACCTGTGACCCTGTCTTCATGACAAACAGAAAGTGGAGGGGGAGGAAAGAGGTGAAGGGGAGTGAGAAGACCAGGAAGAAATGGAAGAAGGGAAAATCACTAAGTAGCTGATGTCAGTGTAATTTCCTGTAATTCAGATGCTACATCAACATGCTGGCTTTAAACCATTGTTTTCGGATTATTTTATTGTGAGGGACACACATACACTAAAATGTGATTGGGCATTGTTATCCAAATAATCCTAATTTTAAACACTAAAACCGACCTAAATAGCTGACACTGTTGTTTCTGGCAGGGTTTTTAAGAAGTCAGTCATTGAGTTACTCAGACTGGGTTCCCGTAGGTTGTGTAGTGACAGCATTTTTTTTTTTTTTTCAAGTGAGTGGTAGAAGGCAAAACCAGATTTCCTGTTTGGGCCCTGCATGCATAACGCCCCTACTTGTTTTCAAGGGAGTTTTCTAGAACTGAACCGAGTCTTTAAATAAACTTGAAAGAGCATTAATTCCCACTTGGACCAACCCAAAGTACAAATTTTTAAGTGTTTACTGTAAGCACCGCTAGACAGTAGTTGCCCACTCCAAAAGCTATGGGCATTGGATGAACTCACCAAGCCTCAGCTAAGATGTCCAGACTCCTGCTTCAGAAAGCCTGCCAATGATTTAACAGTAGAACCGGGGATCTAACTCAAGTAACATGAGAGATTTATTTTTTAAAAAATTTTTATATCACTAAAGATTAAGTAGTAAAAGCATGAGGTCCAAGCCAGTCTTTCCATCAGTGGGGATCCAGGAAACATAAGTCATGTTTATGATTCAGTTGCATAACTAGGTGCTACGGTCCTTTTGAATTTGTTTGAAGATACCTCAGTTTGTTTCTGATGTGTTTGACCATATCTAACCTCTTTCTAGGGCCAGATTTAATAATATTGTAACTTCCAGGAAGGTTACCATGTTTTTAACACCGTGGGGTTATTTTATACACCGTGGGGTTCACTCAGTGGTTTAATAATACATCCTTTGTTCACTTAGTTCTATCTGAGATGCATTGAGGTTTTCATTGTTGTTGATATGTGTATAATATAATAGCATGTGGGTTTATGGTTGACATTTACAATTTCAGTTCTTAGGCAATTTTACCCCAGGTAGTATGTTGACTCAGCCAGAATATTTTTTATAATGTGACTTTGGTTCCATAGTGTGTGTTTCATATGGGTCCTGGATTGTTTACCTGCTAAGAAACATCTGACCTTCTGTGTTATTATGAATGAAATAGTTATGCACATGCATACAAGTTTCATTTAGCAACAATTTTCCTTTCATGGGATAAATGTCCCATAGTGCAACTCTTGGGTTGTGTAATAGTTGAAAGGCTTTTTTATATTATTATTTTACTCTTATTGTTTTTAATGTGAATGTATATTTTACCTGTGTATACGTCTGTGTACCACATGCATGTCTGATGCTCGTGGAAGCCAGAATATAACATTGGAGCTCTTGGAATTGAAGTTACATATGGTTGTGAGACACCATATGGGTGCGGGAAATTGAATGAGGTCCTCTGGACAAACAGCCAGTTTATTAACCACTGAGAAACTTCTCTAGCCCGTGAATAGTTAATTTTTAAGAAAACGTGAAAAATCACTGGTTGCCATAGTAGCCATCAAGAATGAGCCCAATTCTTCATGTGTCTTCATGCTGCCATTGTGTTTTGTCGGTCCCTCTGATCGATATGCAATGCTGACTGACTGCTGTTTACATTTTACTCTTGGTCAATGTGGAGCATCCTGTTTCTTGTGTTTATTGTCAACAATATTTCTTCTGGAATGATCAATTTCTTCCGGTCTTGCCACTTTTCTAATTAATCGCTGTTTTAAAGACATATATTCACAAGGTAGACCTTCATTGGACATATGGATTATTTTCTTCCAGTCAGTGTCTTGCTTTCTCAACTTCTCAACTGCACCTGTTGTGGAAAGATGTTAAATTCTGATAAAATCCAATTTATTCATTTTTCATTTGCTCCTCATCTTTCTGGTACTAAGAACTCTTTGTTTAGCACAAGGCTCCAATAGTTTTCGTTTTTGTGTTCATGAGTAATATCTCTGTATATTACCTTTAGGTACAGATACATTTTCAGCTAATTTTGTATAGAGTGAGACTTGAATCTAACTGTTGAGTCTAAGCCTGGTAATGTCCGGTAGTACCAGAATGGTGCTTGTCTAAATTTTATCTTCCCACCTTCTACCCTCGCAGAGTTAATATTGCTTCTTTATTAATATCAGATAGTCAATGGTGAGACAGAGGATACAGCTTTCTTGGAGATGTGTGTGGGAGGCAGCCTCTCAGTTATTGACTGTGATGCACTGATCGGTGACTCTGCATCTACACCAATGCCAACCATCTTGGTTACTGCACTTAAGGAGTCTTAAATTTAAATAGATGCATTATTTCCACTTTCCTATTTCTTTCTGAGACTGGCCACACTTATTTTGAGTGTCTTGCCATGTGGTTATTTTTGTGATTGCTCTGGCTGTCAGATTTTAAGTGTCCAGCTCTGGATATCTGCAGTGTCCCCATGTTGCCAGCTGTGGACATGAACAGACATTGTATCGTCCTTCATGTCTCTTATATTTCCCTATGCCTGCCATAAATATTTCCTCTGTATACTTTTAGAAAACACTAAGGTCATATTTTTTAATTCAACCATCCCACAGATTAGAATTTTTCTTTTTAAAGGAAGGAACGTGGCGATATTTCCTCATAGTTTTCCTTGCTGGGTTCGTTTCTTCCTGATAACCCAAACTCCTTCTGTTATCATGTCCTTTCTGTTCTGCAAACTTCCTTTGGCCTGTAATTGTTACTGTTCCCTGCTTTGCTAACAACCAGTTCCATAGCTCTTCTCCATCACCATCTGCTCTTCATTGCTGGATGACCCATCTTTTTTTTTTTTTTTTTTTTTTTTTCCACTAAACATGGGATTCAAGGTTAATAATTCTTGTATTCCAGCACTTGATATGTATTATGCCCCTTGTTTGGGGACATCCGTGGCTCCGCCTAAGAAAGTCATCAGTTTTCAAAATTTCCCCGATAACTACAATATCCAATTTGACTTTTTCTTTCTTTTGTCATTAGTTTTCAAACCCTTAAGCTTGAACATGTTTGCATGATTTGACGGAATTTTGGAACTTCCATTTTTTTTGAGGGTTTTGAACTTAAATGTGTATTTATGTCTTTTGCCAAATTTAGGGTCCTCATTTCTTCAAATCCTTTTAGAACGGCCCTTTGTCATCTTGGTGCTCTCATGAATGTCAGGTCTCTTACTGAGATCCCACAAGTCTCTAAGGTCTACCGAGGCTGCTGCCCATCTTTTACCTGTTATTAGAGTGGGAATTAATGTTTATTGTATCTTCAAATTTATTGTTTTATTCCCTCTGCATCTTTAATTGTGAATCTATCAATTTAATGGAAAGTATTAGTAGGGATGAAGAGGATGTTGGGATAGATATTTCAGCTGAATTATTAATTCAATTAGAATTAATAATTTTAAACAAAATAGAAAAATAGTATTAGTACAAAGAAAACCAGAGATGTATCATATTTCACATATCCACCTTAATTTTTAGCTCGAACAGCAAAGTAAAATAAAAACTTAGAAAATAAAATAATGTTTACATTCTCTCTTATGTGAATCAGTCTCTTAACTATTGAATATGTATATCTGGGTGGGGATTAAATATGAGTGAAGGGCAAGAAACTAGAAAGGGCCGCCAGGCGACTATAAGGGACAGAGTGGGGATGACAGCAGAGTCAGGTGGGAGGGAAATGATGGGATAAAAGAAGATGAGGGCATCCAATAAATGCATAAATAATAAAATCACAGTAACCAAACTCAATTCATAAAGGTTTGTATACTCCAAAATTAGTGTTCATATCCTTCAGTCATTCCTGAAAGGCTTAGGAGCAATGTATGTGTATTCGTCAGGGGCCTCTGAGTCACAAAACTTATGAAATGACTCTCTGTCTCTCATATAAATATATGACCTCTCTCTTTCTACATATACATACACATACACACACACACACACACACACACACACACACACACACACACACACACACACACACACACATATACACACATTGGAATGACTTCCAACAGTGGCTAGCGTGAATGGGAAGTCTAGGAGTCTAGTAGTTGCTCAGTCCAAACAAGGCTGGGTGTCTCAGCTGGTCTACTGTATTATATGCTGGAATCCTAAAGAAGTAGACTCCGATGCCAGTGAAGGAAGGGATGTGCTAGCAAGGTGAGGACAAACAGGTAATGATCAAAATCTTTCTTCTTTGATGTCTTTAAATAGGCTTCCAGGAGGTGTGTCCCAGATTAAAGGCCTATGTCTTCCCAGCTCAATATTTAGATCAGAGGTTTGTCTTCTTACCTCAAAGGTCCAGACTAGAAATGGAATCACCCACTTCAAACCAAGAATAAAGTCTCTCCAAGATGTGCCCTCCATTTCTGATGGTAGTTCTTTTCCAGATAGTCAAGTTGACAACCACAAATAGCCATCACAGTGTGTATAGCCCTCTGCCTTCAGAAAGGTTTCCTAGAAAATATGTGAAAGACAGCAAACATTATATTCCATACGTAAAGTCAGGGTTTTTTTTTTCCTTAAAATTTCTGTGTAAATAATGTTAATTAGTTAAGCAATAATGTAGTCAATTAATTAGCATCAATTTAGTCTAAAGCATTTCTTTTATACAAAGATACCATGCTATTTTAGGGACCCTTCACAAGAGTAAAAATGTGGTATTCAATCTCATAATAATTCTTTTAATGTTTTCTTCTTACCAGTACGAAAGAGATTTTTCTTGAAACTTAAGAAATGTGGGATTATTTCTTATTCATGTAACATCCTTAATTTCACACTGAGTCATGTCACAAATTATATTGTCAATGTTTCTTGGTAGCCTTTGCAGCATCCACAGCATGCTTGCCAACTCTGGTTCTCTTGCATGTGTGTGAATACATGAGTATTTATGAGTGTTCAAATGTGTGTGAGTACACATGCACATAGGTGTGGGTGCCTGTGGAGGCCAGAGGTCAACACTGAGTGTCTCCCCCAGTCTGTCCCTCAGAACCTAGAGTTCTCTGATTGGACTAATCTCGCTAGCCAGATTGTTCGGGAATCACCAGTCTCTACCTCTGGAGCTCTGGGCTTGTAGGCTGCCACCATACCTGCCTATAGTGTTCACGTGGATGCTGGATTCCAAACTCCAATTTTATGCTTCTGGGTCAGGTGATTTCCTCACTAAACCATCTCCTCAGCCATTGGCTGTCTTTTTAATGGCATCCAGGCTTCTTTTTTGGAACTCATATCTTTTAGTGAATAAATACTTTATGTGGAAGGCTGTAACTATAATTGATATTATCCTCCCTGTCAAGACTACAGACACTGCTTTACTTGAACCACCCAGTCTAATGTTCTTTTGTTTCAGTGGTGGTTCAGAGATAGACAGAAACCTGGTCTCAATGATCAGTTGGCTTATGGCTTTCCCTCCAGCCTGTGATGCAAATTGAGCAAGATGTAAAACAGCATTCTCTGATGGTGAAGCCAGACCCCAAGGAAAGATTTTCATCCTATGATGAAAGACATCTTGCAGACAAAGGCATGAATGTGTAGAGAGACCTTCCTTCTTTATTCATTCAGAATGCATTTTTCTGGGTGCTTTATGAATGCTGGGCTCTGAATGAGAGTCAAGCCTCACATAGTTTCTGATACTGAAGTCATAAAGTAATTGATAATTTTTCATGCTTAGTTAGAAACAAAAAGTATCTTTTAAAATTGTATCTTGTGTTTAGGAAGACCTGTTTTTCCAACCGGGGATTTTAGTTCCAGAAGGAAAATAAGACAATGAAAACAATGCACAAAAAGCTCCTTTCAGACCTTTCCCATCAACAGTTTTCCTGCTCTGCTCACCATGATGCTGAGAGGCCTCAGAAACACAAATGATGCTGTGTTCAGACCGAGTACTTGACCCTGGGAAGATGAATGACCAGACCCACTCACCAGATGATTACAAGGGTCAGGTAGCTTAAAAAGAAATTACAATCTGAATCGGAGTAAGGATGAACAGTGTTGCCATTGAGCTGTGAATCAACGAATAAGCATAACCTTCTGAAGAGAGGCTTGTGTCAGGGAAACTGCGTGTTCTGAGAGACCAGCAAAAGCTCTTGCAGTGAAAATAGGTATAAGAGAGCTGGCCTTTGTCTGCAATGCCTTTGCCTTCCATGTTTAGGGATGCTCAGAGGGGCTGGGTTGAGAGTTTCAGAAATCTCAAAAGCTGTAAAGGTTATGGTGACAATTCCACCTGAAATTTAAAATGTAAAACTCACACCAATGCTGACATTCAATTGATCCTTATTTCAAAATAATGAATTAATTGTTAATTATGCTTTTCTTGGTTATTTCTGAGTCCTTTGTTTTGTGGGTACCTTTTGTGGGTGTTTACTCAGTCTGTTGACTAATTTAGCACTGATTACACTTCAAGCACCTACTAATCTTGCTATAATTTTGCAAAATGTATATGAAGAGGGACAATCTTATTTAGAAAGGAATGTGATCATTTACAGGAAACTATGATTTGGTTTGGGCTCCCCTAGGCTTATTGTTTTGAATAGATATAATAAGGAGCACCCGTCAACCCTAAATACATAATTTGCATAATATGTTCAAGGGATGTAGATTTAGAAAAAGCAGTGTAGGTGTGTCAGTCGGCTTTCCATCACCATCATAAAACACCTGAGGTAAATTACCTCAAAGGGAAAACAGTTAATTTTGGTTCACAGTCTCAAAGGTCAATCCATCGCCACTTGAGACTGTCCCTTTGGGCTTGAGACAGGCTGGTATTCTGGGCAGGGAACACATAGAACAACCCTGCTTATATCATGGTGGCTGCAAAGCTGTGAGAGAACAGAAGAAGCAGCCAGGGTCCCCACACATTCTTTAAGAATGTACCTCAGTAACCTTCAACCCCGTCTTCTCAATGGCGGTCTTCTAGTTCTGCCACCCGCTGCTGGAAAGGCCTTCCACAGATGAGCTTCAGTAGGTTATGTAATATCCGAACATACAGTAGGTCTTATTGTCCATGGTGTGAGATCTGTGTTTAGATCAAGTATGGAAAAAAAAAACAAACCCTGCAGATGGGAAAGGATCACCATATTTCAGGGCGTTCCTCTTGTCTGTAAGTTTAGCTTCTGAGACATGGTTGAATGGGCCTGAGAGGATAACTAAGTAAAGAAGAATGCTTGAAGGTCTTTCCTCAGATGTTTATGATTTGTTCCAGCCATCAGTTCCTTTGTTTCTGTTTCTTTTTCAAAAATCATATTCAGAGCATATTAAAGGATCTGCTGCCCCTGCCCAATGCCTCCAATAGACACTTTATTATTATTATTTTCTAACAACCTTAGCTTGAGCCCTTTGCGACGGAGCAGAGGTATTGAAAAAAATTGGATGAATTGCTGACTAGAAGACATTTGACAGAGCAAGATCTTGAAGAAATTGAAATATTGCCCTCACTGAAGGAATAAAATCTCTCGTTCCTTCACCTTATGTTTTTATTTAGGATGGTTTTTGAAATTAGCTTAAGAGCACAGTTGAATTTTATGTAATGATAATTCCATTTGTAAATAGTTATTCTTTTTCACTGATATTTAAAAACTGTGTGTCTGTAAACAAAAAATTAGTTTGTGAATTTGGCCAAATTGTGGCACTTGGGAAGATAAAGCAGGAAAGTCTCAAATTCTAACCATAGTGTCTTCCAGGCGGCTTGAGCTATACAATAAGACCCAGTGTCATTGAAAAAGAATTATAACATTTAAAAGGCAAGAAGCAATTACTGTAACAGATGATTCTAATAGAATTAGCAAATCCCACATGATGTATAAATATGCTTGACAAAATTCAACACCCACTCATAGTAAAGTTCTCAACAATCTAGGAAGACAAGGGAACTTTTATCCGACAAAGGGTGTGTGGAAGAACTCAGAAGAAACACCATACACAATGTTGAGACCCTTCTCACCAGTTCCGTCTATAGTCAGAGCAAGCTTTCAGTCTTTGCCATAAGGTAAGAGAAGGAAACACAAAACATCCAAGTGGAAAATGATGGAGCAAAGCTTCGCAACCTGCAGTTAATATTGTGCAGAAAATCGAATGGAACCTATGAACAGGAGCTGGGATTCAGCACAGAATCTGTGAAGGACAAAGCATCTGCTGGCTGAAGGCAACACATCTGCATTCCCTGAGGAACTCCAGACAGAGAGAAGGGCCTGAGGTGCTGTTATCTAACCAACCAGGACTGTTACTCTATTAAGTTTAGGGTTAAAATATATTAAAACGCTGCTCTTGGTTGAGTGTTAGGAAATACAATGGTGAGAACTCCCTTCACACCAAAAATTTTCAGGAAAGAGCCTTTTCTACTACTTTCTTGTCCCTCACTTCCAGACTTGGAATCATGCATCTGCATAGTCCTGCTTCGCAGTTGGCCAGCAAGGAGTTTCTATCATTGCTTTCCTCACAAGAATCTCCTAGAATATAGGGGATGTAAAAAAAAAAAAAGTGATTCCCTGCTCAAAATGGTCAGCCAGTGAAGAATAGAAAGGATAAAGCTTACACTGTCTACATAATACCATCAGGTAAATTATCTCAGGCTTGCCATTTTCTACCAACACATGAAAACAATGATTCCCAAAACATTCTTGTTGATTCCCATGTTGATAATGATAACTCACTGTGTGCTCTTAACCACTGAGCCAGCTTTCCACCCCCAGCTTCTGATCTTTTAATTTAGGGTTTTTGAAACATAGTCAGTCAGTAGACCCCGAATTGGACCAAATTTAATAAATTGTATTGATTAAAGAGTAAATTCCCAAGTGTAGACTCAACTTAGCGCATCAGAAGTCTCTGTGTTTGTGGGAATACGCACACAGCCAGCACTCCAAGAGGATTCTCAAGACAGAGCTGCACCGTGATAGTGCTACCTTGTTCTTTTTCCTCTGCCAGCCCTGGTTCACTCTTTCCACCTCTACTGGTCCCATGTCCCCATCCCCCCATTCAGCTTCACTCTGAGACCTCAAATCCATATCATCCCTGAGGTTTGTGAGTCTTAGGCCTTCAGTTTCCATTTGTTTTCAAGCAGAGCCTACTCTTTTTTTGTCGTTTTGTAACTACAAAATACTGGTTTGGTTTTTTTCTTCATTTTTCATTTTTGTTATGAGAGAATTACATCATCTATTCCTTCTCTTTCCTTTCACACACTCCCCCTGTTATTTCTCAAATTCATGACCTCTGTTTTTGCTTCATATATATATATATATGTTGACTACATGTTTCACATATATAATATGTGTATTATATATGTATATATTCTAAATATGTAAATGTAAACATATACATATAAATATATAAATGTAAACATCCACCTTCTTAGACCATATGTTACGCGTATGTTTGCGATCTCAGGATTGACCATTTGGTATTGCCTAACCAATTGAGAAGCTCATTTCTTCTGCTCTCTGCATTCCTCAGTTGCTGAGTTATTTGTCTAGGGCTGAGATCCTGCAAGTTTTCCTTCCATGTTAGCATGTCCATTAATGTCATTGTTCAGGTCTTGCTATGGCAGCCACGTTAATGAAACATGGAGGTAGCCTCTCTGGCATGTCTAGGAGACAATGGTCTTACAGCAAACTTCCTGTTTCTCTGGCTCTTACGTGCTTTCCATCTCTTCCTCAGTGGTCCCTGGCTTGCATACAGAAAGAGTGCTGTATATGTAGAGTTGGGAATGGGCACCACACTATCTCCTATTATATTTTTAGCGGTGGTTGTAGTTTTCTGTAATGATCTCCATCCATCACAACGACAACTTTCACTAATGAAAGTTGAGGACTATACTAATCTGGATATAGGGATAAATATTCACAATGTTGTTTGGAACTATGCTAGTTTATTGAAGTTTATTGTGATCATAGGTTATCATCTAAGACCCATAACTTCACTAGCATTGTGTAGCTGGCTAGATTTCTAGTATTAGGCATAGCTTCACTTTTGTTGGGCAATTATAAAGTCCAATTAAAGAGCTTTTGGCTACTGCCCAGGTATAGGTGCCACTGCTGCCCTAGACTTATCATTGCCATAGTGGTCACTGTTGCGGTCCATAGACTTCATTGTTGAATAGGGCAGTTGGTCGTCTCCTTCCCTTACAAGCTCACAGGGAGTTTTTTGGTACCGGGGAAGCTAGTACTCAGAGAGGAGGCTTTCAGGTCAGAGCCATCTCAGGACCTCTAGGTCTAAAGTTCATCATGCCTTCAGCAATAAGGACTTACATTCCACCTCTGGGAATAGTCTAAAATGTTTTAGGAGTCTCTTGGACAGGACAACCTTGACCGAGAACCAAGGTTTCTAATGCCTAACATTAAGGTCCATGTTAGATAGTCTGTAAATCTTGGATGGAGAATCTTTGTCAGCCCAGATGGAAATTTTCATTTCAATAATACATGTATACATCAGTTTATATGTAACTTTAGGTAGATAGATAATGATCCCTTATGACCCTTTCAGTCACACTCACTGTTATTTTACCCTTTTCTTCTTCTGTCTTTAAATCCCCCTCTATGTAAAGCTCCTGAATGCATTTTTCCCCCCATTTCTCCTTTCAATCATTTGCACCCTGCTATTCCCTTCTCTACTGCTTCCCCTCCTCAAGGGTTTCTTTTATTTTCCTGGCCAAAAAAGAAACAACTCATTTTTTAAAAATGGGTTTTGTATTTGAAGAGAGAGTTCTTGAAAGAAGAAATTAAAAATGGCTTATAAACGCATCAAAAAATATTCATCATCCCTAGCAATTAGGAAAATGCAAATCAAAACAACTTTGAGGTTTCATCTTACCCCTGACAGAATGGCAAGGGTATCAAGAATAAAATAAAATGCCAATAAAATAACTTACTACAAATGATGGCGAGAATGTGGAGACAAGAGAACCTTTGTTCACTATTGGTGGGGTTGCAAACTGGTCCAGCCTCTTGGAAAATTGGGTGTGGAGAACTCTCAAAAGCTAAAATTAATTCTACCATATGGCCCATCTACATCACTTCTCAGCATATCCAAGTCTTCAGATAGATATGACCTGGAGTAACTGCCCTTGTATTTTAGGCTCTTGAGGATCATTTGCTGAAAGTCTGATGGTTGGCATCTTACTCCTGTTCCCCCAACCCTGGAATACTCTCTACTCTTGTCCTGAACCCATTCTTCACAGGAAGAAACTTGGGAAACCAGGAATGTGGGAAGTGGAGAATTCCTTTCAAATGAGATCAACCCCACAGCCCTTTCATGAAATTTTACTGTAGCCAAGCCCCAATCTAAACCAGTACAGGGAAAGCAAAATAAAATAATGAAGAAACACCCCATTTAAACAAAATGTCTTTATAAAACTTATCTCTGTCTATACTAAATATATGCCAACAAGGTTTTGTTTTTTAAATTTTCTATTTTATAGAATAAAAAAGTGCTTTAAAGTTGTCTTTTGTTTTTAATTTGTTAAGTTACTTGGTAGATTTATATAATGTCCAGGAAAGAATAATTTTATTTTGCTCTCATTGAGAAAAAATGAGCAATACCTGACTTAAAGATAATTTCAATTATACATCATAAATTCTAATTTCTCCTAGGTATATTTATTTAGGAAAGAGTTGGTATTAATTAGTTCATCATATAATAAAACATATGAATTAAAAATTAGAAAAATTCTGGGGTTGAACTTTTCCATCTATTCTTTATATTTTGGGGAGATAAAAAATAAAAAAAATTAAAAATTGAGATAATGCCAGAGGTTGTGTTGCATGCCTATACCCCAGCAAATGGGAAATAGCTTATGGAGAAGGATTCCAGAAAGTGTGATGGAAGCCTGTGCCTCATGATAAAGACCCAACAAGTCAGTGTTACACAAGACCTTACCTGAGCCAAAATAATCAATTAATAATGAATACATATGTTCAGGTGTGGAGGTGCACATTGATTCACGAGGTGAGGTTCAATTATGCGTACCACTTCTAGTGCAGATTATGCTTCACCAAAGTCTTCAATCTGTGGGCACACATCCACCACACATAGTTCATGAATCTGGGAACTAAATGGTTGGTTAGAGATCATAAGATCATATTTCCCTACCGATCTGATACCCAGAGATTAGATGAGATGACCTCTGTTTTTGTTTTTTTCCACTTCCCAAAAATGTATTCTTGGGCACCTTTCATGTCCTTTGCCTAAAGTCAAACTCCTGCCGGTTGGAAACACCTAGCTTTTATGACATAATTTTAGCATCTGAACATTCTGTGGACCTTCAAGGTTCAACATATATTGTGTCATGTTTGAGTTGAAAGTGAATCCATCATCTGTCTATCAGCATCTAAAGCCACGCCCTCTGAGCTATGACCTCAGGCCTCATTTAAATCAAGGTTCCCACGTGCATCTACCTCCCCTTCTCTTTGTCTTCTCTCAGGAGCTCCCCATCTCCTTCCCTTCTTCTTTTCTCTTTCCTCTTGCCTTCTCTGCTAATATAATCATAACCCCTTTGTTAATCAGAACCATATTCATCTGACAATAAAGTTCTTTTCTACACAGAAACAGCGCTGAGTCTCCTGCTATCTGCTGCTGCCTCATTCTCACGTTCTCACGTGCATCCATAGACATTTGATGCCAGATAACAGGGTCTATGCGAACCATACCAAAAAATGCACAAGATCCTACCACTACCTCCCTTACAGTGACAGTGTGGTGGATTTTAAAAAGAGGTTTAATTCAGAAGAGCTAAGGTATGGGAACAAAGCAGCTGCTTGCCAACAGATCAGTGCATAAAGGGATACATACCCAATGCTTTATTCAGCAGTAAAAGAAAATGAAATTGTGATCATTTTCAGATAAAAGCATTGTGGTAGTTTGAATAAAAATGACTGCTGAAGACTCATATATTTGAATGCTTGTCACCAAAGAGTGGCACTATCTGAGAGGATTGTAAGGATTAGGAGGTGTGGCTTTGTTAGAGGAAGTGTATCTCTAGTGGTGGACACCAGGCCCAACCCCTCCCCCCCCCCTCTGCCTATGGACCAGGATGTAGCTCTCAGCCACTGCTCTAGTACCTGCCTGAATGCTGCCATGCTCCCTAACATGATGATAATGGACTAACCCTCTGACACTATAAGCAGACTCCCAGTTAAAGCTTTCCTTTATAAGCATTGCCTTGGTCGTGGTGTCTCTTGACAGTAACAGAACATGAGTAAGACAAGGATAGCACTAGAGATCATTGTGTTAAGCAAAAATAAGTCAGACTCAGACAAGTACACTCCCTCTCATATATGGAATCTAGTCAGAGGGGATACTGTTACGCGGAAGGAACAGGGCTAAAGGGGGAATCAAGACAGGAAATGGGAAGCATATGGATTCTCTCTTGTGGAATCTCTATCTTGTGTGTGTGTGTGTGTGTGTGTGTGTGTGTGTGTGTGTGTGTTTGTGTGTGTGACATTAAAGCAGAGAGAGGACTATTTGTGAGAAGAGGGAGATGGAGAGGGGGGATGTGGAGGAGCAATGTGAGGAGGCACATACGTACATGATACAATCATTTATATCTTAGCATGTCATAGTGAAACACATTGTTTTATTCGATACATAAAAAATTTTAAAAGTTTTAACTCAACACCTTTACCAGAGTGGAGCATGTGGCTCCCTTTGCCTCAAACTAGGAACTTTGTAAAGCATGACAAAAGATACCACTTTGTCTTCTGGGCTTCAGGAGCCATCTCACTGGAATTAATTGGATAGACTATATGTTTAACAGAAATTATCAGCAAGTAGATGACTTTTCTTCCTATCTGAAGGTCCATGAGTAACATTAGTTGATCAGGCTGTGTTACACTGGCTGGTTGTTCATTTGGTTCCTTGGAAGCATGCTTTTGGATGCTGTGGATGCATGTGACTCTTGTTGCATTTAGCCATGCTAACAGAGATTCCTTTACAGTCTTAGGGGTGGTAGCCAAGAAAATTTGCTTTAACCAGTTTATAGTTTTGAGGGTACTGGTGTGGTGTTATAGTTCTTAGACATTTGTGTTTAAAGAATAAATAACCATGAAGCAGAATTAATTATACATATTATATGCATACACACATATTAGATGCAAGTATAATGTTACAAGTTTTCTCTAAGACAGTGCTTGGAAGATTGGATGGCATGATTGTTTTTCTCAGTTAGAAAACTTACTGTTTAAAAACTGAATAGTCCACATTCCTTGGCATCTAATTTGAATCAGTTGACTTGAGGTGAAATGAGGATGAGAACACAAGATACTTCACAGGGGGAAAATCAGTGAGATTAATCAAGGGAATTATACATCTAATATCATTTAAGAGCATCGCTGATGGTGACAGATCTTAAGTACCTAAAGGAACACAGACGCAAGATGTCAGAAGCTATGAAACGTTTCTACAATTTAGAAAGAAGAGAGGAAAAGAGGTGTCCATTTTTTTCCAGGCTCAAATTTTGTGTGAAATGACTTTGTGCAGTGACAGTTACTGTTTCATTTGAACAAAGATGACCGAGTAGCAACTTTTGTCATTTAAAAATCCATACTATTTACATTTAAGATAATCTGCCAGAAATTTTTCTCCCATGAATTTAAAGAGATTTATAAACACTTGCGTAAATTGGGTTGTATGTTCAGATTACTGTCCTTTAACTATATTTTTCTGAAAGTTCAACAACTGTAAACAGTATAAATGAAGCCATCTGCTCATGGCAAACAATGATCATAATTCTCATTTATGTTGCGCTTAGGTTCAGAGCCTTTCTTCAAAAGAAAGATGACTTTACAAGTTACACAAGAGTGAAAAGATACTAGGTACATAGTTATGAAGAAAGTTATGAGTCAAGTAGCCAACTGAAAATTTGTGTCCAGGATATTCAAAGAAAGAACATTTATGTGGCATTAAATACGTACATCAAAATACAGTATGTGTGTAAATGTTTCAACATTTTGATCAGAGTATTTTTTAAAAGTTAAACAGAATGAGAAATATTTCAATTAGAGTTTGAATTTCATGATTCTATTTTGCATTTTCACCTGTGGCTTTATTACAATTCCTCCAAATTATAACATCAATAATTTGCAGGTAGTTGATATATATTTATCATTTTCAGCTTTGAGAGAATACTTGAGGTACTATAATCAACAAAGAAATGTTTTTGGTAGCCTTTACAAGGACCCTCATATTAGTCATTTTTTTGCTTGGCCATGATAAAATTCCTGCCTATAGCAACTCAAGGGAGAAAGAGTTTACTTCGGCTCAGTTTGAAGAAATACAGTCAGCCTATCACAATGGAGAAGGCACGGGCAGCTGGTGACTCCATGGCAACAGGAGAATACAGCTATAACTTCTCAACTCCTCACTTGTTGGGAGAACAGGAAGCAGAAAAATACCAGGAAATAGATCTGGGCCATAAATCTTGAGGGCCTAGTGACCTGCTTCTTCCACTGAAACTCTGATACTTGAAGGTTCCATAGCCTTATAAACCAATGGTTCTCAACCTTCCTGATGCTGCAACCCTTAAATACAGTTCCTTATCTTGTGGTGATCACCCACCATAAAATTATTTTTGTTGCTATTTTACAACTGCAATTTTGCTACTGTCATGAATCATAACACCAGTATCTGATATGCAATGCCTGTGAAAGGGTTGTTTGACTCTCAAAGAAGTTGTAACCCAGAGATTGAGACCCCCTATTCTAAACAGTGACAATTGCTGAAAACCAAGTGCCTAAAACAAGTACATGGGATGTACTTCATGGTCAAACTGTAACAAGTTCTACTGAGAACAGAGGACAGAGACAGGAGTATGTTTCTATGGGATGCATTTATCAATCAGTGTAAGGTACTCTCTGGCCTTGGGAGAAAGCATCAACCCCATTATCTTGTACTTGAAAAATTCCCCAACAAGAAAACATCTTGAGCTCCTCTCAGGATTATGTTTGGTAAGAGAAGTCCATAAAGTGAAATACTCAGATATTTTCATGTATGGACCTGGGGTTCCACTTGTATCTGATCCTGTATTATGGATGTTCCCACATTCATCACAGTCTACCACCCCTTTCCAAGCTGGTATCTAAGTGATGTAATGATGTGGGGATATTTTTCTATACGCTGTGAATAAAGGATTGTTTTGGTCCATGATATGCACTGTAGCAGTGGGCAGAAATTGGAGCATAGGTAGGAGGAGGGTGGAGTTAAGAGAGACATTGATTCGGGTGCCTAAGGAAGCAATGTGTAAAGAACACAGGTGAGCCAAACAGCAGGAGGTTGATATAAGTGTCTGTGTATTTCTTCGGGACTTTGGGATTGGTGGTCTAGTTATTGGCATTAGTAGATGGGTCCGAACTGTGGAACGAGGCAGGCCAAAAACCCTCTGTTACAATGTAATGATTGACACACTCTTTCCTTGTCCAATAACTAGACATGAATTTTTGATTTCTCACTGACTGTCATGATAGTGAACCCCAAACAATCACTAGTTACTATTTATATAGAGATTTTAATTTTTACTTATGCTATATTAATACAGTTTTGATTTCCCCAAATACTTATTGGAATACATTTATGGTCATAAATGCATTGATTTCCCCAGAGTAGTTACACATCCACAGGATATGTACAACCTCACTGGCAGTGGTCCATGTACTGTACGAAACAGCACTAACAGTTCAATCTCAGAGCAACAAAAAGAGTCATGGAGGAAAGGTGTGTCCTTTTGTATTCTTTCCTCAGCTGCAAGCACAGTCACACACAGGTCCTATTCGCCACTGTACACACATCACAGATCTCTAGCAAGTTAGGGTGAGCCTAGAATCATTCACAATATATTGTCTCTCACACACACACCAACATCATTGCTATGCCAAAGAGAGGAAAATTTTGAATATTTTGTATATAATCATGAATAGTGGTAGATTAATGATTTTACTTAACTTGATGGGATATTAGTCATTTCACCTTTAAATTATGGAATAGAAAATTGGTCAATATTTTCTTCTTAAATTTTCATATGGATCATGACAATTCCACCAGAGAACTTTCTCCTGTGTTGGTAGATACACAGCTGATTTTATTTGCCTTTGGTCTTCCTTCTGTAGGGCTTCATCTCTGTGACAACTGAATTAACCTCAAAACAATGAACATTCCAAGTGTAATTGTCTTGGTTCGTTTGCCATGTGGAGATCTGACTTTAGTCAGTGGGATGACAGTCTTATGCTCTACTTCAAACATCCATATGCTCTAAAGAACCAGAAATAGTTACTGTCCTTCCTTATTCTGTCCAAGCAAATATTTCCGAGTAGTATTTCTAAGAGAAACATTGCTTAAGTTAAAACAACTGTTCCTTTGTATTGCTTTTAAGACAGAAGTGGCCATGCTTTGATCATGTTCTGCTGGCACAACAGAAATCTGTAAGGGGCGAGTGAGGAATGAGCCTAATTAGGTTACGTTCTCATTTGGTAACCCACATTCTTCCAGTCTGCAATATTTATAATAGCAATCCCAGCTTTGCTTTCTTTCCTTTCTTCTTCCTCCTCCTCTTCCTCCTCCTCCTCTTGTGAAAAACAATCAAATGAACATACTTTTTGTGGTGTTTATGCCCAAACAAAAAAGTCACCTTGATTCAGAATGCAAGGAGAAATAAAATTCTTGAAAGTATTTGTATTCGTTTCCCCCTGGAATTTTCCAGTGTTATTTTGCATCGACTTTTTTAATTGAGTAGCATGAACAGTGGGGTTTCTAGATAGTTTATGGAAGAAATGCTGAACCCTGATAAAAGTTGTTTGAACCATCCCCTTTCCAAGTTCAGAGATCTGTAAAGGATTAGTTTCAATACAGAGTGGCTGTTATGCATAAACAAGATTTAAGAAGTAAAGAAGATATTATCAAACAAGCCAAATCGAAAGGGGGAAATTGAATAGCTGAACATCTGCAGGGGCTGAGACCCAGTGAGCATTACAGGCATGGAGAGGAGGAGATGAGAAACAGTGTAGTGCACTCAACCCTGAATTTGAGGACCAGGGGACTCACACTCCATCTTTCTGGAAATCTTTGAGACTAGAACAGAATTCCCAAGAGAGAGATTTACCACAATAACCTGAATGAGGCTGATGTTAAAATATCTCCTGTTCACTTACTCATTCTAGACACATTATTGGATACTTACCATTTTCCAAGCACCATTTTATGTTACAAAGAATAGCAGCAAACTTATCAGACCCAAATCTGCCCCTCCTGTAACGTATATGTTCTAGTAAAATACAGACCATTGTAAGCTATGGCTATCTTTAATAGTGATAGAAATCGGTGGGAGGGATCAGGGAAGGAAAGTAAGGGGAAAGGAAGATTGAAATTTTAGACACAGGAGCACAAGAGCCAGGCAAAAGCTAAGCTGTAAGATGACCTAACTTGGAAATCAGGCTATCATTTCCACTTACCCAAATGACTACAAGGGTCAGTCATTCAAAGCAGAGGGAGCTGCACAAGATCGGAATACCAACAGGAAAGGCGCATTAAAGACTGTCTTCAAAACTATGTGCAATACTAATGCCTAGATAGATGTGCATTCAAGAAATAAGGAAAGCCTAGGGAAAAACAGTAGAAATCACATGGAATTAATAATTATCATTTTTGGGGGGTCTAAAGCATAGACAGCATATCACTGAAGTTGCAAATCATATCACTTATTAATAATTCCCCAAAGACAATTTTTTGGAACAAGGCAAATAGTGTGATGAGAACCTCAATATGCTGAATCCATAGAAAAATGAGGACTTGAAACACATGACAACTGAGAAAGGAAAATCACAAGAAAACACCCCAGTGGACTATCATCTTTACTGCCCTAGGTGCAGCCAGGTGGAAATGGTCCTAAAGGATTTGTCCCCATAGTGAGACTTCACATGACTTTGGTTTGTAATTCCACTTCCTGAAGAATCCAAAAAACCAACACATACACAAAAATTCATGAAGTGGTCCTGAGTTTGTAGCTTTGAGAAATATGGAAACATCAATTGTGAGTCATCTCTGAAGGAGTATAATAGTAGTATCATTTCTGTTGCTCAATAAAATACCATGACTAAAAGCAACTTATTGAAGAGTCTGTTTTGGCTTATGGTTTCAGTGGGAAGGGTCTATAATGGTGGCAGGCACGGCAACAAGTGCAAACTATAGTGGTTTAGAAACAGGAAGCTGAGAGATCACATCTTTAACCATAAGCATGAAGCAGAGGGTGACTTGGGGGTGTGGTGAAGCAATCAATTCTCAGCCCACATTTCCTCCAGCAAGACTAACTTCCTGAACCTTCCTAAACAGTACCACTCACTGGGAACCAAGTGATCAAATCCATGAGCTCATGGGGGCACATTTCTCACTCAAACCACAAAGACCAAGTCTCTCAGTCATCACTTCCATGGTTCCTAAGCACTGTGTACACAGTAAACCTAAGAACAAGTCACAAAATTATAAAACACAAGATGTTCTGAGTGAGAAATCATAAATAATAAATAACAAACAATAGAGGAATAATAATAGAACAATAAACAATAGAATCAAACAGTAGAAAACTGGAATTTATTATTAAAATGATAATATAACACAACTATAAAATAGTTAAAGGAGTGAAAATAAGATAAACATATACAAAAAAGATTACTCAGCTTAAGAGAAAACACAGAAAGAACAAAGCATAGTAATAAGTAATATAATCAATATGGTCATCTAGTGGGATACCCTACTCATAGCATATGGGACCAAGGAAATAAGCTCTTTCCTGTGAAGCTGGACAGAATATCTGTTCATTTCAATAAGTGTAGAATAGCATTTGACAAGACCAGTACTCACTTGTGATAATAATAATAATAATAATAATAATAATAATAATAATAATAATAATAATACCTCAGTGAGATAGGGATAAGAGGAATCTTCTGGAAGAGATGTATCTTTAAGATCAACCCGAACAGCAAGGCTAGCAGGAGGATGTGGAACTCATTTAAGAAGACATCCTTCTGGGAAAGACCGTCTCCCCAGCTTTGAGGAGCAAGTGATCATAGCTTTACAGTCATCATGTCCATTATCTGTTGCTCTTTTCTACCTGGGTTTCAGGCTCTGCAAAGTCAGCTTAGTGAGGGGATTGAGGGAATAAATGTAAATAAGTCCAAAGGTGACTCAACCTGCCACCTTCATTCAGAGGTATGTTCTTATCCACCACATTGTTTCGCACACCAAAATGTTTCTGTAATTTAAACTCATTCATTGGAAACACTGGTGCTTTGAACTAGGTAAATTTGGAGTAAGACCAGTGGTCATCTTTGTTTGCTCAAGAATGACTCAGTCACCAGAATAGCCCCCGGAAGCCCTTGCTTCCATCACACAGAAAACATACTTGTGAGCATGAATACCTGCTGTTCTTCCCTTGACACATTAAAATAAAATAAAATAAAATAAAATAAAATAAAATAAAATAAAATAAAATAAAATAAAATAAAGTAAAATAAAATAAAATAAAATAAAATAAAATAAAATAAAATAAAAACACCTTTCTCTGTGTCTTCACATCTGTCTATTCCTTCCCTTATCTATTTTTTGAAAGAGTAAGATACTGAATAGCGACATATAAATTTAGCAATTTTTAAAAAAAACAACCCAATAACACACACTTTAAACTCTCAGGATTTCTGACTAGTTCCAGATGATTTCCTCAGACTTGTGTTTTCACTTCCTTACAAATGAATGGCTATTTCAGAACTCCCAGGAACTAGATCTTTCCATTTGGTCAAAGGTCAGCTTAATGCCGCTCGTAGAGGGTGAGTGTTTTGTGAGTGATGTCAAAGCCCGCAGGGGAGTCTACCAGTCTGAGGGGCTTTATTCAAGGATCCCACACAGCAGTCTCATGGCTCATGAGACATCTGGTACATAACTTCAAGGATTTCTTAGTTGGTCCCCAGGAGTGACTTTTTAAGAAAGCCTCTTGCATGCTCATGTAGCAGGGCTGATGAAAACTATTCACACTTAGCATCAAAGCTGCAGATTTGGTTAGTACACTGGAAAATCTAGCTGGTCCAGGGGAAAGGGTGGGGCCCTTTGGCCCATCACAATTTCCCTTCACTTTTGATGTTATTTACTCTGCAACTCTTCACCTCTGTATTTATGGCTAACGACACAGTAAAGGGACCACTTCTCTTTTAGCCATATGATAGGAGCCAGCCAAGGTTAACAGGACTCTGAATGCTTATAATTACAGCACTTTTTTTCCTACATCTTTAGGTACCCCTGGTTCATTCATCTCTTACTCCATCTAGTTTCTGAAGAACCACCATCTCTCCATAACGACCCCTGCAACAGAAGCAGTAGGCATTTTATAGAACTTGTATAAAAGCGTATTCAACAGATAAAAAGAAACCTCAGCTTCTTGAAACAATGTATTTGTTGTGCATGAAGCAGATTAATATGGGTGGGTCAATGGAAAAAGCTGGTTTCTTCTGGAACATTCCATGGCTCTTTTCTAGGGAAACTATCTCTAGGAGTGAATATAAATTTTGTCTTTAGGGTTACTTATTAATTTTATTGACTACATGCTTACATTTTATTTCCTTGTTAGACTTTGAGGCTTTTACAAGTGTTTACTTCTTCCTAACAGTCTCTGAGATATTTATTACTTTTACCCACATTTTATAAATTATACAAATGAAGCACAGAGAAATTAGCTAACTTAATTGAAGGTGCAGAAAGTGTAGCTGGCAAGGTTGATGCTCGATTCCATTAGTTCACTCCCCAGTTCCAACATTCATGCGCCACCTGCCCTAAAATTTGTATTGAAGTCATGCTATCACGTAAAGGCTTACCTGATCATGGAAATTCAGCAAAGGAAGATGAAGAGAAAGAGAAAAGAGTGGTGGTGGGGGGTGAGAGAAAGTGGAAGTAAAAGGAAAGAGGAAAAGAAGAAAAATCCTGAGTGGCAATGACCAGTCGCATCACCGTACATACAATCAGTACATTTTGGTCAAAATTTATATGGAAAAGTTCAAGTTTCCACATTATGTAAGATTCTGTTTTAAAATTTAGGCTCGATGACTGAGTTTTAGCTCTTGTAAAGTGGATTTAATTGATTTTAGCAGATGCTGGAGATGTGTGTGTTTTCCACTCATGCAGAGAATACATTGTCTTCGTGTTGGCTTTTGGTCTACAGTGTGATGAAGGCTGCATGGGGAAATAAGGTCGTGAGGTGAAACTGAAATGGTGAGGTTTACAGGATGACAGTGAACACAAACATGTGATCCACTTAAATAAACACAGGAGAAAGGCCGAGACTATTCTGTTTTCCCAAAAGCTAATGATAAAGTGCTTCCTGTATACCCCGACAATCGTTTGCTCAGCTGAATTTTCTTTCCAATGCATTTAATTTGGTAAATTAAAGAGCTGTCTTTTGAGATCACACGTAAGAAAACCCATAGCTATTTCTGCTTTTGGTGAACTCAAGCCCTCCCCAGAATGGTACTTTTCTGTTTCTTCAGAGAATGACGTTTGCTGGTTCAAACTTTGGGTCTGGGCTCCATGGAGAGTATCCCAATGTGGTTTATTTTATGTAAACATTCCTCCCCACAGGTTTTGTTTGTTTTGGTTTTGACCATTCTTACCACGTGGACAAAACAATCTGACACTTGAGGAGAGTGGAGGTCTCATTTTGTACTTTTGTTTTATAGAGCTCAAAATTAAGAAAATAGGTCAGATGACTAGAAGACAATTAGAAAGATGGGTAGATAAATAGATGATAAAGAAGAGAGAGAGAGAGAGAGAGAGAGAGAGAGAGAGAGAGAGAGAGAGAGAGAGAGGCAGGCAGGCATTCCTATCTTCCTAACTGGCTTCAATGGCTAGATAGCCAAGGCTGGTCTTGAGCACCAGTCCTCATGCCCGTGTACTCCCCAAGTGCTGAAATTACTGGTATGCACCACCAGTCCTGGTTATAAGTGAGTAATGTCTTAAAAATTATCTAATATTAAAGAAAAATTTGTGTCATATTTAGAGGAGGATGTTGTCAGATTTGTGAGCAGGTATATATTTTCTCCAATATTTGTTCAGTCTAATGCTATCCCAGCTGAGCTACTTCAGCTTAAAGATTTGCTAGTGTGATGGCTTATGCTTTTTTTGGGGGGGAGGAGGTTCATGGGGTTCAAGATAAGGTTTCTTTGTGTGGCTCTGGTTGTCCTGTAACTCCCTCTGTAGCTCAGACTGGCCTAGAACCCACAGAGATCTAATTTCCTCTTTAATCCCAAGAGCTGGGACTAAAGGTGTGTTCCACCTCCACTCAGCTGCTCATCTCCAGTGCTTTTTAAGTTACCTAAGGACTAGAATGCAAGAACTGTGTAGCGATAAGATGAATTGTGTTCAGCACTGTATCTCAAGATAACTCACAGGTCCATGGCAGGTTCTCAGAAATATTGGGAACTCAATGAGCAAAGTAACTTCCCAGGATGCCCAATAAGTGAAAAATGTGTTAAACAAATAAAACATATAAGGATCAGTCACAATCAATCAAGGGTATGTTCTTTTACAGAGCTGTCAGCATGATCTATAACTGTCTTTCTAGAAGATCTATTCCAAAATTAGCTGCCCATGAAAACAGAAATTTGCAAATCCTGGTAGCTATTCATAAGGCCGCTTTTAAAAATAATCCTTTTATTAGAGAATATGTACTGATAATGTTTCTTATTTAAGTGTTGAAATGACATATCTTAATTTAAATTTTTCTTTTCTACAAAAAAAAAATCACAATACACTCCAGCTTTATGATTTTAAAGTAGTCCTACAGCTGAGGTCTTTAGATGGAGCTCCCTCTTAACCGATGTAGCCACAGAGATTTTTCACACATCGGAGGCATCTACCACACAGATACGTGTTCCTTTTTCATTCTTTATCTCTTTTTCAGGCTGCACCATTGTCTCCCTACTATGTGTTTGTCATTTGGGCAGAACTACGCTGGAAAACACACCCACAGTGAGTTGTATCTTCTGCCCGGCCATTGAGTTAGTGGCAAAATTCCGTAAAATGGCCGAGAGGGGCGGTGACCACACTGAACGGTGTTACCTTGGAATGGGATCCCATAGGAGGTGGAGGTCATGGGGGCGAAGCCAGCAGAATCTCACTACTGTCACCATTGTCCCTTTTATTTCTAAGTAACAAAGGACCAATTTGCTATGGATGTTTGGAGCTATTCTTGACATACATTTTCAGGAATTTAAGTGGCTACTGCATTCCCAAGGGAGTCGATATTAATTCATCATGTGGTAACAGAAGTAAAAAATTCAATGTGAAAAAAGCCATGGTGGGGGAAAGTGAAGGGCAGGAATGAATGAATCCTCCAACCTGTTCAAAGAAATTTCACTTACTACTTTCTCGTTCCTTCTTTTCTTGTCCTCGGGAAGTGAAGAGACTCACAGACTAGGTTCTGTTACTGGTTCCTGGCATTTTCTCTATATTAAAAAGCTCTTCTTTCCTGTGAGTTATTATATATGTTTTAAGGATTTCTATAGTAGTAATCATTTGTTGGGCCCTGCCATCTTGAAGTAACATGCAGCTCCCAAGCTAACTTGCCTTGCTCACTTTGAAATAAAGCTCAGTGTCCTTTGCTCTAAACTACTTACTTTTTCTGCAGGACCGAGGCCGATGTATAAATTTCTGCATGATCATGATGACCTTTGAGGAGTGTGGGATCAGGCGCTGGTTTGACTGTGTTGATCATTTGATTTTCTCTTTGTGGGAAACATAAAAAGCAGTTTCCACACATAAACCCAAAGCCCTTACCTTGGTTATTTATGCATCCGATGTTCTTTACATAAATAAATCTTATAAAAGTTAGTCTTTTTTAAAAACAAAATCATGGTTTTTCTAGGGGGAAAAGATAAAATAATATTGGAGATATAAAAGTAATGTGGATTTCTTGGTTATATCTCAGGGGATATTTTTTGATTGCTTTAGGATTTTTTCTTATTTATTAGTCCTGCCACATAAGTAGGAATAATAAAAACCTTATTGGTCAGGTCCATTAAAATGAAGGTTGTCTTTGAAACTAGATGTTCAAACATGGCCTGCATTTAGGAAAAATGATGATAGAGTGGGAGGGAGGAGAAAGAAGGGCAAGGAAGTGGGTGGGGATGGGTATGGTCAAAGTAGGCCATGTGCTCATAAAGAAACCCATTTTCTGCACAGTTAATATAATTAGGTAATTCTAACATGATAAAATTTCAAAATATATTGTAGCCAGTAATGGGCTAAGCCATATCTGCAGTCATGGTCTGAATAAACTGAATACCGTTGCCTTCTGATATTATGGCAGGTCACAAGATAAACACATAATTAAAAACATTAGATCCTGGCAGTTTTCTCCATGATGCTTTGCTGCTGTGGATTTTAAGCAGTGATTACATTCTTGAAAAGGAAAGCTGGATTACTTTTGTTTGTAAAGTTCTATCATACAAGACAGTCTCTCTCAGTCTATGCTGCACAAAGTTTGAGTTTGCAACATGTCCAGTTCTCCTATTCCTAGCAACTAAAATAGTGAAAAAATTGATTCAATAGTAACTTCCCTTTAAAAAGAATGACTAAATTTTCTCTCTCTCTCTCTCTCTCTCTCTCTCTCTCTCTCTCTCTCTCTCTCTCTCTCTCTCTGTATGTATGTGTCAGAAAGAAGAGAGAGAGACTCTGACTTAATTTTTACCCTTCACTTTTCCACATCATAACTTTTCACATTGAGTTTTTTTTTAATTTCCATTGCCATATGGTTAATTAATATCCACTCCCTTAGGAATTCAGTAACCACATAAAATCCTAAAAACTTATGTCAAGAATAACTCCAAACATCTATAGTAACTTAGTCCTTTGTAGCTTACTTAGACTATATCTAACAAAAATAGTGTCAATACATTTATTTGATAAGAGATATAAAACCATTTATAAAAGGTAGCAGTTGAGAATCTAATAAACAACAGTGTAGAAAAATTCTTCCTTCTTAAAAAAAATTGTTTCTTCTCTGGTTGCTTCCAAGTGGTTTCCAGGAAGTTGAAGTGAGATAGTCCGTGTATCACACCCGAGGCCTCTGGATTGTTGTTGCCATTTGCACAAATACTAACAGTAGCTGTCTCTTTTCACCTCCTCCTAGTAGCTGGCTCTTCTTTGGGTTCTTGTGTCTCAGGAAAGTGTTAGAGTGTCCTGATCATGTACTAACTTGCTATACATGTGAAGAAGACAAAGAGCGGAGAGAATGAAGAAACTCTGCACGCAGAGTACGTCCCCCGAACCTAGACTCCTTAGCTTCCCCTCTGCTTGGTGAGACTCCATTCATTATTTTGCCGTTTAAAGTCGTCTTGGAAGAGTCTGGGTTCTTGGAAGAGCCCCCTCCCCCCCCCCCCCCCCCGCCCCATCTTGGAAAACATTGATTTAAGCAAAGAGAAAGTGTTTATCTGGGCCATTACTTAAGTTTTCTATAAAACACTATAACCAAACACAGCTTGGGGGAGAAAGATGTTATTTGGTTTACCCTTCCACACCCCAGCCTGTCACCAAAGGAAGTCCATCCAGGCAGGAGCTCATGGTTGGAACGTGCAGGCAGAAACTGAAGCTGAGGTCATGGAAGAGTGCTTCTCCTCCCCCACTCTCTCCCTTCGCCCCTCTCTCTATAGGTTACTTATCAGCTTTCTTATCCAACCTAAGACCACCCACTCAGGGATGGTGTTGCCTAAACAGGGCTGAGCGCTGCCCCTATATCGACCACTAATTTAACAAAAATGCTCCCACAAGCTTGTCTAGAGGCCAGACACTGAATGTATTTTCTCAACTGTGGTTCCCTGTTCTCCGTTACATCTAGGTTTGTGTTGAGTTGATAAAAACAGCCAGCACAGCCTATTACAATTGTGAAGCTGAATCAGATTACTTTAAGACTTATAGTCTATAATCATTATGGAGAGGAAATGATTCTTTTTGAAAACCAAACTGTATTTATATGAAGGCAGTTATGTAGTATTTAAAGATCTTAAAGAGTAGAAATCTCAAAAAAATGAGATAAGATATTAGATTTAGTTATAAAATGAAATATTGCAACATAAAATATAGACACTCACATTTTTTTCCTTCATCCCCAATGTTGACTAGAGTGCTTCAAAGTCTCAACACTCATCCCTCAAATATGCCCTAAATCTGTCATTTTTTCATACAAAGATAAATGCTTAATTCTAGTTTTTTCCTCTTCGGAGGAAACTTTATTCATTGTCATTCTTGCTAATGGCCACAGCGACTTCAAGTTAGTTTTTGGATACTGAAATTTAGTTTTATATTTCTGGTCCTGATGTTATCGTTTATTGCAATATGTATTATACTATATTATTTCACTATAGTATAGATTTTGGTAAATTTTCCAAAGCCACATGTGGAATTTTGGAATCAAGACAGTTACTCTGAACCTGCTTGCCATTCTGAGTGTGTAATTAAATTTGCATTTAACATTGAATCAATGTCATTGTCCCCTTTTGACGGAATGTGTGCTTTACTTTAAACTGATGGCCACAGGTGTATAAAAATGTCACAATATTTAAATGTCAGTGTAGACTTGGGTAAGAAAAAATATCCTTACACCTGCTTTCTTCTTCTCTGCTCTCTACTACATATAACTGCCAATGCTGTGCTGGAAAGACTCGAGAGTATCTGTCTGTTAATGGGAAGGTCTTCAGGATGTGAGCATTGCTGATTGTGTTGGACAACTCATTTTCCTGCTTATTTACTTTTGCTACTATTGTCTGGAGCAATTTCCTTTTACACAGGATACATTTCCTTTATTTGCAAGATAGGAGCATGAAAACAATGTTTCTGTGGTTCTTTGCAAAGTGGACAACTGTGTTAAGTAACTCAGTCTGTTCACCACCCCTTGCTGGAGTTGTCTGATGCCCTCAGAAGTGAGATATAACAAACCAAGAGTATGAGCATTTTCCAATGTTAAGGATTATTCTGATAAAGGCACAGGCCCAAGGCTTGCCCCTCAGACAATCTTTAGACATAGCTTCATGTTAGCATAGCTAAGTGCTTGGCAGAAATCAGTTCTTTCCTGACTTATAGCTGAGGTCACCATCCTTCCTTGTGAAGGGAAATCTTACATTTGTAGTAGTAAAATAAGTTTTACTACCATCATCCCCATCATCATCCCTATCCACAGTCTCCATCCCCATCACCACCACCATGCCCATCTTTTAAAATTAAAGCAGTTGACTTTTAGAGCATGGTTCATAGGTCTATGTTTGGTTTTGTTTGACTTGTAGCAGGCAGAGCCTAAGAGTGGTTACTATTGTCAACTGGTATCCATTTCTAAACCAAGATAGTAGAAGCAAATGTTCTTCATCCTCATCCATTTCCCTTCACATCTCTACTGTCAATCATAGCATCATTGACTGAGATGAGCATGCCATAAACCCATGCAGCTTCTTAATTATGAGGAAAATCTCAACCCTACTAAATGCTCTAGGCTGGTAGCTTTATATTTTATTATTATTTTTATTGGACATGAGTTGAGAGCTGGAGAGAGCAAGTAGTCAGAGAGACATTACATTTCTATTTCAGTCTTTTCTGCCGCTGACTCAGTATGAATTTGAACTGGTCACCTACCCACAAATGTGGCTTAGTTACAGAGAGTAAAGCAAGAAAACATTTCAAGTTTCCTACTCTAGAGTCAAAGAACTGCTGAGCACTTATATAAATATTTTTCTTTGAGCTCTCTAGAAGACAGGAAATTTATAAATATTTAGTATTATTGTTGCACCTTAGATACAAGGAGACAGGAAAATTATGATCCTCCCAAGAAATGAACTATTTCAGACCCTCCTAGTGCATACCAAGAGACCTTGGAGTGCCTTGCCCCCACTGCCTGTTGGGTGGATTTCCCTACGCCTCATCCCTCAATCAGCCCTGTGTAGCTGACTAATGTAGCAATATAAATAAATATTAGCAACAGAGGGGTTTTTTTTGGGGGGGGTGAGGAAGCTCAGCTTGGGCACAGTCACACTGGCTGATGTCAAGCTGTGCATCATCACAAGACGGGAGTCAATCTAAATATTAAATTTGGGGTTCCTGAATGAAAAGTCTGAGAAAATGATTCACTTTAAGAATAAACGCAGGATCTCACACAATATCTAGCATTTTTCCTTTGCCTTTCTTCCCCCTTCATTCTTTCTCTTCTTTCTTTCTTCCTTTATTCCTTCCATTTATTATTCCTCTTTTTTCTTCATCTTCTCTTTCTTTCATCCTTCCCTCCCTCTCCCCCACCTACTCATGAGTTCCGAGGACATATGAAGAAAATAAACCCATGCCAGGTTTCCTTCCACTCCCTCTGTTTATTTCAAACAGAGTCTTCACAAAATTAATTCACTTGTTTCTTGGCACGTTATTGCTTAGCTGGGTGTTCCTGGGATGCTTCAATGTAACCGAGTACTAGAGACAAGGACCAGGAATGCACACAGGGTTATGTTTGGATGACGCAATTTTTCAGGTGGTTTTTTTTTTTCAAGTTTATTTTCTTACTATGCTTTTCAGAGTTTTCTGTCTAAAAAAATCTTACATTTCATTTTAATAAAACCAATAGCTTAAAGATGAGTTGAACAATCTTTCACCTTTGAATTCATTCTCTTCCCTGATATAAACTTTTTTTCTATTGCTAAAAATCAAGTCTGTTTATCCACAGTAAGCAGCAGCTCAGTCATACCCCAGGCCTCCTTCTGATTTCCTTATAAATTTAAGGCAAGCATTAATACAGTAACTGATTTCTGAATGAGTTGAAAAAAGTCTTTTGATCTAAGGAACTCAGGCACTTACAAAGGGAACATGACACAATTTTCTATTTTGTCTTAAATTACTGGGCTATTTCAGGCCAAAGTAGAGTGTGTCTCTTGAGTAGAAATTATGCTGATAGTTTTTTTGTATTCAACTAAGCTCAAGATAAATACTTTGGTTTTAATATTTCTCAAGTCTTCAGAAGTCTTGAGATGTAGCACCAGCCATGATAGACAAAAGGCAATAATCTCTTTTTGTAAAAACTTCATGCTGTCAAACTGATTTTTCAATGAAATGTGTAGAAGCCCATCCCATCACTGCGTTCCAATCAACCTGGTTATATGATCTGTTGTGTTCAGTGACACATACAAATAAGCCCACCGTTGTTTAAGTGAATATTTAATACATATAATTTTAATACCTATATTCTTGTCTGTGGGTTATTTGTAAAACTGTTCTGTATATTTTCCAAGTTTATGCAGCTTTAATCTCACCATTTATTTGATAATATTAACATTTAATGATAACATTTAAGTCTATTTTCTTTTTGGAGAAAAAAAGACAGTAACTTCACACTGAATGATTTTCAAGAAACTAACTCACACTTTTGTTTGTTGTGTGTTCATGTGTATGTGTGTGTGTGATCTTGTATTTTACCTATGCAGAGTATAACGTTCAATCATAATGCCCTTTCTAGCCCACATAATTAACTGGACTCTTTGAGAGTGACTTAGAGAAGTTTAACTTTGGTCTTCCCACAGTTAGTCATTAAGTTTCTTTTTCCTGCCCATCTGTGTGCTAGATAATGCAGCAGTTAAGGGGCCACCAGCCCAAAGAAGTAACTAGAGGAAAATAAAGAAAATAGACTATACATGCACTCATGTCTACGGGGTGCTATAGGAAACTTGGCAGATTATCCCTGGAACTTGCGCCATCACTGAGGAGCTAATGCTACCTGACTGAGAAGTGCATAAAGGGTCACAAAATACTTCCAAGGACAGAGGGGAGAAAAGACAAGTAGTCTGAAAAGGCATTTGGATGTGAGCCAGCCTGGCTGTCCACTGGGAGTGGAGAAGAAAGTTTGCATGTATCCAAAGATCAGTGAGTTAATGAGGCAAGTGATGGGATGAAGCCAGAGAACAGGAAATATCCTGGTAGATGTGAATTTATGATTTACATAAGCATCCCCAGGAGGCAGGTACAACTGGTGTGTTGCTTCTCAGGTGTGCTATTGTACCTATAGGCCCTTGTACCTATTATTGGGAATGGCACCATTAGGAGGTGTGGCTTTGTAAGAGTAGGTGTGACTGGGTCACTGTGGAGGGGGCAGGCTTTAAGGTCTCATAAATGCCCAAGTTACACCCAGTGTCTCAGATCACTTCCTGTTGCCAGCAGATTAAAAGTGTAGAAATTTGGGCTCTTGGTCCAGCACCGTGTCTGCCTGCACATCATCATGCTCCCCACTATGATGATAATGGACTAACCTTTGAATCTGTAAGCCACCCCAATTAGATGTTTTCCTGTATAAAAGTTTCCATGGTCACGGTGTTTCTTCACAGCAATAGAAACCCTAACTAGACACCATAACAACTGAAGAACCATAAAACAGGATGCTTGGCTTTCACTATTATGTGTCTAGAGACAGAGACTACTCAGCATAGTGAGTCTACCTTTGGTGGCACTGCCCCTGGCGGCGCCATAGTCCTCTCTTTCCACCTCCAGTGTCTGCTCGCTTCTTCTTTCTGTCCACATGCCTCTTTCTTCGTTATGGAATCCAGCAGCATCAGCCAAAGCCCTGGTAGAAACTCAGTTCTAAGGCTTTGACCCTCTGTTGCAGTCCTCAGGCTCTCTCCAGAGAGCTCTGCAGTAGCACAAGCACCCAACCAGTGCCGTCAGTTCCATTCCCCATTCTCCATCTATTTCAAGGCTCTGCTGGCTCTAACTTAACCTGAGATCTTCACATCCCTCTTTTCTCTGCTGCCCTGTTGTCAGTAGCTAACCCTGGGGACCTTCGTCCCTCCTTTTCTAGGCACAAATAACTTCTCCAAAGAATTCCCTAAATCCCCCAGGAGGCAGTTTCATTTCAAAGTTAGTTTCAGAACCCCTCCCCCCACATATACATAAAGCAATTGACATCATTATGGTCATTAATATATTAACACAAAAATTTAATTGACATCAGTGTAGCCATTTCTAAAAATGGAGAGGAAAACACTGGAACAATAATAACATGTATCTTCATATGGAAAGTGGCAGATTTAGAGCATATTTATGGTTGATAAGGTTTTAAAGTATTCTAGTCAACACAGGTATAAAAAAGTAAAATTATATGTATGGTTATTTCCCATGGTGCAAGATTTTATCTTATCTCTAAATTGGGCCCTAGTTTTATTATTTGAACGTTTTCACAACGTAATCTCTAAACTAGATAATTAGCTTCATATAAATATGATTTGGCTTTCAAAGCAAAATGTGCTTGATTCCTTCTGACAGAGTTTGGAGATGTACAGGTTACACACACACACACACACACACACACACACACATTCATACACACACACACACACACACACACACACACACACACACACTTTTAAGTCAACTTGACATAGTCTAAGGGAAGGAAACCATAATTAAAATTGCCTCCATGACATCGGATTGTAGGCAGGCCTATAAGTCATTTCCTTAATTAGTGATTGATAGGAAGACCGAGCTAGCTCATTGTGGGTGATTCCATCTCTGGATGGGTGGTCCTAGGTTCTGTGAGAAAGCAGACTGAGCAAGCCATGAGGAGCAAGCTAGTAAGCAGCACCCCTCCATTGTACTTGCATCAGCTCCTGCCTCCAGGTTCCTACCCTATTTGAACTCCTATTCTGCCTTCCTTGAATGATGGATTATAATGTGGAAGTGTAAGCTAAATAAACCCTCGCCTCCCCAACTTGCTTTTGGTCATGGCGTTTCATGGACACACTCCAGGTTGACACCCACCCGATACACATGGAGAGAATAAGAAGCGCAATTGGCTTGTGAATTTCCAAACCCAGGGAAATGCTTTATCTGTATTCTTACCCTTGTATTTTTTTAAGTGAAGCTAGAATTTGCTTTTGAAACATGATAATGTGTATACAAACAAATGAGAAGTCTAATTTATCCCCAATATGAGTACCGAGCCTCTGGAATACAGGAGTCTTGTGTTCAGAGGCGAACTAAGAAAACAAGATGAGCAGGCCAATGGCCACAGCTTAAACCATCAGGGTAACGGGTCTCAGAGGGATGTGGACCTTGGTCTATTCCTCTGATGCATAGGCAGAAGCCATCCCTTCACAACCAAGCCAAACTAAATCAAATTCTGACAGAGAGCTCCTAAACCAGCTCCCCCTCCCCCCCCCCGGAGGAAAGCCTGGAGAAAGGAAGATGGAGGTGGGGTGTGATCTGTGTCTTTCTTGGAGAGCAGGCATAGCTAGGTACCCTGGCTGAGCAATGTCCACAGCTAGGGATGCAGACTGTGCAGGTCTCGTGTGTGTGTGTGTGTGTGTGTGTGTGTGTGTGTGTGTGTGTGTGTGTGTGTGTGTGTGGTGTTCACTTTCTCTCCACTGCACCCTAGACTCTCTGTGTCTCTACCCTCCTTTGGTCCTGAGCAGGATGCTTTTTTTCTATCCCATCCCTTTCCAATTCTTTCCCTCAAGTGTCTCTCCCAATCTTCCCTTGACATTCTTTCCCTCTACCAGGACAGGTCCCGTTCTCTCCTCCCCACTTCTTCCAAAGAAGCTTCTTGCATTCCAGTCCTCTCAGCTCAGACTTCAGGGATGTAGGATGGCAGCAGGTGGATGCCTGGAGAGAAGGTTTGGAAGTCTCCTGGAGGAACTAGGCGCCAGCGGGGCGGGGACAGCAGGCGGGCAAGGCCAGCCCCGGGGCGGTCCCAAACTGTGCTCCAGCAGCAGTGCGGGTCTTCACTCCCAAGTGGCTGCAGCCCAGGTGTGGCGGGACAGGAGGATGTGCGGCTGGGGGCTGCTGGTGCTGTGGGCTCTGCTCCCCGCGACGGCTGCGGGGAGCTCGGGTCGCTGGTACCCGCACGGCACGGTCCTCGACCCCGAGGGCAAGTACTGGCTGCGCTGGGGCCCGCAGGGCGGACGGCTGGCCTTCCGTCTGGAGGTGCGCACGACGGGCTACGTGGGCTTCGGCTTCTCGCCCACGGGGACCATGGCCGCGGCAGACATCGTGGTGGGCGGCGTGGCCCACGGGAGGCCCTATCTCCAGGTAAGCCCCGGTTCCTTCGAGGACCTCCTAACGCTGCCATCTCGTCCTGGCTCACCCAGGGAGCGCAGTGTTGGAGCGGATGGGCAGCCGAGTCCGCTCCAGCGCGAGGCTGACACCGGGTCCCGGTCGCCTTCGCTGCCACCTTTTGCCCCGCGGTCACTCGCGCCCGCCTAAGTCACTTGCATCATCTCGGGAAGTTTCTCTCCCTGGACGACGGTCTGGCATCCTAGTGTCCCCACTTAACAGACACCGCGCAGCCGCCACGCGTTCCCCTCCACTCCTCAGGAAAAAAGGACCATAGCTTTGGAGACTTCAGTGGACAGATTGTGAGGAAGGGCGGGGTGCGCTTGGCGATCTTGCTGTTTAGGGTTGAGAATCGCAGAAAGTCTCTAGTGGTTGGTTTGGGACGCCCCAGGATCAACATTTACTATATCTTACACAACAAGAATCGAAGGGTCCTGAAAATCTGGTTAAGGAAGTTTTGTTACTGACGGATGTTGGGGAAGCCAGGTTTCGCCACCTTCACAGCCCAGAGTCTCTGAGCAGAATGCTTTACTCAGGGATAGTTTTTCCACTTTAATAGGCAACACAATTCATTTGATTCACATGCTAACCATTTGCTGGGGGCGTAGGGGGTGGGGGTGGGGGGATTGTGGTAGATGCTACCTGATATGGGCATCTTTACACGTGGGAAAGGTGCTTGAAGCGAGCGACAGGAATGATCCTGTGCTTCAGATTCCTGGATATTGATATTCCTTTGCTATCAAACAACTTTTCAGTCATAGTAGATATTTGCACTTGTTAGGTGCCAACTTCTATTCAAGAATACCATCCGTTGATAAGAGGCATCATGAAAATACAATGTCTGAGATTGTCTTCCCCTGGGCAGCATGAAAACACCCTATGTGGATTTCAACTACGCACAACTCAGAAATTTCTTTGGACTTCTAAGCTGGATTTTCAGAGCATTCTGACTGAGATGCCCTTACATTTTAGCTTCATTTCTGACCCTGAGTTTGGCTAGCAAATAAAGTGACAGCAATTTGAATTTCTAAGCCATCCCTTTGTGTCTTTATTTGTACCAAATTCATCGCTTATCTCCGTATAAGTATTTTGTAACTCTGGTAGAATATAGCTTGATGAGGCTCACAGTTCAGACTTTTTCCACATGTGAATTTTCTGTTGCTGCGTCATCTCTGATGTGAATTTGATAGCTGAAGGTTTGATTTCAGGCACAAGCCTCACCAGTCAACTGGCTTAGTCTCCCACCATCTGAGATAGCCTCCTCCCCGCTTTTTTTTTTAAAAAAAAATCTATTGCAGCAAAGATTTTTAAAAGGCTGTTTTTGTAGAGTATCAATGCCCCTACACAGGATATGAATGGACATGAAGCATCTTGTTTTGTAATAGCAAGAAGGCACCCTTAAAAAGTTAACCTGACACCACTTTTGCCAGAAGAACAGCATTTCTAGAAAGCCCACACAATTAGATATCAAATAAAAGTGAGAGGCAAGAATCCTGATCCAACTTGCCATAATGGGCTCATCACCAACACCTTGCTAAACCACAGAATATTTCCATCTTGTGGGTGGCTATCCTAAGATTGTGTAAGAATTAAGCATTCTTCAGATTGATTTTTGAAACTTTGAAATTTTCTTAAGGCAATGAGTACACACTACTGAGAGATAAATAAAAATGGGTACAGTATATGTAATGAACCAGAAATAGCATTTTCTACCTTTTGTTGGTGCAGAAATATGTTCTTTGTTTTCATATATAAGGGCTACTCAGTGTCTTATTTAGCTGATATTCTTTACTATTCCATTTTCTTAGAGATTCTACTGATTTTTAGAACACATGTTATTTTCTTAGTTAACAGGCAAGAAAGTCTTCAAAGCCTCCTTAATAGGGTAAAAGATTAATGATATTAACAAAAAGAAATATTTTGACTATAAGCAGTGATGTGAAGTGAAAGATTTTATTTTATAATACTTGAAATGAATTCTTCTCCCTAGGTATTTATTTGAGATTTCTCATACAGTGGTATGGTAAAGGTATCTTTAGTAACTACACTCAAACCAAAATGTGCTTTTTCAATGAAGTATATATGATTTTATAAATAGACTTTGGATTTTATGCCATTTTGCTTCTAGCGAGAATAGACTTTGCATGCACCAATGACATCAAAGCATTGGTTCCTGTGGGCATTAGTGTATGTATAGTAGACAGAAATGGGTTGGACAATGGCATCAGGCTGTATGATTTAACCTAAGCTGACATCTCAGCCATTTCACTTTATGGCTGTCCCCCTCTACTTAAGCCTTTCGATTTAATTTTTAACTTAAACTTTTGATCTCTTAGTGTTTTGATTTTGATGAAAAACTAAGCTATAGATGTGTTTTTACAGATGAGTATTGACTCTGATATGACTAAGTGTAATTCCTAACCACCAGGCAGGGAATTCTTGCCTTAATAGATGCCACAAACCCAAATTTGTGGAGATATCAAGACAGGGGCATTCTAAGCATAGCATGTACTTTGAGGAGAATAGGCAGGTGGGATGCAACACAATTGGAATGTGCTAGAAAGACAGTTTCTGTGAGTTACCTTTTCAGGGGAGTACAAATCCAGTATTGGCAGATTGTTTGCTCATTTTGTTTGTTTTAGAGAGAATACAGAAATTCAGTGTGTGTGTATGTGTGTTTGTGTGTGTGTGTACTTCTGACTCATCAATACTGCTTCCCACTCAAGTCTGTGCACAGCACTGTGTACAAAGTGTGCATACACATACAGTCTCAACTGGGGTCTATCAATCAGATGATGTAATCTTGGACCAAGAAGGAAAAAAATGTAAATTCAATAAATTATCAACACAAATTATGAAAATTTATGGGAGGCAGAAAGACAAATCTAATTTCCATTTTGAGTGTTTATTCAGGAAATTTCAGTATTTGGCTATTATTTGAACTATTTATTCTTATGTTAAAAAAGCCACCCCCAAACATAGTAGCTTAACATAATCGCCAATCCCTTGTTCAAAAATATGTCATTTGTGCAGTGATTGGTGGGAACATCTGCTATTCTCTACTCTGGGTCAACTCAAAGGTATGTAGATTGAAAAAAAGTATCTAACGGCTTACTCACCTTTATGTCTGTCTGGCATTGAGGTTGACTGTTTAGTAGGGACCTCACTCAGGCAGTTCTGTGGCATGGCTCTGTCCTTCCCACATGGCTGCTTAGCTTCCTTGTAGCATAGTGGCTGCTCTCAGATTGGATATCTTCAGAGGCCCACGTAGAAACTGCATATGTATATCCTTTTATGACTCTGCCTTTGAGTCATTGGTGTACTTCTGCTTTGCCACAAGCTCATAGAGTCAGAAAAGAGCCCAGACCCCACCATATCTTGATAGTGGAATATACTAGTGTAGCCATTTTTATAAAATCGATTCTACCACGCCTGTCCCCACTCTCCATGCCTCCCACTGACCTATCACTTTAAGCACTTAAACATGCAAACTACTCTTTTTTTTGACATTACTTCCATCAGGAGACAAGTTCATTCATTGACTAAGCCTTCTCCTTTGCATTGTGTCACCCCCACCTCCTGTCACCAGGAATGGGTGAACTGTTGGTAATTTTCTCACTGCCCTGTTTCTCACTCTATTCCCTGTCTGTGTGCCCACTTCCCAGTAGAAGATTTCTGAGCTTTAGCAATCCTATTTTTGTTTTTATGGTTACCAATCATTTATTCAGCTTAAACCCAAAGTGACTACCTGTAGATGACAGTGTGACATTTGCTGGCTGACTTATGAGGGTTTAAAAATAAATAGAAATCAAAATTTGGATTCCTATGAGTCAGCAAAGCTGTTGCTTACTAACTCTTAAAACTATACTCAAGGCTCAGCACAGTGGCACACATCTGTAATTGCAGCACCAGAGAGGCTGAAGCAGGAAGATCCCAAGGCAGAAACCAGCCTGGGATATATAATAAGACACTGTTCCAAAACAAACCAAAGAATGAACAAAGCCTAGACCAAGAGATCGGTTAGTTATGGAGATTTACTTGGCTCATTTTGGGACCTTCTGGTCCTCTGGAGAGGTGTTGTTATTTGTATCTGACCAGCTACAACCAAAGAATGAAAGCAGGAAGGAAGTGCTCTGAAGCCTGCCTTTGAGAAATCCTCAGGATAAACTGTAGGAGGGATGAACTGGGCAGTTTACACTCATGGATACGTCCTCTGTGGGGTTCTGGGCAAGTTATTTTCTCTTCTGTCTTTCACAGCAGGACCCAGGCTGGGTGAGAAACACTCTGTCCTTTAGAACCAGTGTCTCAGAACCACAGCATTTTGTCCCACTGAATCAGCCCAAACTCTCCTTTGCCTGATGGATTTCTGTCCTTCCCTTGTGCTTTGCCCCTTTGACACAACAACTCCACCCCCATCGGAACCATTTAGCAACTGTGAGTGCCCACTGGAAGTCAGTAATCCATCTGATGAATGCTCAGTTTGTGTGAGTGAGAGAAGAGAGTATCATTGTCGGATGTGCGCTTGATTTGCACAAAAACGGATTCACTCTTCCTAAGGGGATAGACATCACCAGTGAATGGAGCGCGACCCATAAGTCATCATTTGTGGTAGCCTTACTTGTTGGCCCATTCAAAAACTGAAGCCTTGTGCAGAGCAGTGTCTTGAGCATCTGGGTAATTACTGCTGGGCCCCTCACTGAGGAAGTGCCTGCAAGTGATCTAAAATCACAGAAAACAGTGAGCATTCTTTGTGGTTAACGATGTGCTTCTTTTAAAGCTCACAGCAGCCAACTGCAACAAAGCAACATTGGCAAAGCAAACTGAAAATGAGCAAGCCTGACACAGCTCAGCTGCAGCTTCGTTAAGAGATATTTATAAATCTTGGAGTTTGCCCCCACTAACCAGATGAGGAAGGGACCTTTCCAAGCTTCTTGCTCTGGGCATTATAAACAAGGACACATGTCCCACTGTTCGAATACAAGATGGTGGGCCTCAGCTGAAAGCTGTGTACTTCTGGCAAGAATAGAAGGTTTGATAATTAGCCTGGGGGGGGGGGAGCAGACCTCACAGCCAAGGAAACAAAGCACCTGGATTGACAAAGTTCAAGGCTTTTAGCTTGTTTTGGGAATCTTGGACAGAGAGGCCAGAGTCCACTTCAAAGAAAATTAATGGTGGCTGATTGATACACAGTTTGTAAAAGGATGCCATTAAAGTTTCTCACAAAAGAGATAAATTTATTACACACTACTGTGTCCCTGGAAATGTTTGATCCATGTGTAATAATAATAACAATAACAATAATAAAAACTCTGCACCAGATGTTTCACAACACTTCTGTGTAATATAAAATTAATCATCAGGAAAGAACTTTCAAATAGAAAGAATCTTCAAGTAGGAAAACATAATTTCTTTAGGAAAATTCCTTCAAACTCATCTCTCTCTCTCTCTCTCTCTCTCTCTCTCTCTCTCTCTCTCTCTCTCTCTGTGTGTGTGTGTGTGTGTGTCTGTGTGTATGTGTGTGTGTGTATTTAATTGCCTTGTTTGGTGCCTGGGAGAAATAAATCTCAGAACATGTAACATAACTAAAGAAAAGAGCCACGTGAAGAAGCATAATTTCTTTCAAATCCAGAATGTTCTGCTTGTTCTGATTTTGTTTGTTTGTTTCTGAAATAGGGTCTTTCTATTTAGCACCAGCCACCTTGGAATTCACTCCGGAGACCAGCCTGGCCTCACACTCAGAGATCTGCTCGCCTCTGCCTCTCAAGTGCTAGCATGAAAAGCATGCAGCACATAACCAGCTTCAAATTTGTACCCTTTTTAACTGGTTAAACTCTAGAGTAAAGCAACCTGACTGAGGGGCAACATACAGCGAGCATATGAGCAAAGGCTGAGGCAAAAGTAATTGCACAGTGCCTGGTTCAATAAATATGCTTGCTGCCAAGCTCGATGATGCAAGTTCACTGTCTGGAACCCACATGGTGGAAAGAGATAACTAATTCCCTCAAGTTGTCCTCTGGCTTACACATGTCATGTACACACACACACACACACACACACACACACACACACACACACACACACAAACACACACACACACACACACCACAAACACACACACACACACACACACACACACACACACACACACACACACACACATCTTCTATTCCCCAATAAAAATGTGCCAAAAGTATAACTTTATTGACTGTGTCCTGGGATCATCAATTTGAGTGCAGTATAAATAAAAAAAAAATATTAAGAAGGTATTGTTTGATTGTGTGCTCAACCAGTATGCCTGAAAGTTATGGCTTGTTATTGTATTAGCAAGTTAAATGTTGGTAGCTTTTAAAAGTTCAGAGTTTGAGGAATTCCTTTCAAATTTCCTGCCCCAATCCTTCTCTCCCCATTTTGAAGGTGAGGAAAGTAGCCCCTTAGATAACTGTTAAGTGGCATTTAGAGGTCACACAGATACAAAGCCCATAGTCATTTTCTCTGAATCCTGGTTTCTGCCATTTCTTCTCCCAAAAAGTCTCTATAAAAACACATTCTAGTTTATTTTTTTAAATAGTGAAAGTACATGTGCTGTGCAGTATGTCTCTTACTATATTTATTCTATTTTAATTTTATATGCCATTCTTTGTGATAAGTATTTTAGAATGCTGCCAATATAACCCTCAAATGGTCCAGCTGAGGCCAATATCTTCTGTACAAGCTTTGGGTTCCAGATTACACTGGTTTCCCTATAGCTGCTGCACAGAAGTGGTCATCTATAGCAGAGGACATTGGGCTGCTCATTCTTCCGTTCAGGCAATATTGATTGACAGTTCTAGATGCTGGGGAAGAGAGCACTCATGGAAGCAGATGGCATCAGGGGTCCTAGGAGCGTATGTTTTGGTATAGAGGTTTCCACAAACAAACAGTTATGAAGAATTATCAGAAAGTGAGATTTTGGGCAGAGATTTCAAATGGAGGTGTGCGAGAAGGTGTGGCTGTGTGTTTGAATCACACCTTGCTAACAAACCCAAACAAGAGAAGACAAAGCACCCTGAGTGTTGAGGATTGTTTTTGGCAGTTGCCTGGAGTTTTCCCAATTCGAAACAGCATACAGCAGGAAGAAGGTGATCTTGCCTATGAATAAAGAACTCAGAGGACCTTGAATGTAGAAAACTATCTACCTTGAGAAAGCATAATGAATTTGCCCTTCCAGCAGAAGGGAGGTAGGTGGGGGAGGGGCTGGGAGGAGAGGAAGGAAGCCAGTATGTACAATAAATAAATACATTTGTTAAGAATATATTAAAAATTAATAACAAGACTGATGAAGACAAGCATTCTGTAGAGCTACAAAAAAAAAAAAGTTATCTGAACCACCTGGGCTTTCTCCCCATCTCTGCGTTGACACTACAGAGGAGATGAGTGAGCTTATCTGGGGTCTTCCAAGTCTAGAGACAGTGTTTCTGTAAGAGCTTCTCTCTCAGTTCTGCATGTGAAGGCTTATGTTTAATATTATTTTTGTTATAGCTGATGGCATTAAGTTAGAAAGTTAATAACCCTTGAGAAGTTACATCAAGGAAATGATGTGTTTGAGGCTTATTTTCATATTTTTATATGAAAATTGAGGAATCTCAGTTTCTTAGAAGAGTGTCACTCCTTATAAACTTATGGAAGCCAATTACATTCAAACTACCATAACAAGGGAACTGATGGCTGACACCATCATACAGACACTGGGTGCCATGGTGGCCTAGAAAAAAGAGGGATTCATGCTATGGCAGATGTACAGAGCAGTGATAAAACTGGCAGATAATTCAGAACCAGAATGAATAGAGCCTAGTTTCACATCAAAAATGAAGCACTTTGATCTTTTAAAATGTCCACCAGTGACTTGTGACATCATCAGTTGGTCAAGTACTTGCTGTCCCGGAATGAGGGCTTTAGTTTGTTCCTGGGAACCCATGTGAAAAATCCAGGGATGTCGTCAAGCTTGTAATCCATGCTCTGAGGAAGTAGAAACAGATAGATTGCTAAGGCTTGCTGGCTAGTCAACTTCACCTAGTCTGTGGGCACTAGGTCTTGGTATGAGATCTTGTCTCAGAAAGTGAGGTGGACACTCCTGAGGAACGACATAGGGCTTTCCTCTGCCTCCATACATGAGTGCACACACTTGCAAAGATACTCCCACCACAATTTCCAATGCCTAGGTACCCTCCCCTAATCACTCCTAACTGATAGAGATACCATATGGATACGGTGAAACCATATTTCAGATGCCCGAGGTAATTCCAGTATAACGGCAAGTCTGCTAACTGTTGATTTTCTGTGGTCGGGCTCTATGATAAAAATCATGGAAATCAACTTGGAAATCTTTTGAAAGATTCCAGGCAGAAAATTTCATATAAAGCCATTTCACAGTGACCATTTTATGGGCTAATACCAGCTTGGCCGTTTTTACATTAAGTTTTAAAATGGAAACACAAGGTTGTTGTTCTTAGCGTGAGAACACCGATGGATGCATTTAATGAATCTGTATATAGTTCTGAGCATTTCCTCAAAGTCACATGCTGCAGCAAGAGTAGAAGCCTGTCTTTCTTTCCTTCATATAGCCCTCTTTATAGCTACACATCTTCTGCGGGCATGGACCAGTTGCTGTATTTCTAAGCAACAGGAATATCTACACCTCTACACAGTGTAAAATGTATGTTATGTGTTGCCACAGGCTACCTTATTTCTTTTATTATTAATTGGATGTTCCAGGTCTATCATTTCACCAGGAGAAGAGTTCTGACTAGAAACGTTTGATTAGATCTAACAGTAACGCTTTCCTTTGTATTTGGGAATATTCTCTAGTGTTTCTCATTACATAAATAGATACCATTCCCCTCCCTCCTCCATTCTGCAAGATTGCTAATAAGCCGTGAAAATGTCCTCAAGCTATAGCTGCAGAGGGAGAAGAGGTTCAGGAGTGGTAGATAATTAGCATCTTATTAGGGCATGGTTGGAACACTGTAGGTTGATGACTGTGTCCTTGTGCCAAACCTCCCTGAGGTACCAGGAACAATTTCATGCCCTTGGCAGGACCCCAAGAAAGACGGCTGAGTGCGGCTAAAATCAGGGAGACTTCTAGACTGACTGTGAACCTCAACAATGCTTACTGCTTATTTCTTGTGTGGCCTTGGCAAACCCTTATCCATCTCTAAGTGGCGGTTTCCTTTTGTGCAGAAGACGGATGATGTTCTTTAGCAAACAACACAGGCATTAGTGCTCCTAGCAGAGTATGTTACATGCAGAACACTATTATGAGAGATATGTCTGGAATGATGCAGTAGTGAGTTGTGAGACCACATGGAGACAAGTATCCCAGGTTTTCAGCTTGGGAATAGGTATTCACTAAATACACAGATCAGGGGCTTGGGTATTAAATTATGAGGAAGTCTTAGGACAAACTTCAAGCAGTTGGATGGTGATTGTTTGAACTATTCACGACTAGAGGCCAACTCATTTCCATAACCATAATTTATAGGCAGCAACTGAATTTCCTTTTGCATTTGACTTGTTCTGTAGCTTAGGATCTTAAACAAATGGTGTATCTGATATAGTAAAGCATCTTGCAGGGTTTCTCATTATATTCTAGAAGATGGATTAAAATTTGAATTTGTTGTAATCATACATATTTAAAATCCATACCCAAACAAGATATTGAAGTGGCCACCTGAGGTTTCAGATGACAGTAGTACACCAAAATGAAGCAAGGAGACCAAAGGCTAAACATTTGTTGAAAATACAAGTGAAGATTAACAATTTGGTTGAATAAAACTACCTGTATAATGTTCAACTTTGTAAAATTGTACTAAGTTGGGTTCACGTGATAAAGTCTTAGTTTAGTAGGTTACATTTCAGTCCAATATAATGTAGCTGTTAAACACAGAAAGATGGTGTTAGTGATCTGAACTGTTCATATCAAAGGATGCAATATTGACACTGTACTGTGTCCCAGGCTGACCACACCAAAAGTTCCTTTCTAGAAATGGCATTTTCAAAGGTAAATGAGAGCATTCTAAAGGTAACTGAAAATTCTAGAAATTTGAGTGCTCATGGACAAGCAAATAGCTGGCAATATTTTCACAGAGAAAAAATGATTCAAGGACATGATCATTATCATATAGTGGACAGACTTCCTCTAGAAATGTTGGTGAAATATCACCCGTTATGTTCCAGAAAAATAAAGATCTAGTTGCCAAATATACTAAGAAGTAGTTAGTGTGTTTCTGTTGACCAGAGGCACTTAAATGGGAAGGAATGAGATTGTAAGGTCACAAACTTCATATTGCATGTGTTCAGCACTGTGTGGCATCTTTTAGAGGCACTTCTAAAAACCTGCAGACACAGACGGTTTAGGCAATGAAGTGCTTGTTTGCATCACAAGCTTGAGGACTAGAGTTTGGATCTCCAGAGCCAAGTAAAAAAGCTGAGGAAGTGGAAACTGGATGGGTGTTGTGGCAAACTATTTGAGTCTCATTGGAGAGTTTGGGGATGGATTGCACTCAGGTAAGGCTATCCAAGCACACACCCAGACATGCACACACATGTGATGGGAATTCATTTGAGAAAAAGCCTGCTAAGTGGCAGCCAGGATTAGGTTTCCCTAAGAAATAGCTTCCAGCTACAGCCTGATGCTACTGAGAACTTCTCTTCACACACATACTTTCAGATAATCCAAGAGATGCATAGAGGAAGATTTAACCACTAGAAAACTTCACATTACTTTTAAAATGCCAGTTTTCCTTGTATCTGTGGATGGTTACATGAGGAGCTGATACAGTGTCATGGCAGTATTATTTAAGTACGTATAATGGTGTGTTCATCTTTATATCCGGAGATCATAAACATAAGAACATTTGTCTTTCAAAGTAGTATTTGGAGGCCTCAAGAGCAAAGTCAAACATGAATTTGTTAAGATTCTGAGCCCTCTCCACCCATGCATTATTTTGACCTTTCTTGAAGCCGTTTTTGCCTCCTGCCCTGCCACCACAAGACTGAGGTAGTCTGCTCAAACTGAGCAGGATTTTTTCCAGCCTGTCTTCTTGCCATCCTGTCTTAGTAAATGACAGTTTTTGCTAGCTCCAGTTAAAAATGAGAAGCAATCTTTCTTCTCTGGCCCCTGTCCATGATCTAAAGCCAGTCCTTTTCCATGAGAATTTAAAAACTTCTCAGTTCTCTTCACCTGAGAGATTTCTGAATCTTCCTGGTCAGCAAGCTTGTCTTCTCTTCATTCTCCACAGTGCCCACGTGATCTGTGAATACTTTATACATAGGTGCACACACGCACACACACACAGACACACAGACACACACAGACACACACACACACACACACACACACACACACACACACACACACACACACACTTGAATGGGAAAAAGCAAGGAGAGAGAGAAAAGGGGTGAAGGGTCCTAGAAAACAGAATAAGCCAATTTCTCTAAAGATTTTTCTAACTCCTTGGGTAAAAATGGACATGAGCTCTTCAGTGAAGTCATCTAAAATCACTGATTTACAAATTAGAAGTGGATTAGAACGGAGCTAAAACAATGTTCTTTGTATGATTAAAACTGAGTTTTTTTTTTCCCCACCAAAACATATCATTTGGAAAGAAGGGTCAAACAATTAACTTTATTGTCTATTTCTCATAATTCTATAGATTACGTTACATGAGAGATGAAATGAAATGATCATCTGTTATTGCCCATGAGTGTGTCAAAGTGAACACTGACAGAAAAGCACACTCCTGGGTGGCCCTCTAACAAAGCATAAGCATTAATATTTTGGGCTTCAGATGGACTTTTAACTACTTGCGAGAGAGAAGTTTGTCTGACATTGTTTCCTAAGCAAAGTCACCTTTTATTTTGAAATTCCATTTCGATTTCTTAGTGAAGGTGTCCTGTCTGAAAGTTATTGAAAAGGGAAGGTTTTGTTTATATAATCTGCCAGTACAGTTTTATACAGCCCCCCCCCATTGTTTAGGATCAAGGGTGCTTCTTTAATACAACCATGTTTATTATACTGTCAGTATTATAGCTAATGTCATGAACAGAATTTGACAGGATGTTTCTAAGAAGTAGAAACAGAAGAGAAACTGCAGGCACCTGTTGGGAAAGATGATGACAGATGGAGACATTTTTTTCTCAAGTTCTTTGTGCAGCTGTGCTCACATCCAGTTTCCCCAAAGCTGAACCAAAGGCTATTCATATCTTTTATTACACCCACCAGAGTTTCCGCTCCATCCTGTTTAGCACAGCATCCGTCAATGCTCTATTCTATAGCAGAGATTTTATTTCAGAGACGAGGAAAAAGACCCTCAATGAGGGAGAAGCAACTGAACATCTGCGTGATCATGTTTCTGAACAAGAGACCGTGGCAATCCTGTCAGTTAGCAAAGCTAGCTTTTTGGTACATTATCTTACTTCAGAAATGACAGCCAGTCTTCACGGTACCATATAAAATAATTAATGCCAACTCCCTGCCAACTGCTGGTGGGGGTAACTTACTTTATTATTGTCTCACAGCATTTTGAAGCCTCAATTATACACTTCATATTTTTTAAAGTGTAAAGCATTCAGGGGGAAATACCCTGGAGAACATGCTTTAGGAGGTGTACTTTCTGTGACACAAGCCAAGACATATCATCATCGTTGAGGTTTGCTAACTCAGTTTTGCGGGTTCTGGGTGATAGTTTTTTAGAGAAATATAAATCAGGTCAGAATATTATCAGTAAAATAGTCCACAGTCAGAACAATGACAGTGCATATGGAAACCAGGTTGGGTGCCTGTGATACAATCACAGGAGACCCACACAAAGCAACCAAATGGGTAGGGTGGTAGCGTTTCCTATTTGTTCTGCAGAACGTGAGAACTGACTGAGTACAGTCAAGCTTGGCTTCTGTATGTCAGCTCTTTAAAGTTTGCATTATTAATGACATCTGCATGTTCTTATTCCTAAATTCTTACAGTTTCTGTAAAGCTATGGTTTTCTCTACCCTTTATGTAGCTTTCCTGTTTTATAAGACCTACTTTCAATGAATTGTGTGTGTGTGTGTGTGTGTGTGTGTGTGTGTGTGTGTGTGTGTATCAATTTGTGTACAGGCCATAAGGTGACATCAGGTAAAATGGACTTTGGTGATTCTGACTACAAGTGACAACCTGAAGCCATTGGTTAGGGGATGGGAAGATGCAAAAGGGCCAGAGAATAGCAGGTATACTGGACCTTTAACAGTGGGGCTATCAATATTCTTCTGGGCAGTGGTGTGTATGTGTGTGTGTGTGTATTTTTGCCTTGCTTCCAAGTCTTATTCCCAACCATATGCTAGAGAATTTAGCCCTTCATCATTAACTATAAAGGTATCTGTGGACCTTTCATTGTACCCTGTCTATGGTTGGATACTATAAGTTCTACACTTCTACTGCATGATCATTGAGAAGTTTGGCTGTGAATAATTTCTTCTAGTGACTTAAGGAAATTTATTGACTTTTTTTGGTTAGACCTTTTATAAAAAGATCAGTGGCTGCTTTAATATTGTTGACTCAAGTCTATATATTCATGACTTATTATTTTTATAATGCTGTCATGTATTTTCTAATTATTTTTAAGAGAATCTACACCTACCTTTATGAGAGATATTACTTTGTAATTCTTTATAATGTCTCTCACATTGGTATCAGCATAGTGCTAGAGATTTAAAAGTATGACTTGGAAAGTATTCTCTTTTTTTTATTTTCTAGAGAAGTTAAGGAGGGATTGGTATTAATTTTTCCTCAAAATATTTAGTAAAAATTTAAGTGAAACCATCATGGCCTAGAATTTTCTTTGTAGGAAGGCATTGGACTTATGAGACCACTTTGACTGTGTTTTCCTGAATAATATTTGTTGGTTTTTGTCATTTTATTTTTTTGTCTAAGTTATTCCATTTTTTTCCTCTAAGAAGTGTATTATGTCATAAACTTTGAATGTCTGCACAATATGACATGACCTTTGACCTTTTCTCTGTATTTATTTACATTCATTTTTCTTAAAATGTTCTATGTGTTGTTCGATGTGTTTCTTTTAGATTTGATATATCTTATGATTTACCTTAGTTGCTATTTTCTAGGATAGAAAGAATATAGGAAAAGAGCCCTCTTGAATCATATTTAGTTAAATTATCACTTAATAAGAGAAAACATACAGGGTGAGGTGGGGAAATGTTAATATTGTGTAAAGATATCCTTGGTTGGGAGACCTGAAGAAAAAATAGATCTTCAGTCATTAATGATCTAAACTAAATATATAAACAATAACGTTATTTGGATAGATAAGATATAAAACTGTCTCCAAATAAGCCTAAAAAATTGAGAAAATGGAGGGGGGATCGTCATGGTAGTTAGATTATTTTACACATCAACTTAATTTTAATAACCATAGTTTAGCTCACTAATGTTGAGATTATCAACTTCTTTTATACAATGTTATTTAGATCCTGAACTCTCCAAAGGTCCTTCTGTCCATCCTAATAGTAGGACCACAGATGAAAGCCACCATGTCCACTTGAGACTCTTCTAAACATTAATGCATAGAAATATAATTCCAACTACTTGGGAAGCCGAGGCAGGGGAATTATAAATTCAAATTCCATACTAGGCTACAGAATAAAATCAAAGCCAGCCTAGACAATTTAGTAAAACTCTGATGCAAAATAAATAAATAGATAAATAAATAAATAATCTAAAAAGAGGATCGGGGCCCTAATTTTATAATTTTATAGTAGAGTGCTTGTCTAGCATGTGCTACCACAAAATCCACCGTATATTCATACATACACAAATAGTTATGATTTACTTATTTATGACAGAAGACTGGAGGGCTCTACTGTAGAAGCGTCTCCCATTTTTCATAGCTAAGTTCTCTGAGAAGCAAGAGAAAAGTTGCTGGTATGAATTAGTCCTGGTGAGCAGGAATAAGATGAATGGAAACTTGGCAAGAAAGTTGGTTATGTTATGCAACTATAGGTTTGGGAAATATTTGCAAGATCAGGATAATTATTCTATACTTGGCACAGTATAGAATACTGATTACATTTTGTACTGTATTCATTTTGTTTACAAACGAATTGTATGACCAAGGTAATGAAATAAGATCTGAGTGTAAAGTCCCAGTTGATTTCCTATTCTTTCTTTTCATAGGCATTGGGATCCCACTGAATGTTTCAAATCTATGTGATGGGAACCAGTAGACACACAAGCGTCTTCATAGAATATGCCATTTAAATTGCTTTCACATTTATAGCCTAGTTATCAGGGTAAATGTTTAGCACATATGGGCAATATTTTATGCAAAAACTAATGTAATGAGTTTCTACAGGCAGGGAAAAGAAATAAAAAACACACATTCCAGCAGTGGTCATGACGGTGAAGAAGGGTACGGACTGTGGGCTCAGGCTAAGACATTTGAATGTTGCTACTCCCATTTCTAACTGGATTATCCGGTACCCATTCCTTCAGTGGTGTTTGCAAATGGGAAAATGGCTGCGTCTCATTGATTTGACAGACTAGTGAATAAGTGAGTACATGCTCCATGTGGCAGCAGTGCCTGGGGCATAATGTACGTCCAAGTTGCCGTTGTTATTACCAGGGTAGAGAAAGAGTACTTAGACTCTGTGCTATTAGTCGTATGAGGCTTTCTTGAATTAATGATATCTAGACTTTGGATGTCAAATTCCTGCACATTTGATAATTGTGTCAAAGTATACTACTAATAAAATTGCCAAATGTCACTCAAGTGTTCCTCTCATACATAAAGACTTCTTGTGTGTTGCTTTCAGAGTCCAGCACAGTAACCAATTCTTCAAATATAATTTAATGTTGGCTACAATAGTTATAATTATGTTCTTTTATATATCTTCTAATACAGCATGATTTTTTTTTCAAAAATAAAATACTTTAGATAGTGAAAAACAATTAAACTATACATAAAACTCGGTATTTTATGATAAAAACGAACACCTTTATTTTTATCTTTTTCAGTGTAGTAAGCTACATACTATTTAAAAATATACAACAGAAATACATGCTATTCCCATTTTGCTAGTGCTCAAATAGACTATCTCTGAACATAACCTCTAATATACTACAAAGCCCATTTCTAGGACAGTTGGGGGTCGGATTCTAGTCACCTGGTTTTAAGCTCATGCTCCCCACACTGCTCCTCTAACCTCCCAGAAATGATTCACAAAATCAGATTTTTTCAATTGGTCAATATCTTACAGTTTAGTAATTTCATGTCTTTGCATATTCTCTCACTGAATTTCATTGTAAAAAGCATGTGCTGTCAAAGTTTGTATTGGAATTACCTGCAATTCCCCTTGGTGTTCTGGCTTCATGAATGAAGGGGTGCTGTAAACAATACAAAAGTATAAAATGCAGATCTTGGGGCTGGTTCTAGCTCTGCTGCTGTCTGTGTCTTGTGGGGACCAGCCAGTGCATGGCGCAGGTCTCCCCCTTTGTATTTGTACACCAGAAGAAATTCACGAAGTGACCTCAGTCATTCATTTCTGATGCTCAGTGACCAGTGTGGAGCTTTACTAATTTATTTTTTTTCTCCAAAAGGAGCAGTTGTTTGAGTGTTCACCAGTTTCCTAGATAACCAACTCTTGATTTGTAGTCATCCAGCCCACTGGGAAGTTCCAGGCCTCATAAAATAGGTTTGAATCGAAAGGATCTTACCATGAACAAATGAAGAATGGACATTGAAGCATCCCTAAATTCTCTTAAATTATTTTCATTCTGTGTTTAGAATATTCTGATGTTTGTTTTTCTTTTTTTTCAACAGGACTATTTCACAAATGCAAATAAAGAATTGGAAAAAGACACCCAGCAAGATTACCACCTAGACTATGCCATGGAAAACAGCACACACACAGTAATTGAGTTTACCAGAGAACTGCACACATGTGATGTCAATGACAAGAGAATCTCGGTAAGAAGGATGAGAATAACTCTTTAATAGGTAACCTGTGTTTACATGTATGAAGCAATTCATGGGATAAAAGGAGGAGACACTAAACAAATCGGTATTGGCAAAGTCACACACACAGCCTTGGTAACTTTTTGAATTCCTCTTTGCAAACTCCCACAGTTTTAAAACCACAAATTTCATTAAAGGCATTTTTATGCAAATTTAACATGTTGAAGCTCTCTTTAAAGTCAGCTTATTTAAAAAAGTAAAAGTACATCTTAGCTTTTTTTTCTCTAAAATTTGAAAATAAATAATAAAGGTTTGAAGGAAAGTATTACACAAAAGACAATCATGATGCTGAATATGAGGGTGTAATTCATCTGATTTGTGACCAGTTTGGCTTTGCAAATTTCTGAAATCCAGATGAATAGTCAGTTGATTATAATCACCTATTGGCATGTTATATGAGGTTTCTTATTTTCAGATGTCACACAAAATTATATTTATGAATATGCAAATTAAACATTTAGCGGAAGCATACTCCTGTGGCACTTTTCATTGGTTGCTTTTGCCATCTCATTTTTGTATAGACCAATAACACTCTCTCTATCTTTTTTTTTCAATCCACCAAAGCTTCAAAAGAGAATGTAAAACACTGAAGTCATTTTGATTACCCTTCAGTCTAAGGAGTGAAGGAGGAAGGATGTATATGAACAGATCAGCATCACCTTCCATGTGACACACAGGACAATTATAATTCAGTTGGGATACTACTGTAACCACCGTGCCTACAAAGAACAGAGCAAAGAGAACACGGAATACAAGTAGTTTTCTAAATTATTTATTCTCAGAGTTTTTACTCCAAGAAGCTGCCAGACACCCTTATGTATAGAAGGATTCAGTCATTTTTCTATACTCCTGAAAACCTTTCCCATCCCAGAGCCCCTCAGGCAGTCTCCCTCTGTGGCTCAGTTCAAAGCCAGTTTGGTTCACTTTCTCCCTGGAAATTCCCAGTATCCCTATACTGAGTACAGAATTTGAGCTGTAAAATAAACAAGCCCAGACATAGACCTGCCTTCTTCTGTATTTGTACCTTCTGTAAATCCATAATTGAGTTAGTGCCTAGAGGGAAGTCTGTTATGGAAAAAAAAAGTCTTGGGATAATTTAATGTTTCAAAAAGTATTTTTTTAATTTTAAAATTATTTTCAAGTTAGCGTACAGAGTAGTGGATTTAATTATAGCATTTTCATAGAAATATGAAATTATTCTATTTTGCTATAGTTGTTTCCCTACCCCACTGCCTTCTGAGCCTCCAGATCTTTCTGGATGGTTCCCTTCTTTCTTATGACACTTTTTTTCCTGTTTTTTTTTTTTTTATCTGTATTATCCTTTTCTTAAAGATCTCTTCCAGCTTCCTCATGTGCCCCTTTCTTTCTACTTTCATAACTCTAGGTTCCCTTCAAACAGAAAACGTACAGACACTTCCGAGTCTGGCTTATTTTGCTTAACAGGGTGATTTCTCAGTTGCATCAATTTTTTCTTAAAATATCATAATTTTCTTCTATGAACAGCTATACACTGTTCCATTGTATACATGCACCACATTTTCACTATCCATTCATCACTTGATGGACATATAAGCTGGCCCCATTTTCTAACTATTTTGAATAATAGACTAGACGTGAGTATGTATAGACAAGTGTCTCCATAGTCGGATGTGGAGTCCTTTGGGATGTGTCCAGCTGGATTATATGATTCTATTTTTTACATTTTGTGGAAACTCAACATAGATTTCCATAGAGGCTTCACATGTTTGCACTCCCAGCAGCAGTGAATTAAGAGTGAGTTTCCCCACACAATCACTTGAATTTATTTATTTATTTATTTTTTTCTTGGCGATACCTATTCTGACTGAGGAGAATGGAATCTCAGGACTAAAGGGAGAAGAGAGGGGAACAGGTCGGGAGGCACCATGGGGAAAGGCAAATCACATCAAAAGTCATTTGAAGGACAATACGGAAACTTACTATTCTAGAAGCTTCTGGAAATATATACATGTGTGAAAGAAATGGAAATGGAGACATCAAACAGTGGGGGAGGAAAAGGCCCCAACGACATATTACACCACCAAGTGAAACCTCCATTGGCAGGACTGGGTCACATTTAGTTGACTTGTTAGCCAAAGTGGTACCAAGGAATCTCTAGAAACCTCAAATGTTAATTTGAAATTCTCTAATAACAGAGGATCAAAAACACTTGTTTGTATTTATTGGCCACTTGTATTTATTTTGAGAATAGACTATTCTCTCCAGTAGCCCATTTGTTGACTGGCTGATTTTGAGTTTTGATATTTAATTTTTGTATTTCCTTATGTACTGTAGATAATATTCTCCTTTCTGGTGAGCTATTGGAAAAAGCTCTTCATTGTGTAACCAGGCTGTCTCCTTACCCTGACAATTGTTTCTTTTGATGCACAGATACTGTCTGTCACCCCAGTTCTCAATTCTTGGAATTATTTCCAGTTTCATTTAAAAAAAAACCAAAAAACCCTTATCTGTGCCTATATCTTGAGGTGTCCTACCTGAGGTAAAACTTGTGTTTTCCATTAGGAGTTTCAAAATTTCAGGTCTTACATTAAAGTCTTAATTTGAACCACTCTGGATCAATTTTTCTTTTCTTCATGTGGTGGATTTCCACAGTTTCACCTGGGGAAGGAGGAGCCTAGAGTATCTGGTGAGTTTCAGGCACATCCTGAATCTGTTGAGTTGTTTATTTTCTGAGTTTAAAGAGGTTACTTCCAGTACAAAATGTTTCTAAAGCGGAACAGAATTCTATGGTAAAATCAGGTTTATTAACAGGTGAGATCAGTAAGGTACAGTCACGACACAGAACAGAGCTGAGCTGCTGCTGCCATCTTACCCTCCACCCAGGGGAGATGGAACCAAGCTGCAAGTCATGCTTCTCTGCTTGCTGCTTGCTTCAGCCAGCCCAAGAGAGAGTGCTACCCCCACCAATTCTCAAAGGGTCTTCAGAGAATGTAGAATGAGGTTTTGGCCTGTCGCTGCTTTAGGCCCCCCAAAATGACTCAGACGCTTACATTATTTTTATGTTGATTGGCCTATGGCTCAGACATATTGCTAGCTAGCTCTTGCATCTTAATTTAACTTGTTTTTATTAATTTGTCTTGTCACATAGCTATGGCTTACCTGTGTTACCTGTTTTATATGTTGTATTTTGAGTGGCTAGATGGTGTTTTCTTTTCTTTTTTGACTCCACCCTTCTTCCTCTATCTATGCTCTCTGTTTTCCCTACCTACTTCTAAAATGCTTGCCATAGGCCACCACAGGTTTTTTTTTTTTTTTTTTTTTTTTTTTTTTTTTTTTTTTTTTTTTTTTTTAAGAATGATATTCACAGCATACAGAAAGACATAGGGGAACATAGGGAAGGAGGGTGGAGTTGTCCCACACCCGGCTATTGATCTACTCTGGAGAACGGGAACAAGTAGGGTGTAGGGTCAGAGTTCCCCAGGTCTCTATCAGTTCTGGCCATGCCCCCTGGGGAGTCCTGAATTCAGAAGAGCTGAACTTATAGAAGCATCTGGGCTTCCCTAAGTAAAGCCTGAATCCCACTACAAAAGAAGACCACACATATTGGCCAACAGCTCCAACTGTTCATTGGCCCAAATGATAGAATTCCCATAATATGTTTTTACCTCCCTTTAGAATATCCCATAGTTTATTCATTGTCTCTCAAAGATGGAAGGTTTACTCCAGGGGAAATTTCTACACATGTATGCCTAGGAATTTAGTGTTTCTTCTAAATTTTCCATTTTTTTGAATATCATTTTTCAAGGGGTTCTCTAATGAGTCTCTGGATTATATTTTGATAACATTTCTCCTCTTAATCTCCAGTTTTATTAATTTGAATATTCTTGCTCTTTATTTTGATTCGTTTGGCTAGTATTTGATCATTTGGGTTTCTGAGGGGGTTGGAATGAACTCTTTGGATACTCTGAATAATTTTTTATTCTCATTTTTTCATCCTTATATTCTGCTTTAAGAGTTCTTTAAACACAGTTCAGTGGCAAGGAAAGTGTCATTATGAGACATAATGTACCTATGTTTGATGACCAGGACAGCACAGTGAGAGTTATCTGGGCCTACCACCACGAAGATCCTGGAGAATCTGGTCCCAAGTACCATGACTCAAATCGAGGCACAAGGAGTCTGCGGTTACTGAACCCCGAGAAAGCCAATGTGTTGTCTACAACCTCGCCATATTTTGATCTTGTAAATCAAGACGTAAGTTTCTTCTTCTTTACTTTTTTTCCCTTTCTGTTTTTAAACAAAATGATGGGTTAATTGGAAGTGTATAAGAGACTGCTTACTTATGCTATCAAATTTAATTCTATGCCCACTGAATGTGACTTTCTATTTTTTTTTCCTTCTTCTTAAGACAGGTGCCCATTCCAAACAAAGGTACCACATACTGGTGCCAAATGTTTAAGATTCCTGCATTCCAGGAAAAGCATCATGTAATAAAGGTATGTGACTTGCACGTGAGTCAAATTTCATTGATGTGAAGAAGAAAAATGTTTCCTTAAATTGAAAACAGTAAAAAAAAAACAAAAACAAAAAAAACCCCAAAAACAAAGAGATGATTTCTGAGTGGAAGTTATTGAGAAAGAAGCAACTATTTCATCAGATTTACACGCTGTTTTCAGATAATGAAATTTTGGATTATTGCTGAAAGCTCAGTTATCTTCCAATTTTATATCTAAGGTAAGTAGGCAGTATTACTATAGTAGAAATTGCTATTTTAAGTATTATGTTTTCGTATTGAAAAATCCTAGGCAGGAAAGTGACATTTCTCACTTAAATTATTTGAGAATTTCTGCTTCATCGAAAATACTAGATGTTGTCATGAAAGAGACTGTTGTGGATTCTTGAAGACAGGAAAAAAGATAATTAGTGATTTCTGCTGCCATTCGCTGGGATCGGGTCTCCCAAAGCTTCTACCTCCAGCGAACAGGCCTCTGGCTCTGACACTTTCTGAGAGTTCCAAAGAGATTGAAAATGAGACCATATCCTCCCCAAACCTCCCAGGGCTGTTACAGAATAAGATAGAGTTAAATATTGCCAGTTGGATATTGTGAGCCTTAGAAAGCCTGATGTTACTCCTGTTTTTTTTTTCTTGGTGCCCAGACTGTGTAATGAAATAATATGGATGTAACAGAGGAGCAAATGGTTAGATTCTGGCATCTGACACATGGGTTTGAATTGTTGATTATTCCCATTCCTTAACATTGTGCTCTCCAATAAATGACTCTGGATAAAGATGTAGTCAAAGTTTTCTGTGCTATGAACAGTCTGAATTATAGAATTTTCCCTACCAGGCTCAGAGCATTTAAGCTGTGGTAGGGCTGCTCTCATATCCTCTGGAGTGACTTATATATGTTGATGTCTGATGTAGTCATCCAGTCACCCGTATCTGCCTTTGCTTCTGGGATGCTCATAGCTGTGAGGGATACAGGGAATGTGTGAGTTAATACATGATCCCAAACATTTATAGGATGTATTTTGCCAACAGTTTTCTTAGCAACCATACAACAGTGAATACATTGCTTGCCCCGAAAAGAAGCTATTTTTGACTTCCTGCATGTGAAAGTGGAAGGTGAATTCAAATGTGTAACGCAGGGCCAAAATTCTTCACTCTTATCAGTGAAGCCTTTTTCAGAAAATAGAATATTCAGGAACACCATGTGTCATTTGCAGTAAATTTATAAGCTTCCGGCTTGAGAGACAGATGTGAAACTCAGTCCTGAAATAAAAACAAACATTTCACAAAATAGGTCCTTTAATCATTTTAATCGTTGATAGATGGTAAAATCCTTAACGACTTCCACTCACATTATTCACTTACCATTATTAATGCTAAAGATTGTGTTGGATGAGATTAAGATAATTGTGGCTATCTGTGGAACGTCAGCATGGCTTTCATTTGCTTGACGTCTCACAGAAAATTCTTAGGCAGCTTTTCTATCACAAACCTATCACAATGACGTGCAGATAAGGGACCTTGGAGTAGATACTATGAAACTATGAAACTCATTGACGTCTTTACTGCATGTCTGTAGAAAGAAGAATCAATGACATGAAAGACTCTCTGTCTGTCTCTGCCTCTCTCCTCTGTGTGTGTGTGTATGTGTGTGTGTATGTGTGTATGTGTGTGTATGTGTGTGTATGAGTGTGTGTGTGTGTGTGTGTGTGTAGTATTTGCAGTTCTAACAAAACCCAATAAAAGATCCTTTGCTTCAAGTAAGACAGAGTCTGAAGGAGGGTTACCAAGTTCCTGTCGAATTTGTGGCTGAGGAGAATTTTACTAACTTCACTTTAAAATTTTATTAGTTTTAAATATTTTTTACAGGATCAGTTTCTAATCTTATCTCACAGCCCCCAAAGTGAAGTTCACTTAATATCACGAAACACAGTCCTCCAACTAACACATACAAAAAAATCCAGCCCTACTAGAAACAGAGTCAAAATATTTGTGCTGTAAAGTTGTTTAGAGCCTATCTTTCAAAAGATATTTTACTTTTTAATAAATGTTATAATAAAGTTCTAGTATGTTTCTGAAGTAAAATTCATAGGTCTAGAATTTTCCTAAAGATATCACCTAGTTTCCTGTCTCTCTGCCTTAGAAGAAATAATCTAATACTTTAAAGGCAATATGTAATCTTTCAGTAGACGCAAAGATTCCTAGTTTGTTTGAAAAGCCATAAGTTGGGCGTTTCTCACTTTTCCTAGAGGCTTGCTTAAAAACAAAATGTGTTAGAAGGGTTTCCTCATGCTGGGAGATGGTTCTGCATGTAAGGTCACTGGCTGGGAAGCCTGATAACCTGAGCACACACAGCGTGAGGCGAGAACCAACTTCCACAGGTTGTTATCTGAGCTCTGTGTGGGATTTATGCATGTCTCCGTGGTTCCTGCACACACCTCCAAGCACACAGTAAATAACAAATGTGCCTTGGTTAGGGTTATGAAATTTTCATTTCTGTAATGAAGAAAACTGTGATCAACAGCAAATTGGGGAGCAAACGGTGTGTTTCTTCAACTATGCTTCCACATCTATTCATCACTGGAGGATGTCAGGACAGGAATTAAAACGTAAAAGGAACCTGGAGATAGGTGCTGATGCAGAGGATGTGGACAAATTATCAATTTGTTCTTCATGGTTTGCTCAGCCAGCTTTCTCATAGAAATCAGGACCACTAGCCCAGGGATGTTCTCACCAGTAATGGGTTTGGCTCTACCATGTCTATCACTAATTAAGAAAACATCCTTCAAGCCTGACTACAGTCTGATCCTTTGAAGGCATTTTCTTGAGATTCCATTCTCTCAGATGACTATAGCCTATATCAAGTGGATATAAATTATCCAGAACAAAGTATAAAAAATTTAGGCCTCAGTTCTTCTCTGATAAAAAGTCCTTTTTACAGAAGATAGTCTTTTGGATTATCAAGTAAATGATTTATAATGAGTTTAGAAAACTTATAAGATACAAATTTCACTACAATTCAAAGGAAGTTTCTATTTGTGGCTTAGATGTTGAGCCTATATATTTTATTGCTGTAAACAATAACAAAACTAAATGAATAAAACATATCAGTGGTCCAATCATGCATTTACTTAATGGAAATGACTAAAGTTAATAATATTATTTAAATTTTGAATTTTAAACATGTAGAATGACTTTTAAAGATTATGAAATGATGAGGTAAATAATATGGAAAATTACTAAAATCACACAAACAAATAATTTTTCTGAAGTAAGGTGGGATTATAACAAAAGTTATTTGTTCAAATTCTCTTGTGACTTAAATATATTGATTTCTATTTGACTGTTGAAAAAAATTGGTTGAACTATGAATTTAAGCCAAGCATAGTGGTATCTCTGTATTCCAAGCATTCCGGAGGATTATTACCTCAAGGCAAGCCTGGGTTACTTGTGACACACTGCTTCACAAGAAAATATTATGACTTTGAAAATGTATATGTTAGATGATAGCATTTCATTATTGCAGGTGACTGTGAAAACTGTAGAAGGCTCTTGGTAATTTTGATTAAATCTACTCTTTTTGCCTGGTATCATCTGTTCACATCATCTGCTCCCCACACTGGCACCCATGCTCCAGCCCATCTTACCACAGTTCAGCATGGCCTTCCTTATTTAGCTTTCTCACACTGTGTCCTCACCTTCTGTTTGGAACTGGTGATTCCTTTACATAGATAGATAATCATGACTAATAACATTTACACATGCTGCATTAAAAGTTGGAGTAATTAGTTGGTCTAGTACAGTATCCTTTAAGGGGTTTATCATCAGGAAATATTCTTCACAGGCAATATGCACCTCGAATTTATCTGTTCAAACAGTATAAATCATTTTGTTGTTTTTATCTAAGTTGTTCTATTACCAATAAAGACTTGGGAGTCAGATCTTGGGGTGAAAACTTTATGCATCAAAGGTAGCAAGAGGAACAACCAGCTGATCTTCCCTCCTTCCTCCCTCCCTTCCTTCCTTTCTTCCCTAATTCCCTTTTCCCCTCCCTTATTCCCTCCCCTCCCCTTCATCCCCTACCCACCCCTCCCCTTCACCCCCTACCCACCCCTCCTCTTCATCTCCCTCCCTACCCCTCCCATTTGCCCCTTTCCCTTCCCTCCCCTTTACCCCCTCTCCTCCCCTCCCCTTCCTTTCTTTTTTAACCTGAGTCCCAGCAGGGGTGTCTCTACACAATCCCAGACCAAAAATGACCTCAGATCTCTAAGTCCCCCCTTACTCTTTCTTGTGCTCTGTTCCAACTGTCTTCCTGGGTCATTTGTATTCTCTATGGCTAATTCTTGTCACTAGTCCCTATCTTCACCCCCTGATCCAAGGTTAATATTATTAACAGAGTCTTGGAGTTTCATAGAGCAGTTAAATATCCCACAACATTGTTTAGCCAGCAAATATTTGTTGCTAGCTGGCTATATTATAATAGTTGTGTGTCACTGAGAATAATCGCAGTTTCTGCATCTCCTCAAAGGCTCACTTTTCTGGTTTCCTGTAGGGAGCAGCAAGCCTTACTGAATCCTTACAAGCCATTTGTTCAACTTGTCTATGGGAAGGTTGTCAGTCGCTTCATTGCCCAGTCTTCCCTGCGTGGAAAGAACACCTCTCTCAGGAGTTGTTAGAACGAAGGTGGAATCTGGGCAGGTTTTTTTTTTTTTTTTTTTTTTTTTTTGTCATTTTCTACTCAGCACAGCATCAGACACATAAACTCTTTGTCAACCTGACTGTTATCATTGGGTAATTTATTTTTATAGTTTTTCTCCTGCAATGACTTTCACTGAAAACTGTATTTAATGAAAGCCTGGGAAAGGACAAGAGCCAGGCCGAAAGTTTAGAGAGAGCTGAGTTTTAAGATAGGGTTGCTTTAACTAATCATAAACTTTGCTTTTCTCTGCTAATTCTCCTTCCTAGAAATTGAGGAGTAGGTCTTACTAACAATGTTATTATGACTAATAAATGAATCCAATGATTTTATTATTTCGAACCATAACCAAAGTGACACATAATCTATTAAATGATACAACATTTACAAGAAACAGCTGCCAGTTTGTTGATCATCTTGTTAGGTGCCTGAGTTGCTGAGAGATTTTCAGCCTTTCTAGATATTCAGGGATTTGAATGACACCTCCATTTTGAGCTGGAGAGATGCTCTGTCAGTGAAGTTCATGCTGAGTTGGCATGAGATTTCCAGCACCCACGGAAGTTTCAGTTTTGGAGAGACCAAAAGAGGAGACTCCATGGGGCTTGATGACTAGACAGATAGTCTAGCTGTATTTAAAGTCCAAGTTCAGTGAGAGATCAACTGAAGAAGACATCCAGTGTTGACCTCCACCCTCTACATGAACACACACACTATACAACAACAAGGACCCTCCTCTAGATTTTCAGACATTTCATTTAAGAAGATCATCTTGAAAATATGTACTTTAGAGAATGCAATTAAAAAAACCTGTTGTGACTGTTGAAACAATGTCATCTTCAATAAACACTGGAAGGGAAATGCTACGCTTTATTGTGTCCCTGAACAAAGCATATTTCCTTCCATGTGATTAGACATACTTCTAGGCTTTTTGGACAACGTTGTTGCTAAATCTCAATGATTGATGGTGGAGAATGCTTCCTAGGAAAATATGAGCATAACTACCATTAAATAGGCATGTAGGGTCCTCGAAACCTGGATAATAACCATAAAATAGTCACTAGAAAGGGATCCTCTGCCATAGACATATAACATAAGCATTTGTCTTTAGATCCTATATTAAAAATATAGAACTGACCAGTTTCCCTACTGTGTTTACTCTCTTCCTAAAATAAAAGAGCATTGTTGAATGGAGAACTTCATCATTAAAGTATGTCAAAGATGCCAAATGTGACAATAGGTAAACATTTTTGGAGTAAATATTAGTAATTGTGGGAATGTAGCACGACTGGTATAAACCACTTGTTTTGGGGGGTATCGGAATTACCTGTTTTCCCCTCACAATGCATCTCATTCCTGTTTCCCCCCGAAATGACTTCTTAATTGATGTCGACTTAATTCCTCATGGAAATGGTTTCCATCTTGTTATCAGGATGTCTCTCCATGTTTGGACTCTTTTTCACGCGTTCATATCCTGTTTCATTCTCTCATGTGGGAAAATAGATGTTTGCTATTGACTTCTGACTCAGAGGTTGTTCCCGCTTTCCCCAGATCTGCTCTAATCATGGAGGATGGTGTTTGCTCACTGCTGCTTCGCTTTCATCCACGCCTCTTACCATGTTCCCTGGAGGCAAATCTTTGGATCTTTAGATGGATCTGTTTAACAAGTTGAGACAAATGAACTTTCACAATGCTCCTCATGGGAAAGCACTTTTCTTTCCTTTTTAAAACCTTGCAACACTAACTATTTTAGTAAAAGTTAATGCTGTAAATATACAATTTCAAAGATCCACATTTTGGCAGTTCGTGTCACAAAGATTATTGCTGTCAAATAATTATATCCCTTAAATCTAAGTAATCCTATTTTATATATACACACACACACACTAATAAAGAAATGAAAATCAAGGGTCTTTGCTATGACTAAACATAAAATTTTGGATGGAAAGATGTTAGTAGTAACACCAGCCCTACTGGTGATGATGTGACTCAAAGCAGCACATTTTTAAAATTGCTGATATGGGGTGCTCAGTTTCAAAAACTTTGCTCTGTATCCTCGATGTCACAGATCTATATCTATGTCACAGATACATCAGGAATTTGTCTAGATACCTGGGTGTTCTTTATGGTCACACAGAGTACAAGCTATTGAGTTCACTCTGAAAGCATGTCTTTGTGAATGTGATTTATTGCTCTGCTGCTAATTAGCTTTCTGACCCTAGAGAAAACACTTAACCTTGCCTGCTCCTCAAATTCCTTCCCAGTCAGATAAAGAGATTTGACCAGATGATTTCAATTGGCTCTTTCTGGTTCTAAGCATCTATGGCTTGCTGAAAACAAGCACTGAAGTCTGTGCTGGAGACCAGATGTCCCATGGGCTGAGTTTCCTATATTCTGGCTTCTCACAACCGCACAGCAGCCCAGAGTGAACATGCCATCCTCTGAAGCTAAAAGGCCCTCACAGGGGTTTCTGTAATAGATTCTGATGCATCTTAATCCTTTCTAGGACATGCCACCACAAGAATCTGGGAAGTCTAGACACAATTGTGGCAGTTCAGTAATAGAAAGATTCACTTTTTTTTTTTTTTTTTTTTTTTTTAAAGAAATCAGGAGACTTCATTCTATTTGGGCTATTAACTGTTTGCCTCTTAACCCTTATACCCACAACTTATTGAGTTTGTTGCTATTATTATCCAATGAATTTATGTTTCTATAACAATTTTTTATGAACATATGAAGATTATACAGTAAATGAAGTAATGAAATCACACATGTTTACAGTCTCTATTGCGTACTGGCTCAAGTAGTGTATATGATTCAAACTTGGCTCCTTTGCCAATAGATGTTGATCCCAGGCAAGTTCCTTCACTTTTTAAAGTCCTAGTTGTCTTGATTGTTAGTTGTTTTAATCTGATGAGTGTTTACATGTTATGCATGTATTGGCTTAATAAGGACTAAGCCATGTTACCAATTTACCATGGTTTTAAAACCTCTTAAATCTTAGGATAAGACGGAGGCAAGGCTTTACTGAAATGGGCTGGAACAGAGAGATGTATCCTGACTCTGCTTTTCATTAATTAATTGCCCTTGGGCAAAGTAAACTATCAGAGCCTGCCTCTTCAGTCATAAAGTAGGAAAAGTAATTCCCAGTGAAGCTCAAATCAAGACAAGTAGAAACACCTGTTGTAGAACAGGCACATAATTGCTCGTTTTGTTCCCTCAAAGGGGATTATAGCAATGGATGACTAAAACTCACTTCTAGTATTTTCTCATAGGCTGCACAGAGACCATGGTAAGAGGCAGTAAGTCATTATTTTATTTTGAAGGAAAGATTCCTTAGGAGTTAGATTTCATTGCTTGCTTCCATGACCCTCAGCCAAATGAAAAGCAAGTTGCTTTCCCTTCTCCTGTCTAAGAAAGGATGAAGACCAGCTGGTGACTCTCCTCGGGGACATTCTTGGACATACTCAGCACTCTCATTAGTTTTGCATCTGGTGACTTTAGTGACATTTTCAACAGACATTGGATACTTATTTTTTTCAGCTTTTCTTCTTACCACTCAATCCTGGCCCTCATCTAGCATATCACCATGTCAAGTGGTGCAAAAGGTCGGAATAGAACATGGTAAAGGATTAGCACATATAATGGGCTTAATTGCTGTAAAATTGGCAAGAGGGTCAATCATCACTCTTATTGACAGACTGCCAAAGTGTTTATATTGAATTTTAGGTGTGGGTGGTATAGTCAGATTAGATATTGGTGACATTGAAATATGAATGACTTTACTTTGACACAGGGAAGTACTTAGGTAAAATTTTTGCTTATTTTTGCTACTTCAATATATCATCTCATCAGGATTTCATATTTCCTTACAAGATAAGCTGACTTTCCACAACTTACTGGTGTCAGTCAAGGTCAAAGTCACAGATTCAATATTGTACAATGCGTATGAAGCAGAGCCAAGATTTGAGCATAGACCTTTAGTGAAAAACTAATAGACCTTCCTCTTTATAATTTTACCAACTCACACTTTTGAACCACCCCAAGATATTTGTATTACAATGAAAAAAATCTGTGTGGGAAATGTCTGACAGCACATACTCAGCCAGAGCTCTTCAGCAGACTTCTCAGAGCTCAGGTTACATTAGTTTATGTTTTTGACAGCTTTACTGAGACATATGTATGTAAAGAACTGTACATTTTAAGTGCACTCTATTTGATGAGTTTAAACACATGTAGATCCCTTGGCCTTTTTTTTTTCCCCAAAGCTAAGGTAAAAGACATTTTCACCATCTCTCAAAGTTTCCTTATGTTACTTTCCTTTGTTTAGAGTAAGAACACTTGACATGGGTTGTGCCATCTTAACAGACTTTGAAGTATACAGAACCATATTGGGCAAAGTTGCTTTTGATTCCCATAGAATGTGAGCATTTTTCTTAGGCTACATAAGGTGACTTCACCAGAACCTCCAGTGACATTAGGTTAAAGACCCTGGGAAGTGATAGACTTTGCGTGGCATCTGAGTACATAGATAGCTGGAATTTCAATTCTCCATATTAAAACAAACAAACAAACAAACAAAACTCCAAAATAGAAAACAAAAACAAACAAATCACCAATGATGAATGATACATATAAAGCTTCGTGAGTTATTTGGGAAGTTATTTAAGGTTAGAATTAATATGTTTAGCAAAAAGATCCTGCATATGGCTATAGAAAGGAGCAGAATGTTGAATCTGATATGATGCTGGTGTGGGGGAGGAGAATTAACAATAATTTAAATGAAAAAAAGACAATGAGTTCAAATCTTACTGGGCAGATGCTGCAGCATAAGGATCTTCAGAAACAAGCCAGTAGCTTTTTGGATGAGTTAAATCTTCCTCAGAAATGAAAATAATGGCAATGGGTCATTTTATTCCCATCCTAACAATGGTCTATATAAAGTGACCTATGAGATAAACTACTAACATCTCCATTTGGCCTTTAAAATGCCTGTAGTACTTTAAAACTAGAAGAGGAAACACTTGGGAAAAGAGCTAGAAAAACTGGCATCTCGGAGCTACCTAAGAACTATTGGGAGTCCAGAGTCTAATCTTACCTGAGCCACTGGCCACCTGAAAACTAATACCAATGTGTCTCTAGGGGATTACCTTCATGTTACCCAAAGCACTGAAAATCTGTAAATATGTGAAATTAACAGGTGATTCTATGTGCTTATTAATCCTTAAGAATGTTGTGCTTTAATTTACTAAATACTGTAATTGGGATATCTGGGCATTTATAAATACATAAATTTATAAGTGCTTTTTTTGCATTTATTGGTAAATTAAGTTGTAATACAAATTTATCATAAAATTACAAAAATAACGCAGACAACTTTTGTCTGTTCCTAAAGCAGATTATATTACAGGTTTTAGTGTAAAAACTCATACTAGTATATAACCAGGATGGCATTACCCAATTGATTCAACAAGAAATTATAGTTTTTGTAGTTGGAACTTTAAACAATTAGTATTTAAAAAAAGAAAAAGCTTCACACATGCAATTAAAACTGACTTTTAATAAATGAGATGCTTGAAATTCAAGTTTGTATAATTTATGAATTGAGTATATTCCACAACTTTATACTTTACATTCAAGCTGAATCTACACACTATGAAGGTATTTACTCATCAAAAATTCTAAATAAAACCTTAATAATACAACTATTTTAGAAAGGGGAAAGAAATTACATCAAATTTAAAAGCAGTATGACATGTCTTGCTCTGTTGACTCACTATTGTTCTGCTTCGCTCATATCCTTAGAGGACTACTTAAAAATCATTTGAGTTAGATCTTTAGGGGTGGTGTCAACTAACTGTGTGAAGGGGTGATTGTTGATCTTGTTTGAAAAACTTCTCCAACTAATCTTGATGGCAACCTATTGTTTGAGAACCACTGTTTTGTACTTACGTAAAATTCCAAGATGGCGATTGTTGTCATATTAATATTTTACACCACATAGTAAAGTGTTTTGCATAGTAATATTAACCCTACATTTTGCAGTAATTTTGGAAGGCTGAACACACATTGAGCATCTACTATCAAAATGTATTGTCTGAAAGTGTAGAGGAGTGTAGCTCACCGGAGAAATGGATTGGTGTTTAAGAGCACTTGTTGCTCTTGTAGAGGGCCCAAGTTTTATTTCCAGCACCCAAATGGTGGCTCAAAATGCCATTCAACTGCAGCTAAGGGGATCCAGATGGTACATGCACTGTGGCTGATGATTCTTCTCTTAACATCCTTTCCCTTGTGAAGGACTGTCTATTGTAAAACTAGCTATGAACAGCCTTGTGGGTGCCTTGGCCTTAAATGAGACTTTCACATCTGTAGGAAACAGCATCCATTGCCTAACATTGCTTTGTCTTTAGCATTCTGAAACATTACACATCAATTCAGAGGAAGCTCCATTTGGTCCCACATGTGGCAAAGAACTGTTGATGCTATCCAGCATCTGCTTGTACCAGAGCCAAGGAGCAAGCAGCTGCTGGCTCAGCTTCAGATCCTTAGTCTAAATATGTCAAATTTGAATGCACAGTGACTTCTTGTCAAGGAAACCACATTTTTTTTTAAAAAAAATCATCAGATACCCTAACCATACTAACACTCCTACTGTGAAATATTGAAAGGGGCTGTATACTGTGGTCTTTCATACCTAAATGAAGTTACAGATTTTTGTCTTGAATGATATCATTGTGTGAGTTTCACAACTTCATTTAGTGTTAAAAACTTTGGCAAACTGCATCATGTGTTCTGTAATAGATATCAAGGTTACCTCTTAGTTGCATGCCTATGTATACAACTATCAGAAATGAAGTTGTGAATGTTCTTAAGATAGGGGTAATGGCCCTTTAGTTCTCATAGAAATGAAGGGATCTTCCTTGTGAAACACACCTTAAATTTATTGGAATAATATCTGTTCCTATATCAATATTGCTCACTCTTTCTTAACAATTTAAATGTATATGTTGCACAAATAAATAAGACTCAGGGATAGATCTCCGAGAAGGTCGGAGATATTAGAGAGAATAAACACCACAGTCAGATCTTATCCATCTGTCTTCCAGCTTCCTCAGCCTGGCTTCTCTTGGCTTCCTCTTGCTTCTGTCTTTCTATGCCCGCCTTAAGTACTCTCTTGATAAGTTAATGTGGCCCCATCACTGCCTGCCTGGGAGCCTGGAACTCCTTCTGTAAGCTAAAATGACCTTGAACTCAGTTGGGATTAAGGGCGTAGGTCACCACTCCCAGGATACTCCCTATGCAGGGATTAAAGGTGTGAATCACCACTCTCTGATCCTTCTAGACTGACTGTGGTTAGATCCCTCTTATATCTCTGTCACTTCTGGAGCTTTTAGTAAATCCCCACATGTATATGATATACACGGGCTTCTGTAGAGGTGTTTATATAATTCAGCATTCCATTTTATTGATACACAAACCTAAAATGATGTCAAGATTATTTACTTGATAATTGTTCAATATTTAAGAAAAAATATTGCTCCAACCAGACATTCTATACACATTTATAACCTCAGTGCTCTGGAAACTGAGGCAAGGGGATCATGAATTTGAGAGCAGCCCTTGACATTATAGCAAACATCTGCCTCAAAAAAGAAAGAAATTTACCACCTTAAAGCCACCTACCTTAAACTTATTTTTGATTCTCTTAAACATTAAACCCTCCATGTATTCTTTTTCATTTCATGTTTATAACTATGTGATATATGTAAACATATACATGTTTGTTTCCAAGTATGTGGGTGCACATTTGCATGTGTGTGTGTGTGTGTGTATGAGAGAGAGAGAGAGAGAGAGAGAGAGAGAGAGAGAGAGAGAGAGAGAGAGAGAGAGAGAGAGAGCGCCCTTGGTGTATGGAAGTTGAAGGTTGACATCATCCTTTTGGTGGTTTTTCCCACCTTGTTCTTGGAGTTGAAACAATGAACTCCGAGCCATGCCCACCTGTATTTGCATGGATTCTGGGCATCAGAACCTCAGTCATCTTGCTTTCACAGCAGCCGCTGAGGTGTAATCCCAGCCTCTTTTATCTTTTTTGCCTATAATCACTTCTACTATGAAACCCATTATTATATCCACAGTAGTTGATTTTTGACCCATAACATTGAGGTAAAGTCATCCCTTTGGAGGGAAGATCAATGCAAGTTTCTCATCACAACAGTGGCTCCAATAGTCCATGGGTGAGAAAACACACCGGTGTGCTTTCCCTTCAGTGTCGTGATCATGGTACTAATGTCCATATCCGTACGTAAATGCTTGACAAGTGTCAAGTTTCAGAGAGCACACACTCAGGTTGCTCATTGTATCCCAACACACTGTTTTACTTGACAGTGAAGCATTTTTCAGAAGAGAGAGCAAGGCTCAGAAATAGCATCTTTGCTGAAGCCACAGAGATGGGAAGGGATAGGCAGGGAAGGTTGTCAAAGGCCAACACCCAGGTCTCCTATATGAGCAATGAACCTCAAGAACTGAATCTATTTAATCTTATTTAGTTTTGCTGAGGTCGAAGGGCCATGACTTTCAGCTCACAGAGGAGGTTTAGAATGCTGGAACTTTAATAACTTCTTTGAATCCTGCATTCTGTATTAGCAAAACAGTTATGATGCCTCTTTCCAAGATGATGTTGGGACTTATCTGAAAATCCTTAGAGAGCATTTGAGGCTGATGGGTGCAGCCTTATGGCCCTTTCTTCCCCTGACAGTCTTAGCTAGCTGTCATTATTGTCAACATTTTAGTTCTTGGTTGCTAAAATGAAGTCCAGTGAGAGAAAGGAAAAAAATCTTTCTCAATCTGTTAATTAGACTAAGATTTAAATATAATCATAAATTGCTGTTACTTATCTGTATTTCAATTTTAACATGTGAAATTTAAAAGGAATTCCATATATAGTAATATATATGTTTTCCATATATGTTATATATTAACACACACATATATATAATTGCTTAATATATGTATGTTTTTTCTACTGACTCCATCTTATAGTAATCTATAATTAAAGAATTTTCAGAGCTTTTGTAAAAGCTCTAATTACTTAGATGTAATTATCCAATCATTCAAAGTAGTTGGAAATTCACTTTGATTTTGTTGACTGTTTCAAGGCTTTTCAGAGTAGAAAATTGAAATGGATTTGTTTACTGCTGACTGGATTCTATGAGGTGTGTTAATTGCTTTACATCTTGGAATTCAATATTTTGACCATCTTTGCTTTTTAACCCTCCATTCTAAACAGTTAAGAAATGACTGCCCAACACACTTTGTTTGGGTAAGCTTTCTCCTGGTATAGGCTAGGCTTGTAAGATTTACAACCAAACTAAACTAACAAGGTCAGGGAACTAAGTTCTTCATTGTAACAATAAATGGGACTTCAGTTCTCTGAGTAATGTTTTCCACTTATATAGCAATTAAAATTTTCTGACGATTTGCTGATGTAGTCACATATTTTCAAACACTATTTATTAATGTGCTAAAAGTTACCATTATGAAATACTTTATATCTTCAGCTTGAATTAATAATGGGAAATCCCCATGTCACACTGTGTTCTCCTGCATTGGCCTTTGGAGGTCTTGAAAAGACGTCAAAACAGCTTTGTTCTGATTTTTCCCCACTGGGAGGAGAAGGAGGTAAAGCCCTCAGCTCTTGATACAGTATTTTGTTTTCCCACATGAGAATATGCTGTATGTGCTTGCTTAATTTCTAATGCAATGATACTTGTTTTGATTTTAATTCCTCAAATAGTTTCCTGTTTATGTTTTAATTTCATTAATTTAATGCAAAAGTTTGGCAAACAAAAAAATCATACACCAAAATTAATTAGATCCAAAGTCTATATACTTGTTAAGACAAATAAGAGTAAGAAGCATTAAAAAAAAATAGTGGTGTTTCTTTCTCCTGTTTTCCCTTCTGGGAGGAAGTTGACCAATCATGACATGTATCTATATTTTTATAATCTATAATGCTCAAAGAAATACTTATTATATAGGTTTTTATTGGTTTGATTCTACTTTTTTAAGTGTTACTTTGAAATTCATTTAATCAGATTACTAGCTTGAAGTATAAGACAGCATTTACTTCCCAATTTATTCCTTTGTTTTTTTATGTCATGTTCTTGCAACGATTTCTTGCTGATGAACATTCAAAGTGACATGAGTTTTTCACTGTTATAAGCATAACCTTAAGTATTAATAGTTTTATTTTTGTAGATTGTACTGCAAGATTCTCTGGGTCAAGGGTATAGACATTATGCACTGTAATATAACTACCAGGTTAGTGTCTAACACATCTCTTCCATCACCATCAGGATGTGCGACTATCTTCTCAGCATCCTTTAGCACTGAGTACATTGATCCTTGCCAACTGATGGCTAACAACATGGATGATTGTAAGGGATATTCAGAAGATCTTGTCATTCTGTTGGAAGCTCAAGTCCTGAAGGGTCTCAACTTTATTTTGTCAAATGGGCTTTAGAAGTTTAGAATGGCATTGTCAGAGGCCTAGAGAAAAAGGTAGTCTTGGGGTTTTGAGGGGTCTGTAAAGGATCATATATGGTAGGCCATAAAATAAAGTCTATTTTTTGGAGAGGCATGTAGAAAGTGTGTGTGTGTGTGTGTGTGTGTGTGTGTGTGTGTGTGTGTACATGTATGTTTCTCTCCTCCTCTTCCCCCTCGATATGTGTATGTGTGTGGTGCAGGTCCCCGTATGTATATTCAGAGGACAAAGCAGGATATTGGAAGTCTTCCTCTATAGTTGTCTGCCTAATTGCCTTGACCAGGGTCTCTTACTGAGTCAGAAACCTAACCTTTTGTGCTAGGCTGAGCAGGGAGCTGTCAGGATCTGACTGTTGCTGCCCTCCAATGCTGGCTTTATCAGCACAATTGCCCATGTCTGGCTTTGTACATGAGACATGGGATTCAGATTCAGACCTTCATGTAGCAGAGCAAGCATGTTTGATCATTGAGATATCTCCTCAGTCTCATGCTTACAAACATGTGACTGTGGACACAAGAGCTCAGCAAGTGGGATCCATCTGTTCTCCACCTGATTTATAATTTTTATTTATTTATTTATGTATTCATTTATTTTATTATTTTTCTTATAAAGGGCCTTTCACTGAACCTGGAGCTCAGTAATTTGTCCAGACTGACACTCCAGAAAAATTGGGAATCCTCCTGCCTGCCTTGCTAGTGCTGGGATTATGGGCATGGCATGTGCTGCTGCACCCAGTTTTTCCTTGGGTACTGACTATCACACTGGGGTCCTCACACTTAGTAGAAAAACACTCTCCCACTCAGCCAAAACTGCTGTCCTTGGATGGGAGAAATGGAGTGATGTGCTATAGAATTTAGAATTCAGATCACTAGAGCCAGGAGTTCAGCCGGCGGTATTAGGACAAAGTGAGGGAAGGAATTGAGAATTCCTTGAGAATTAAGAGAGATGGCCGTGAGAGCTGTTGCAGAGGAGGCTGGTGTACACTTTATTTGATGTTAGGTGATAGGACTATAACAAATATCGAAAATAAAGTGATGGCTCTTTCTTAGGATGGTGACTATAACTCAGTTCATTAGCTCCCCAGATTGTGTCTGTGTATGCCAAGAGATCAACCACATATGTATCTAAGATTGTAAGCCTTTTCTTTGCGTACCTAAGGAGACCCTGAGTTACAGTGTTTAAATAGACTGTGGCTTTTATCTGCCTGGGGAAGTACCCAAATATAGGATAAATCACCCATTTTTTTTTAAGTTTCATTTGTAACTAGATGCATTTTTCAATGTAATTTCTGTGGCTCACAATCTAAGAATATTTAAATTCCTCCAAAGCCACTGCATTTGTTTTATCTTTAAAAAGGCCGTATGTTCAGAAAAAACAAAAGAGATTAGATCTATTGAAAATAACAAATGCAAGTTTGTATTTGAAACTCACAGTGATGAATGGGCTTATCAATATATTTTATCACCGGAAGAACCCAGAGGGAATGCAGACATTTTCTGGATGATGAGTGATAAAATAAATATTTCAAAGTGTGAATTCATTTGGGGTAGTTGCTATGTGAGGAACGCTAAAATACTTCCTCTTGCATTGATTTATCAAATATAATACAAGCAGAAAACTGCAAAGGCTAATAAGACACTGACTATGCTCTCAAAACTTTGACATCTGTGGGAAAAGGCTAATTTACTCACATACCTGGAAGGCAGCAGGAGCCCTAAGCACTTTGAGAAGGAAAAATCAGTGTGGGCTTGTTTATGAAGACAGACTTATTAGAGTGGGAATTAACTGTTTAGAGAGGAGAGTCCCTCACATGCAGAGACTCCAGTGTTTAACCCAGTTATGGTCTGAGACAACTGAGGTTGTTATTTTCTTCTTGTATGTAATTGTTCTGTTGATGGTGACTTTTTTTTAATATTTACCTTCTGTTTAAACACAAAAAGAACAAAAAAAAAGGTCATAACATCAAAAAAATCTATCAATTTATCAACTTTTATAAAATCCAGAAGACCCTGTAGGGGGATTATGTTGTTCCATTGTAAATAATTGTCCCCGCCTATGAGTTTAATAAAAAGTGCTGATTGGCCAAAGTCAGACAGAAGGTGTGGGCGGGGCTACCAGACTAAGAAGACTCTAGGAACAGGCAGAACAGAGCAAAATGCCAGAGAGAGGCCAGAAGAAACAGAGGACAACTATGCTGCTCTGAGGAAAAGTACCGAGGTGCATGGCTGAACAGGATAATAGTCATGGGTTAGATTAAGGGTAAAGAGTTAGCAAGTTATATGCCTGGGCCTTAGGCTGATCAGCCTAAAACTATTGTAAGCATCTGTGTGTCTCTGCGGGTCTGTGGGTCTATGGGCCTAAACCTTGAGGCTAGGCCTGAAAGTCCTGGACAGAAACCTCATACTACAAGATCCATGTTTCCTTTTCCCTCTTAGAAGTGTGTGTGTGTGTGTGTGTGTGTGTGTGTGTGTGTGTGTGTGTGTGTAGGTAACCATGGGTGCAGGTATGGAGGTCAGACATCGACATCAGGGGTCTGTCTTCCTCAGTTGCTCTCCACCATACTTTTGAGACAGAGTCTTTCACTGAACCCAGAGTTTGTCGTGATTAGGATAGGCATGCTGGCCAGCAGGCACTTGGAATCTTCTCTTCACTACCGTAGACCTGATAGAGACACACACCTCTGTGTGAAACTTTTACCTTCATGCCAGGCATCCAAACTCAGGTCACTCTGCTCCTGCAGTGAACACTTGACCAGTGAGCCATCTCCCCAGTCCTAGACTGTATGTCTCAATACTAGAAATTATGAATCACAAATTAATAGAACAGACAATATGACCTTTCTAATTAAAAATATTTCCTTTTTAACCAAAAGGAAATATTCCATAAACTAAAATGACTTTTTGGAACAATCCTGTACTACAATATTGTTTTGGGTCTCACTGTAATTTTTTTCATGACCTCAGTACTCACTCTGCTGTTCCCCAGAAGCCTGGATAATTAAGAGCAGCTGACAAGATGCGTCACCTTCAAAATGGGGCTAAAACCAGTAAACTCCAAGGGCAAATTCGGGCTCAGAACTCAGAAGCTGTAGCAATGTGCTCACATTATTTAACTTGTCCTCCGTGTCTTTGCTTAGAAAGTGAAAATAGTAAGTACAAATCTCATTGCAGAAAGATTACATAAAATTAAATGAGATAATACATGTAATATACCTGGAGTGGTGTGTGTGTGTACAAATTCACAAATGACAGTCACCTTAACCTTAAGTCCTGGGATGACTGTCATACCATCCTTGGTCTTCAGCCATGGGTCCAGGCGCCAAGAGCTTAGGAAAACCTTTGTGGAATAAATGGCTTAAATCCAGACTGAGTGGAGTTAAGTGATTGTGAGTTGTAACAATGTTCAGCACATCTAGGACAAATGGACTTTAAAAGGGTGACCTATATCTGAGGAGTCTGTGTTTAACTGAAAGGTTCATCAGATGAGCTCTGTTGCCCTGCTCACAGACACTTCACAGATGAAACCAAAATCCAGGAAAGAAAAGTAATATTCAATGAGCCAGGGAGTTATCAGGTCTAAAGCAAGTTTATTTTGAATCTTAGAGAAAAACATCAGAGTCCTGCTTTTGTTACTGATAAAACAGAATTTACTTTGAAAGCCTTTAAAATACTAATGAATTCTGGGATTTTGGATGAAGTCCAGAACAGAATTCAGAATGAAGCAATATCCCTAATTTGTATTTTGTGCAATTAGAATGAAGGAATTGACACATTTAGTCAGGAAAGTGTAGGTGGAAGTTTCTGTCCCACCTGGTCCCACAGCCATTCAGGTCAAATAAACACAGAGAGACTTTTATTACTTATGAATGTTCAGCCAGTAGTAGCTCAGACTTAGTACTAACTAGCTCTTACACTTAAATTGACCCATAATTCTTATCTATGTTTAGTCAGGCTTGGTACCCTTTCTCAATAAAGCATTCTCATCTTGCTTCCTCTGCATCTTGCTGATGATTTCTGACTCTGCCTTTCCTCTTTCCAGAATTTTCCTAGCTTGGCTACCCTCCCTATACTTGCTGACTACTGGCCAATCAGTGTTTTATTATCTTTGCTCACTGAATGCTGCTTCCAATTCTTTCTTCTGTTGCATTTAGTTTTCTTCTCAGGCTGGGGAGTGGGACACATAAATGAAGTTGGTGTATGTATGCACTTCACTGCATAGCTATGACGTACCTGTCACTCTGTGATATGTAGTTATGGAAAAGGTTCCTGTTTTTGCAATTGTTCATGCATCATATAATAAGTTGATCCATGTCTGACTATCCATCCTGGGCACATCTGTCACTAATTCAAGTGAAAAATCTTCACAGTGTACAAGAGCATTATCCCATAGCAGGGAAGGTTTGACCCCAGCTTTGAATAATAAAAAGGTGTGGGTTATCTTAAGAGATGAAAGCCTCAGGGCCATAACTAAGTCTTCAAAGGGGATATATACATTGTTTGACAAATCTGTCTCCAAATCTATTGTAATTAATTACTGTTCTAAATGTAAATTTTCAATGAAAGGAGATCAATTGTGTTGTGTTATCTCAGTATTTGGGAAATTAATATCTATAACTAAGTTCAAAAGTTTAGCTGATATATAAAAACATAGAAATCATGCATGTATGCACACCATACAATGATTCCATGTACATGTTGAATAATATTTAAATCAGGATACATATGCTTGTCTTCTCAAAATTGCTCAATTTTATTCTGAAACACTTGAAATCTTTCTGCTAAGTTTCTGAGTAATACAATGTATATCATCTCCTGCAGCCCTTCTAGGCTATAGCATTCTACAACCTGCTTCTATCTAACTGCATATTAGCACGCAGAGATTTTGGCGGACAGACATAAGTATTTTTGAAGGTTTGTGTAGACCTTTCCTAATTAACTATGGTAGCCATAATAATTATAATTTAATTTTCAGAGAAATGACAAATTATGGAGAGAAATATGAGCATTAATGCTGAGTTAATGCTTTTGCATCCACTATCTGTTGTGGGAGATTTCTAATTCAGCATCACTTCATGACCACCTTTCAAGATAAGAAATGGAGACTCATCATGTTAAGTAACTTGTCATGGGCCGCTTAGTTATAAAATAAGAATTTTGAACATGTACTGTGAATTAATGTTTTCTTAGAAGTAAAACAAATCAGATTGTTAAAGCAAATATCAACATATTCTACTGCTGATTTTACTGAATCTACTGTTTCACCCTCTTTACAAAACATCACTAACATCTCCTTGGACTTTTCTGTAAAAGTTTCTTTCTTGATATCTGCATCTATCCATATGGAAATCTTTCTGTTTTGATATTTTTCTCTGTCTACATATATACACATATTTTCCTGTGGCTTTTAGACTTTAGTTAATCTTGATTATCAATTGTCAGGGCCAAGAGGTACCTAGACAGTCTCTTTGTGTGTCTATGAGGCTTTTCCAGAGTAGCCTAGGTCAGGAGGGTACTGATCTAATACTAGTTTAATTGACAGACCCAGAACTTGAATATATTCTTTGAGATGTTGTTGGAGCTGTGGGAGAGAGGGGTGAATGATGAAAAGGTGGTCACTGATTGTCCTTCTAAAGAATATTTCCTGTCAAGTGCCCCATTCATTGACTCTCTTCTCCTGGCTGTCATGAGCTAAGACACTCTACATCACACCCATCTGTCACAGACTATTCAGCACAGGTGTGGGAACATGGAAGCAGTTTACTGCAGACTGAAACTATAAGTAAGTATCAGTCTTTCCTAGTGTAGGTACTTCCCTCAGCAACCACACAACACTTTACTAACACAGACTCTGATAGGGTATTTGCCTTTTAAGTTTAGAAGTATCTCCTAAAGTATTACATTGTAAATAGAGATGTATCTCACTTTTATGAGTGTATCTGTTATCTGAATTTACTGTAATTGATTAACTACCTGAAGTGATTTCTAGGGTTCTGTCATTACATTCTTTTGAGCTAACATTACCTTTTAACAGAGCTAAGTGTTTCTAGTCTGGTAGGTAAATGAATATGTTATTTTGTTCCATTTTGCATGAATGAGTTTTGACCTTTTTTTCTCTGTAACCCCCAAGATGAGGTTACACAAACTGAGTTTATGTTCTTTGTACATTTTCTTTATTGTGTCTTTGACTTTTCATTATTTTATAGCAAAGATCTCACCCTCTGTTTAGCACAAATTTGCCAATTAATTCTCCATTATCTTATTATCTTTGCTCAGTTGAACGCTGCTTCCAATTCTTCTGTTGTATTTAGTTTTCTTCTCAGGCTGGGGAGTGGGACACATGAAGTTGGTGTATGTGTGCACTTTATTGCATAGCTATGACGTACCTGTCACTTGGTGATATGTAGTTATGGAAAAGGTTCCCTGCTTTTGCAGTTTTCATGCATCATATAACAAGTTGATCCATGTCTGACTATCCATCCTGGGTAGATCTGCCATAAATATATTTATTCCTTTGGCATACTTATTGCTGCACCAAAGATCATATATTGTTTAAAATCATTTTTAAATGTTCTCTAAACCATGTTTTTCTATAGTATGAAAGATTCAAACCACATATATATGAACTGTATGCATAGTTAGCTCTGAATTCTCAGAATTTGAAATGTACAAAATAACAGCACACATATAAAGACATAAGAAATATCATGTCAGAGAATATTTAGCATGGTATTTGTGTTTTTGTGTCTCTATGTGTGCTGTACAAACTGAATGTGTATACACTGAGTTTGTTGACATGATATATTTTGTTAACTCTCTTGCACATTTGTGTGCAACACACACACACACACACACACACACACACACACACACACACACACACTTAAGGTTTTGAAAAATCTCTGTTCCATTGGCAGTATGAGGAAAATAATGAGTTGTTCCTGTAAGAGGAGAAAACTCTTGTAAAATAATTGCATTGAATGAAAAAAAAAAAGAACATATCTACTAGGTAGGACTACACAGTAGAGTTTTCACTAGTATTTACTATGAGTTATGCACTGGATGTGCTTCTCCTTTGGTTTTCATAATAGACTAAAATTGGATTTGGATTTCCACTTATAAATAATAAAACTGGGCTTCACCAAGGTAAAGAAATGGGCGTCAGATCACAAAGCCTGGGAGTAGCAGACTTAGGATTCAAGACACAGACTTCGGCTTCAGGCTGTAGACACAGTACTGCATCCTTGGGGAAACTTCGAGAAACAAGATAAATGTGAGCCAGATTCAGAGGAGCATTCAAAGAAAGAAAATGGGCTCCAAAGATGAGTAAGATGTTACTCAGTAAGGCTAGTTAAGAGAGACTGGTGGGATGGGGGGAAAGTGAATGAATGTGATTGTGGTGTCAAGAGTGGACATGTGTGTAAGAAGAAATGTGAGGACCTCAATGTCTGGGAATTTGTGTTAATGGGGCTGTGTGGGTATGTGTTAATGGGGCTATGTGGGTATGTATTAATAGGACTGTGTGGGTAATGTGCAGCTAGTTAAGAAGAGAAGACCATGAATGTCAGAAAAGAAGAATGATCCTCTGTTCAGCTGTCATATATTGTTGTAGTAGTAGGTTTTTGGTCTGTCTGGCCTATGGTCCAGACCCGTAAGACCCACAGTCCCACAGAAACACACAGACTCTTATATTAATTTTATGCTGATTGACTTAGGTCCCAGGCATATAACTTGCTAACTCTTTACATTTAAACTAACTCAAGATTCTAATCTTGTTTAGCCATAAAGCTCGGTACCTTTTCTCAGAGCAGCATAGTTGTCCTCTGCATCTTCTGGCTTTTCCACTGGTCTTTCTGGTGTCTCTCTGGCATCTCTCTGGCTTTTCTCTGGCATCTCTGCTCTGCTCTGCTCTTCCTGTTCCCAGAGATTTCCCAGTCTAGTGGCTCCACCTACACTTCCTGTCTGCCTTCAGCCAATCAGCGTTTTTATTAAGCCAGTAGGCGGGCAATCATTTACCATGTAACAACAAAATCCCATTAAAAAATACATCACTGGTCAGATTGCCAGTGTACAAAGTGCTGTCTTGGGGAGACTGGCTGATACCTGGAGTGCTGTCAGGGGCAGGTCTGCAAACATATGCCTTAGATTGCTTATGCTGCTATAACAAAATACTTCAGACCTTAGAATTTATAAAGAGCAGAAGTTTACTTGTCATCTGGCCTTTGGGAAGTCTGAAATAAAGGCACTAATGTGAGGATTTGGAAGGTTAGTAACTTATAGGTCCAAAAATGAACAATAAAGAGGGGGACCCCCTGACTCCCTAGAGTTGGTCAATGTTGTGCACTAGTTGAACTGTCATACCCATCTTCCAAGGCATGAACCATCAATACAGCAAAGTACTTTTACTTTAAAACAAAGCATTGACATGGATAATTGCTGAGGGCTACCCCCTGCTCTCACCGAAGGTCCTTGCTCTGTGTGTGCACATGGAAAGTGAGGGTTAGGATAATGGATTGGAGAGAAGCACAAAAGATATTTTGAAGGTGTCTTCAGCATGTTCTCAAAATTCAGTATTTTACTTAATACAATTTTTAAATTCAGATATAAATGGCTATTTGCCACAGTGTGTTACCTCTCAGAAGAGGACTTCCATGTTCATCAAGAGAAACAGCTTAAAGAGCCTGTGTGGAAACTCAGGAGCCAGTAGGCAGGAGATGAAAGTCTGTCCATTAGAGGCTGTGTTTCATTTTCTATTTCTTACAGCTCTTGCAGAGACTCACTGAGATCATTGATAACTTGTCCAGATCCAGTTACAATAGACAACAAGAACAAGTTCAGGTGGCAATATTTCTAAGATAAGGGAAAGAAGACAACTTCAGGGTGGTGTGTGTAGGACACATGAAAGAATTTGGTGATCGGTGTTCATGTTCTGAGAGCTTTTGATTGCCAACGGCAAAGGAACAAAACAACAAAGTGAGCCATCTTGGGAGGAGAGATGACTAGATCTCTGAATGGCAGAGAAGGAACTGAATTCAGAAACCTTAGATAGTAAAGCTTTCCTGGACCCATCTCTTCTCTATGTGCCAACTTTATGGTACCTACCACTCTGGGGCTTCTTCCCACATACAGAAGCGTATCACCTGTTGCATCTGCTGACCTCATATTGACAATTTTTAAGGGGAAAAGATTATTTCTTATCATTAAAAAATACCCCAAAGGCAGATAGATCTGAGCTGGTCAGTTGTATATATGAGATGATAATTCTCATGAGATGTCTGGAGTGCAGTAAGGGGTGAATGATTTCCCAGAATTCTCCCCTCCCTACTTCCATTTCTTCATGCTTTTTCCCCCATGTCTACCCCAGTTTGACCTCTTCTAATTGTCCCCTCCTCTAGCTGCCAAGTTCATTCTTGTTGAATCTCAGAAACCACATCAAACCATGCTTTGCTTTGATCCCCGACTTGTTTTCCGGGTAGAATACTTGTGGTATGAAGAAGACTCCATCCCATACACTCAATCCTACTGCATCCATTGTTATGATTATGTCATCCATTTCAGAGATGAGGGTAAAACTGGGGCAGGTGAGGGTAATTATTTCTCCTACCATCCTCATAGGAGCGTGTCAACGAGACCGTGCAAAGACCTACCAACTGTGCTAGTTCTTCCCGGGACCTTAGAGGTAGTACCTCTTTAAGAGCCAGCTAACCTCTGGAAGCCCTTTGCCAGAGATAGAGTTATGGACTTTCCTTCCCTTGGACACTAACTTGGGGCTGGTTGGGAAGGGGGGATACATAAAGTGGGTCTCCAGTTCATCCCAGATTCCTCCTGTTGCCTCTCCCTTTTGTTTTAAAATTTAATTTATTGAATTGCAAGTTGTTTTTGGATGGCTTCAATCCACTCCTCCACTCATGTTCCAACAAGCGAGGAACCACATCTTAGGCAGACAACTTGGAAGAATGAGAAAATGGAAATTGCTCCAAGGAGCTCTAAGTCACTGGTGCCCTGTGGTTATGCTTAGCCCAGCCAGATAAGACAAGAAAGGTACTTCTCTCTTTTTACTGGCACATTAAAACTAAGGCAAAACACATGAGGGCTTAGTTTTAGATAAAGATAGCATTAATCACAGGGGACACATGTACCCTTGCACTTTCTATGTTCCAAACAATCGCAGGGGCAGCCACGGCCTCTATATAAATGTACAGCCCTGAAAATTGTTAATTTATGATACAAAATTTAGAACAGGTGATGCATCACCTCTCTGGGATACTGGAATAAAATAGTTGCAGCCAAGACATCTTGGAACCTCAAAGACATTCTCTCCTAGCTCAAGGTGGGGGCAGGGATACGGTGCTTCCTTCTCTCTCCCCCTACTGGCTCTCACCCCTTTTATGTTCCAAAGGATTTTGCTTCTTCCAAACTATTATTTGTTTTTTCTCACGGTCAGTATCCAGGTCTGCATCATGTCTGTTCCGTTTTATAAGCAGTTTACTCCTCAAACAATCTCTTTTATTTTTCTTTTTTTAGTTTGTACCCCCAATTTATAATCTGTAGATGGAGTCATAATCGATTTCTCCTTGAAGCTCTCTGGCAGGTTCACCATACACACTTTGCTTTCTGTTTTCTTTAAGAAAAGAATATATTAGCCGGCCAAGGAATGGGCAATAAGAACACTGGACCCCAGCACAAGGCTTCCAGCTTGATACAGCTTCTCTGATGGGCGCTCTGGGTGGCGCCTCTTGTCAGTTGTGCCCAAAGAACTTTTTGGCATTAACCTATGATGACATTTCTGTCCTACCTCATAGCAGCCTTTCATCCTCTGTCACACTGGTCTCAGCTTGTAGCACTGGTGGCTTTCCAACTTACCTTCTGCCACAGCATGTTCTCATCTGAAGAGACTTCGGAGTCAGAGCGGTCTGGTTTCACATCTTTTATCTCCAACTCCCTAACTGCTGTGTTTGTGACCTTGTTGCCTACTCTCTCCACATCTCAGTTTTCTCATTTATATAGTGGAGAAAGCATATAGCTATACTGTAAATATTAAATGCATAGACCAGATTAGAAGCAGAGTAATCTTGTCCAGTTGCTGGGTAAAGGAGAGGTGTTGTTATTCCAAGAAGGCATTGCAGTCTAGAAGCTTGGTATTTGTTTAAATGCTTCCCACAACAGCGAAGATTTGCTCCTAAAAGATTTTTTTTCTTTTCCCAAAAGATTTTTTAAAGCGGTATTTAAAATCAGCCATCACCCGCATCATGTACTCTTAGGTGCTTTTCACTACTCCTTGATTAAACTGTTTTGATGGCAGCCAGCTCTTCCTTCTTCTCTTGGCTCCTTCTGAGTTCTGTTTTATAAAATTCTATGTGGACTCCAGGCTCGGCTTCAACTAAGGTATATAACAAAATCCTCACATGGATTTGAATAGCTGGCTGTTAAGGTCTTTGTTTTGTCTTATCTTTGGAGGTGAACCAAAGCATGCAAATAAGTCTTTAATATGACAACAGTTCAAACTAGATATGGAAACAAAATTTTGATCACAGTTCTGAGTTAGACTTCTGTGCAGTCATGGCTGATTTTGTAATTATGCCTGAACCATAACTGTCATTTTCAAGTAAATGAAAAAAGAGTCTATGCCTTCAGGACTTGTGACCTTTAAAGATAAGCACAAACAAAGCCACATATTACTCCATAAACATGGGCCAAAAATGGGTAATACTAAACAAAATCTAATTTAAAAGGTTGACTCTAATAGCAGCTTACGTCAGACCTCTATCCACTACATCCTGTGCTCCTTTGACTGCTTGGATTTTTCCTCCAAAAGGAGAAAATGCACAGAAATAACAGATGCAATGTCCTAAGGAAAAAAGGCTGAAGGTGTTTCATCTAAATCTGCAGGCTGAAACAGAGAGCAAACAAGGGTTTCTGAATGCAGTGCCTGCATGTGAGGAGTGTGAGCTAAGGCAGAGAAGTGATGTTGAGCTCTGAGGATAGCAGAACTACTGGAGCATCACAGGGTCACTCTCACGCCAAGGCTCCTATTTCATGTGGAGTGGGGAATCTCTGGAAGGGTGACCTAATTAACTTGTTCTGGGTGAGTTCATATGTTCTTAGATGAAATAGACACACGTACCTTGAAAGACACAAGTGATACAGGAGACCTTCAAAGATGTCAATGGAAAGGAGCGTGTGCACATGGACCATCTGTGCCAAATGTCTTTTTCATTTTAACTGGCTTCAGATTCCCCCTCACAACTCAAGAAATGTCACAGTAGTCCATCACTAATAGTTGGTTTTTTTTTTTTTTTAACTCTCAAATTCAAACCTCCTAAATTGTTGTTAGGATACGACTTTTATCATTAAAATAAAAATAGCCCTAGGAATGCCTCGCCCTTGTATATATAAAAATTACCAAGGTATCATCTGTTACTTCCAGTAAGTAAGAGTAATATTTTGAGGTGGAGAAGAGGGAGATAGTTTGTGCCTTTAGCCTTCATGTATATTTCTATGTGAGGGGAAAATTAAGAGGGAATAATAATAGTGCAAAGTGAGGGGGAGGAAGCTGTATTATGGAATGGATAATGGAAACAGACATGAGTTAAACAAGACGAAAAGAGAAAACTCGTGAAGTCCCGTGACTCTTGAAATACGTGATTGTCTCTCTTTGTTGCTGTCATCCATCCATCCCATCACCACCATCTTCAGGACAACGCATACTTGGATCTCAGTGCCCTATTATAACAGAGAGGGATACTCCTTTGAAGACCAATCGCTGATGTTGTTTTCATGCTCACTCTGGGATGTTACAAGGTGCTGTCATTTGTTACATCTGCCCACCGATTTGTATTTGTGTAGGTTGAGCCAGTAATAGAGAAGGGCCATGAGGGCCTGGTCCATCACATCCTGCTCTATCAGTGCAGCAGCAACTTTAACGACAGTGTTCTGGATTACGGCCATGAATGCTACCATCCAAATATGCCTGACGCCTTCCTGACCTGTGAAACTGTGATATTTGCCTGGGCCATTGGTGGAGAGGTAATGTTAATGATCATGACCAATTTGTAGCCAATTATTTAATTGCACTTCTCTCATGTGAATGATCCTAGTGGAAACATACCACTCTCACAAAAAATCTGTAAAAAATTTACTTACATTTCTACTTTTATAGGAAAGGATCGTTTTCTTAAATGATTATATCTGATCTGTGTTTGATAAATGGTATTGTTGTAAAAGCTGTAGTTTCTTCAGTGGATAGTTGGGCATGGGAGCCAGAACTCTTGGGGACTTTCACAGGTTAGTGTTTCATGAAGTTTTTTCCATATATAGGGCTTTACCTACCCACCTCATGTTGGATTATCCCTCGGCATGCCGCTCGATCCTCATTATGTGCTCTTAGAAGTTCATTATGATAACCCCACGCATAAGAAAGGTAAGTTCTTTCTTTGTTTTTAACTACTGGCTTTAAACTGTCACATAACTATTATCTGTAACACAGTTGAAGTGAAATATGAAACTTTCTTTGTATTAGAAAGTGTTAACCTGTCATTTGCCATCTAAATTAGGATGCTTTTTTGAAGTAAAACAGGGTGCAATTCAGAATTACACTAAGTAGCCATTAACCAGCAGCATCTATGCAAATGGGTGAATATGGTCACAAATCCTAAGAATACATACATTCTCTTATTTCCCACCAGGAAGTAGGAAAATGGAAGTTCCCTTTGTGATACAAATTAGCTCCAAATACATGTGGTGCTTAAAATATTTTCCCTCCAACCAACTCCCCCACCCCCACTCCTCCTCCCCTTCATCTCCTATGCAGACAAAAGGTCCATTTTGGATGTCTTCCTAATTGCCTGTCACCTCATTTTTTTTTTTTTTTAGACAGGAAGAAGTGTTTGAAGGACAATGGCACTCATAGGCTCATTTGAATACTTGGTCCCTAGTTAGTGGAATCATTTGGAAAGGATTTGTTGGAGGAGGGGTGTCACTGGAGGTGGGTGGTCTTTGAGGATTCTGAAGCCTGTACCAGTCATGCTCAGTTCACTTCCAGCGCCATGCCTACCTGTCACCATGTTCTCTACCTAACAATCATGAACTAACCCTCTGAAACTGTAAGCAAGGCCCCCAGTAAAGTCTTTCTTTTATAAATTGCCTTGGTCACAGTGTCTCTTGACAGCAATAGAATAATAGTAACTGGGACACTGAGCCTCTCACTAATTTGGGTGACACTGATTTCACCAGACTGACTAATCCACAAGTCTCAGGGATCCACCTGTCTTTGCCTCCTTGATGTCTATATAGGCACGCTGGGTAGAGAACTCAGGACCTCACACTTTCAGATCAAGCACTTTCTCAACTGACCCATCTCTCCAGCCCTAAAAATGTTTCCTTCTAATTGCACTTATGAAAAACTGCTACTATCCATTACACTAAATTCTACTGGCAAACTGTTGTTTGC